>CM019707.1:13657465-14257465 GCA_009760885.1 Achatina immaculata
TACTACCACTACTACTACCACTATCAGCACCACTAATAGTACTACTATTAGTACCACCACAACTACTACCACCACTACCACTACTACTACTACCACTACTACTACTACCATCACTACTACTACCACCACTACTGCTACTACCATTATCAGCACCACTAATACTACTACTACTACTACTAATACTACCACTACAACTATCAGCATCACTACTACTACTAATACTACTACTACTATCAGCACCACTACTACTACTACCACTATTAGCACCACTAATACTACTACTACCACTATCAGCATCACTACTACTACCACTACTACTACTACCACCATCACCACTACTACTACCATCAACACCACCACCACTACTACTACCACCACCACTACTACTACCACCACCACTACTACTATCACCACCACTACTACCACCACCACTACTACTATCACCACCACTACTACTACCACCACTACTACTACTACCACCACCACTACTACCACCACTACTACTATTACTACCACCACCACTACTACCACTACTACTACCACCACCACCACCACTACTACCATCACCACTACTACTACCACCACTGCTACCACCACTACTACTACTACCACCACTACTACTACCACCACTACTACCACCACCACTACCACCACTACTACTACTACCACCACCACCACTACTACTACCACTACCACTGCTACCACCACTACTACCACCACCACCACTACTACCACCACTACTACTACCACCACTACTACTACCACCACTACTACCACCACCACTACTACCACCACTGCTACCACTACCACTACCACCACCACTACTACTACCACTATCATCACCAATACTACTATTGCTACCACCACTGATAAATATTTTTAGATTATTGTTTTGTGAATTTTATTTCAGGTATAAACAATATAGACTGGGGACCCTTACTATGTTTAGAGCCTTTTTACTAATTTACCACTAACATAGTGGACTGAATAAAGTTATGTCTCACCATATTATACCACTGTAAGGAGGTCTTGGTCAGGTGTTGGTTGCTGGCCCTTTTGACACATATGTTCCTCTAGCAGATGAAAGAGACACAAAATGTATAATTCATTCTCATATTCAAAAATTTATTTCACATAACTCTCTAATGAAAAAAGATTAGGCCCAGAAGTTTTTAAATACAGGATGCCTCAGCAGAATGTCTGATGTGTAGAATATGAATCATCTGAAAGTCATTGTTCTAGTTTAACCAGTTAAAAATTTTATTAAAAATGCTTGAAGTTAAATCTAGCATAACTTTTCTTAAATATTATTATGTGCCATGACGATAGTGTTGGCTATCGTACTTCTTCATCTTGTGTGGTTCTTGGTGTTTCCATTTAATTCAGATGCTTTTCCTTTTTTCATGCCATTTGGTCAGTCCGCTGAGATATTTTTCTCTTGGCCTTCCTTTCTTCTATTTTCTCTCAAATTTTCAAGTCGTTACTAAGTTCTCCATCTTTGTTTTCTCATGACATGTAGAAATTTTGAATGTCTTTTTCTCATCATTTTTAACTAGTTTTCATTGCCTTGCAGATGGTCTCTTTAGAAAAAAGGCTAATGGAGAAAACTTTATACAAAATGATGGGAAAGGCAAAGGGAAACCACTGCTGTATCATCATTCTGTTGTCAAATCATGCTTATTAAATTAAAAAAAAGAAAGTGGAAGTGAAAAAAAAAAACTGTTAAGTGACAGAGCACAATGCCGTATGATTATCCTCAAAAAAAAAAAAAAAGGTTAAGAGAATGAGCATAGCTGAGGTGGAACAACAGCCACTTAGTTTCCAGACATTAAGGTCAATGGTTCCATATCTGCAATTTTTTTATTCATAGGATTCTCAAAGAACATAACTCCTGGTGAACAGTGAGAATTAACTATGTATGTTTGCACATACATACTGACACACTAACAGGCAATATTGTCAGTATCATATCTTTCTTTTGCTGGTTTGAATTCAGAGCATCTGACTGCTGAATTCTATAATTTAAGAATGAACAGTTTATAACCTGAGGGAATGGATGGATGGATGGATGGACGGACAGATTATACTATGAGCATGTTCTTAATTCTTTTGCCATGGAAAGTTAACACTTGCACATATTTTGAATGCAACTTTATCAAAAAAAATTGTGTGTGAAAACATAAAAGCTGCATGTGATTTCCTAGCTTTGACACATATGTGCTTACTTTCTCCTCAGACTGATCTCACTTGCATATGGCATGGTTGGCATGATGCAGGCTTGTTCAGGGTTCTTCATTTATTTCATAATCATGGCTGAAAATGGCTTCTGGGCATATGATCTTGTTGGAATACGTGCTGAGTGGGATTCCAAAGGTGTCAGCAGTTTGGCTGATTCTTATGGACAGGAATGGGTTGGTGGTGTTTCCATTTAATTCAGATGCTTTTCCTTTTTTCATGCCATTTGGTCAGTCCGCTGAGATATTTTTCTCTTGGCCTTCCTTTCTTCTATTTTCTCTCAAATTTTCAAGTCGTTACTAAGTTCTCCATCTTTGTTTTCTCATGACATGTAGAAATTTTGAATGTCTTTTTCTCATCATTTTTAACTAGTTTTCATTGCCTTGCAGATGGTCTCTTTAGAAAAAAGGCTAATGGAGAAAACTTTATACAAAATGATGGGAAAGGCAAAGGGAAACCACTGCTGTATCATCATTCTGTTGTCAAATCATGCTTATTAAATTAAAAAAAAGAAAGTGGAAGTGAAAAAAAAAAACTGTTAAGTGACAGAGCACAATGCCGTATGATTATCCTCAAAAAAAAAAAAAAAGGTTAAGAGAATGAGCATAGCTGAGGTGGAACAACAGCCACTTAGTTTCCAGACATTAAGGTCAATGGTTCCATATCTGCAATTTTTTTATTCATAGGATTCTCAAAGAACATAACTCCTGGTGAACAGTGAGAATTAACTATGTATGTTTGCACATACATACTGACACACTAACAGGCAATATTGTCAGTATCATATCTTTCTTTTGCTGGTTTGAATTCAGAGCATCTGACTGCTGAATTCTATAATTTAAGAATGAACAGTTTATAACCTGAGGGAATGGATGGATGGATGGATGGACGGACAGATTATACTATGAGCATGTTCTTAATTCTTTTGCCATGGAAAGTTAACACTTGCACATATTTTGAATGCAACTTTATCAAAAAAAATTGTGTGTGAAAACATAAAAGCTGCATGTGATTTCCTAGCTTTGACACATATGTGCTTACTTTCTCCTCAGACTGATCTCACTTGCATATGGCATGGTTGGCATGATGCAGGCTTGTTCAGGGTTCTTCATTTATTTCATAATCATGGCTGAAAATGGCTTCTGGGCATATGATCTTGTTGGAATACGTGCTGAGTGGGATTCCAAAGGTGTCAGCAGTTTGGCTGATTCTTATGGACAGGAATGGGTTGGTGGTGTTTTATTGTATTTTTTTATTACTTATATGTTGAGAGGACTGGTATTGTTTAGTGGTTATGTTTTAAGGTTTTTTTTTTTAAAGAGTATAGTTTTTTTTTGTGTGTTTTGTAATGTCTATGCCTTTGTTTGACCTCATGGGTATATATGTATGTATATATATATATAAAGAAGTTTTATGGAGGGCCAGAAGAACAGATGAAGTTCTTATCAAGAATTAATTAATCTCAGAAGAAAAAAAAATGAAAATCACTTGAAAATGCCATGAGAATATAGAAGTTAGAAAACCAAACAAGCAGTTTTAAAAAAAAAACTCAGAAAGAGAACCCACACACACACACACACACCACACACACACACCACACATATACACTCTCACTCATAGTAGCGGGAGGAAGGCAGGGAAAGGAAATGATTTCAAGACCATTTATCATTCACGGTTGTCCTGTGTTTGGCTTAAGAAAGCTTGCAATCATGCTTCCATATGCAGAGTAATTTTGGATTCTGTCTATCCAGTGCCATGCTGACAGGCATTGGAGATCATGCTTTTCCACAATTCTCTATTCTGGGTGTTAATTATGAGCTGGACTGGTGTTCTTTCTCCATGCAGCTGTATCAGTCCTGCTATCATCCTCTGTCTTTGTCTGCTTCGGTCTTTTCCCCCTTGTATCATCTCTGTTGTTACCAAATATTCCAATCCACCTGCTCTCATGATGTGTCCTATGAATTTGGATTGTCTCTTTTTGAGATTTGTTATTGCTTGTCTCTCTTATTCTGCCTCTTTCAGGACCTCTTTATTCTCCTGCTGTTCATGGTATCTTCTCCTGAGGAACTACATTTCCATGGCTTCCAGCGGCGCTATACTGGTGACCATCAGTGTTTCATATCCATAAAGTAGGATTGGTTCAGCATAGCATTGGAGTGGCTTTTCCTTACTCCCAGCATTAGTGATTTTTCATGTTTAGAAACATTGTTTCAGCCTGTGTTATTCTGTTATTTATCTCCATTTCACATCTTCTGTCTGAAGTTATTAATGTATGTAGTTACTTCTGTACTGAGTGAATGTTTAAGAGCGAAACGTAAATGTTATATTTTATTTTATGTCTCTCAGCTTCAATGTTAGTTATGTTTGTTATATGAACAGCATATTTGTAGAATGTCTGGAATAGAGTGAAAGATGTATGATAAAGGGCAGAATGTCAGACGGGCCTGCGTGCCCAATTCTTAACCCTTTTGAAATAAAGATCAGTCAATCAATCAATCAATCAATGTCCCTAGGTATTTGAACTTGTCCACCACTTGTTGTGTTACTGACTGTTATTTTTGGATTATTATCACTTTAAAGTGCAGATAAAAATGCACTACTGCCTGAAATACAGTGCACATGCATACAGTTTGAAAATATATGGATATAAGGTGTGAGAATGACAAAGTAAAAAGTGGACGGATGGGGTGAAAAACACACTGAGAAAGCATACCATGATAGCTACCCAGGCCTCTCACCTTACTCTGTACTGATGTCCGAAACTACCTGTGATTCTTATAGCATAAGCAGACTGATAAGAAAAAGAAGAAGTCTGAAATACATCTCCAACATTAGATAGCAGGAAATGAAACAGATGAAAGTTCAAATAACAAAATCCAGGGATCTTTCCTTTAAGAGAAATTGCAGCAATAATTACAAACAGCAAAATATGTGCCACTGCCTTAAAAACAGCTCTTAACTGTGGTGGCAATATACATGCCACTGCCTTATAAAGGGCATAGCAGTGACCTAGCAATCACATAGTTTTTCAAGCTGCTGAAATTTACTTGTATTTCCATCCATTCTGTGGTAAAGAATGTGTCGTAACTTCAACAGGCATGAAAGTCTAAAACAGCAAATGAAATATTTAACTGTATTCTAAGGGTTTTATTTAATTTCAGAATAGAAGCTTTTGGAGACAATAATTTCTGTCACAGACAGAAGATGCATTTTTATGAGTTCAAGACACATAGTTAAAAAGACCTTATCCTGTCTCACCTGCATTTATGTGGGTTTGAGACATATAGTTGTCTAAGACATTACTCCGTCTCATCCACATTAATGTGGGCTTCAAAGACTTTAACTTGTCTCACCTTGATGCACCAAGATACAGGCTGTTATTTCTATCAACCTGGTTGACAGAGTTGTTGTTGTTGTTGTTGTTCTTCTTCTTCTTCTTCCTCTTCTTCCTCCTCCTCCTCCTTCTTCTTCTTCTTCTTCTTCTTCTAAGTCATTAAGGCTCATTGCTGCAGATAAAGTTCACCTCCATTCCTAATCTTCTCTCTCCAGTTGGTGACCCCAATTTCTTTTATATCCTCTTCCATGTTGTCTTTCCATCTCTGTCTTGGTCTACCCCTTGGTCTTGTTTCCCTCATCTCTTGTGTATACATAATTTTTGTTTGTCTGTCCTCATCCATTCTTTCTACATGCCCCAGCCAGCGTAGTCTGTTCACTTTCAAGTCACTTATAATTCATTGGGATTTAAATAAGCTGTTCAGTTCAGTGTTCTTTCTAGCTCTCCATTCTCCACTGTTGGTATCCTTTATCGACGGTTGACAGAGTAGGGCAAAAAATTTTCTTTTTTGTGGTGTAGGTTGATAAAGTGTCTGCTTTCCTGGGGCTCCATTGTGTGAATTATATAACCCACATCCCATGTGACTTGATGCCTGTATCTCTAGATCTGCGGGGACTGGCTGCAAGGAGCACAATTGTAATTACATGGATAAGCTACAACGGCAATAACAAATGCATAGCTTTTCTTATGGTCACTTGATTTGACTATTTGCTGTTTCAATAAAAAACTAACTGATCTCAGTATAATCACAGAGTTAGCTTCATTTTATTGCCTGCTGTTACCAAGAGCTTTTGCTTTTTTTTTCTGCCTATTTTTAGAACTATTCACAGCGAAAGAAGCTGGAGCAAACCTGCCACACTGCATTCTTTATCAGCATTGTCATTGTGCAGTGGGCGGATCTTATTCTCAGCAAAACCCGCAGGCTATCACTCTTCACTCATGGAATGAAGTAAGTGATTAAAGCATATTTGTTTTCTATTGTGAATTGATAGGAGTGTGTATAAAAGAAGTGATATAATGAAAAAAATGGCATAATGAAGGAGTTGCATAAATATCATATTGAAGTAGTAACAAAATGAAGAAGTAACAGTTAGATATGTTTATTAAAAATATTTCAAAGTGAAAAAATCAGATAAATCGTTCTACCTCTTGATCAACATATAGTAGCCTTCTTTTGTGAATCCCTTTATCATTGATACCTTAATGCTAAATGGTAACTGTAAACCCTTACTATAAACCTTAAACCTAACCTATTGACAGTGTCTTTTCCATAAGAATGGTGAAGGGCTAAACCTTTATCTTAATGCATAGAAAACTAAATTGATGACAACAAACCAAATTATGGCAACTGAAGAAATGAGGAAAAATTGGACGTGGTGGAGAGTTTTGAATATCTTGGATCTTTACTAGCTAATAATGGAGACACAATGAAAGAGATTAAAAGGAGGACATAAGTTGCTCTTCAAAAGCTAAAACAACTAAAGAATCTGTGGAGAATAACAGAAAGGAGAATAACAGAACTATAAAAATTAGGTTTTTAGGGTCATTCATTTTTCCCATCGCAACATATGCCTGTGAGACCTGGACACTTAATAAAACAGCTGAGAAACGTATAATTGCCTTTGAATGTAAATGCTATAGAAAGGTCTTTCAAATATCATGGACACACAAAAAAAATAACAAATATATCCATACTACAAGAACTTAATATTGAAGAAGGTTGGTTAGTAAAGAAGATTAACTAGGCAGAGAAAACATATTTTGGATATATTAAATGTTATGAAAATTTGGAGAAGACAGTATTGGAAGGGTACATAATGGGAAAAAGAAAGAGAGGAAGACCAGGGTGAAAATGGCTGCAAGACATCATTGATGATCTTTGAATGGATGCATCAGCAGCAGGATATCTTGCTTACAATCAAGAGACATACAAGAGAGCTGTTAGGGAAGCAAAGTTCTGCAAGGGGTTTGCTAATGTCTGAGTGTTTTTAATGTAAGCAGACTCATGTTAGAACTCTTCAATGACGTATGGCAGAGTGAAAGTGTACCACAGCAATGGGAAGAGGGAATCATATTCAAATTATCAAAAAAAGGTGATCTAACTGACTGTGACCAGGAAAACCTTTTTGTAGTCTGATACTCAAGAGAGTAATGAAAGCACTAGATGCAAGGTTTAGAGAAGAACAAGTGGGTTTCAGACCAAGTCGGTCATGTATTGACCATATATTTATGCTGAGATCTATTACTGAAGAGTCGGTGGAATTCCAATCCCACCTTATTATCAACTTCGTTGACTTTCAGAAAGCGTTTGATAGCCTACATTGCCCCTCGCTTTGGAAGCTGCTGGGTATCTATGGCTCCCTATCTAAATACATCAACATCATAAAAGCCTTTTACTCGAATTCACGCTGCTGCGTACAGACAAATTCTGGGAATTCCAACTGATTTGCAGTTGAAACAGGTGTGAGATGGGTGTGTCCTCTCACCAATGTTATTCGGTTTCGCGGTCGACTGGGTCATGCACAATAGTACAAAGGATAGCCATCTAGGTATTGCATGGACTGAGGACAAAACCCTCGAAGACCTGGACTTTGTGGATGACATAGTGCTGCTGAGTGCGTCGTATGCAGACGCCCAAGAGAAAATGAGTCGCCTCCACTCCTACTCAGAACAACTTGGCCTACAAATTAATAAGGAAAAAACAAAAATTATTGATCTCACAAACAGACCTGAAGAGATCTTGCTAAATGGCTTTGCTTTTGAAAAATTCCACAGTTTCACCTATTTGGGAAGCAAAATGTCAACCTCGGGTGATACAACACCAGAAATCAAGTCCCGCATTGCAATGGCTTCCAATACTTTCAATAAATTGTCTACTATTTGGAAGTCAAACATGCTCAGTAAAACCATGAAACTTAAAATTTTCAACTCCTGTGTGATCCCAGTGTTAAAATATGATTGTGAGAGTTGGAAAGCAACCAGTCTACTCAATCAAAGACTTGATGCATTTGAAAACAAATGTCTCCATAGACTATTGAATATCAGATGGTCTGACTTTAACTCGAATGAGTCAATAAAAAGGGAATTGAACCAAGTCTTCATATCAAGATACATCAAAAGGCGTCGATGGGCCTCTCTTGACCATGTTCCCAGAATGGACGAATCCAGACTCCCTCGCCAGACCCTCACATGGTCATTGAAGAGCAAAAGAAAGCAAGGCAGGCCAAGGGAGACTCTACGTAGAACTATCACTAGAGAGAGTATAACTTTGGGATTCAACTCCATCAGAGGTTCTAAGGACTGCCATTGCCGGAGGTGGGGTAGAGAATTTGATCTCCACTCCAACGGCGTGCATCTCAAACAGCCTCTGGCAGTCAAGTCCAGCTCCTGGCCTTCCCGTGGCAGAACTGTTTAAACTGACAGGAAAAGGGGCGAGGGCGAATATCTGGCGCCTGAAAACCAGATACTTAGGGTAGATGAGTGGCACGTTTGGTAGCTCATCTGCCGCTGTTGGCGAGATTCTTCAGCTGCCGTGCGTGGAGCGGTGCTCTTCCAGGCCAATGAAGAAAGGTGCAAATGGGGTTGCCACGCAGCATCACTGCGGAAAAGGTGGTAGAAAGGATAAAGCAAAGCAAACAGTCAAATCACGGCACCTCTGGTCTGGAGGTCGGCCACGTCCTGAGTGCAATCATATCAGGTGAAATGCATGAACTGGCTTGTCCCAGAGGTTAAGACACTGCTGGCGAGACTCTTCGAATGCCGCGCGTGGAGTGAAGCTCCTCCTGGTCAAGGAAGAAATGCGGAAAAGAAATAAAGGTTGCTGTGCGGCGCCGACGTGAAAAGGTGGTGGAAAGGATAAAGTGAAGTTTAATCGGTATGTCCAGTAGTATCGCTGCGAGAGCTACACATACCACGGCACCTCTGCTCGAGAGGCCGGCCACGTCCGAAATACACCTACACTGGTGAAATACGCCTAAACCGGCACACACCAGGGGTGAAACTTGATGGCTAGACATGTCATGCCACCTCCGCTCTAAAGGTCGGTCACGCCTGATATACACCCATACTGGTGAATTTTGCCTAAACCGGCTCAAACCAGGGGTGAATCTTCCGGTGAGAAGGTCCAACTCTGGTCTGGGTGGGCTACCGCCTCTCACCCAGCGGGGATGCACTGATATCCTAAACACGTCGAGGTCTTCTGGTGAGAAAGTCCAACTCTAGGCTAAACTGGTGCAACGAAAACCACGGCGTCACGCAATCCGCTTCTGAGACCCACCAAGAATACAGGCTAAAGCCCTGCGATACTCTGAACCCTTGTGGTCCTCTCGTGGATCTCGTGTGGTCCTTTTGGGGACCACACAGGAGACCACTGGACCTAACGAGGACCACAGGCGTAAATTCAGTAGGATCACAGTGCGGTTTTGGTGGTAGAAGCGAACGAAGAAGAAGAACTCCATCCAAGACCTACAGTGGGCGGCGGTGAGTTGTCAGACATGGAAGGACATGATTTTTGCCTATGAGCCAATGTTGGCCCTAAAGGAATGTCAATCAGTCAAATAAAAAAATAGATTAAACAAATTATGTTTTTAATAATCATTTAATCTGTAGAGTAATACAAGATATGTTACTCTTTCATTAGAACAGCATTCATGTCACTCCATTGATTTGTCACTTATTTGTTTTGTCCCTCCTTTGATATGTCAAACTGTTGATGTACCCTCATTGATGATACTTAATCACTTATTATTTTTTTTTGTCTAAAACTGTCATCTTACCAAAATCTTACCAAAATGAATCTATTCTTTGTATTTGTATGAATGTTTATACATTAAACATGAGTTAAAAACTATCTGAGCAACAGGACCATACAAACTCAAGTCAATAACAGACTGCCAAACAAATGCACCCTGGAGGAAAGTCTGGCACAAGATTCTGCACTTAGCTGCACCTTGTTCCTAATATTTATAAATGACCTCCATTACCTATTTGACACTCACAAAGACATGTCTGTCAATAATCTTATCATATAGTGGAACAGACCTACAACTGGCTACTGAGAGACCACCATATCAGCCTAATGCAGTTTCTGGAAGTTGAAGGTCAATGTTAGTAAAACTACATATACAGTCTTCACTCTTAGCAACAAACTAGTAAAGACAACTGAAAATAACTCTTGATGGTGCTCAAATCATGAGAGAAAAAATCCAACATATCTTGGTGTGAAACTAGATAGAAAATTAAACTTTAAGAAGTTAATGGATGGATTAGCAGAAAAAGCGTCCAGAAGATTAAACTTACTGAAGTGACTTGCAAGTACATCCTAGGGAGCTGAGTAAGAATAAAAGAGTAATAGATTGCAACCTCCCCCTACAGGCCACAACATCAAAGAGCTCTTGTACACAAGTAGACAGAATCTAGAACCAAACCCTTCATTTGTATAAACTAGTGAACAAATCATCAGATCCCAACACCTTAAAGCAGTGTGCACTGGAGACCATAGAATCCTACCCAAAGGATTGGATCCATGCATACACTGATGGGTTAACATTCAAGGAAACAGACAATACAGGATACAGGGTACTAATATATTTCCAGACAAGACAACAAGCCACATTTCTGCTCTTTGTGGATCTCGCTACTCCAGTTATGATGGTGAGATGCAGGCAATATTACCAGCCCTAACAGCCACCACCAACTACAAAAACAGTGCCTTTCATCCAAAAAACCTTGTTATTTTCTCAGACTCCAAGTCTGCTCTTCAGGCTCTTGAAAATTAGATACCAACAGCCGATCACATTACAACTGACGTACCCAGTGCAGTTAAACATACTCACCTCCTATGACATCACGTACCCTACAGTGGATACCAGGGCACATAGATATCAGAGGAAATGAACATGTTGACAGACTGGCAAAGAGTGGAGCCACCATCCCACGGCCCCACATCCAAATCCACACCAATATGAGAAAAGCTAAACACATACAAAACAACTGCAAGCAGCAGTGGATGGACAGCTGAGGCAGTAATCCAAGTGGGAGATCCCTATATATACACCTGCTAAAGCCTAACCCCAGAGACCACATCAACAGCTTATGTCGTAGAAACCAATGCACAATCTTCAGGTTATGAGGGACACATCACCCTCAATAAGCACTTACACAGAGTGACCGCTGACCACACACCTTACTGCAACAGACAAAAAGAAGAAACTGTTCAGTACCACCTGCTGGACTGCAGCGCATTGAAAGATCTTTGGAAGAACCTGGTACCACCAAACTTCTCAATCACTGACATTCTGTATGGAGATGTAGAACAGCTGAAGAGGGCTTGTATGTTTCATTATCTAGCACAAAGGAAAAAAGAGTGAAAACTCATTAACCCGGGGATCGGAAAAGTGAAAAATATACATTAAAAAAATTACACTGTGTATAATTTATGAGCTATTTCTGTAGGTTGTCCATCTGAATTCAAGGGTTGTTTTCCAATTAAACTATGAATCTTAAATGAGTCTCTATCTTTTCCGCAATACTAGTGTTGCATATATCCATTTCTACAACTGGGTTGACTTGGGGATTATGGGTCACAAACCCACAATTCACTGGTCAAAATGACAAGTCACTATAGAGAAGTTTTCTTACGTCCCTAAATATTTTGCAAAAATGGACTGACTGCCACCTTAAAAATGAATTTTAAATATAAGTATGATCATTTTATATACTTGTAATAATTTTGTAATTACTTTTAAACCATACTATGTGAGAGTAGTAAAGAAAAAGTTTCTAAAATAAGGCAAAATCTTAGAACCACAAGATTTTCTATGATTTTTTTTTTCTGGCAAAAATATCCTTTTCATTAACTCTTACCAGAACTTGTATCATATATTAAAAGGTAATCTTATTCTACATTAAAAGTATCATATTTACTTTATCATATAAATAAAATCTACATCTTGTAGCATTTCATGCAGCAGGTGTGTAAAATGTTAGTGCCTTCACATTTCTAGGCCACTACAGAATTTGAGATAGGGATGCCAGCACCTTGCTTTGCTGCCTTTGTTTTCCTAGGGAAACCCCAGGTAGCCGTTTTTTGAGGCTGGGTTGACCCTGGTCCCAGTTGGTCTGAAAAAAAATTCAGTTCGAGTACGAAATTGAACCAGGGTCCTTCTAATCGCCAGGCAACTTCACTAATCACTACACCACCATGACAGCCTGTTTCACTATATCGTTTAAGGTAAGGTAAAATTCCCATTTCCATGCCATTAAGGCATTTGGAGATTTTGTTTTAGGCACATGAAGTATCACACTTTGCCGCATTTACCTTCCAAGATTTCTCTTGTACCCATTTTTAGAGGCTGGGTGAAATCAGAGGCCTTTTTTTTCGTGTACCATAAAAACATCATACTGCTGGGACTGAACCTGGTACCACTGGATTAGTAAACTGAGTGCCTAATCACTCAGCTAATCAGACCGCCACTATATCATACCAGTCAGTCATTTGCATGTTCCTTGTGGAACTTTGCCTCCCTAACAGCTCTCCTGTAGGCCTCTTGGTTGTAAGCAAGATGCACTGCTGCTGATGCTGTCCATTTGCAGATTATCAGTGATGTCTTGCAGCCATCTTTGTCTTGGTCTTCCTTTCTTTCTTTTCCCCATTAAGTACACTTCCAGGATGGGAGTTTTTCTCGTGACCTTTAATGTGTCCAAAGTATTTAAGTTTTCTATATTTAATCCTTTTACTAGCCAACCTTCTTCAATATTAAGTTCTTGTAGTGTGGACATATTTGTTCTTTTTTGTGTCCATGATATTTGAAGAACTCTTCTGTAGCATTTACATTCAAGGGCATTTATGTGTTTCTCAGCTGTTTTGTTAAGTGTCCAAGTCTCACAGCATATGTTGTGATGGGAAAGATGCATGCCCAATCTTATTTTTGTAGTTCTATCTGTTCCTCTCCACAGCTTCTTTAGTTGTTTTATTTTCTGAAGAGCAATAGATATCCTCCTTTTAATTTCCCTCATTAATAGTTAGTAATGATCCAAGATATTCAAAACTCTCCACCTCTCCCAAATTTTCCTCATTGATACATATTTCAGCTGCCTTGTTTGTGTTGTCAGTTGTACAAAACTGGCCAATGCAATATAAAACACCATTTTGTCTTCACACATTGTTCCAAGACAGTTGATCTGTTCACAAGATGCCATAAACTTTCTCATATCTGTTTCCTGCATGTTTGCCTGTAGCTACCCAGTGATCATGTTAACTAGTAGTTGCCAGTAAATTACCGATTAAAAAAGAGAAGAACCAAGACTTTTGAAGGTCTTTGGTTATGGTAACCGGTTTACATTATAAAAAATAACTGAAATAACTGAAACTTCAAGAAACAGTTTTGATCATCTGAGTTTTAGAAGATACCAAAGTGTTATATATATATATATTTTTTTTTTTTTTCAGCAATTGGGTTTTGACTTCATCTATACCCTTTGAGACAGTTTTGGCTGCAGGCATTGCCTATTTGCCTTTCATGAGCCAACTGAATGTACAATATGTGAGGTACCTGTACAATAAAAAATTGACTGTTTATTTCTACAGTTGTAAACAGTTTATTTGGCTGCATAAATATTATTGAAACCAACACTAAATTTAAAAAATGGATACAAGATTTATCCAAATTTATTTTCTGTAGTAAATGACAAGGCAAAAGATAAAAGGAAAATTACAACAACTGAAATGAGATTCTTGTGAAGAATTCTTGGAAAATCAAGAATGGACAGAATCAGAAATGATGTTATTAGAAATAATCTAGGAGTTGAACCCGTTCTGAACTATGTTAAAAAACAGCAAATAAAATGGTTCGGTCATGTATCACGACTACCAACAGAACATGTACCACAGAGAGCAATGTTTTACAGACCACACAAAGGCAGAGGAAGGGGCCGCCCATGCAAACGATGGACTGATGATATAGCAGAGTCCCTAAACATCTCAGTGTATGAAGCCACCAGGCAAACCATTGGGAGACAATTGCACTTCACCTCTACACTTAGCAGTAAATGAGGAAGGACAAGACAAGACAGTAAATGACAAGAGATGAGCATGTTAGAGATAAAGTTAATATGTTGTTGTTCTAAACATTAGAGGATCATATTTTTTACTTTTTTTATCATTCTAAACAATATGAGACCTCATACTTTGCTTCTTTTGCTCATTCTAAACAATAAGAGACCACATACTTTACCTTTTTTGCTGATTCTACATACTATAGAACCACATGCTTTAGTTTTTTTTCTCATTCTAAACATTATAGTACCATATGCTTTAGTTCTTTGCTCATTCTAAACATTATAGGACCACACACTTTAGTTTTTTGCTTATTACAAACATAAGACCACATGCTTTAGTTGTATTTTTTACACTTAGTATGGTTAAAAATGAAGACAGTAACAGCTGACTATTATTGCTTTCTTCATTCTGTGATGCATACACATGAATGTGGAGCAATTCCCTCCATGTGACCTGCAAAGCCATTATTCTGGTAAACTTCTCAGGAAACCGTCTCATTCAGCAGGCTGCTTTGACATAGTCTGTGACCACATGGCTTGTAAAGGGAAAAAAAAAAAGATAGCATCTTGACTAGTTGTTGTTTGGTGTCTCCCAGCTGTAGAAATGGGTGCCTGGATTATTCTGGAGCTAGGGAAGGAAGTGTAGACATGATGTTGCCCACATCACTTTCTTGTGTGCTGACAGGTCACAGAAAATATGGACACTACCACAATATCCCCTAAGTGCGCCCATGGCATTATAGGGCTGCTTTAACCTCTGCCATGGTGTCTGCCTAGCAGATGACATCACATCATCTACTTAATCATATAGCAGCATAAAATGGCTGGTGCATTGTCCTCTCATGAATAGATAGTTGTGGGTTCTGCTGTCAATTATTCCTTTCTTAGTTTTGTTTCCCTCATTTAACAGTTTGTGTCTATACAATTTTTTTATGCTAATCCTATCTCTCTTGTACTTGTCTATAGGTTCATTATTTCCAGCTGTTGATTGTTAGTTTATATCCAAAATTATAAGAGGCAGAGTTGCTGGAAAATTTCATTATTTTTGACTGAAAAAATGTCAGTAACTTTTTTTTTTTTTTTTTAACTATTAAGGACTGACTTACTGAATGGATAGATGCTTGGTCTACAGATCTGGTGGCACCAGGTTCAGTCCCAGCAGCAGGGATTTTTTTTTTTCTGGTTATACTCTACCAAAAAAAGTACCCTGATTTCACCCAGCCTTTAAAAATAGGTACCAGAGAGGTTCTAAGGACTGTTATTGCCGGAGGTGGGGTGGAGAATTCGATCTCCACTCCAACGGCGTGCATCTCAAACAGCCTCTGGCAGTCAAGTCCAGCTCCTGGCCTTCCTGTGGCAGAATTGTTTAAACTGACAGGAAAAGGGATGAAAGCGAATATCTGGCGTCTGAAAACCAGATACTTAGGGTAGATGAGTGGTACGTTTGGTAGCTCATCTACCGCTGCTGGCGAGATTCTTCAGCTGCCGTGCTCCTCCTGGCCAATGAAGAAAGGTGCAAATGGGGTTCCACCACTGTGGAAAAGGTGGATAAAGCGAAGCAAACACTCAAATCACGGCACCTCTGGTCTGGAGGTCTGCCATGTCCTGAGTGCAGTCATATCGGGTGAAATGCATGAACCGGCTTATCCCAGAGGTTAAGACACTGCTGGCGAGACTCGTCGAATGCCGCAGATGGAGTGAAGCTCCTCCCGGTCAAGGAAGAAAATGCGGAAAGGAAACAAAGGTTGCTATGCAGCGCTGATGTGAAAAGGTGGTGGAAGGGATAAAGTGAAATTTAATCGGTATGTCCAGTAGTATCGCTGCGAGAGCTACACATACCATGGCGCCTCTGCTCTAGAGGCCGGCCACGTCCAGAATACACCTACACTGGTGAAATATGCCTAAACCGGCACACACCAGGGGTAGAACTTGATGGCTAGACGTGTCATACCACCTCTGCTCTAGAGGTCGGTAACGCCTGATATACACCCATACTGGTGAATTATGCCTAAACCGGCTCACAACAGGGGTGAATCTTGAAGGCTACACATGTCACAGTACCTGTGCACTAGAGGTCGGTCACGTCCCAAACACGCCCATACTGGAATAATATGCCTAAACCAGCTCAACACAGGGGTGGAAGTCACTAGTGGTGAGAATTTGTCCTCCTGGACAAAAGCTCCATCCTGGTCACAACTAGGAAGGGTAGCGGCCACGACCACAAAATGCTCAAGTTGGAGACACTGGATCAGGGAAGTCTAGATAGGCAACCACCTCTCACCCGACGGGGATGTTTGCGTATCCTAATCACGCTGAGGTTTTCCGGTGAGAAAGTCCAACTCTGGACTGGATGGGCAACCACCTCTCACCCGGCGGTGATACACGGGTATCTCAAAACACGTCGAGGTTTTCTGGTGAGAAGATCCAACTCTGGCCTGGGTGGGCTACCACCTCTCACCCAGTGGGGATGCACTGATATCCTAAACACGTCGAGGTCTTCCGGTGAGAAAGTCCAACTCTAGACTAAACTGGTGCAACGAAAACCACGGTGTCACGCAATCCCGCTTGAGAGACCCACCAAGAATACAGGCTAAAGCCCTGTGATACTCAGAACCCCTTGTGGTCTTCTCGGGGATCTTGTGTGGTCCTTTCGGGGACCACACAGGAGACCACGGGACCTAACGATGACCACAGGCGTAAATTCAGTAGGATCACAGTGCGAGTCTTGGTGGTAGAAGCGAATGAAGAGGAAGAAGAAGAAGAAGAAGAAGGTACCAGAGAAATCTGGTAAGGTAAATGTGGCCAGGTGTGATACTGACCTCATCAGACTTTCATGTGCTGAGGGTCTTTAAAATAAGGCCTAACACTGCATTCTAAATATGCCTTAATGCCATGAAAACAGGGATTTTACCTTAAAGGACTGACTGTAGGTCTATATTTGTGCATCTGTATCTTCTTTATTTAATCGAATCTAACATGATATTGATAATGATATTGATAAGTAACATTGCATCTTAAAAGATATAAATGGAGCATTCTTTGCACAAGTTTTCATTTCCTTATCACTGTTAAATGTGAGAAGAATCTTTTTTTTTTTCGTTACATCAGGAATCCTTAATTATGAGATTAAAAAAAAAAAACAACTGATGGTTCTTTGTGGAAGACTTCATTTGTGCTTAGAAGCAATAAGCTGCACCATAAATCTTTTCACAATTTGTCTTTTCAGACCTATATACTGGGTTTATCCTTTCATCTATACCATCACAATGTGGGCATGTGACGAAGTGCGACGCCTGATCTTACGAATGCATCCAGAAGGTTTTATAGAGAGAGAGACATACTATTAGATTTTGTGCCTTCTGGATTTGATTGTGGAGTCTTGTTTTCAGTGTTTACAACAGGTTGTGGAATCTTGTTTTCAGTGTTTAAAACAGGTTGTGGAATCTTGTTTTAAATGTTTACTATAAGTAGTAGAATCTTATTTTCAGTATTTACTAGTCATGTTTTTAGTGTTTGCTACAAGTAATGAATCTTGTTTTCAGTGTTTGTTACTGGTGATGAATCTTGTTTTCAGTGTTTGTTACAAGTGATGAATCTTGTTTTCAGTGTCTACAACAAATTTTGGAATCTTGTTTTCAGTGTTTACTACAAGTAGTGGGACCTTGTTTTCAGTGTTTACCACAAGTAGTGGAATCTTGTTTTCAAAAACTTTGCATATGATTTAAATCAATTAGGTTAAAATTTTGTAATTTTTTTTTTGCATAATGTTTGGATATTGTTTTAAGTTTTTGTTTATTGAAGAAGAATAAATCAGTTTTAACATAATTACTTAATGTTTGAAAAAATAGCTGAGTGAGTGTTGTGTGTGTGGGAATGTATGTAGGTGTATGCAGGAGAAGTCTTAGATTTGACAGTTGGGTGATCTGGACCTGATGTAAGCTCAGTTCGTTTTTTTTTTTTAAAACGAAAAGTGTTATTTGCAAAACAGATTGTGTGTATCTGATGGTAACTAGTGATCGTGCCAGAAGTATTGTGTATATCTGATGGTAACCAGTGATTGTGCCTGAAGTACTGTGTATATCTGATGGTAACCAGTGATCTTGCCTGAAGTACTGTGTATAGCTGATGGTAACCAGTGATCTTGCCTGAAGTACTGTGTATATATGAAGGTAACCAGTGATTGTGCCTGAAGTACTGTGTATATCTGATGGTAACCAGTGATTGTGCCTGAAGTACTGTGTATATCTGATGGTAACCAGTGATTGTGCCTGAAATACTGTGTATATCTGATGGTAACCAGTGATCGTGCCTGAAATACTGTGTATATCTGATGGTAACTAGTGATTGTGCCTGAAATACTGTGTATATCTGATGGTAACCAGTGATCATGCCAGAAGTTTTTGAAACCAATAGTTATATCTGACCTTCACCTTGCATGAAGTACTTTCTGAAATATCAGTCTACTCATTACAACATTTGGTAATTTATGCTTTTTTTTCCTATATCTTCTTCTTCTTCTTCGTTCGCACTGTCTGTCTATATCTGCAGTCCTGTCTCTTGGATAAATTTCACTGTTTTTTGTAACTCATGTATGGAACCGTAGAGCTTATCTTCTTTAGTGGTTTCACTGGGCCAGTAATTATTTCTCAGTGTCTCGTAGTTGATGCAGTTCTGGAGGATATGTTCCACGGTTTGGGGCACCTGGGCACATGTACATAGATTAGTAGTACCAACCTTAAACTTTGTATACATATGACTTCGGAGTCGGCTGTGTCCTGTTCGGAGACGGAAGATGGTGACTTGTTCCTTTCTGTTTAGCATGTGATAGTCATCATGTGGTGGTGTTTGTGGCTTCCTGTAGGTTTTTATCATGCTTTTCTTCTGATTATAGGTGACTGGTATGTCTGGTTGCTCCATTTCAGTGCCCTCTTTGGCCAGATGGTCAGCTTTCTCATTGCCTGGTATCCCACAGTGGGAGGGAATCCACTGCAAAGTGACTCCATGTTGTAAGCCAATTTTTGACAAGGCATCCTTAAGGTCTGGTAGTTTGTTGCACTGAAGAGCCTCCAGTACTGATCTTGCATCTGTGAGAATTACTACAGGACATGTATCAATTCTGGAGTCTGATAGTTTTTCAACTGCAGCAATAATTGCCCTAACTTCTGCATCAAAGTTGTTGCAGTATTTACCAGTGGGTATGGAAATCTTGTCAATGGTGTTGTTTGGATATTCAATATATGCTCCTGCCCCACCATTTTTATGGCATTATGTGCAGATCCGTCTGTATACACACGTATCCAGGTGTCACATGGATATTTGTCATCTAGAACACTAAGTGTGGCTACTGATCTTACAAGACTGCTCTGCATCTCACCATTCTGCACACCTTTCACTTCAGTCTGAATAGTTATTTGTGTATAATCTGCTTCTTTCCATGGTGTATGCTCTGGTACAGATGATAATGGAGTGACTACAGTTGGAAGGTCAGGTATCAGCTTACGCATACGCTTGGCCTGATGAATGAAGCTGCTTCTTTTAAGCCGTCCTAATGCCAAGTTATTGAATCTCTCCTTCAGGGGATGGCTTACAGAGCTAAGGAATTTTTCTCCCATGGTCATGACCTTTGTGTCTCTACGTTCCTTTAGCGGTTGAACACCAACTATTTTCTGCATTTCTACTATTGGTGTGGACCTCATGGCACCTGTGATAATCCGTAGTGACTGATTTTGAACCTTGTCTAGATTATGCAGCGTAGTGTTTGATGCTGTGCACCAAGATGTTGAGCCATATTCTAAATGTGGTAGAATACTTTGCTGATATACGTTCTTGAGGATTCTTTCACTAGCTCCCCATGTAGTCCCACTTAATTTTCTTAATATGGCTAGTTTTCTTCTGGCTTTTGCTTCTGCACTGTTGATGTGTTGCTTCCAAGTCAGTTTTGAGTCAAGAGTCACTCCTAAGTAAGTGGGTTGGTTGTCCATCCTTAAGGGTATTTCATTTACAAAGATCTTACCTGCTTTCTGTTTAGATGAGAGGGTGAACAGAGTGGTACTTGATTTCTCTGTGTTGATACTTACACACCATTTGTTTGTCCATGATGTCAAGATGTCTGCTGCTCTTTGGAGTCTCTGTGTAGCAACTGTCGCATATTCATCTGTACACCACATGACCAGATCATCTGCATACAGTGCTGCTTTGATTCCATAGGGAAGTTCCTTGACCAGGTCATTAATGAATACAAGGAATAGTGTAGGCGAAAGGACTCCTCCTTGTGGTACACCGTGTCGCAGAAGTACTTTCTGGCTTTTGTGTCCATCCATTACTACTCTAGCTCTTCTATTGTGTAAATAGGACTTTATCCAGTTGTACAGTCTTCCATTCACATTGCAGTTTCTTAGTTTCCACAACAGACCTTTTTTCCATACTTTATCAAAGGCTTTCTTCAGGTCTATCCACGCTGCTAGTACAAGGTTTTTCTCTTGGAATGCATCCTCAATCTCTTGAGAGAGATAGGTCACTTGATCTTCCGTACTGTAGTACTGCCTAAATCCTGCTTGTTGTGGAACGAGAAGGTTTTCACTTTCTAGGTACCATTTTAGCCTCAGGTCAATGATGCGTTCCATCGTTTTGCATAGGCAGCTAGTGAGACTGATTGGCCTGTAGCTGGAGGCAGTATCACTGTTTTTCCCTGGTTTTAGCAGTGGTACCATGCTTGCTTCCTTCCAGATTTGAGGTAACTTACCTGTGCTCCAGCACATATTGAAAATATCCAACAGCTTTCCCATTGCTGCCACTCCCAGGTTCTTGATCATTTCATTGGACACTCCATCTGGTCCTGGTGATTTCCTTGGTTTCAGTTTACTAACTGCTAGGTCTAACTCACTGCGTGTGATTGGTGCATCCATGACCTCCACTTTTCTGACTTGTTCCTCCTCTTTCTGTGGCTCGATGCGCACTGTACGCTCCTTCTCTGGATGGATATCAATGTTGCAGTCCTGTGCAAACATGCGAGCAAAGTGATCTGCTACCTGCTTACCTGTAAGAGTTTTCCCATCCTCTATTAGTGTAATCTTTGTACTTCTTCCAGTACTCTCATCATTTAACTGTTTGATTAGTTTCCACAGTTTCCTTCCATCCTTTTCAAAGTTTAGGGACTCTGTTTTCTCTCTCCAACTTTCCCGTCTGGCTTGCAGCTTTGCTCTCTGAAATTTGGCTTTAGAATGTTGGTAATTATTGTGGTGTTCTTGGCATGGTCTATTTTCTGCTTGCTTTCGAGCTGCTTCCACGTCATCATGGAGTTTTCCCAGCTCACTAGACCAGTATGGTTTATAGTCCCTGCGAGCTCCTCTGGGAATGGTTTCACGAGCGGCCTGAAGGATACAAGCATTGAACTCCTTCACTATGCTGTTAATATCCTTACCTTCTATGGACAGCTGTCCCACCAGGATACCTGTACGATGTCTGTACATTGTCCAGTTTGCTTTTTTATAGTTCCATCTGGGGAGAGGGTTACTGGTGTTAAGGAGTTCATTTTCTATTGTCAGGAAGACTGGTCGATGGTCGCTACCTCCAAGTTGTTTTCCAACTTCACGTGTAATGTTCCACTTCAGATCTGGAGAGTGGAATGCCAGATCTGGTGTTGATTTTGTATGCCAAGCCCTTGAGTAAAATGTTGGGGCATCCATTGGCTGGTTGATCAGGAGAAGTCCATTATCATCCTGCCAGCTCTCAACTTCCTCTCCTCTCTTGTCTATGTGGTCATAGCCCCAGCTCTGGGAATGACTGTTAAAATCACCACAGACCATCAGTCTCTCTTTGTGTGGGATTGTTCCTAAAGCAAGTGGGCGGTCATTAGGACAGTAATAGTTAAGGAGGTGGAAATCTGTATTACTACTTTTTAGATGGATCATCTGGTACTCGGCTCCTTCCATGTACACTCCCACCTGACATGCGCTGATGTTATTCTTAACAAGTGTGAGTACTCCTCCTTTTCTTCTGTCCTGTCGGTCTGATCTAAAACACTGGTAGCCTCTGATTTTAAAGGCGGCATCTTTGGTTAGGTGTGTCTCCTGTATGCAGCATATACTTACCTGCTCTGCAAAAAGTATGTTCTCTAGTTCCACCTTTTTGCTATAGCCATCTCTAACACTGCTGACACCCTCAGCATTCCACTGCATTATTTTAAGTTCTTGCTTTTTGGCTGTTTTCTTCTGTTGTATTTTTTGGCCAGTAGCTCTACTCTCATGTCTCCTGACTCCACAAGACGAACTGAGAGGACCTCCAGTAGGATTGGGTGGACCCTTTCGAGGCAGGGGGCCCGGCACTGCACCTGCCTGGTTAGTCTTCACAGGGCGAGCACCATGTTTGAAAACTGTAGATATAGACATTTCATTAGCGATAATGCGTGTTACCCTGATTTTTGCGATGCGCCTTTTGGCTGGGTAACTCCGACTTCAGCACCTTTCCTTGCTAGGGCAGACTGTGGTCTTGCTCGGACTGCCATGAAGACAGTGTGGCTGGCCTGGCCAAAACTTTGTTTTCCAGCCTCTGGTGGCTGTACTTAAACCCCTTCTCCATGTCAGATGGTTTGAGACAGTTCCACAAAGACACTCTGACTCTGAGATGAGGAATCTGATGAGTGCTTCAACGATATCCATTCCCCGCCACCTATAGTCTACTGGCTCTGTTTTGTTCACATCATTCTGATAGCCATTGTTGTAAAGACCCATAGGCTTGTCACGTCCTGGATTCATTGGTTTCACACCAGACTTCCCTCATCCCCACCAGAGATCTCCATGTCCCCATCCGTCCACCAACCTGACATTACATTTTGCAAAAATAACAATTACAATTAGTGTTGATTGCTACAAGTTTCTGGGCTACAGAGGTAGGTCAGAGTTTTTAAGCAAACAGATCTATGTTCCCTGTCTCACAAACACTGTGTTAAGATAAGTGTGCTCTTAACACAGTTGTTCCCAGGGGATTTCCTATATAAAATTAAAGACCTTTTTTTTCCCTTACGTAATATTTTTTTTTTTAACCTTATTTGTGGTGAGATTTAATTTTGACAAAATGCACACATGCTGAACCAAAGGCAAAATTATCTGATTTTTCTCCATATGAACTGTGCAACATTAGCCTACTGATCCGGATTATCCTTGCTGGTTGCATTTTATTAGGTTTTTTTGATAATGTAAACTGGTTTAGTCGTTATGATTCAAAGAATTGTGGGTTGTCATGACTGTTCTTGGGAATGTACAGTGGTTTCCCTTTGCCTTCCACCGGTATACATTGGCAGCAGTCAGCAGCAATGAGGGTTGAGAACCAAATAGGAGCATTCCAAGACATAAAATTGGGAGTGAGACAAGGATGTGTTCTATCTCCTGACCTCTTCTCCTTGTACAGCAAAAACATAATAAAAAATATAGAGAGCTTGCCAGGAATATCAGTTGGTGGGTACAACCTTAACAACTTAAGATATGCAGACGACACAGTTCTGATTGCTAAAAGTGAAGGGGAGCTACAGGCTCTTCTGGACGTCGTGGTTGGTGAAAAGGTAAAAATAAAGGTCTCAGCCTGAACAAAAAGAAGACTGAAGTGATGGACATCTCAAAGAAGAGAATACCACCAAAATGTAGCATTATCATCGATGGCACAGAGCTGAAACAAGTTGATAGATTCAAGTACTTAGGAACAATTATAACAGCTGATGGGAAATGTCACAATGAAATAAAAAGCAGACGTGCTCAGGCCAAGTCAGCATTCCAGAAAATTAGAAACATCTTGTGCAACAAATCCATATCAATGGAAACAAGATTCCAAGTACTTAAATATTACATCGAGCCAATTTTGTTTTATCGATATGAAGCATGGTCCATAATAAGAGAGTACACAGAGAGAAATGGAGACCACAGAAATGTGGTTCATAAGAAGGATGTTGAAGGTACCATGGACAGCCAAGAAAACCAATGAAGCAGTCTTAAGAGAGGCTGGAGTTAAAAGGCAAATTAAGCTAAAATCAGAGGCAGACAAGCGAGATTTTTAGGACATTTTCTGAGAAGAGGAAAACTAGAACACATTGTGGCAACTGGAAAAATTGAGAGAAGAAGAGACAGAGGAAGCCAGAGAGAAGTTATTGGATGGGCTGTCAGTGTGGCTAGGAAGAAAGTCATCGGCGGATCTCATAATGAAGTCTAAAGACAGGGAATTGTGGAGAGAAATGATCGCCTACGCCGCGCGGCGCAAGACTTGATTTGAAACTGGTTACAACAACCAAACCTCCAAAAGTTTTGGTTTTTCTCTTTTTTAATCGGTAATTTACTGGCAACTACTAGTTAACATGATCACTGGGTAGCTACTTGAAAGCATTCAGCAAGTAGATGTGAGAAAGCTTATGGCATATTGTAAACTGATCAACTGTCTTGTGTGAAGACAAAATGATGTTTTATATTGCACTGGCCAGTTTTGGTGAATAGGTCTACACACATGTAGATATATCCACTCCATCAAAAAACAACACAAGACCAATAATGACATCTAACTGAAAATGAGGATAAATAAATATAAGATAAATAACTCACAGAATGAAATGCATCCTTTAAGATGCCATAAAGTTATATTTATTACCCATGCAACAGGCATAATCAACAAAGAATTGTTATGCTAGCAAATTTACCAGTTAACATCAACATGTGGCATAGTCTACAAACAATTTTACTGCAGATAAAATGCTTGAAATAATTTATACTTATCATGAAATTACAGTTATGAGATTATAAAATCATTCTTTTTTCTTCAAAAAACTACTTTAGAAGAGACCAAGTTAACTTTCTCCCATCATTATGAAACATTACATCTCGAGGTAGGAAGAATCTATCAAATCTAAATGGAAGTATACATTTTACAGTAAGTCTCTGATTCAACAAACCCTTATATAAATGATTTTGAATTTAATGAACCGGACAAATAATAATAATAAAAAAGTTAATTTTAAATGATGCAACATGCACATTTCATATCACATGTTTTTGGCAGCATGGAGTAGAGTCACTCTGTTTCAGTCTCTGTCTGCCTTGAGCTACAATGTGGCCAAGCTGTATACAAAGTGTTTCAGTGATTTCTGAAATGCGATTTTTATTTATTACATAATTTTGCAAACCTTACACTTAAAAATGGCATTAAGTGTTAAGAGGATTTACAAGAAAGCATGTGGCTTTAACTGTGGCACAGAACAGTTCCGTATACTACATTAAAAAAACAATTAAAAAGTAGTGAAACAAATGGCACATAGCCTCACTACCACACATTACGATGGATTTAATGGATTTTTAGTATTAACGGATGCTTTTTTCCTCCTATTAGTCTGTTAAATCGAGGGTTTACAGCAATTTCATCCAAGCTGGTTTCAGAAAGCTACGCCGGCCAGAGATATCTTAATAATAGCAGCTAAAGATACTGTTTCAGTAAAGAAAATACAAAAGAATGGATGGATTACAGCAGGCACACTGATACTAATAAAACAATGTAGAGAAATGAAGACAAAATGGAAAGTGACAAATAACAGGGAAGAATATAAATCTTTAACAAAAGAAATAAGAAGAAACATAAGAAAAGACAAAAAACAATACATACAAGATTGTTGTGAAAGAATAGAAGGACATAGAAGTGTGAAAGAGACAGTGAAATGTTTAAAGAAATGAAGACATTGACGAGAAATGTCAGCCTAAGTGAAATGTAATTTGTGACGAGATGGGGAATACCTTGACAGAGACAGAGGAAATTCTAGAAAGATGGAAGGAATATTGCAGAGGGATGTATGAAACAACCGACTGTGAAAGCAGAAATCAACAGTGTGAATTATTATTGGAGGAGAAAGAACCTGAACCGACAATAGAAGAAGTTTTATGGGCAATAAAGAATCTGAAAAATGGTAAATCACCAGGATGTGATGAGATAACAGCTGAATTTATTAAAGCAGGAGGAAAGGAATGTGCAACAATCTATCATGCACTATGTAAAAAGACGTGGCAACCATGTATTTGGCCAAAAGAATGGAAAAAAAAACTGTATCATACCACTGCCAAAAATGGGTAACCTGAAATTATGCACAAACTACAGAACTGTTGCCCTGATTAGTTATGCCAGTAAAATTCTGTTAAAAATCATAATGGGTAGACTTTGTAAGAAAATAGAAGAAGTCAATATAGTCCAAGCTGGTTTTAGACTAGGAAGAGGAACAATAGATCATATATTCAATATAAGATTAATGATGGAGAAATGCACAGAATTTATTGTGAATCTATATTTATCTTTTATAGACTATTCAAAGGTATTTGATTGTGTACAACACCAGAAACTTTGGGAAATAATGGAAAAAAGGGATTTCCAACACACTAGACCAACAGGCAGCAGTGAGAATAAATGGTGAAACAACTTGGTTTGACATAAAACAAGGAGTCCATCAGGGATGCATACTGTTGCCTTATTTAACTTTTATACTGAAAATATAAGAGAAGATGTCTCTCTCTCTCTCTCTGAACCTTAAGTGCCCAGGGCACATGGGGCTTCCGCAAGGGTTTTCCACAAATGCCTGTCCTTTGCCTTTTTTTCTGTTCTTGCCCAGGTGAGCCTTCTATTGCTCAACATCCTTTCTGTTGTTCTTCTCCATGTCTCTTTTGGTTTACCCTTACTTCTGTTCCCCTGTGGTGTCCATCTTAGTGCTATTTTTGGTAGTGAGTTGTCGGTCATTTGGAGCACATGTCCCAACCATCGTCAGCGACTTTCCTCAATAATTGCTGTCAGTGGCTTCATCTGCATTTCTACCAACAAGATGTTACTTCTTATGGTGTTTGGCCAAAATATTTTTCTAATTCTTAGAGAAGATGTAGACAAAGAATATTATGATGCTATAACAATTGGAGGTTATGAAATACCAGAGATTAGAAATGCTGATGACACATTATTACTGTCCACAACACAAAAAGGAATGAAAAACTAACTATGTCAGTCCATAAGAACAGTGAAGAGCAAAACTTCTATCTTAATGCAAAGAAAACTAAACTGATGACAATTGACAAAACAAATAAAGCAGCTGAAATATATATCAATGAGGAAAAATTGTAAAAGGTGGAGAGTTTTGAGTATCTTGGATCATTACTAACTAATAATGGAGATACGATGAGGGATATTAAAAAGAGGACATCTATCGGTTTTCAGAAAGTAAAAGCTGTGGAGAGGGACAAAAATCAGATTTTTAAGGGCATGCATCTTTCCCATCGCAACATATGCCTGTGAGATCTGGACACTTAACAAAACAGCTGAAAACACGTAATTGCCTTTGAATGTAAATGCTACAGAAGAGTTCTCTAAATATTGTGGACACAAAAAAGAACAAATATATTTATACTACAAGAGCTTAATATTGAAGAAGGTTGGTTAGTAAGGAGGATCAAAGAGAGAAAACTTAAATATTTTGGACACATTAAACGTCATGATAATTTAGAGAAGACCATCTTGGAAAGGTACATAATGAGAAAAAGAAAGAGAGGAAGACCAAGGCGAAGATGGCTGCAAGACATCGTTGATGATCTGCATATGGATGCATCAGCAGCAGGCCATCTTGCTTGCAACCGAGAGGCCTACAGGAGAGCTATTAGGGTGGCAAAGTTCCGCAAGGGACATGCAAATAACTGACTGGTTTCAGAAGTAGATAAAACAGAATGTAAGAATTGGCCTGAAAAAAAAACCAAAAACAAACCAAAAACAAACAAACAAACAAACTCAAACAGCCAGTTGGAAAAGATGACACTTCACAAAATCTTCATCTAAATACATATCACTAAATTCATTCACAAAGATTTTAATGTTTAAAAATGTGTTTGAACTCAGCAACACAGCCAGTTTTGCTTGAACATTAACAAGATGTATATGGCTTCAGTGCCATCTGAAAAGAGCCTGCAGCTTAAGAAGGGAGAAAGTATGCATGAACAATTCATCTGAAGAAGAAAAAGAAACCAATTCATTTCATATCTTCACTGTATACATCTTGTGAACAACAAAAGCGGACACAAAGTGGAACTTATCTAACCATTATCAAGTTGAAAAAAGTATCCCATAACCCTTGGAATAATTTGTTTCACATGAATATCTTGTTTCATTTTTACACTGACAGCTGTGTGTGCAATGTACACTTGGTATGCCCCACCCTACAGATAGATTTTTCCATTCTAAACGACTCATCTTACAGCAATAAATGATGGGAATATTGCATTTTGGAACAGAGAAAGAATTTCATTGGTCTCCTTGCTTCCTGCAGTGGACCTACTAAGTGTGATTCTCATTAAGATCCATTATTCTGGAGATCATCCATATCTCAGTTTATAATCTTGTTGCTTGGCATACTGTACAACAAAAAAAAAAAAACGCACGCACGCGCACGCACAGAGAGTCACTGTCAATCATTAATTTAGCTCCACCTCAAACTGTGTGCCTCATACTGACAGATGTGGAAAAGAGCAATTCCGGCACCAGGCGAGATTTGAAAACTCATAACCCTTTATTTCACAGGTGTGTGTTTATTTACTCAGCCACCCATACAACTGGAATGGATCTAAAAGACGTGTTGAGCTTCATGCTAAACCACAAATGATTGATAAAACATCCGGTGGTGTCTTAAAGTACAGTAACAAACTCTCAAAGCTGTATAGTAAAAAGTAAAGGTAAAGGTAACCCTGTCATGCCTTAGAGGCACATAGGGATATGATGTTAGTGCCCATATTCTCCTTGACCTGTCAGCGCACTAATATGGTCAGTATCACGCCTGGCTGCCTTTTCCTTCCCCAACTCCAGAAGAAGTCAGGTACCCACTTCTACAAGCAGCACACAAATAAAGCATTTTAACAATGTCATCAGTTGCTAAAACTGCCAAACACACAACAAGGTGGCTGCAGTATTCTAAATAAGGTGATATTTAGCATGGCTGGTAATGCTTATCATGCCTGTTGACCTGCAAAAAGGTAAAAGGTAAAATCCCCATTTCCATGCCGCTAAGGAAAAGGTGTTGGGCCTGTACTTCCAAGACCATCAGCACTTGAAAGCGTGGTGTGGCCAGTATCACACCTGGCTGCATTTACCTTCCCTGGTACTCATTTTTAAAGGGCCTTTTTTTTGTGTGATGGCACCAGTAAAAAAAAGTTCCACTGCTGGGACTTGAAACCAGTACCACTTGATTAGCAGACCTGAGTGCCTAACAACTCAGCCAACCAAGCAATAGCTTCTACCTCAAGCTGACGTTACAAATAATTTTAGAAATCTTATAAACTAATTAAACACAGCATTTCTCTAAAATTCTTACATTGCGATACTTGAAAATGACGAAGAAAAAAAAAATATATCAGAAAAATATACTTCTTTCCATTATCTATTATAATTTATGACAATAAAATGTTTCACTGCATGATTTGCTATAATGTATGACAATGAAATCTATTTCTGGTACACTACTAGTTACAACATATGACAATGAAATTCTGTTTCTAGTTAATCATATTAACACTTCTGGGCCAAAACGGGAAAATCTGTTTTCTGGTTTCCATGTGTTGTTGGCCGAAAGGTGGATATGCCGTTTTCGATGGTCGTCTTATTTAAACTGTTTCTAGCTTGTTATTTTAAGTAATTTTTGGTTGTCTGTATTTTTACTGAAAAGTTAATATAATAAAATATTGTTCTCATTCTTCATAACTTAAAAAAAAATAGACATCTCACATTTTAGCTGTCGGGAACGTGTGTTTATGGGATCTCGCCAAGTCGACATTTTATGGAAATGGCGGAGCACGCTTCTTTCGATGACACTGCGATTTACAATGAATTATGCTCTGATTTTTTGTCAGACTACCCCAGTGATGATTAAAAATCACTGATTAATGATTCTAGTAATGAAACTGATGTGTTTCAAAGTGATTTTCTGTGACGGCGATCAGATTAAAAATACGATAACTAGGCACAGCATCACTGTCAGAAGTGAAAATTCAATGATAGTGTGATTGTTATTCAATGTCAGGATACGATGCTCCAATAGTAAGTATTTCACATTTTTCAAATAATATAGTTAGCAGTGATATAGGTGTGTGGAGTAACATTGATTCTACACCAGTTCTTGAAAAATTTCTAGGAAATCCTGGTGTTTCAGTGAATGTAAACAAACCAGACAGTATAGAAGAAATTTTCAGTACAACGTTTGGCAATGATTTTTTTTTTTAACTGTTAGCTCATCATGAAAATTTATACCATGCACAGACCCAAAATATGAACAAACTACTGCCTTTTTGTCCAAAATATAACACATTCATACATGAACAAATTCTTTGGATTGATCAATTTGATGGGCCAGATTATGAAGCCACACCAGAAAGATTGCTGGACAACAGACCCTTTTCTGGAAACACCAATATTTTCAAAAACAATGAGCAGAGCTAAATTTGAGCATCATCTGACATTTCTGCATTTCTCTGACAACTCTCAGACACTTCCAGAAACAGGCAGAATTAGCAAAATAAAACCTCTGCTGGATTATTTTTTTCCCTAAATTTCAAGAGCTGTATAAACTGAAGCAGCAGCTTTCGACCGATGAAGGAAAGATAAAAGACTTGTCCGCATGATATCAACAATGCACAACAAAGATTGTCTGGAATAGTAAAAGATCATGTCCTGGTGAAGCCTGAGGATGAAGGCACTAAAAAAAGCATCATCTAGGAAGTGAAGAGTGTGCTTGGTCAATGAGAAAAAGAGTGAAACAAAATTTATTTGTAAAAGTTGTCAAGTCCCATTGCAGGTAATTGTTTCACAAGATATCACATAAGAAGTACCAGAGGGTCTCGGTAGTCTGTCTACCAACCTGGATTAATTTATCTCAATGATGAGTAGAGATAAGCATGTTTTTCTAAGTCCACTCAAAAAAGTTCATTTTTGAGAAAAATGGCTGGGTACTTGGGGGTTTTTAAGGGTAAATAACTGTGGGCCACAAAGTGTTAAAATGTCTATCGGTAAATCAGTGATAATACTAAGTAATAAAACTGTAGATAATATTTTACAAAAAAAAAAAGCACCACAGAAACCTTAAATACTTCATTATCAGAATGCCTATCAGAATGTCCACTTGTCCCCTCAAGAATGAAAGGTATATGATGAAGCAGACAAAGACTATAGGAACTAAGGTATAATTTTAGAAGTGAATTTTGTGAATAAAGAAACAAAGCTGACAGCCAGCAGACCACATTCAACAATAAAGTGACCAACAGAAGAACATCAATGTGCAGTCATATGGTGCATTTTCATATGATGGAAAAAATACGATCTCATCAACATTTTTAAATACACTGGAAAATTACCAAAAAAAAAAAAAGGCCAAAATAATGATAAATCTGTTCTATTTTTAATAGCTTATATTGTTTATATATATTTTCATTTACTCGAGATGAATTCAGTGAGTGCCGAGGCAAGGGATGCTGACGATCATGCTTTTTCCATTCCCTGTGCTATGCAGTATCTTTAAAGAGTCTGTCGCTTTAATTTTCTTTTTTTTTTCTTTTCTAGTGCCACTTGGTTATTGTGTGGGGCTATTTTTCTCTGTCTCCCACTTCTTTTTTTTCCTAGTGTTTTCCTGCTGTCTCTAAAACCAGTACAGCAACTAGCAGCATGACTGTATAATTTTCTTCACCTTTCTACCACCCTTCAGAACACTGGCTCTTAAACTTATTTCTTCAAAACAGATCCTATGCAGACTGTCCTATGGCCCTTCTTCTCCGCTAGACTGTTCAAATCATCAGCCCTACTTCAAAAGAAGTTAAAAACTGGTTTTACCTGATATACTGACACCCAGGAACTGAACAAGGTGAAAGAAAATTCTACTCCATTTAAAAAAGAAAAAAAAAACCAACCCAAACTACTCAATGATCAAGTCCCATACTTTCATCATTAAGTTCACATATCCCAAAAGGATATGGATACCCCTATTATATCCCAAAAGGATATGGATACCCCTATTATATCCCAAAAGGATATGGATACCCCTATTATATCCTAAAAGGATATGGATACCCCTATAATAGCCCCCCCCCCCCTTCAGCACATTCTGAATGTGCGACTTCATACTATGGACCACATGCAAAACAAACATTTCATTCACTTCATTACCCAGTATTCAGATGTATGACAGCTCGATAGTTCTGAGTGACCTGCTCTCAGTGAACTGACATACCTGCGAAAGCAGCATAAAACAGAATGCTGAACAACAGCAAAATATGCAAACTCAAACTGAGAATAACAACAGAATTCTACAATTAAGCTTTAAGTTTCAAAGGATCAAAAAATTTGCATAAACAAACCACTGAAACGTTATCGTTGTATCTTTATTGCTTCATTATCATGTTGTAATGGCTAGCAACATATTACATCTTACATCCTTCCCATGCTGTTAAACATCACATAGGGCTCGCATAGTTGTCTGCCAAGTTTTCCTGTTCTCGGCGAGTCTTTCAACCTCATCAAGGGATGTTATGCCCGCTAAACTGGCTTCTCTTAAAAATGTCCTCTTCAGAGTTTCACGTAGTCGACCTCTTTTTCTTCAGCCTGTTGTGCTCCACTTGATAGCTTGTTTTGGCATTCTCTGATTATTTCTTCTCATCACATGGCCTACATATGTCCATCTTCTTTTTCTGATCACCCATGAGACAGGTTGTTGTTTGCTCATCTGTCTTATCTCTGTGTTGTTCTTAAATTCGTTCCACTTTATACCAAGTATTTTCCTTAGGCATTTGTTTTCAAAAGTGTCTAATTTCTTATCTATTTCTTTTGTTGATTTCCAGCTTTCGCATAGCAACAATTACATTAGTCAATGTAAAATTATATTTGTCTGAACTAAAAATATCCCAGGTAGACAAAACAGCAGCAGTTTTAAAACTTGATTGTACATTCATGTGTGAATTCTACCACTTCCACTAATCATGTATGCTCACTAGTAACTTCTACCAATCTTGTACAATCAGTATTAACTTACAACAAGCTTTACACTCACTAGTAGCTTCCAACAATCTTGTACATCCAATTGCATTTTCCATCAATCGTGTATACACAATTGCATCTGCCATCAATCTTGTACACACACTTGTAACTTCCAACAATTGTGTACACTCACTAGTAACTTCCAACAATCTTGTACATTCACTAGTAACTTCCAACAATCTTGTACACTCACTGGTAACTTCCAACAATCTTGTACACTCACTAGTAACTTCCAACAATCTTGTACACTCGCTAGTAACTTCCAACAATTTGATGAACACACTGTGCCCTCAAATCTTGCACAGAGTAAAACACAAATCTCACAGTCAGTGTTTCATGCTAAATACAAAGACCTGACTCCCACAAAATCATCTTCTTGTCAAAAAGTTTAACATGATTTCTCTCTTCTTTTAAAAAAGACGACAGATCTGAAAATAGCTTCTGCTTTATGCAGTCCGGGTGTCTGAGTGGCGAAGTGGTTAGTGCACTGGTCTCTCATGGTGAAGGTCGGGGATTCGAATCCGGCTGGAGGCACCCCGGTCACCCAGCTGTAGAAATGGGTACCCAACTTCTTTTTGAGTTGGGGAAGGAAAAGCAACCAGGCGTGATACTGACCATATCACCCTCTAGTGTGGTGACAGGTCAAGGAAAATATGGGCACTAACACCATATCCCTATGTGCCTCTATCCTGCAGCCCAGAGCTGTGACAATGAGAACTGGAACAGCAAAAACAACCTGAACAATTGAAGCAACAACAGTAATAAGAAACTGAACTGGAATGATAAATACAACAACAACAAAAACAACAACAACAACAACAACAACTCTATTGTTAGTTTTACAAGAACAGGAGTTGTATTTACAACTGCAACAACTTAAATGCACAGATAAAACATCACCTGTACAACATGACTCAAAAACTGAACAATAAATGGTTACAGCTGGAATAACACCATCTACAGTTTGGATAATATATCCATATTTTGGAAATAACACCCACAGTTTGAATAACAGCATCTACAGTCTGGAAACTGCACCCAAGGTTTGAATAACAGCATCTACAGTCTGGAAATAACACCCACAGTGTGAATAACAGCATCTATAGGCCAACAAGTAAAGTTATATAAGATTATATCAATAAAGGTTTATATGGCTGATATATAATAAGAAAAATAAACATTCTATGGCAGCTGGTACATTGATATAAGTGAATGAATGCTTCTGATGATAAAAATAAAGTAAGTGTTGATACCTCACAATAAAGTAAAGCCTGGATAACAACTGACGATAAAACTACAGTAACTGTTGATACCTCATAACAAAGTAAAGCCTGGATAACAACTGATGATAAAACTACAGTAACTGTTGATACCTCATAACAAAGTAAAGCCTGGATAACAACTGACGATAAAACTACAGTAACTGTTGATACCTCATAACAAAGTAAAGCCTGGATAACAACTGACAATAAAACTACAGTAACTGTTGATACCTCACAACAAAGTAAAGCCTGGATAACAACTGATGATAAAACTACAGTAACTGTTGATACCTCACAACAAAGTAAAGCCTGGATAACAACTGACAATAAAACTACAGTAACTGTTGATACCTCATAACAAAGTAAAGCCTGGATAACAACTGACGATAAAACTACAGTAACTGTTGATACCTCACAACAAAGTAAAGCCTGGATAACAACTGATGATAAAACTACAGTAACTGTTGATACCTCACAACAAAGTAAAGCCTGGATAACAACTGATGATAAAACTACAGTAACTGTTGATACCTCATAACAAAGTAAAGCCTGGATAACAACTGATGATAAAACTACAGTAACTGTTGATACCTCACAATAAAGTAAAGCCTGGATAACAACTGACAATAAAACTACAGTAACTGTTGATACCTCACAACAAAGTAAAGCCTGGATAACAACTGACGATAAAACTACAGTAAGTGTTGATACCTCACAACAAAGTAAAGCCTGGATAACAACTGACGATAAAACTACAGTAAGTGTTGATACCTCACAACAAAGTAAAGCCTGGATAACAACTGACGATAAAACTACAGTAACTGTTGATACCTCACAACAAAGTAAGGCCTGGATAACAACTGACGATAAAACTACAGTAACTGTTGATACCTCACAACAAAGTAAGGCCTGGATAACAACTGACGATAAAACTACAGTAACTGTTGATACCTCACAACAAAGTAAGGCCTGGATAACAACTGACGATAAAACTACAGTAACTGTTGATACCTCACAACAAAGTAAGGCCTGGATAACAACTGACGATAAAACTACAGTAACTGTTGATACCTCACAATAAAGTAAAGCCTGGATAACAACTGACGATAAAACTACAGTAACTGTTGATACCTCACAACAAAGTAAAGCCTGGATAACAACTGACGATAAAACTACAGTAACTGTTGATACCTCACAATAAAGTAAAGCCTGGATAACAACTGACGATAAAACTACAGTAACTGTGGATACCTCACAATAAAGTAAAGCCTGGATAACAACTGACGATAAAACTACAGTAACTGTTGATACCTCACAATAAAGTAAAGCCTGGATAACATAAGCACGAGTCTGACAGAATCTGGAATGCATAATTCATGAGCAAATCACCCAACCACCTACACACGACAGAGAGAGTGTGATACGGAAGATAACCACTAGTCAAATCTGACTACTTGCATGCCCGAGTATCTGCTAAACATGGCAATACTGGAGCAAATTCTTCTAAATCATCTAGAAATCACAGACAAAATTTGCACAGTGACATTTCCAAGTAAGGCACAAGAAAAATGCAGGTGACGTGTCTTAAATGCTTCAAATCAAGGCATACACTCTCAGCAGTAATTTTTATGATGCAGCACAAACAATTATGATTCTGCTGTCAATGATTCCAATGTGCAGCAACCTAATTCCTAATTATATAATACATCTGTTCGCTCACCATAACAGCTGAAGAAGAAAAGTTGTGAAAGTAACTCCTGATCTCTTAATCTAATTTAGATTCAGTTTAATTTCACTTAATCCAGGTCACAAAACTGACTTAACAGTTTTTACCAGGAAGTGAAGATGCTGCCCAATGTAGCACTCAGTAACCCACAGGCGCCTGCTGGCATCAGTGTTGGCAAAACCACACCTAACTTACACCCTGTACCACCATCAGTGTTGGCAAACCACACCTAACTTACACCCTGTACCACCATCAGTGTTGGCAAACCATACCTGACTAACACCCTGTACCACCATCAGGGTTGGCAAACCACACCTGACTAACACCTTGTACCATCTTTCTGTTGGTAGCCCCCGTACCAGGCCCAGCCTGCTATGGTCCCCATAGTAGTGGAATCTGATAAAGAAGTACTGCACATCCACTGCTTTTTAGCAGCACTCAGGAAACCCAGCCACCTTAAGCCACTCCCACTTCAACATGATGCCGTGCTTCAACATCTTCACTGCACTGGCAGCAAAGAACAAATGCTCACACTTCATGGGAGATAGAACAACAATGGTACTTATCACAAATGAGCAATAAACTGTCACAAAACCATCATTTTCTTAGACTTTTCCCCCCAAATTAAACTGACAGGTTACAGGGACTAGTGAGGCAGCAGATAAGGCAAGAGGGAAACTGCACTCACTTGACTGGCAAAATTCTAAAAGATGGTAACTATTATAAGGTCACTGCACCATACACTAAGGTTGTAGAAAACATTAACCCCAGGATGTATAAGTTTCTAAAAGACATTAATCACATGACATGTATGACTGCGGAAGACGGTGACCAAAACATGATAGGTCACAGAAGACGGCCACCATATACTAAGGTTGCCGAAAACATTAACCCCAGGATGTGGAAGTCCTAGAAGACATTAACCACATGACATGTGAGACTGTGGAAGACAGTAACCATATAACTGTTAAAGATTGTGGAATACAGTATTTCTAGGACACATAACAGGATGAACATTAACCAAATGGTGCCCTGTATAAGACAGTAATCATGCTGAGTAAGGTTCTATAAGACATTAGCCACATGATAAGTAAGGCTGTGGATGACAATAACCATAGGTCATGTAAGTTTTTGGGAGACATTAACCATATGAAACATTACAATAACCACATGATGGGTATGGTTTACAAAGTCAGCAGCTGTACAATTTATAAACTTCTATAATACAAGAACCTCATTATGTTCTGCACAAGAGAAGTAGCATAAAACATACAAGGTAATCATACAGTTCTTCCCTGATTAAGAAAAAATACAGTATGTCCATAAGTTATTCTCTTGATTATCAGATTTATGATACCAAAATATCATAAATACAAGAAGTGTTTTAGAAAGAAAAGTCATATCATTACACTCAGTAGGTGGACCCATCTTGAATTCGTTTCCATAACGCTTATCAGTTACAGGAGTTTTTTTGTTTCTTTCTCATAGCCAAAAGACACACATTGCCTTTTCTTGTACAGCCACCATTTTTATTGTTTTGCCACAATGCATGATGGTACAGAGTGTTGCCCAACCTCACAGAAAAAAATTTCTGACACTGATGTTACTACAGAGTAAATGACCGTAATTATTATTATATTACAGTTATCAGATGGCTAATTCATGGACACCTGTAATATCTTAACTCTTTCCATGCGTATGGTCGATATAGTGACACCGGAAGTGTCCCTAAACTACCATATGATCGCTTTAGTGACATTGTTTGTTTCATTAAAATAAGCGGTGTAACATTTAGATTGTACATATTTCGTCTGCGATTCCGGTGACACTTTCAAAATGGAGAATGCGTGCCTAGTTACGAGCAATGTCGAGCAAGAACAAGGATGCGAAGCATGGAAATTTTTCAATTTTTGACGATGTAGATAGGGGTATGGACATAGCCTATGGCCACCCCACTGCTCCTGAATGTTTTCTAAGTAGATCTAGACATATTTAGACGACTGGAGAAGTAGCTAGGAGTAGTTAGGAGGTTAGTTCAGACATTCATTCAGCGAGAATGCAATACGGAGTTACAATACGAGATCGACAAGTAGATCTACACATCTCAGATGGTAAGTAGTGGTAAGTAGCGTGAATCTAGACCTAGCCGATGGTGAGCTGGCCACATTCAGTGTCTAAAAACATCACATTACTTCTTTTTTCCTAAAAAACTCTGCATTTATGAAATTTTCATTCATTTAGCTATACTTTGAAACATACTAAGTATACGGAAGTACATGGAACTACTGTTTTCCATTCCATTTTACAACTAGACCCCCTTACAGACAAGACCCGCGTTTTTACTCCCGCACCCAACGACACGTCCGTGTTTCTTCTAATGCACGGAAAGAGTTAAAAACTATGCTAGATAAAACATAAACACTGTGCTATTATATAAGCTGATTCTTTTAGTTTGTTTGTTTTTTTTTCTTTTTTTTAAAAAATATTTCTGCCTTATTCTGTAGCTTGCAATCACAAGCATCAAACAGCGCCTGTGAAGGAGAAAGCCCAGTATGTTTCACGGTATCACGTAACAGATTTTCCATTTCGGAGGGATGATCCAACACAACGGTGACATGTTCACTGGACATTATCCCTCCTTAATTTTTTTTTTTTTTGACTGGGAGTGTGCAAAGGACATGTTCAGTTCACCAATTTCTGATATGAAACTTCAAAGGCAAGGATAACGATGCTTTTAGTGATGGTGACTAAAGAGATGGAGGGGAACACATGGCAACAAATCGAGCATGAGTTGCTTTGATGTTTTCTGGGTAACAAATGGAACGCATGCTGGTGTGCATGAATAAAGTAATAAAAAGGAAAAAAAAGAACTTGTTAAGCTGAGGTAAAATTTGAAAAAAAAAAAACCCCCCAAAAACCACATATCTGTACCTAGCATTGTTTTCGTGTGATAAAAGTCTGAAATCAAGGAAAGACTTTATGTTCACCCTGTATAACTTTCCAGAAGACATTAACCACAGTGTATGTACAAGACAGTAATGATATGATGGTCAAGATTATATATTTGTATATGATTACATGAACAAACATGGCTCATAAAGACATTAACCATATAATATGATGGGCAAGATTATACATTTGTATAAGATTACATGAACAAATGTGGCTCATGAAAACATTAACCATCTAACATGTAAAGTTCTAACTATCCAATTTGTAAAGTTCTAACACACAGAAACCACACATATTTCATATACAAATTTATGTCTGTTTAAATGATTTGAATTAAATGACATAGTAAGACTGCAATGCACTGTAAGTTTTTATCGAAAGAAAAAAAAAAACAACTGTTGTGGCCACAGTACTGGAAATCACATGTTTTCTTCCCAGACTTTTTCTGCCCGTTAAACTGGTCTCATTATATTTTAGAGGCAAGTCTTATTTCAAAATTTTACACAAAAATAATTAAAGAGAACATTTTTCTTTATTTCTGTTTCTTGTCCAATTTAGAATTTCTCATCCCTCCTTTGAATTTGTCCAGTTTATTTTTACCGCATTAGTCCAAGTTATTATTTCTTCATTTGTACATTTATGAGGGGTGGTTGATAAGTTCTTGGCTTAAGGTACAAATACTTGAAATGCACAGTTGATATTAGGCGCATTTGTAAATCAGGTTAATGTAAGATTAAACACCAGGTTTCAAGAAATTAACTGGAACCAATTTTTTTTTACAGGCTACTGAAGTGGTAAGGGGTGGCCGAAATTGAGAAAATGGACAAAATTTCTCATCGAGCAGTCATTTGCTACCTCTGCATCAAGGACTTATCACTGAAGGAGATCCATGAGGATATGGTGGAGACTCTTACAGCACAGTGAAGAAATGGGCAACTCAATTCAAACATGGAAGGGAGAGTCTGGAAGATGATCCCCGTCCAGGAAGACCAAGAATGGCAACCACTGATGAAACCACCGGCAGAATCATGATAATGGAGGATCGATGACTAACTGAGCGGTACATTGCTATTGAGTTGGGCATCTCCCAGGAATGTGTTCATTGCCATTATTCACAATGATCTTCAAATGACAAAGGTCTCTGCTCGATGGGTCCTGAAACTTCTTGAAGCTGATCACAAACGACAGTGTCTCAAAATGTCAAGACACAATCTTGGCCATTTTTCTGCAGATCCTGAAAAGTTTTTTCAGCAATTTGTGACTATGGATGAGACTTGGGTTCATCGTTTTCAGCCAGAAACCAAAGAACAGTCAAAGCAGTGGAAACATCATGGAGCCCCACCTCCAAAGAAAGCAAGGGTGGTTCTGCCTGCAGGCAAAGTGATGGATTCCATCTTTTCGGACTCAGAAAGATATTGGTAGACTATCTTCAAAAGGGCAGAACGGTCACCAGGGCCTATTACGCTAATCTTGTGAAGCAACTGCGGGTCAAACTGAAGGAAAAGTGTTGAGGGAAATTGACAAGAGGAGTCATCTTTCAGTAAGACAATGCTCCAGTTCACAAGTTAGTGGTGGCAATGGCTGCCATTCATGAATGTGGCTTCCAACTTCTTGAACATCCTCCTTATTCCCCAGATTTGGCCCCCTCGGAATATTACCTGTTTACCAAACTCAAAAAGGAGCTCAGTGGTCACAAATTTGCTTCAGATGATGACATCATTCATGCTGTAGACCACTTTCTACTGGCACAAGATGCTGACTTTTACAAAGAAGGGATCCGTATGCTCCAGGATCGCTGGACTAAGTGCATAAACTTGCAAGGGGACTATGTTGAGAAATAACCTAAAAAAGTTGTCCACAAATAATCCATTGTACCTTATGCAGAGAACTTAACAACCACCCTTCGTACATATCCTGTTTATATTCAATTTATTTTTTCCGCTATTTTTGTAAATGCCTTCTGATAATTTTGTAAAACATTCCACTACGCTTCTGTCAGATTGACATTCATGATAGCTGCTAGACCACCATTTTGAAAACGCATTAGAAAAAATATTTCCATTCTGAAATATTAGCTCTATTCTGATATATAAATATAAAAATAAACATAAAGATATGTAAATATGACCTCAAAATAGACATATGCATTAGTGTTCTATAAAAATGGAACATGGGGGGGGGGGGGAGATGGGTTGAAGAGAATTTCTAAAATGTACATAAATGAGAGAAAAAAGTCCAGCAGCACTAAAAAATCAAAAAAAGAACTGAAACTCATATTATAATGAATATTAATCAACAAATATGAAAAATCTGGCAACAGTAACAGGAAATGTTTTAAAAATGGATACAAGAAAGTCCAACATGTTGCATACAAGCCAGCAAGCTCACAGATCTGATTTACTTTGTCCACACATGCCCATATTCCTGCTATTTTTCTTCCCCACACCTGAGGTTATTTTCCTGGCTATTGTGACCTAGTAATCATCAGGCTGGTGTAGTGGTTAGAGCACTCATCTAGCAACCTAATGGTTGAGGGTTTGAATCCCCACATGAGCAGGATTTTTTTTTTTTTTTCCCCCGACCAATATGGCCCAGAGGTCGACCCAGCCTCGTAAAATGGGTACCAGAGAAAACCAGGGAAGGAAAGGCAAGTCAGGAAAGGAACTAGCCAGCCTACCTCATATGCTGATGGCCTAGCATAATGAGGTCTCTAATGCTTCACCCCCTAGGGCATTTGCTATGGGACCATCTTTACCTTTTTTAATCATCAGGCACAAGTTTAACAATACACTCACTGCACATGGCAAACTTTAGCAAACACGCTCCTGATTATTTCTGTTCCCAATACTCCTGATTTTCTAGGCAAAACACACAATATGCTTCCAATTTGTAAAAACCAGCTAAAAAATAAACCAGATAAGCACATAATCACAAGTATATTAGAACTGTCCCTAGTCTCAGAATCCTTTAGTGACATTTGTTTTAGGTCTTTACCGTCCTTCCCACAAGTCACTTGTAAGCCAGTCTTTGTACCATTTTGTTTCAGTGTCTCTCCTGCTTAGGAGCCAGACAGAACTGCCTGCGACTCTGCTGAATCTTCATTACCGTTCTTTCGTTTGGTTACCTTCCATGCCCACATGAAAAACAGCAACAGCACTGGCAACAGGCAAATCACAGACAAAGCTGCCATCACATAGGAAACTACCAGGAACTTTCTCTCTGCAGTCTCTGGTTTCTTGTACGCACATTCACTCAAGTTTTCTGTAAAGAATGTGACAAAATAATAAGTACAGGATACATTCTGACTGCTGATATTTACAGACGAGAGGAGGAAGATTACCGTTTTTCATGCACGAAAGGAGGGTGATCTATTTTGTGACTTTTAACGGCATGGGAAGGATGTAAGATGTAAGAGCTACAATAGGTCTGGATCAGTCATGTCCTAGGAGCTAACTTAAGTCCATGTAGTTTAGACAGTGCAGAACTAGATTAGCATCATACATGACAGATGTTGTACATCTACATTTTACACAGCAGCGTACATTAAATTAGATGAAGTATGCCAAGTTAGGCTAACTTTAGCTGAATCAGTCTTGTCTTGTCTTGTCCTTCCTCATTTACTGTTAGGTGTAGAGGCTTGCCTGTTGGCTTTGTACATTGAGATGTTCAGTAACTCTGCTATACCATCGGTCCATCATTTACATGGGCGGCCCCTTCCTCTGCCTTTGTGTGGTCTGTAAAACATTGGTCTCTGTGGTACACGTTCTGTTGGTAGTCGTGATACATGACCAAACCATTTTATTTGCTGTTTTTTAATATAGTTCAGAACGGCTTAGACTCCTACTTTACTTCTAATGACATCATTTCTGATTCTGTCCATTCTTGATATTCCAAGAATTCTTCTCAAGAATCTCATTTCAGTTGTTGTAATTTTCCTTCTGTCTTTTGCTGTCACCGTCCATGCCCGGCATTGGTAGCACAAAGTTGGTGTGAAGATTGTCTTATAGATAGTTCTTTTGGTTTCCAGTGAGACATGCTGGATCAGTGCTGATTCAAAAACAGTCTGCATACATGTGTAACTGAAACCCCATCATCTGAGACAAATGTTTGTGTTATTTATGAACTGTGCTTGTACTAGTGGGAAATGTGTTTGTGAAGAAATATAAAACTGATAGCTAGACACTCAAACCAGTGATGCAGTCTGTGTTTCAAATGAAGTTGCTTCTATTCTCAATACAAGCATACGTGTATGCTCTAATGATGAAAGGTTCAAATGAAAGCAAGAGCAGCAGCACCTGTTAGTGGCCTGGCTTATCATGCTGGATGGTAGTGGGATCTAACTTAGGTGTTAAAAAAAAAAAGTGAACTTGACATTTATATATATATATATGGAATGTAAGAACACTTAATTAGACTGGAAAACTAGCACAAACCATCAAGGAAATGCACAGATACAAACTAGACATCCTAGCAATACAAGAAGCAAGATGGACAGGACAAGGCAGAAGGAAATTAACAAAACAGCACACAGAAGATACAATAATATGGTCAGGTAAAGAAGATCATCATGAAGGAGAAGTAGCATTGATTATAACAAAAGAAGCATCAAAAGCACTGCTGAAATGGACCCCTATAAATGAGAGATTATTATATGCACACTTCAACTCAAGATTCACGAAGCTGTCTATTATAGTTTGTTATGCAATAACAGAAGCAGCTGAAGAGGAATTAAAAGAAGATTTTTACAACAGCCTCCAAGCCACAGTAGAAACAATACCCAAGCATGATATGGAAATAACATCTTGTTGGCAGAAATGCAGATGAAGCCGCTGACAGCAATTATTGAGGAAAGATGCTGGTGATGGTTGGGACATGTGCTCCGAATGACTGACAACTCACTACCAAAAATAGCACTAAGATGGACACCACAGGGGAACAGAAGTAAGGTAGACCAAAAGAGACATGGAGAAGAACAACAGAGAGGATGTTGAGCAATAGAGGGCTCACCTAGGCAAGAGCAGAAAAAAAGGCAAAGGACAGGCAAAACCTTTATGGAAGCCCCCATGTGCCCTGGGCATTTAAGGTTCAGATATATATATATATATATATATATATATATATATATATATATATATATATAAATTCATTCATTCATTTGCATGTCCCTTGTGGAACTTTGCCTCCCATATATATATATATATATATATAAGTGTGGCTAGGTCTGCACAATGAAGTCCATTATAATGGAATTTTACTGTACATGGGACTTTGTCAAAGTTGACAGCTAACAAATCCGGCTCTAAGTAAAACCAAAGATGGGTGTACTGGTCCAAAAGATATAGATATCATGGCTTAGCTGTAATCTGTGACACAATGCAACCACTGCTGTTTTCAGGATACATGCAGCAGAAAAAAAAACAAAACATGCAGTTATGGAATATTACTTAACTGTTCGATGAAAACGGCCCAGAAATGGTTTGCTTAAGTATCTGGTGTGCTGGATCGGGCAGTGGACAAGTTGTCTGCCCAAAACCAACTCGTGACATATTGCGATCAAACACAACATAAAATGCCTCCATCAGTACAGCCCCCAGAACTGTTCCTGATGAGGAGGGAGAGAACCCAAACTTGACACATGACTGGTCTGGATAAGCTCCATCTCCTGCTACATTCTCCATGGGCCGAAGGTAATGCTGAAACAATTATAGATTTTAAAAATAAAAATGTTAAACAAACATGGAACCACATACTGAAAAACCAAAACTCTGCCTCTCACTTTAGTAGCTACGTGTAAGGCATGTGTTCAATACTTTCACCTGAAGTGCTTTTTTCTTTCTCATGGGTATCCCCTTGTAAATGTAGGTCCCGCAATATTTAAGCTTACTAACTTGATAGCTGGTAGCCCGGTTTGCTGAGTGGTTAGGCACCTGGTCTACTAATCCGGTGGTACCAGGTTCAAACTTCAGCAGTGGGATTTTTTTCTGGTACCACCACACCAAAAAGGCCCTGGGGTCCATCCAGCCTCTAAAAAAATGGTGCCAGAGAAATCCAGGATGGTTAATGCCACCAGGAGTGCTACTGACCACATCAAACTTTCATGTGTTGAAGGTCATGGAAATGCAAGCCTAATACCGTATCCCCAATATGCCTTTATGGCATGGAAGCAAAGATTTTACCTTTAACCTGACAGCTGATTTTGCAGCATTCTGATAAGGCAGTCTTCCATTTTAAATGAATAATGCTATTCCCACAAACTTTATAACTTCAGCTAAAGCTCATGAATTTTTGGGTCATGAATCTTATGTTACACAGTTATAATCCTCTTATGTTTCCATCAGGGAGTTGGAATGTCACTTAACTGACATCAAAGAACTAGAATGGATGTGTTTGTTCATCTAACTTGCCTCTTTTTTTTTCCCTTTTAAAAGTTTCCAAAACTAAAGCTAATGCTTTTGTACTGACCAGTGGTATGTCCATTCAGTGGTTCCCAACCTTTTTTTTTGAGCATGACCCTAAACACAATGTACTTTCATAGGGCATGCACTGAAAATATAACAACAGGAAAAAAAAGGAGGAGGAAGACCAAGAGAAATGATACTGGACAGTCTGACAGGATGGTGTTAGAGAAGATCACCAACTGAGCTGATGGCCTGCATGAAGGATTGTGTACTCTGGAGAAGCATAATAGCCAATGCCAGTTGGCACGGCACCTGATGATGATGATGACCCTAAACCAGCAATGGTATGTGATCAGTGACTCATGAGAAAGATAGAAGAATATCGAAATTCAACAGAAAATATATTTTCTCACAACCCTACCTCAGACCCTTGTGACCCTAGTTCAGGTTGGAAACAGAACATAAAACTGACTGTGGAATATAACAAACAACAGTATAACTGTCAGTCTTATGCTTCATATACATATAGTTTCAGAGTTGGCTGTGTCCTTTTCTGTGGTGGAAAAAAAAACTTTCTCATTTCCATTTATCAGGTGGCAGTCAACTGTTGCTTGCACAGCTTCCTCTGTCACTGCCATGGTTTTATTCAGACTGCAGGAGCTGCTACTGATATTACTAACGAGCAAAAAAAAAATATAGGTAGTAATCTCGCTGCTTGTGTAGTGCAAGTGTGATGAAGACAAAGACTGTAGATAAATCATCAGAATCAAATAAAACTGACAAAAAAGATACAAATCTCAAGGCAAGTGACTCAGAGCTGAATCTTAAATTCTGCAAGGATGAGCGACTGAAGGGGAAAATGCATGGAGCGGAGTGGCTACCATGCAGTCCTCTGACAGCTCAAACTACTGAAACTCAGGAATCAACTCCACTCATAAACTACAGAGATACCAGCAAACCACAATCTTTTGACTAAGAACAGGACATTGCACACTTCCAAGCCACCTCTATCGCCTCAAAATATCACACATAAATGAATGTACTGTGGCTTTGGGATATACACATCTTGCAAAACTGTCCAACTCACTCAAAGCTCCAAGCACAGATCTGGCCAGAGGGAGAGGAACTGGAGGGGAAAAAACTATGGATGTCCCACCCAAGCCTGGAGAAGACAGCGGACTTCATCAGGCTGACAAGGCTGCAGATTTAGCATGACCAAACATCCTCGAATGCTGAAGAAGAAGGAATCAACTACTGGTCAACTTTCCATATTTCATATCAAACTGCTTTGTCTAAGTTCTTACGGTCTCCTTACCATCATTTTTGTCATATTTTTGACATCAGGAATCCAATATAACACCAAACTATGAACAAAAACTTACTACCTTGGTTGGACACATTCAACAAGTCAAGTGGAGACAAACCTGTGGTGTAATGTCCAGCTTGAATGATGAATTCTCCGACTGCAAGAGGTAGAAAGACACAACAGGAAATGCCGAAAACGGCACTGACATGTCTGCATAGCAAGCAATATCACTTCCAGTGAAGAAAAACCGCCCTATAAATCCTGCCTGTTATAGAGAAGAAAAATGAAAGAAATACAATTAATTTATAATCTTATGATTCTGCAAAAGACAATGAAGAACTCTTTAGATGAACCATTTACATTAATTGGTTCCTTAAAATTCGACAATATACAGCACCATCAAGATCAAGGCAGTGTATGGTCTTAAAAGAAATAAAACATACTCCTGAACACATAAGTGTAAATGACAATAAAATACTTTCAACAGTATAATTACATACATGTTAATGTATCATCATTTTGTTTATAAAAGAAAACAAATTAGCTTTGTTTAGTTAGGAAATTTCAATTTCAAATAATCTGTTTTTTAAAAGAGGAACTTTCCACTCTATCAATTTTTTTTTTTTTATTAGGTACATTATTGTCTGTTAATCATATTTCCACAAGAAATTTTTTTCTTCCAAATTAATCTCTGAAATTTTTTTTAACATTTCTTCTTCAGCAGTCTTAACTTATTTGTCTTGAATCATCTTATTTGTCTTCTTTAAAATCTTATTTGTCTTGAATCACCTTAATGTGTGGGAAAAATGAAAGATGGAATGATGAAGGGCAGAATGTAAGACGGACCTGTGTGCCCAATTCTTTATCCTTTAAAAATAAAGATCATTCATTCATTTATTTGTCTTTTTAAAATCTTTACTTATTTGTCTTGAATCATCTTAATTTATTTGTCTTCTTTAAAATCTTTACTTATCTGTCTTGAATCATCTTAATTTATTTATCTTCTTTAAAATCTTTATTTATTTGCCTTGAATCATCTTAATTTATTTGTCTTCTTTAATCTTAATTTCTGAATAAACTTGTTTTATTTAATATTTCTCAATAAAACATTTCTTTAATAATCTTAATTTATGATAAGCTTGTCTTCTTCAGTAATCTTAATCTTAATTTAATAATCTTTGTTGTTTGAAGAACTTCAGTACTACATCAATTCTTAGTTTCAGAAATTTTTCTTCTGTAGCAGTCCTTACTGTTTCAGGAACTTTTCCTCTTCATTAATCTTTCATGTTTGAAAAAACTTCTCTTCTATGGCAATCCTTGTTGTTTGAGGAACTATTCTTCTACAATAATCCTTGATGTTTGAAGAACTTTTCTTCTACAATAATCCTTGATGTTTGAGGAACCATTCTTCTACAATAACCCTTTATGTTTGAGGAACTATTCTTCTACAATAACCCTTGATGTTTGAGGAAATATTCTTCTACAATAATCCTTGATGTTTGAGGAACTATTCCTCTACAATAATCCTTGATGTTTGAAGAACTTTTCTTCCACCATAATCTGTGCTGTTTGTGGAACTTTTCTTCTGCAAGAATCCCTGCGATTTGAGGAACTTTTCTTCTATAACAATACTCCTTGTTTTAAAAGACTTTTATATTATGTGTTTTCTTCTTTTCTTTTCTTCCTCAGCTTTCCAAGCCATTAAGACTCACTGCTGCAGATAAGGTTTACCCCTATTCCTCTCTATTCCTAATCTTCTCCTTCCAGTTGGTGACATCAATTTCCTTCATATCTTTTTCTATGCTGTCTCTCCATCTCTGTCTTGGTCTTGTTTTCTTCATCTCTCATACACACATCGTTTTCATTTGTCTGTTCTCTTCCATTCTTTCTACATAAACCAGCATGTTTTCTACAATGTAAAAATGACCATATTTAAACATGTGCTACTTTTTTCATTCATAAATTTGTTCAGTCTTTTCTTATTACATTTAAAGCATTTGATAAAGTGAGACACACAGAAATTATAAGAATGCTGGAAGACATCAACATGTAATGTTAAAAGATCTGAAATGTATCAAAAACATATACTGGCACTTATCAGCAGCAATGAGGGTTGAGAACCAAATAGGAGCATTCCAAGACATAAAATTGGGAGTGAGACAAGGATGCGTTCTATCTCCTGACCTCTTCTCCTTGTACAGTGAAAACATAATGAGAAATATAGAGAACATGCCAGGAATATCAGTTGGTGGGTACAATCTTAACAACTTAAGATATGCAGATGATACAGTTCTGATTGCTAAAAGTGAAGGGGAGCTACAGGCTCTTCTGGACATCATGAAAGTAAAAATAAAGGTCTCGGCCTGAATAAAAAGAAGACTGAAGTGATGGTCATCTCAAAGAAACGAATACCACCAAAATGTAGCATTACCATCGATGGCACAGGACTGAAAAAAGTTGATAGATTCAAGTACTCAGGAATGATTATAACAACTGATGGGAAATGTCACAACGAAATAAAAAGCAGACGTGCTCAGACCAAGTCAGCATTCCAGACAATGAGACACATCTTGTGCAACAGATCCATATCAATGGAAACAAGATTCCGAGAACTTAAATGTTACATCGAGCAAATTTTGTTTTATGGATGTGAAGCATGGTCTATGAATAATAGAATACACCAAGAAATGGAGGCCATGTAGATGTGGTTTATAAGAAGGATGTTGAATGTACCATGGACAGCCAAGAAAACCAATGAAGAAGTTTAAGAGAGGCTGGAGTTAAAAAGCAAATTTTAGCAAAGATCAGAGGCAGACAAGAAAAATTTACAGGACATTTCCTGAGAAGAGGAAAATTGGAACACACTGTGGCAACTGGAAAAATTGAAGGAAGAAGAGACAGAAGAAGACAGAGAGAGAAGTTACTGGATGGGCTGTCAGTGTGGCTAGGAAGAAAGTCACTGGCAGACCTCATAATCAAGTCTAAAGACAGGGAGTTGTGGAGAGAAATGATTGCCTATACCATGCGGCATGGCACTTGAAATGAATTATCATATTTACCAGATATTTCTAAAATAAAAAATAAATTTTTGAGCAATTCATTTAAAAACAACTGACTCCAGTTAGTTACTAACTTGTCATATGAGAAAACAAATATTCTAATTTTAGATTCGGACACAACAAGCAGTAATGTCTTGTTGGTGGCTCTTTTCATCAAGATATAGCTATGAAGGTGAAAAATGTCAGCTGCATGTGAAAGCTGACAAACATCAATTTGCTAAGCTGTCTCTCTCATGACCGATTCTACCAATAGTCAATTGGCATAGTCAGCTGCAGTAACAGAAAACCATGTTTGTCCTGCAAGGCCCAATCTCTATCAGCTGTGTCTTTTGTCTTCTGTTCTCAAGCCTGACCCTCGTTTCCTCTTTAAGTGACACCACAACCAGTCACTCTCTATGTTTCCTAACATTCAGCCAACCATTCCTTACTCATAAGGTCATAAAATGCCAATAATTTTGTAATTTAATAAAGATACGTACTGGTAAATGTAGGTCAATTGCTTGAACTAATGCATCAAAAACTTTGTTCGGCAAACGAATGTTGGTAGTGCCTGAATCAACTATAGTTTTGTCAAAATTGTACTGAAACAAAAAAATAAACATTAAGCCAGACAAAAACCTATTCAGTGAATAAAATATCGGGTTTACAATGCTTAATAAATTGTTGGGACATTTTATTATTTATAACTTGTGAGTTTGTTGTAAGCTCCAGTTCTATAAGAAATACTCTGATAACCTCTTGACTAATCAGGATGGAGCAGCACATCAGTGAGATTCCAAGAGCACGCTGCGGAACTTCTGCCAGTCTTGGTTTGCTAAGCCTAACATTAGCATCCTCTGTAAGAACAATAACTTGTGATTCCTTTGTTTATTTCTTCCTCTTCTTCTCCTTCTCCTGCTGCCATGGAACTATGAGCTGGTGTTCTTTGTAAGCCAATACTGTGAAGGTGTCGAAGCTGAGTTCTGCAGCTGTCTGAGCCACTAAGGCTCACTGCTGCAGACAAGACACATCTCCATTCCTCTCTGTTCTTGATCTTTTCTTGCCAACTGTCGATTCCAAGAGCTGGTATATCTTCTTGTAGGTTGTTTTGCCATCGTTGTCAAGGTTTGCCTCTTGGTCTATCCTCTTTCATTACTTCTGCATAGGCCATCTTTGTTTGTCTGTCTTCACAAAATGACCGAGCCACCTCATTCTGTTGTTTTATTTTTTTTTCATAATCACTGTTGTAAGCGGAGAGTAGATTTCGTTATTTCTTTTTTTCCACTGTTGTGTTACAGTCTCTTACTAGTCCATAATTTCTTCTCAGGATTCTATTCTCAAATGTTTGTATCTGGTTTTCATCTTATTTAGTTTCAACAAAAACATATTATTAAAAACTTATTTTTGTTATAATACTGATATAGCATAATGAAGCTTTAACTCTTCCGATACCGCGCTGCCCTTTAAGGTAGTTGCTGTTCTCACATTTTGTCCCAGGCCACCCTATAAGGCTGCTGATTTGTTTCGTTGAAAACTCGATGCAACTTTTCATTTAGCCAACCAGAACTCTTCTAGTCCAAAGTTTAGCTAGTTTAGCATCCGGTAAAGCCAGAAAAGAGGGAAATATTGAAGTGGATCGATTTCAGTGTAAACTGTTCAGGATTTTTCGAGGTTGGTTGGTAGAATGGTCATACTGATCGACTAGACCTAGCTTACTAAATGTGTTTTTCACATCTGTAGACCTGTTAGATTTATTGGATATCAAAAGCATCCGCAATTATCGATATTTATGTACCGATATACACATTCTGCATTGGATTCTGGCACATTTCAGGTATGTAAAACTTTGATTTTAGTGCTCAGCCCTAAAAAATATTTTTAGCGCCAAAAAGTCGTTCGATCTTTTCAGAACAGTTGTTTTTTTTCTATTCTTTGTTTTTTTTAAATGATAAATAACTTAATTTATGGAATCTTCTTTCATTTCCACTTATTTTAATATGAGATACACACGTATTGATGAAGGAGTTTGTTTGTTACAATGAATTTTATAGAGGGACCCCCTTATATGAAAACACCCGCTCGGCCATGTAACATCATCATCGGTACCAACGTAACGTCCGTGTTTTTTTACGTGGTATCGAAAGAGTTAATGCAGTAAAGCTAACAACTAAACAAAACATCTCTGAGAAAAGATTCTACAAATCACAACACTAACCTCTTTACAATCCATCCCTAACTGGCGTCCATCTACCAGGATGTCTGTTAGGATAACCTCATAGTACCACTTCTTGTAAATTGGTGTGTAGAACAGTGGAGACTTGGACAAGGACGGTATCACTCCACCAATTACCTAAGAAAAGAGGATATTTTTGATCAACTCATTCGCTCCTGAATTACTTTCCATGCTCTGTCATAATAAATTTTGATGAGAAATTCTATCAGAAGGAAGTTGGAAAGAAGTTACTCTATAATTTAAAAATACGGATTGGGTCAGAGATGTGCTACTTTTCATCTTCCTTAGATTTTGCCTAAATATCGCTCTGAGCATTGATTTGCACAGATGTGCAAGATCCACCTAAACTGGCAGTGTTGCCTGGGGGTAAAAGAATTAAAACTGTTGCCATAACTCTTAATTCTATCGTTAACCTGTGACACCTTCTTAAAACATTTAGGATTTCTTATATCAAAAAAATATAGGATCATAGTACATAATAGGTATAGAGAAGATTGAAACAATTGATGAACAATGGAATATGCTTAAAGACTCTTTTCAGCAAACATCTATCGAAATCCTACCTCCAAATAAAAGACACGCAAAACAGGGGCGGATGACAGAAGAAATTTTGCAATTAATGGATCAGAGAAGAAGTCTTAAGGAAGATGAATATGACAAAATAAACAAAGAAATAAGACACAAGTGCAATAAAGCTAAAGAAGAGTGGCTAAATAAGAAATGTAATGAAATAGAGACACACCATTATGGAAATGCAAGAGATATGTATAAACAAATAAAGGAGTTAACAAACAAAATGGCACACCACAAGACTGGTTGCCTGAAGTCAAAGGAGGGGCATACAATAATGGACAGAGATGAAATAATGGCACGATGGTGCGAATACATTAGAGAACTCTATAAGGACAACAGAGGCAAAATAGATATACAAAATAATAATGAAGGGCCTCCTATATTAAAAGCAGAAGTGGAAGAAGCCATCAAACACATGAAGAACAACAAAGCACCAGGACCAGATAAAATCACCAAGGAAGAATTGGAAGCATTAGGAGAGCTTGGCATAGAAATAATTACCAGATTGCTGAATGACATCTATAACAGTAACTATGTCCCATCAGACCTTTTGCAATCAGTTTTCATTGCTCTACCAAAGAAACAAGGTGCAGCTGAATGTGAAGACCATCGAACTATTAGTCTTATGAATCATGTTACCAAAATCCTGCTTCGTATTGTCATGAGAAGAGTCAGGGGCAAAATAAAACCAGAAATCACTGAAGAACAGTGTGGCTTCGTCGAAAGAAAAGGCACAAGTAATGCTATATATATATACTGAGAACGTTGATGGAGAGATCAATAGAAGTAAAGACGGACCTATATTTATGCTTCATAGACTACTGTAAAGCATTTGATAAACTGAGACACACAGAAATTATAAGAATACTGGAAGACATCAACATAGATGGGAAAGATCTGAAACTTATCAAAAACATATACTGGCACCAATCAGCAGCAATGAGGGTTGAGAACCAAATAGGAGCATTCCAAGTCATAAAATTGGGAGTGAGACAAGGATGTGTTCTATCTCCTGACCTCTTCTTCTTGTACAGTGAAAACATAATGAGAAATATAGAGAGTTTGCCAGGAATATCAATTGGCGGGTACAACCTTAACAACTTAAGATATGCAGACGACACAGTTCTGATTGCTAAAAGTGAAGGGGAGCTACAGGCTCTTCTGGACATCGTGGTTCATGAAAATAAAAGTAAAGGTCTCAGCCTGAATAAAAAGAAGACTGACGTGATGGTCATCTCAAAGAAAAGAATACCACCAAAATGTAGCATTACCATCGATGGCACAGAACTGAAACAAGTTGATAGATTCAGGTACTTAGGAACAATTATAACAGCTGATGGGAAATATCACAATGAAATAAAAAACAGACGTGCTCAGGCCAAGTCAGCATTCCAGAAAATGTGACACATCTTGTGCAACAGATCCATATCAATGTATACAATATTCCGAGTACATAAATGTTACATTGAGCCAATTCTGTTTTATGGATGTGAAGCATGGTCCATGAATAAGAGAGTACAGCGAGAAATGGAGGCCATGGAAATGTGGTTCATATATATGGACAGCCAAGAAAACCAATGAAGAAGTCTTAAGAGAGGCTGGAGTTAAAAGGCAAATTACAGCAAAGATCAGAGGCAGACAACCAAGATTTGTAGGACATTTTCTGAGAAGAGGAAAATTGGAACACAATATGGCAACTGGAAAAATTGAAGGAAGAAGAGACAAAGGAAGACAGAGAGAGAAGTTACTGGCAGATCTCATAATCAAGTCTAAAGACAGGGAAATGTAGAGAGAAATGATCGCCCATGCCATGTGGCACGGAACTTGATTGACTGATTGATTATATCAAAAAACAATATTAAATAAATACATTTAGTAATTAAAAAACAAAATTCTTATAGCCATTTTTAAAAAAAATCTGGCAACCCAATGAGAGCAGAGATATGCTGGACACTATTCTGATACAATTTTCCAAGGTTTCAATAAGTGTTGAATAACCAGCATGTCATCTGTACCAACTTCAAGGAGCAAAGCAGTGAGTACAGCCCAGAATGGAAACAGAGTAAAGTACTGTATGCTGCTAGCTTTTAACTTTCAAGAGTTTTTGATATGTCATATATATGAAATTAACAAGGATAAAACAAAAATAATGAAGCTTCCCATTAACCACGAAGAACAAATATACACAGAAGCAACAGCTATTGAAGAAGTAAACTATTTTGCATATCTAGGCAGCTACATAGACCAGGATGGTGACATCAGAAAGGAAGTTAGAATTTGAATAGGAAAAGCAGCACTGACCATCAAGAATCTTGAGAATATATGGCATTCAAGTTATAATCACAAAAAACAAGCTGAGATTATTCAATTCAAATGTGATATCCACCCTCATTTATGCATGTGAAAGCTGGAAAACGACTAAAGAAATAGACAAGAAATTACTCTTTCGAAAACAAATGCTTAAGGAAAATAATCAGTATTTAAAAAACCTGTCTCATGGGTGATCAGAAAAAGAAGATGGACATATGTTAGCCATGTGATGAGAAGAAACAATCAGAGGATCCCCAAACAAGCTATCAAGTGGAACACAACAAGCCAAATAAAAAGAGGTTGACCACATGAAACTCTAAAGAGGATATTGTTAAGAGAGGTGGGCATAACATGAGATTGAAAAACTCACCAAACACAGGAAATCTTGGCGAACTACTATGCGGGCCCTATGTGACTGGCAAGGGAAGGATGTAATATAAATATATATATATATTCAGTATATAACAATGTTACTCAGCATTTCCTCTTCTCTCAAGATGTAATGTAACTTGGATACATATAACTGTTATTTTACTTATTTTTATTCTGTTGCTACAGATTCTTTACTTTTAAACATTCGTTTTTTGAATGTGTTTTCCTAAGCTGTATTAAAAAGAGACGTCATTTTCAAACATCACTTGATAAAAAAACTTATAAAGTTCTCTAACAAATTAAAGATGCACACGTGCTATAGCAATAAAAGTGCAGGAAACTTGTGATAATGTCTGCAGTAAGAATGGCTCTGGTTAAGTTCAATGGAGATGACATTGCCCACTGCTTGCAAAAAGGGCTGCTGAACCATAGCTGAGACAAAGACCCTATCTATCTCCCAGTGGTACCTTAGGAAATAAACAGTAATCTGAATGAGTGAATAAGGATTACAATGTGAATGTGGAAAAAAAAAAGAAAGAAAAAAATGCTGAGCATCAGGTCTTGCAAAGTACAATAAAATCTCATTATAATAAACTTCAAGGGGGTTGTCAAACTAGTCTGTTGCGTCCAAAGTCCTCTAAGTCCAGAATAAAGTATATATACAAGAGTGCGGGCAGGACCTGCAGACCTGGTCCACTGTTATCGAGGCTCCATTATAAATGTGGTCTATTATAATGGGATTTAACTGTACACAACAACACAAAAGAACAAATGCTGAGGGCAAGTGATGAAAATGTAATGAAACAAGCAGAGTTGATTTCTTCATCATCCTTTATTTAAAAGCAAAGAACACTATTAAAGAAAATTTATAAATCACATTTACACATTTTTTTTGTGCAGTTCACATTTTTAATAAACATGATTCTGAATCCAAGGAAATGAGAGAGCTGATAGGCTGGCTGGCTGGCTCTGGTATCACTGCAGATGGACAACCACTGGATCGAGTTGATACTGTTAATGTGATCAGAGAGGTAAGCAGAGTGGAGGACTTCAAGGGCAGTGAATCTACATCGTTGTTTAAACTGAAAGAGCTGGGAGTACGGACTGGCACGGCCAGGAACGAGAGGCATACTGGACATGTGAGACAACTTGTCAACCAACACAGGACAGGCGCTATCAGCTGCTGGACACTGACGGATATGTTTGGGGGGGGGGGGATCTGAGCACCTGTGGACATGTCTGGAGTGCACTGATGATGACCCAGACCAGAACCCATAAACCACGATTCTGAATAAGATTAAAAAAACAAAAGTTAACGCAGCCTGCAGGTAATTTGTTCATGTTTGTGTTTTAATTTGTTTGTTAATCAGGTACTGCAATGACAAGCATTGCTTGTCATGTTTCTTCAATTTGTGAAATTTTCAGTCCTTTTTATTTATCATGTTTAGTGCTGAAAGGCACTCTTCACTTAAGTGATCAGCTTGTAAGGATTTTCAATTCTTTTAAATTTATTATTGCTGTATTGAAAGGCGATGGAAATTATACTCATCCATTCTGTGAAGTCTATGTTTCAAATAAATCTGGCTGCCTTTCATTTCCGGTGCCACTTGGGTAGCCAAACAATTTTTATCCCATCTCTCTTTTCTTCTCTTGAGTTTTCCAGTAATTATCAAGTTCTTAAACTTTTGTCTTCTTGAATATCTGACTGTCTTTTCCTTATGGTTTAAATTACATTTTATGAGGCTTCTAATATAATTTAAATGTAAAAAAAAAAATCAAGGAAGAAAAGCGGACGTTCAGTTGCTTACCAGAGTAAAAGCGTGGGTCTTGATATGTTAGGGGGTATAGTTGTAAAATGGAATGGAAAACAGTATTTACATGTACTTCCATGTACTTATTATGTTTCAAAGTATAACTAAATGTATGAAAATTTAATAAATGCAGAGTTTTTTAGGAAAAAAGAAGTAATGTGATGTTTTTAGACAATGATTGTGCCCAGCTCACCATCGGCTAGGTCTAGATCTAAGCTACTTACCATCTGAGATGTCTAGATCTACTTGTCGATCTCGTATTGTGATTCTGTGTTGCATTCTCGCTAAATTAATGTCTGAAATAACCTCCTAACTACTTCTCCAGTCGTCTAAATATGTCTAGATCTACTTGGGATACATTCAAGAGCAGTGGGGTGGTCACAGGCCATGTCCATATCCCTATATACATCATCAAAAATTGAAAATTGTCCATGTTTCTCTTCCTTTTTCTCACTCAGCATCACTCGTATCTAAGGACTCTTTCACCATTTTGAAAAGTGTCACCAGAAACATGGATGAAATATGTACAATCTAAATGTTACACTGGTTGTTTTATTGAAACAAACCATGATCGAAATTTCGATCGTTGGCACGCAATGGGGATACCAGAAGTGTCTAATAATTGACTGCTAGCATGGGAAGAGTTAAAAAGACAAACATTTAAGTACTAATAACTTTACACATTAACGATTTCATTTGATGAGGACATTTATCCATGTTCTCTTGTCATTAACTTTAAGGTTTATATGAAATATCAACACGAAGTTTACTTGATATTCCGATGTAAGGTTTACTTAAAATACCAACGTAAGGTTTATTTGAAATACCAATGAATCACATATTTCTGTGCAGAAAAGGAAGGTTTACCTATATTCTCTCATTACCAGACTTCAAAGTTTATTTCGGACACCAATGAATTACTGTTTATGTGAGCAGAAGCAAAGAACACTTGTTACCAACACAGTTTCCAGCAAGATGTAGTACCATGATATAAAAACAATATTTCCGTTTTTTACAATGGTCTACCTTGATAAAAAAAATGACACAAAAATGAAAAAAAAACAAACTAATTAAAACAGCCACACATTCACACACCTACCAATGTTCCCTCCATGAGCGGCCTTTGATGAGTGTGTACAAATGATGACCCACAAAGCTGCATGGAAAACACATTATTCACATCATGGTTTTCTGACAACAGTGAGTCCCAGAATGGAAGATATGAAGAGTCTGGCTGCAGGTTCAGAAATGAAAGACAAACAATCAGAACTAGATGTGCAATTAATAAGGTCTGGTCATAAGAACACTTTTAGTTTTGACGGCCTTTAGGGCTATGGGTGCCGGAGTAGTGAAGTGACTAGTGGACTAGCCTCTCATGATGAGCCTGGCAGTTCAAAGATGATGCCTCAATCACGCCCAAATGTAGAAACTGATGAACAGTTTCTTTGGGTATAAGTATCTATATAAAAACTAAATATACAAACGCGCACAAAGCCACCACAGTAAAGCTGTGATAACAAAATGTTAAGACTACTTAAAAAACAAGAGTAGGAATAGCTTTATTAATTAATGAGAACACAGTTGTAACATTTTGGTTTACACCTTTAATCATACAAAAAACATAAAGGACAACGAAACAAGGAAAGAATAGAAAATATAAATTCACATCAATAATATACAACAAATAAGAATGGAAAAAAATAAGAGAAAAAAAGAGCACTTAACTGTGACACAAAAAGTGCATCTGAGAGTGTGTATGGTGAACTATTGTTCAATGTTTAAATGAAGAATTGTGAAGTGTGATACCAATCTGATTAGTTGCTAGCAAAGAGGGGGTGGGGAAAATAGAAGAGATGGATACAATGGTTGTCAAGTAGAGAAAAGGGTGGGTGGAATAGATGAATGTTGTTGGGATAGAGGGTTTGTTGTATGGTGCAGTGAAAGTCCTAGAATATATTGCAGGTAAGGAAAGAGTAGATGAGAACTTAATAGAAAGGGAATATGACTGTGGAAAAATGAAAAGTTAAGTATAGCTGAATTTTGAGTTCAAACCATGTGGCTCCAGTGTACCATATTCCTGTATGTTGTGATCAAGCACCAGACAACTTCTGTCATCAGTGACAATTTTTAATGGCTGTTACTAGGAAAGCAGACTTGCTTCTGTGGTTGGGGCCACTGAAAAGATACTGGCTTAGAATCATTCTGGGAGATGTGATAAAGATGTTTCTGCATGCAGTCACCAAATCTGATTTTAGTCTCACATATTATTTTTTTCCACTCTTATTTCTTATATATAGGTCAAATTCCCATTTCCAAGCCATTAAGGCATATTGGGGATATGGGGTTAGGCCTGTATTTCCACAAGCTTTGGTACATGAAAGTGTGATGTGGTCAGCTTCACACCTGGCCACTTATAAATTTATATATCTTCTTCTTCTTCTTCAGCTTTCTGAGCCATTAAGGCTCATTGCTGCAGATAAAGTTTGCCTCCATTCCTCTCTATTCCTAATCTTCTCTCTCCAGTTGGTGACACCAATTTCTTTTATATCTGCTTCTATGTTGTCTTTCTATCTCTATCTTGGTCTGCCCCTTGGTCTTATTCCCCTCATCTCTTATGCATACATCATTTTCGTTTGTTTGTTCTCTTCCACTTTTTCTACATATCCCAGCCAGCATAGTCTGTTCAGTTTCAAGACATTTATAATTCATTGGGATTTAAATAACCTGTTCAGTTCAGTGTTCTTTCTAGCTCTCAGTTCTCCACAGTTGGTATCCTTTATTGTCCCAAAGATTCTTCTTAGGATCTTGTTCTCAAAGATCTCCAATTGTTGTTCATCTTTCTTTGTTGTAGTCCATGTTTCTGATCCATGCATGATGGCTGGTCTTATTATAGTTTTGTAAATTGTTATTTTGGTGTTTTGAGACAGGATTAACAGGTTTTGCAAGGCAAAGTATATTTTATTCCCTATCTGTACTCTGCTTTTAGTTTCCTTGCCTACTATGTTGCTTCCATTGAAGGTTGTGCCTAGAATTTGTATGTTTCTGCTTTCCTAATAATCATCTCTGTTTCTACTTTCCTAATAATCATCTCTCCAATATTTATATAATCTGGATCATTCTGCCTCTGGTCTCTTGATATCTCCATATACTCTGTCTTATCATGGTTAATGGTCAATCCCACTTTTAGTGTTATATCTCCCAGGTGTATGCAGGTATTGATGACTTCTTGCATAGTTTCCCCCACCAAGTCAATGTCATCAGCGTATCCTAGTATTTTAGCTTGTTATTCTGTTCTGCTTTCTTCTTTCACTTTTCTGATTACCTTTTCTAGTACTAGGTTGAACAGTAATGGAGATAATGTATCACCTTGTTTTAAACCAGTTCTTATAGAAAGGGTTCTGAGTTTCTTCCTTTATATTTTACTATATTTTGTGCATCCTCCATACATATTCTGGTCAAACTGATTAATTTATTAGGTATCTCAAATTCTTTCATAATTTTCCATAAGCTGCTCCTATCTATGCTGTTTGTTATATATCACTGATGTTAATTTATATTATATTTTCTCTTCTCTTTCTATTTCTTTGTCTTTTGTTTTTGCATGATCAAGGTGTAAACTGAAGCACTACAACTATGTGCTCATTACTTTGTTTCTAAACAGTCTTAACAAGCTGTAGAAACTGGTACTGGCTCCTTCTGGAGATCGAGAAATAAGGATGACCAAGTGTGATGCACATCACTGACACTTCGTGTAGAAGCAAAAGATTACAAGTTCAATTCCATAGAGGAGAAATTTTGTCTTCAGTTTGAATAGTTTTCAGTAAAAATTATACTTTCATTTCTTTTCCTGTTAGTTTTTATTGGGTTTCACTAGTATTATAGCTGATATGCCAGCGTCAGGGTTGGTGAACTATAGCTGACCAAGACTCTGTCCCAACTCTCCGTGGTACCCCCCAGTAACAGGCCTAGCCTGGCTAATTGGGCAGGTATTACCATAGTCCCTACGGTGGTGGAGTCTGCTAAAGAAGCATTGCACACTCCCTCCTTTTTAGCTGTACTCCGGGACTGAAAAAGTAGCCACCGTAACCCGCTCCCACGCCAATACGATGCTGTGCTGCAACATTTCTACAACATCGGCTGCAAAGAACAACAGCTCGCAGTTACAGGGAGTTCGTACAAATACAAGTTAAAAACTTCATAACCTCTTGCAACATCAGCAAATGACTACTTCCTGCCAAAGATATGGGAGAATTCATGAAACATTTTTTTTTTTCCTCACTCATTCATCTTGAATCTGGGCAGAACCCAAAATTACAATACCAATTTTTAATGCAACATTAGTTTTACACTGGCTGGTACAACGTATTCTAGTGCCTCACATCTTGGAGTCTGTCATTCCATCATATTTCATGAGTTCAGGCACAGAATCTTATTGTTCATGAAAATTAGAAAAGGCTGACTAAAGAAAAATCAGCTTATTCAAAAAAAAAATAAAAATACAAACATCTAGAATTCTTATCTTTGGAATAGTTGTGAAGAATCCCTGACTTCACAAAATGACCTCTTAAAAGGACAAATGAACCTGTACAATTAAGAAAAACTTTTTTTTTTGGAAATGATTTAAAGAAAAAAAAAAGATTTACATCAAGCTAGTCATACATTAACAATAACTTTTCACTGAAACAATACAAAATTACTGTACAGCACAATATTCCTCCCAACTCTATGCTATCAATGTCAAACATGGACAATAACTGTCAAAAACAAATGAAAATCATCACGACAGAAATGAGAAGCTTAAGGAGAATACTAAATGTGATAATAAGAGACTAAATAAGAAATCGACACCATCAGGGCAAAGGATGGAGTAACTCCAGTATTACACTAAATCCAGAAAAAAAAAAAAAAAAAGTCAAATGGTTTGGCCATGTTACATGGTTACCACCAGACAGTATACCACAGAAAACATTCACGCTAAGATTGTATGTAGCAGATGAGGCTGCCACACAAGAGATGGAGAGAGGAAATGACAGAAGCATTAAACGTCCCATTACATGAAGCAAATTGCTGAGTCATAACAAGACGTCTATTTGTCCCCCTCAACACCAAAAGGTACATGAGGAGGAGACAAGACAAGACAAGACAAAATTCTTCAGGACTGAAGTTTTGAGTCACCCTGACTCCTTCAAATTTCTGTAGCATTTCCATAGTCTGAATTTTGAATAGCCTTCCTCTTTAGGCAAAAGTGCTTTTAGAGCATGAAGAAGCAACTTACAATTTAGAAAACAAAAACAAAAAAAACCAAAAAAACCCAACATTTTCATGACCAGAAGACAAAAGAAAAAGTTAAGTATCTCACCCTTGCTAGTTCTGCATAGGCCAATCCCAGAATGCCTTGCCACTCGGCATTTGATATAAAGAAAGCCTTGGACTGTGTGATGCAGGCAATGTTGACAGTAGCAGACACATTCAAAGCTGTGGGCAGTGTTATAACATCGATGCCTAGGATACCTCGCCACTCCCCTTCTGTATAAGGCACATAGATCTCTTCTCCTGTACTTCTGAATGTGCTGGAACTAAATTGATGAAGAAAAGTTACTTCTAAATGGAGACTATATATTTACAAATACATAAGGAAGATCACAAGAAAGTTTTATGCAAACTTTGAAGAAACAAATACAGTATTTGGACAGAATTAGATTTTTTTAAAAATGTAATACTGAACTTAAGGGACTGTCTATTTTACTCTTTCGGACAATGACAGCTCCTGATTAATAGATGAATTTTTTTCTGTGTTCGCCAAATGTAAACTTGAGCTAAGTCCTTTATTTGTACAACTGACTTTTCTATGCTGTTCTATTTTCCCTTCATTTATCAGTAGCATGTGTTTGCAGAGTAATCTTGTATACTCTGTCATGCAGGTAGATATTCTCCATCTTCAGACACACCACTAGTGTACCATGTAACAGCTTTTTACAGCTGGGTTGACTGGAAGGCAATAGCAAGATAAAGGCAACCCTGCTATGTTGTGGAGGCATTCCCTAGGATACTGCATCTTAACCTACCATGAGCCACTTAAATGGCTTTTACAAACATTTTTAAAAACTAGTCATTTGGTTTTGTTCCATACTCAGGAGTTCACAATTTTTAAACTACCACAAAAGCTAAAAATAGGACTAGTGTTATATCCAGGTAGAACATCCTGCTCGAGGAATTTTTTATTACAAAAAATCTTTGCAGGTCACGGATGTTGATTGGTAGGTTCAGATTTTAAAAAAAATAAATGATAAACCAAAATGAAAAACAGTGTCCCATGAACATTTTAAAAAAACTGGATGCTAAAGGCTGAAAATAGACATAAAATGTTAAAAGGACTAGATACTGTAACAGATTAAAGAATGAACACCAGTTTATAACAAGCTCTCTTTCCAAATGGTATAGTGGAGTTCACTGTGGTAACAACTCACTTTTCTTGGTGGAAGAAATGGTTTAAGTTAGGATCAAACTCAGCAGCTACTGCAAAATTTGCACTCCCTGTATCAATAAGCACTTGCATCTAGAGAACAAAAAAAAAAAAAAAAGCATGGAAAGATTTCCCTTCCTCTTGTGACAAACTCTGAAACAGAAGTCTTCCTCTCTTTCACTCTCAGTCTTCTGTACAGTGTAATCTAGTGTTCCTCTCTGTGCATTCTATGAGATGATTTGTCCTCAACACTGCATGCTGAGCACCCATCTTTACAGTTTGGTTGCCTGGTGGGCAATGGCAGTGTGAAGAGAACCCACATTCTTCTGACCAATATCTACTTCATTTTTTGATGTGGCCATTTCCACCCTCAATTATTCATGTATTCCATGGTAGTCTTGCAGGATCTTTTACTTATATTTTATGAACTGATACTGCCAAACTCTAAAACTGTTGGACTGCCTTTAGTGTCACAGCAGTCTTATTAACTGGGAACATAATTTACAAGACAAGATCTTGATCAGCTGTGGTTAGATAACCCCAGCAGTCAGCTCCACTCCCAACAAATTTTGTTGGAGTGGATTCTTCATACATTGCAAAGCCATCTTGAATCACTGCATGCTGAAGACTGTATAGCATCTGTAACTCCACTTTTTTTATAATTGTATTTTTAAAGATAACAAGTAAGGGTGGTAATAGATGGATTTTATTCCCAGCCATGCATACAAGAGGGTGCTGAAAAGTTATTGGCCCAACCCACATTCCAAAATTTGAGTGCAATTTTGTCATTGTAGCTGGAAAGAATGTTATTTTATAAAGTGCCAATCTACAGGATAATGCCACTAATTTCTGGCTTTTTTCAGGTCAGTAACAGAACCATGTCCATAAAAGGTGTGGAATTTTCAAGTGTGGCCATCATAAAGTTCCCACTACTGCGGAAGAAAGCTCAAAAGGAAATCCACGAAAGTATGGCCGTAAACACAGAGTGACAGGTGCCCATCACATTCAGCTGTGAGGAAGTGGCGTGCTAACTTTCAGCATGGAAGACGCAGACTGAAGATGCACCAAGATCTGGGAGGCCTTCACAAGTGTCAGCTCCAGAGAATGCAATGGATTTACAATTCATGAGAATTTGGGTGTGCAGAAACTGTCAGCCAAGTGGGTGCCAAAATGTCTGAATGCTGATGAGAAACACAACAGAGTGGGCACCTTGAAGGTGATTTTTGTGGCATTCTGAGTGATCCAGTGATAACCTTTTAGAACCCTGTCACTGCCGATGAAGTACGGTTACACTACCACTATCCTGAGACTAAACAACAGTCCTTGCAGTGAACATCACTCAGACTCTCCATGCCAAAGAAATTCAAAACCCAAAAGTCAGCTGGGAAGGTCACTTCGTCATCATGTGCCATGTCGACTGGCAATGGCTATTATCCTTCTCCACAGAACCCAGTCCTTCATGCAGGTTATTAGTTCAGTTGATCTCCTCTCATACCATTTTGTCAAACTATCCTATATCATTTCTCTCAGTCTTACCCTGGCTCTTCTTCCCTCTATTTTTCCTTTTGTTACAATATTTTCAATGCCCCCTCTTCTCACTGCATGTCCTATGAAAGTACATTGTCTCTCTCATTTTTTTCGACAAAATTTTTTGTCTCTCCAGCTCTTCTCATACATTCTTCATTAATTATTTTTGCTGTCCAGGAAATTCGCAACATTCTTCTTAATAAACCACATTTCTACTGCTTCCAATGATTCTTGTGTAGACCTGGCTATTGTCCATGACTGACTTCCATATGGTAAGATAGGTTCATTATAGCATTTTAGGACTCGTTTTCTAACATTCATTGATAAGGATGTGATGCATAATGTTTCTCATTCCCTGAAATGCAGTCTTTGCTTGGCCTACTCTGTTCCTAATTTCTGTTCTGCATTTCTCATCTGAAGTTATTACTGTCCAAGATATTTGAATTTCTGCACCTGATTTGGAATAGTTCCAGTTAATTTTGTACTGCATTTTGGTGGATTCTGTTTCTTAGAAACAACCATAGTCTCTGTCTCTTTGATGTTCAAAGCAAGCCCCTTTTCTGTTCACTTTCTTTAGTGATTTTATCCAAGAGATTTTTGGAGGTTTTGTTGGTTCTCAGCTATCAGTACTGTGTCATCAGCATACCGAAGGTCAAGGCCACTGTGTTTTTTCTGGAATGAGGAAGGTACTTTGATGACTGACTATCTTCAGCAGAATACCACTATAACTCTCTATGCTGATTAAAGGATGATTTGAAAAAAGAAAGGTGGTTAGGGAAGCTTTGAGAAAGGTGTTCTCTCTCTTTTTTTTGTGTAGAACAATACGCCTGCTTCCAAGGCTCACCAGAAACTGGACGTTTCCAAGAATTTTTGGTCTGAGGGCTTAGATCAACCACGCTACTCACCAGATCTTGCTCCATCCAACTATTTTCTGCTTTCTGACCTTAAAAAGTGTTTGAAAGAGAGGAAATTTTCAAATGATTCACAGGTGATATAAGCAATGCAGCGGTATTTCAGTACCAGATATCAGACATTATTATTTTGTTATTGTTTGTTTGTTTGTTTTTTTTTGGAACAACTAAAGAAACTTTTGTAACAATGTTCCAAAGGTGTTGAACTTCGGGATGAATATGTAGGATAACATACAAGCTTCACAGCTTTAGGTCGGGCCAATAACTTTTCAGCACCATGTTTGTATCTAATAAACATGTTAACTGAACTGAAATCTGTGGAGAGGAGCAGACAGAACCATAAAAATAAGATTTTTAAGGGCATGCATCTTTCCCATCGCAACATATGCCTGTGAGACGTGGACACTAAACAAAACAGCTGAGAAACACATAAATGCCTTTGAATGTAAATGCTACAGAAGAGTTCTCCAAATATCGTGGACACAAAAAAGAACAAATATATCTATACTACAAGAGCTTAATATTGAAGAAGGCTGGCTAGTAAAGAGGATTAAAGAGAGAAAACTTAAATATTTTGGACACATTAAACGTCATGATAATTTAGAGAAGACCATATTGGAAGGATAAATAATGGAAAAAAGAAAGAGAGGAAGACCAAAACGAAGATGACTGCAAGACATCGTTGATGATCTGCAAATGGATGTAGCAGCAGCAGGCCATCCTGCTCACAAACGAGAAGCCTACAGGAGTGCTGTTTGGGAGGCAAAGTTCCGCAACGGACATGCAAATGAATGAATGAATGAATTGAACTGAGTGGTGTACTGTTTGCTAAAAAAAGATTAGCTGATGTTTGTTGTATATGATGAATGTGTTACTGGATATGATTGGTATTCCAATTTAAAGAAAATTTAATTCATGGGTAAATTACCTGAGATATGATAGGTACTTTGCTTGTAGGAAAAAAAATTTATCTGACACTTCCTACAGGTAGGTTGCTTGCTTAGTATTACTGGTATTATATCCAATGTAAGATTTATCTCACTGTGTGTAACTTAGCATGAAAGTCATGTGTTCATACCTCTTGTGATGTATGTATGTATATATATATATATCCAATATCTACATCTATGTAATATTTATATCTTTTGTGGTGGGGTACCACTATCTGTTTCTATATAATATTCACACCTTTTGTGGTGGGGAAACCAATATCTGTTTCTATATAATATTCACACCTTTTGTGGTGGGGTACTAAAATCTATATCTATGCAATATTCATACCTTTTCTGGTGGAGTACCAATATCTATATCGATGATATATCCATACCTCTTGTGGCGGGGTACCAATATCTATATCTATGTAATATTCATATCTTTTGTAGTGGAGTAACAATATCTATATATATGTCATATTCACACCTTTTTTTTTGGTGGGGTACCATTATCTATATCTATGTTATATTTATACCTTTTGTGGTGGAGTACCAATATCTATATCTATGTCATAATCATACCTTTTGTGGCGGAGTACCAATATCTATATCTATGTAGTATCCATCACCAGAGAGACCATTTAGGTTATTTTTCATGCCACTTAAGTCATCTGATGAATACACATCTCTGCGGAAAACATGCGTCTTGTTCTTGTCCTCTGACGATGATATATTAACATCACCAATGGTGACATAACGCCGAGCCTGTTTAATAGGGAACTGGTAAGTTAACGCTGAGCATGGCATGAACAACTGAAGTAATAAAGCCAATATAAAGACAACACTGATGATGTGTTTGGAAGACTGTTCTGATGTCTTGAAATGAACATGCTGGCCATGAAGAAGAGTGAGCTCAGCTTCACCAGAAATTAGAGGAATCAAAATGCCTTCATATTCCCACATTCCCAAAGCTTGAAATCCCCTACAAAATCAAGGATGATTGTAATGATATAAAATCAATCTTGTCTACTAAATACTGGGCCAAAGTCAGATTTATCAGGATGAAAAACTCAGTGACACAATACACCCTATATCCCTTTCTGGGTGAATGTTTCATAATATCCATAAACCTTGATATTCAGTACATGGCTGAATTCAAACAGTGCTTTGGGCTTCAAATCTGAAAACATCACAAGTTTCTACTGGCTGAACTCAAACAGTGCCTTGGGCTTCAAATCCAAAAACAGCATCACAAGTTTCCATTGGCCATGCTCATATAACTGCATACTGGATACCTGAATACAGTCCTAAAAATAAGAAATGTAGACAATTAGTTCAAACTAATTAGAAATTATAATGGAGTATTAATTAATAAACCCATTAATTTAATACTCAGCTGTGTGTTTATTCACTAAATGGAACTTTAATGTACCACGTTACGAGCACGAAATGGATATTAATACATGCGAGGTCACAATAATGAAACTGTGGAACAACTGCAGGACGAAAAAAACGTACCAGTATAAGGACTTTAATCGCCATTAAATATGCCTACTGGTGGAGATATGCCAAATTTTAAGTAAATACTACATATTTAGTTTACTACTACTTTAGACAAGGTCAGAAAAACTAGAGAAATGAACTTGTTCTATGCCTACAGCTTACAACAGACACCGTAGTCAGCCATCTCTAAACCTTTAAAACATGGACACATTCTTATAAGAAACAATTCTAAAACCATTTAAAAAATAACATGGATTCTATTGATGCATCTAGGTAATTTACCCTTATATTGTCTGGTCTTAAATATTAAAGAATTGTATTTTTTAACGGCTGTTGTTGAATTAAACTTTCATATGTAACACGCAAAGCTGAGAATAAATTCAAATGCACTGCATATTCCATACAATTTTATTTAGTAATGTACCAAAATCCCAAATATCCCAACCGATGGCGTTTGACGTCAAAAACAGATATCAATATGTCATTATTTGGCAATCAAACATGATTAGATCACATATGTGGCCTGTTTTGGCGTCTAAACGATCCAATAGAGCTAGGAAATAACAGTTTGACACAGTATCAGAGCTACACACACAATATTACTCAGATACACTGCTCGCCCACATCCTTACTTGAGATCATATTAAAGGGATACGCCCTGAACTGAAACCAGATTTGCTCTTAAAGTTGTGTTCTTTGGCGTTTGTTTATTTACTAGCTGAGTACCCGACGTTGTCCGGCTATATATTTATTCAAATCACGAAAGTTCTATTCATTTCCACAACCTTCTAGACGGTTGTACAAAGCTCTATTCGTTTTCACAACACTCTAGAAGGTTCTATAGAGTCTAGACTGCTCGACAAAATTCTGTTCGTTCTATTCGACTAAACTTGGGCTGAATTGTCATCAGGACTGTCATCCAATCAGCTTAGCGACTCCAAGCACCATGGTTTCGACACTAATCTCGGTCAGTTTGAACATTTTATTTCCCACCTTCACCCCAGGCCCCCTCCCCCCTCATGCCGAAGGAGGCTGAACTTGGACAGGCATCGGGACTGTCACTATTCATCCCTGCGACACCGAAAACTATGGATTTGACACTAATATCGGTCGTTGTCGATTATTTTTATATGTACCCTCATCCCACCCTCACCTCAGGCCCCCCATGCCGACGGAGGCTGAGCGTGGACTTAAACGGCATCAGGAGTGTCACTAATCATCTTAGGGACCCCGAAAACTATGGATTCGACACTAAAAATCGGTCGTTTTCGATGCTTGGTACATGCCATTCTTTCCCATCCCTAGCACGAGGGACCCCCAAGCTGATGGGAGATGAACTTGGACTTAAACGGCATCGGATCTGTCACTATTCATCTCAGCTACCAAAAAAAAACAAACTATGGATTCGACACTAATATCGGTCGTTTTCAATGATTTGTAAATGTTACCCCCATCCCACACCCACCGCTAGCCCCCCCCCCCTTTGTGGTTGGTGGTTGATCAGCCACTGTATGGGCGCTCTCTGTTATGAAATAAACACTCTGATCATTTTCTAAATGGACGCTGAGGTGAACAACAGTAGGGTGTCTTCCATGAATCAGAAATCTGCACGGTGTATTAATGTTTATCGTTATCAATGCCAAAGGTTCGACATCTCAGCAGATATAACGTCATCGAGTTGTGTGAGCTGATCTTTATCCGTCACGACCGAAAATTCAAAGCAGGCATAAATATAACGGGAGTTACTTCACGTCGTTCAGTGGGGTATTGTTTGCTTCGATCGAAGCCCACACAGTCCAGCCCCCACCAGGCGTCCTACGGATTATCTAATCCCCATGGTGCACTGTCCAGATTGTAAGTCATATGTGTGCTACATTTGGTTGAAATTACTCCAGGCGTTCCAGCGTGATGCTCTAACATACATTATATACATACACACATATATATATATATTCATTCATTCATTCATTTGCATGTCCCTTGCGGAACTTTGCCTCCCAAACAGCACTCCTGTAGGCCTATCGGTTGTGAGCAAGATCGCCTGCTGCTGCTGCGTCCATTTGCAAATCGTCAACGATTTCTTGCAGCCATCTTCGTTTTGGTCTTCCTCTTTTTCTTTTTCCCATTATGTATCCTTCCAATATGGTCTTCTCTAAATTATCATGACGTTTAAAATATGTGTCCAACATATTTAAGTTTTCTCTCTTTAATCCTCTTTACTAGCCAGCCTTCTTCAATATTAAGCTCTTGTAGTATAGATATATCTGTTCTTTTTTGTGTCCACAATATTGGGAGAACTCTTCTATAGCATTTACATTCAAAGGCATTTATGTGTTTCTCAGTTGTTTTGTTAAGTGTCCACGTCTCACAGGCATATGTTGCAATGGGAAAGATGCATGACCTTAAAAATCTTATTTTTGTAGTTCTGTCTGCTCCTCTCCACAGATTCTTTATTTGTTTTACTTTCTGAAGAGCAATAGATGTCCTCCTTTTAATTTCCCTCAATGTATCTCCATTATTAGTTAGCAGTGATCCAAGATATTCAAAACTCTCCACTTCTTTCAATTTTTCCTCATTGATATATATTTCAACTGCCTTGTTTGTTTTGTCAGTTGTCATCAATTTAGTTTTCTTTGCATTAAGATAGAGGTTCTGCTGTTCGCTGTTCTTACGGACTGACATAATTAGTTTTTCCATTCCTTTTTGTGTTGTGGATAGCAACACTGTGTCATCAGCATATCTAATCTCTGGTATTTCACAACCTCCAATATATATATATATTTACACTGGCTGATTACCAAGCGTTCCCCTGTTATTTATTTATTCCAATCAACAAAGTTCTATTAATCTGCATAATATTCTAGACGGTTCTACAACGTTCTGTTCATTTCCACACCATTCTAGAAAGTTCTACAGCGGTCTATTCAATTTCACAATCTTCTAGAAGGTTCTATAATGTTCTATTCATTTCCACAGCCTTCTAGAAGGTTCTACAGAGTGTAGAGGGTTCTACAGAGTTCTATTCCTTCTATTCGAATAAACGTGGTCTTAATTGTCATCAGGCCTGTCACCAATCGGCTTAGTGACCCCGAACACTATGGATTCGATACTAATTTCGGTAAATTTGGACATTTTATTTTTCACCACTTCTCACACCCCCCCCCCCCCATGCCGATGGGGGCTGAACTTGCATGTGCCATTATTCATCTCAGCGACCCCAAAAACTATGGAATGGACACTAATAACGGTTGTTTTCGATTATTACATATCACTCCATATCACCCCCACCTCTAGGACCCTATGCCAATTGGGACTGAGCTTGAACTTAAACGGTATCAGGAGTGTCATTATTCATCTCAGCGAACATGAAAACTATGGATTCGACACTAACATCGTTCATTTTTGATTATTTTTACATGTCACCCCAACCTATAGGAGCATAGGGGTATCTTAGGGATGATCTAACCTCCATGGTGCACTGCCCAGATTGTAAGTCATGTGTGTGCCAAGTTTGGTTGAAATTGCTCCAGGCGTTCCAGCGTCATGCTCTAACATACATCCAGACATTCATTTTTATATATCTTACATTCTTCCCGTACCGTTAAATGTCACATAGGGCTCGCATTGTTGTTTGCCATGATTTCCTGTTCTGAGCGAGTCTTTCAACTTGATCAAGAGATGTTATGTCCACTAAACTGGCTTCTCATAACAATGTCCTCTTTAGAGTTTCATGTGGTTGACCTATTTTTATTTGGTCTGTTATGTTCCACTTGATAGCTTGTTTGGGGACCCTCTGATTGTTTCTTCTTATCACATGACCGACATATGTCCAACTTCTTTTTCTGATCACCCATGAGTCAGGTTGTTGTTTGCTCATCTGTCTTATCTCTGCGTTGTTCTTGAATTCGTTCCACTTTATACCAAGTATTTTTCTTATATTTCTTGTCTATTTTTTTAGTATTTATACATGTATATTCTCTCTTTATCGAGGTTACAGGTGAATAATAGAGAAAAGCATTTCTGAATAATAAACAATGATTTGAAATGCTTGTCTTGGCTGGTCACATCTTTTCAGCTGGCCTTCATTATACCAGCCTACCTTGCCATGTCTGTCTCTCCTTTGTCTCTTCAGGGCCTGTCTGTCTACACTTTCTTTTCTATTGTTAAGACCAGCCTGTCTGTTCGTTCGCTCTCTTTTTTCTCACTCTTTTCTCTCCCTCTCTCTCTCTCTTTCTCTCTTCGAGGCCAGTATATCTACACTTCCTCTTCTTTATCTCTCCATTACTCTATCTATCTATCTATCTATCTATCTATCTATCTATCTATCTATCTATCTATCTATCTATCTATCTATCTATCTATCTATCTATCTATCTATCTATCTATCTATCTATCTATCTATCTGTCTGTCTGTCTGTCTGTCTGTCTGTCTGTCTGTCTGTCTGTCTGTCTGTCTGTCTGTCTGTCTGTCTGTCTGTCTGTCTGTCTGTCTGTCAGATGTACTGATTTTAAACAGTTACACATTCCATTCTTAACAGTCAGTGAAGTTCAAAGTTATTTCTTAACCTTAAAAAACAACAATACAGCTGAGCTTGATGATATCAGTAATAAGATTTTACGCTATGCTGCACCTGTCATTTCACATACACTAACATACATTTACAATCAGTGCATTGCAAAATGTTATTTCTCCGAGGCTTTAAAAACTGCTAAGGTGTATCCTCGCTTTAAATCTGGCTCATCCAACAATCTTACCAACTATAGACCAATATCCATATTATTGTCATTATCAAAACCACTCGAAAAACACATACACAAAATAACTCTACGACACATGCAAGAGAACAATTTACTTATAAACAGTCAGTCAGGCTTTAGACCCAATCATTCCTGCCACACAGCTCTTACTAAAATGACAGAAAACTGGTTAGTAAACATAAATGACGACAGACTATGTGGTGCCATCTTTGTCGACTTTAAAAAGGCATTTCTTGTAAGAAAAATAAAGACTTATAAATTGCACCCTGACTTAATAAAATTAATTTCTTTCACACAGACAATAGGTAGTATTCTTCAACAATTCTCTATCAAATTCTGCTATAATTGACACTGGTGTTCCGCAAGGTTCTATTCTAGGTCCGTTGCTCTTTGCTATCTATATCAATGATCTTTCACTTCATCTTAAACACTCTTCTTGTGACCTTTTTTGCCGATGATTGCAGTTTACACCAGTGACTACGACTGTATTAATCTAAAATCAACTCTTCAGGTCGAGTTATAGAATTTAATTAGATGGAGCAGAAACAATGGCATGATTATAAATATCGATAAAACAAAATCAATGCTCATAACAACAAGACAGAAACTACAAAAGGCGACAAAAACAACACTTCGGCTCAGCACGGAAACATCAGACATAGAAAACGTTAGCGAGCACAAAAACACTAGGTCTTATTACTGACCAACATCTGACCTTGAACTCTCATGTGCAAGGTCTAACAAAACTCATTGCACAAAAAGTATACCAGTTAGCCAAAATTAAGCACTTCATCAATCAAGACACAAGGAAGACATACTGCATATCACATATACAAACACATTTAGACTATTGCTCAACAGTCTGGGATGGTTGCTCAGTGTCAAATACAAAGAGGCTTTGCTCAGTCCAAAAGTGAGCAGTAAAGCTTATTAGTAACAAAGATCAAGCACAAACAACTAACCAGCACAAACGTATCAAAATACTTCCTCTTAAGAACATGTTCCTCTTCAACAAAGCCAAGTTAGTACATCAAATTCTTTCACGGCATGCCCCGCCTTATCTATGGAACCTGTTTAAATTTAGCCCAAAGTGCAACCAACGCTTGAACAATATATATCTTTCAAAACCTAGACTTGATCTTTACAAGAAAAGCTTTAGTCATTCTACTGCTCATCTTTGGAATACCCTCCCATCTTGTATAAAAAAATATAAATTATACTAATTTCTACAACTACAAACTTTCCCAATATCTATTTGATGTCGATTACATGCCTCCATGACATATCCCCTGGACAGCAAAAATAACTAATGAAGAATGTATGAGAAGAGCTGGAGAGACAAAAAAAACTTGTCAAAAAAGATAAGAGAGAGAGACAATGTACTTTCATAGAACATGCAATGAGAAGAGGGGGCATTGAAAATATTATAACAACAGGAAAAATAGAAGGAAGAAGATCAAGAGGAAGACCAAGAGAAATGATACTGGACAGTCTGACGGGATGGTGTGAGAGGATATCACCAACTGAACTGATGGCCTGCATGAAGGATCGGGTACTCTGGAGAAGCATAATAGCCAACGCCAGTCGGCACGGCACCTGATGATGATGATGATGACATGCCTCCATGAATCATAAAACTTAAAAGTTATCTTAGACTGCTCTTACAGATACCGAATACAGTTAATTGTTTATTCTGAATAGTTCCGAAATTTTTGTTTAATAGACAGTCATTTATATATGTATGTATCTACTTCTGTACTGAGTGAATGGATAAGAGCGAAATGTAAATGTTATATTTTATTTTATGTCTCTCAGCTTCAATGTTAATTATGTTTGTTACATGAACAGCATATTTGTAGAATGTCTGTAATAGAGTGAAAGATGTATGATAAAGGGCAGAATGTCAGACGGGCCTGCGTGCCCAATTCTTAACCCTTTTGAAATGAAGATCAATCAATCAGTCAGTCAGTCTATCTATCTATACTCAATTTAACTTATAGAACGTGTATTTCAAAGCAAATAACCTGTCTGCCAAACGAGGCAATCCAGTGCACAGTGTACACGTGGCACGAATGTTAGTGAATCAATGAAACAGGAGATAAACACACACAAAATAGTTCCCATATCTACAGTACAAAGTTCACAAGTCAACGGAAACATGTAATGCTTTTTGAGATCGAATGCCGGTACTTGAACTTAGGAAATCAGTGAACCCATGTCATGTAATGAAATCGTCTCGAATGAAAATTAAGTGAAAAAAAGGACAAGAACACCCCCCCCCCCCCCCCCCCGGCTAAAATCTTTATATACATGTAAAAAAAGAAGATGATTGTTTTAACAATTTTGCTACATCGATTATTCGTAGTGACGATTACCATATTACACGATGATGACTGAATTCTTTTTGTTTTAAACAACAGTTCTTTAAAAAATGTGAATAGCCAACAGAAACCCACAAGTGCGATATGAGAGGATCAAGGTTAGAACTTGAAAACCACTGAATTAACTAATTATAATACTTCATAACGTTAAGGCGTTCTCGTCGATACAGTATCAGATGTTACATACTCAGAAAACTGCCTGGGCAATCGAAGTACTCAGCGTGTTCTAATAAATTTAAGGATAACAAACTATGGTCTGATCTCAGAGATAGAACAAAGCTACTTGGTTACGGACAAGAAGAAAAGACCACTGAAATGTGTCCCTCCCACCCCCCCCCCAAAATGAGTTCGCGAAAACCCTTAAGGAACTAGGTGCCAGATCACAAAATTATATTGTCTTAGATCAGTGTTTCCCAAAGTGGGTGACAACGCCCCTATGTGAGCGTTGGCTGGTGAAAGAAAAAAAAATAGGGACAATAGGGGTACGTTAGAATGTCATGGATTGAACAAAAATCAATAAATATATACTAATAGGATTAGGTGTCGCAGAAAACCGGCTCGTTAACACAATAAAAATTATAAAGCGGAGATTCTTCGGCCACATCAAGAGACACAGTAGCTTGGAGAGGATGATAGTAGAAGGCATAGCGCCAGGCAAAAGAGAAAAGGGACGACCTCATCGCAGGTGGACTCAGGACATCACGGAGTCTGAATGTGGGTCAACTTGCGCAAGACCGTATTGCATTCAAGGAGGTTGTGAGAGGGACAATGTTCTGGAAAGGACACGTCACATGAATGAAAAAAAAAAGGGGGGGGGGGGCGGGTTTTGAGGATGCAGCCTGAGAGAAAAGGTGCCGACAGGCCGAACAAGTCTGGGAAACACTGTCTTAGATGGTAGCACCTTATTTACTCTTTGGGTGTGTTTGTGTGTGTATGTATAAAAATGACATGTTTCAAAATCAAACCTGCAATTTCATTTCTTTTTCTTCTTTCCGAGACACTGAGACTCATTGCTGCAGACAAGACACGTCTCAGTTGCTCTCTTTTCTTGATCTTTTCTTGCCAACTGTCGATTCCAAGAGAGCGTATAACGTCTTCTTCGTTGTTTCGCCGTCATTTTCTGTGTCGGTTTTTTGGTTTATCATCTTTTTATCACTTCTCTAAGCCCATCTTTGTTTGTCTACCCATCTCCATTCTCTCTAAATGCCCGAGTCACTTCAGTCAGTTGTTTTTCATAAACAACATCCTTTGACTAATTTATTTCGTATGAATTTTGTTTTGTCTATCTTTCTTGAATTTTGCTAGGAAAACTATTAGACGTAATCAGAACAATTATTTTAAATGAGCTGTATTATCTTTAGTATTATCTGATTTTATTTATTTGTCATTTGTGCTGCCCTCGACGAAGGCAGACTGCTGAAATATTGGATCGTTACTGTTTGCTTCTCACCTGAACGTGGTCATATGGTTATCTTTTTAACCAGACAAGTATCCGACCATTTTCCTTTTTCTTTCTATCTTTCTGTAAAAGCGATTTCCGCCAAGACTGCCTCACTTCTTCGTTAGTACCCCCAGTAACAGACCTAGCCTGGCTAGCAGGGCAGGGATCTCCACAGTCCCCATGGTGGTGGAGTCTGCTAAAGACCCATCGCATACCACCTGCTTCTTTAGCTTTACTCGGGATCTGAGAAGAACAAGTGTCGTAGCCCGCTCTCAAGCCGACATGACACCGTGCTTCAACATCTTCACCGCATCAGCTGCAAAGAACAGCTTCAGAGAGACAGAAGAACAAGATGGAGAACCGTAAAACTTAACCACCACACGTCTCTGGTCTATCTCTTCTACGCTGGTATCAGTTTTACCTCAGTCGTCGTTACAGTTATCTTTCAAACACGTGAAGGAACATTGATAATGGCCCACCAGACGCGAGCGATATTAAACAATAAATTGGATAGCCCTGGGTCGAACTAGCTGCTGACACTTGCTTCGGAGTTTGCCCCAGGAGGTCGGTTGCTGGTCGAAATAAGAAACAATAAATCCAGGACGTGGCTCGTGATAGATGCTGGTGTACTGGACGTTATTAAACTCCCATGGGGGTGGGGGGGGGAGGGGAAGGGGAGGGAGGGAGATCCAGCCGGTGCATTGATCGAGCCGCAGCCGGTCTGGGAGGTTGAAATTAAAGGGAAGGATAGTGCATAAAAACAGACAAGCCGGGGTTGTGAGATGGGGGGGGGGGGGGGAAGGGGGGAAGAGTGTTCACCAGCTTATAAAATTTCCATTGGAGGCCCTTGCCTATGGACGGAGGTCCTGCCCTGGAAGGCCCTATCCATGGACGGAGGTCCTGCCCCTGAAGGCCCTGCCCATGGTCGGAGGTCTTGCCCTTGAAGGCACTATCCATGGACAGAGGTCTTGTGCCTTGGAGGCCCTATCCATGGACGGATGTCCTGTCCTTGGAGGCTTCGCCTGTGGACGGAGGTAATGCCCCTGAAGGCCCTGTCCGTGGACTGAGGTCTTGCCCTTGAAGGCCCTGTCCGTGGACGGAGATCCTGCCCTTGAAAACCCTGTCCATGGACGGAGGTCTTACCCTTGGAGGCCCTGTCTGTGGATGGAGGTCCTGCCCTTGGAGGACCTATCCATGGATGGAGGTCGTGTCCTTGAAGGCCCTGTCCGTGGACGGAGGTCTTGTCCTTGGAGGACCTATCCATGGATGGAGGTCGTGTCCTTGAAGGCCCTGTCCGTGGACGGAGGTCCTGCCCGTGAAAACCCTGTCCGTGGACGGAGGTCCAGTCCTTGAAAGCCCTGCCCGTGAACGGAGGTCCTGCCCTTGGAGGCCCTCTCCATGAACGGAGGTCCTGCCCTTGGAGGTCCTTTCCATGGACGGAGGTCCTGTCCTTGAAGACCGTGTCCGTGGACGGAGGTCCTGCCCTTGAAGGCCCTGCCCGCGCTATTATCTTGGCTTTGTCAGTAAATATCACATTTACTTACATCTTGCTTTGTGGTTTTGTATCAGGTGCCTTTTCATGACATGTGTTTTTTTCCTTACATTGTTTGTTCGTACCTGAAATGTGTTTTCTCCCTACGTGACACGTGTTTTGTTTTTACATGACATGTGCTTTTTTCCCTTGAATGTCCTGTGCTTGTAATGACGTGTGTCTGTTCCTGAATGACGTGTGTTTGTTCCCTAAAGACATATGTCTGTCCCTGAGTGACGTGTGTTTGTTCCTAGAAGTCTGCCAGAAGAAAAAAATGAGAAGGATTTTAAGAATGTAATTTAGAAAAAAGCAGGGCAAGCTGAATAAAAGATCAATAGCCACGCTCGCGCGCGCGCACACACACACATACATACACACACAGACACATCAATGATCTTTTTTTTTCAGTAGCCTCTCTGAAATATTGCAAGCAAAATTTATGACCGCTTTACGATTCAGTGGGCCACATTAGTGTGCCGTAGTAATGTATTTCTTTAAGATGTATTACGAAGTAGCTAAATTATGAGAGTAATAATAAGCTGATATTACCAGACATCATATCAGAAAATGCTTCTGCAATCTGTGTTCTCTGGTTGTTTGAAATATATTCTTTCCTAACTTCTTTTTTTTTCTGAGAGATAAGAGAAATGACGACTGCGGTAAAACTGGTTCATCCACCGCTCCCCATATTGTTTTCTCACTTTTATTATCTGCCCAATCTGGAGGTCTTTTGTTATGGACATAGGTATCCGACGGTAACCTTTGTCAATCCCCTCTTTATCTTTTCTTTTCTCAGCAAATAGCCTGCTTCCACTTTGCGCTTACCTACGTCTGCCTGGGCGTAATTTTGTGCCCGTCTTTCTTACAAATATATTAATAAAGGATAAGAGTTTAATTTTTCGTCACTTTTTCGTGTTTTTATATGTTGTGCTGTTTTTTAATATGATCCTTGAAAAAAAGGCTCTAGCCGAAATATTGAATTGTTGTAGGGTCTTCATCTTTATATTCATAATCAGTTTGACTAGAATATGCATGGAGGATGCACAAAATATAAATAATACAGGGCCCGGCATAAAGCATAGCTGGATTTAACTGACGTAGTGCGCAGAAACTGAACACGTGTGGAAAAAAAACTATGAGGTCAGAGATGAAGCAGACAAACGGTAATTTTTAACAATGGCTTCTTGGCAAACACAACATCGCGCAATCACCGTTCAAACTTATTTTAAAAGTGGAGAATTGTCTATTACTGTACAACGAAAGTTTCGTCGCCATTTTGAGTTGCATCCCCGTGATAATGTTCCCGATCAGAGGACAAAACAATTTTGAGGGGGGTCAAAAAATTTAACGAAACCGCTAACTGCCTTAATAACAAGTCTACTGGTCGTCCAGGAACTCAACAGACACCTGAACAAATTCAAGAAGTCCCCAACGCGTGGCTGAGTAGCCCTCGGCGATCAGCTGTTAGGAACGCTTTGGCACCTGGCATCCTCTTACTGTTAATAGTGATCTTTGTGTGCAGATGCTAACTGAATACTTCATTCCAGACATAGCCAATAGAAATAAGAGACTAATATTGTTTCAACAAGAGGGAACAACTGCCCACACAGCCCGTCAGTCCATGGCATGCTGCGACAAGCATTTCCCAATCGTCTTATTTCTAGATTTGGGAATATTCATTAGCCAGCAAGGTCACCGGATTTATCGGCCGCAGACTTCTTTTTTGTGGGGATATCTCAAGAACACGGTGTATGCTAGTCGATCACAGTCAGTTGCAGACCTAAAAGATCGAATCCAACACTGCATTCAAAATATCCCTTTGAACATGTTAAATGGTGTTATGCAGGAATTTTCCAGACGCCTGGCTGAATGTATCAAATGTAATGGCGGTCATCTAAACGGCGTAATTTTCAAAACCTAAATATGATTGTCAGTAATAATAAAAAAAAATACCCACTTTTGTGAGTTTAACTTCATTTTTTCCCCCAAAACATGTATAGCGCTTATTTATTATCTATTTATAAAATCCAGCTATGCTTTATGCCGGACCCTGTATATAAAGGAAGAAAGTCAGAACCCTTCTATATAAGAACTGGTTTAAAACAAGGTAATACATATCTCCTTTACTATTCAACCTAGTACTAGAAAAGGTAACCAGTAAAGTGAAAGAATACATAAGAACAAGCTAAAATACTAAGATACGCTGATGACATCGACATAGTGGGGGAAACTGTGCAAGAGGTCATCAATACCTGCATGTATCAGAGAGGTATGGCACTAAAAGTGGGTTTGACCATTAAACACGATAAGACAGAGTATATGAAGATATCAAAAGACCAGGGGTAGAATGATCCGGATCAGATAACTGTTGGAGATATGATTATTAGGAAAGCAGAAATATACAAATATCTAGGCACAACCTTCAACACAAGCAACATACGAGGGTCATACCGAAAGTTGTGAGCAAAACCTTTTTTAAAAGTCAGAAAAAAATTTTTTTAATCAGAATTTTTAGATAGAGAAAATATAAATGTATCACTGTAATCTGCATCCTTTTCACTACATGTGGGGGTCACATGACGTCACCATCACGTGTCACCTGACCACGCGGAGCAGAAACAAAATGGCGGATGCTGAAGTTTCGTTTCGTCAACATGTTGTTATTGAATTCTTTGTTAAAGAGGAAATCCCCGCTGCTGAAATTCATCAAAGACTTCACTTTGCTTATGGAGATGTGTGTTTGGGTGCTAGCAGTGTTAGGAGGTGGGTGAAACATTTCAAAGATGGAAACACAAGCATCCAAGATATGCCTCGCAGCGGTCGCCCTCGAACTGCCTCCACTGAACCCAACGTGGAAATAGCTGACGACATCATTAAAGAAGACAGACGTGTCACAGTTTCTGAAATCGGTGTAAATCTTGGAATAGGACACAGTGCAGTACGGGAAATGACTGAAACCCTAGGCTATAGAAAAGTTTGTGCCCACTGGGTCCCACAGGAGAGAACGTCCAGAAAGTACTGCGTCTGTGCAGTTGATCAACGGGAACGGAATTCTACCGGGAGAGTATTTTCAAACTTGCAGGGCGATGGAAAAAATATGTGCAGAGAAATGGAGATTGTGCTGAAAAGGATGCAGGTTATGGTGACACATTTATATTTTCTCTTTAAATTCTGATAAAAAAAATTTGCTCACGACTTTCGGCATGACCCTTATAGTAAGCGAGGAAATTAAAAGCGGAGTACAGATAGGGAATAAAATATACTCTTGGAACACTTGTTAAAATCCAAAACCCCGTCCCAAAACACCAAAATAACAATCTACAAAACTATAATAAGACCAGCCGTCATGTATGAATCAGATACGTGGAAAGATACAAAAAAAGATGAACAACAATTGCAGATCTTTGAGAAAAAGATCCTAAGAATAATCAGATACAAAGAAAGACGAACAACAAGAATCTTTGTGCCCATAAAAGATATCAACTGTGGAGAACTGAGAGCTAGAAAGAACACTGAAATGAACAGCTTATTTAAATCCCAACGAATTATAAATGCCTTGAAACTAAACAGACTACGCTGCTTGGGCTATGTAAAAAAAGAATGGAAAAGAACAAACAAATAAAAATTATGTATGCTCAAGAGATGATGGAAACAAGACCAATGGGTAGACCAAGACAGAGATGGAAAGACAACATAGAAGAGGATATAAAAGAAATTGGTGTCACCAACTGGAGAGAGAAGATTAGGAATAGAGAGGAATGGAGGCGAACTTTATCTGCAGCAGTGAGCCTTCATGGCTCGGAAAGATGAAGAAGAAGAAGGAGGAGGAGGAGGAAAAGAAGAAGAAGAAAAAGAAGAAGAAGAAGAAGGTTCTTCATCCGCACATGCTCATCTTACTTTATGGCATTCCTGTTTCTATCCAGTTTCTTCACTCTTTCTATCCTTTTTTCTAAAACCGAACCATACATCTCTAATTTATTTCTTGTCATTTTAACCAGATTATTTCGAAGTGCCCAGATCTATGCAGTGACACCGGACATATGCTTCTATGACAGAAACTGTGATGCTGTCATAATAAAAAATTATGAAGGTTCATCTTGGTGATTTAGTTTTGTATTTACAATGATCTTTTCCATATGTTTTTGGTTGTTGAAGAAGAACAAGAAGAACAAGAACAAGAACAAGAAGAATAGAAAAAGAAGATGAAGGACAAGAACAACAAGAACAACAACAACACCAACAACAAAATGAAAGAAGAAGAAATAGATGATGATGATGATGATGGTGATGATGATGATGATGGTGGTTGTGGTGGTGGTGGTGATGGTGGTGGTGGTGGTGGTGGTTGTGATGATGATGATGATGATGAACAAAAATAAGAATAACAAAAAAGAAGAAGAACAACAACAACAACAACAACAAAACAAGAAGAAGAAAATCTACCCCAAAACTTTCTCTATTTTCCAGCTCATTTCCCCACTAAAATTTACATGGTCAACATTCTCTACTTTCGGGCTGAAAAAAAAGCAAAACTTCCAGCTGCAAAAATAGATATCTGACAGATACACACTTCATTCACTTAAAGCAGAGTCCGTGGACCATCAAAAATATCTCCATGGACCCCAGGTTGAGAATCACTGTTCTAAAGGATATGCATATACAGTACCTGGAAGCGATTCTCTGGTGTAAATAAATCTGGTAACACGGCGCAGACGTTATTGCTGTCATTATTGACTTGTCCTCCAAAGAAGGACATGTACATGATAACAGATTGTGACAGCGGCCATACTATGACTGTCTGCTATTAAATCAATAAACAATGACATCGGTGCAATATTCAGGCATATCTATCACTTCTAATTGTTTTATGGCACTATATAAGCAGAACAGGTAGCTACGAAACCTGTTTGCAAGCTGTCTGCTGCCCAGAGCAAGGGTTTCCTGGAACAAAAGCAGCCCTGAAGTTTCAGCCATGTTGTGCTCGACAGTTTTGTTGTTGATTGTTGTTTTGGGTACACATAAACATAATTAAGTTCTTTGTTGCTGTTGCTAATACCAACCATCGCCAGCGTGTTAGCTCAAATATTTACCATAACGGTTATCGGTACTCGGTTATATTAGTTTCATGTCCACATGACCACATCATCATCATCATCATCATCATGTGCTGATTTTCTTCTTCAGCAGGAACGTCATGTCTGGTAGACCGAGTTTACGCGACAGAGGTAAGTCCTTGTATCCAAATCGGCCAATGTGTTCTGTAGTCTCGTAAAGGGATACACCTATTAGAGCACATTGCCTTTCTTCTCCTGTATCAATCTATATATATATATATATATATATATATATATATATGGATGTGTGTATGTATGAGTGAGTGGGAAGGAGAGAGAGGGAGAGGGAGAACGAGAGAGAGGGAGAGAGATAGGGATACAGAGAGAGAGAGAGAGAGAGAGGGGGAGAGAAATAGATTTGAGACCACCATGTTTTTCCCACGGACAACTTTTTGCTGGTTGCTCTAAGGTGGATTCACCCAAGAATTTATTTATTCTTGCTCCTGGAGGTGAAACGAAAAATGTTTAAAATAGGTTTTGAATATTATAGTGAATTTGTAAAAGATTTTACTCTATAATTTGTATTGTATACTGTACTTATATTTTTAAATACCTGTAAATAAACTTACTTCGATATTACACTATAGATAGAATTCATTCCTTTTCCTGTCTAATAGACGACTGGGATAAATAAATCACTGGGCAACGCCGGGTAATCAGCTAGTTAATAATATTTAAAAGAACGCCCCTAAGAGCAGGGTTTCCCAACGAAAGCCGTATGACCTCCTAGGGCAGTGAATCCCAATCTCAGGTTGCGACCACATTAAGGTTGGAGAGGGATGGGAGGTGTGAGTTAGGGTAGGAAGAAGATATTATGATGAATGTTAGATTATTATGAAGTGACATTTTCTCACAAATTTTAGTGATTAGTACCGAATTTATTTCAAATCAAAGGCACTGGAATCTCTCTCTCTCTCTCTCTCTCTCCCTCAATCTAAAATGCCCAAGGCACATTGGGCTTCCGCAAGGGTTGTCCACAAACGCCTGTCCTTTGTCTTTTTTTCCGCTCTTGCTCAAGTGAGCCCTCTATTGCTCACCATCCTCTCTTTGTTCCTCTCCATGTCTCCTTTGGTCTACCCTTACCGAAACGTCACAACTTTGTGCTTGTTAAGTAATAAAGCTGTTCCTACTTTTTCCCTGGTTTATATATTTTGGTATAGCGGCTTTATTGCAGTGCTTCGTGTATAGTTGTATACTTATACACTATTTATTGTGTGTTATTTTTGGTAGTGAGTCGTCAGTCATCCGGAGTACATGTCCCAACCATCGCCAGCTTCTTTTCTCAATAATTGATGTCAGTGACTTCATCTGCATGTTTTGCCAACAAGATGTTATTTCTTACGATGTTTTGCCAAAATATTCTTCTAATTCTTCGTAAACATTTAGTCTGGAAAGAATTCAACTTGTTTTCTATAGTTTTGGTGATTTTCCAGCATTTACTTCCACAGAGTAGTACATTTAGAACATTACACTTAAATATCCTGATTTTAATCTTCGTCTTCAGTTTTTTTAGATTTCCATATAGTCTGCAGCATTTCAAAAGTCTGGTTTGCTCTAGTAAGTCTGTTGTTGATGTCCTCTGTGCTGTCTCCATCTTTTACTACTCTATTATCAAGATATACAAATTCCTTGACATCCTCCACTAGCTTGTTATCTACTCTCAGTACACTTATGTTGTTCACATTTTGCTTCATTCATTCATTTCCTACAATGATCTTTAATCCTATGTTGTTTGCATTCTGAGTTAGCTTGTTTATTTTATCTTGCATATCTTTGTGGCTGCTTGACAGTAGACAAATGTCTCTGGCAAATTCAAGGTCCTCCAGCACTGTGTCGAGTGTCCATTGTAATCCTCTGCGTTTATCTGATGATGTCTCCTTCATTAACCAAAAGACACTGGAATAGTATTAGTTAACTTTTGTTGAATTTCAATATTTTTAAACATCTTTTTCATGGACTGTGGTTAAACTACGATTGCTGGGTTAGGGTCGTGGGTCATCTACCATTGCTGATCTAGGTTTGCGAGTCATGCACCATTGTTGGTTTAGGATGGCTCTCAAAAAAGATTGGGAACCGTTGTCAGGGGGCGAGAGGGAGGGGTGATGTGAATTCTGCGGGGCTAAGACTAAAAAGTGTGAATATAGCATTTATAGCGAGGGGCTGAACATCTATTTCGAAGACAACAAAATCCAACAAGTTAAAAAATTCAAGTATCTTCCTTGCATGTTTATAGATTTTGGGAAGCTTGATTGAGAAACTAAAGTTAGAATACAAAGAGCAAACCCCATTGCATACAAGCTATCCCCGCTACTTTCTTATCCTAACATAGCAGCTATCCCCGCTACTTTCTTATCCTAACATAGCAGCTATCCCCGCTACTTTCTTACTCTAACATAGCACTCTAAACCAAGAGACGACTAGTTAGCAGTATATTTATACCAACGTTGTGCTGCAAATGGCAAACATGGGCACTGTCCAAGAAATAAAATGTCTATGTGCGAAATGAGATGCCTAAGAAAAGCAGCAAAGACCACTAGGAGGGATAAGATAAGAAATGACGACATAAGACAACCGGTAGGAACTACACCATACCTACAATATATAGAGAAAAGAAGAATTAAGTGGTTTGGCCACTTAATGAGAATGACACATGTACATCCAGCCGCAATGGGCCTTCAGTCAAAGAAATACAGAACATAGATCAAGAGGAAGAACCGGAAGAAGATGGATAGATGGAGTTACAGAAGCACTCATGAATTAGGGCATGAATATCACTGAAGCTATTTATATGGCCCAAAACGCCAACTGCATCTCCCCTCGACACTTTACGGTGCAATAGAAAGATAAAGTAAAGTGAAGGGGTGGGATCGGAGGTGGAGGGGGGGGGGGCACAGAGAACAATTTAAAGCAAAAGAGGGGCCTATGATTTGAAAAAAGGTTGAGAAACTATGCTCTTGAAAACATTTCATGACCTCAATCCTCCCGTTTTCTTTTCAGACACTGCCCGAGGAGGTGAATGTTAGTACTTTCCTTTTACTTAATGCTCTGACAGTGGCTTTCTCAAGTTTCTCGACTTGACTGCATATCTATATCCATTGATGAGATTTGTTTCCATATCATCGCGAAGCGCTAGATATCAGTTGTTTTTCCTTATTATTTTATGCGAGCTTTTATAAACGGAAATAACTAAGACTTTCAGAACACGTCTTATTGGCCTCCAGTGTTCAAGATCTAGGTCATACAAAAGCTGCGGCCCAGCTGCCAGGATGAAGTCCACTTTTTTTTCCCTCTAGGTTTTTCCATTAAAAACTCCAAGGCCGTAACATCAGATCTAGATTTCATGTCTAGGTCTGGTTAAGTAGGTCTGAAACAACTGGAAATTCCTAAATGCTCTAAGATCTGTACTATGTTCTCGCAAGGGCGTTCACTTGTGTGAAATATCTCTGTAGGCTCCATCTGTCAGCTCTTAATCGAATGAGAGATTCTGTTGATGATTTGTTTGTGATGAACTGAGTCAGATTCACTGTTCGTCAGATTCACCCACTTCCTCCATTGTTGTCTGAAGTGATTTCTAAAGAAAGCAATGGCTTCTGCCACAGTGGTTGCACTGTACTGGCAAAGGACATTTCTTCAGTGGTTGCACTGTACTGGCAAAGGGCATTTCTTCAGTAGTTGCACTGTACTGCCAAAGGGCATTTCTTAGCTCTAATTTACACTTTCTGATTGTTATTTTTGTTCTGAATGAAGATCATAGAGGCCGAAATCTTTTTGCTGCCGGTGTTATCTGCAGAACTTCATAATTTTTCTCCTATCTTCTCGCAAGACTATTTAAAGAAATGCTTTAACAAACTCTTGGGTATTCAACTGAAAAAAAATTTACAGGAAAACGAAGGCGCAGTTGAAAGAATAGCTCGTGCCTTGACACAGACAGAGCTGGCCGTGGTATCCAAGTACTGGAAAGTCTACTCCAAACGGCGGGCTGAAGCTGTAGAGCGATGTGAAGCTAGACTATACTTGTACTCTAACAGAAGGAACATGGCCAAAGAATTTATGGTAATTTTATATATCATTATTATCATTTGGCCAAAGAATTTATGGTCTTTTTATATATCATTATTATCATTTGAATCGTTTTTCTTCACAATTTCCTTGACAAAATTCTGCGTTTGAAAATATCACCTTCTTCTTCTTCTTTCTTGTTCCTTCTTTTTCTTGTTCCTTCCTTTCTTCCTTCTTCTCCTTCTTCTTACTCCTTCATCTTCTTTACTGCTAGCTCCCATGGCATGAAACCTTAGCATCAAATACCAAACACCATGTGTGTAAGAACGAAAGGGGACGTAATAATTATTTCACTATGTTTGACTCCACGGTCACGATAACTGTTGTCATTCCAGAAACTTATCAAGCAGGACCTCTAATTTATTTATTGCAAATCTTTTTTTTTTCCTCACCAAAGATAGTTAAAAGAAACGCTGCAGCCGACATGTCAGATATCAAATCAGCCCAGCAGCTGACAGATGTCAAGGAGACAACGCTTCTAGAATGTGTCAATCAAATAATTAATCTACACGGGGACGATCCCTTTTACAGAGAATGTAAGTTTTGTGTCATAGCTGGAGTAATGTGAATGTGAAGTCTCTTCTTTCACCTCACTTTGGACTGTAGTGTACTCCTGAAATAAGCTTCCACAGTTCATGGTCAGCAAACTCACTGTACAGCAACCAGTGATTGGCATTTTTCTGAACAAAATACGACAAACTTACAAGCCGATTTTCATAAAATGAAGCCATCTAGTCCAAATCCAGGGATCATGCAGCCTTGCACTGTCTGCAGACTTAAAAAAGTCGCTAGGAAAAGAGCAAGGTTGCGAAAACTGGAGTACGCTTGACGATCGAAATCTTCTTGTTTAGATAGCCGAATATATGAAACTGAAGGCAGACAATAAACGCATTTTACGAATATAAATGAAAGTTAAGTTACTGAACAAATCTTCTGAGATGCCAACGTGCTGGGTTCCATACGGGAACCTCATTTCTAAAAGCAAAGTATTGAAAAAAAATATATGACATATTACATCTCTCTAACCTTTGTAACGTTTCGGAGAAAACTTACAGAAGTTTTACGAAAGAACAGTGCACCTCCAATTATATGGGCGTTTTTTAAAAATTGAAAATCTCTCTCTCTCTCTCTCTCTCTCTCTCTCAAAGTTTAGATATTTGTGTGTGCTCATGACGAGTGTCTTGATGTTGTCGTAATAATTATACTTATTTTGTTAGTTGTTTTACACACTGAGATATTTGTTTTGTAATATCCACCCTCATTTACGCATGCGAAAGCTGGAAAACAACTAAAGAAATAAAAAAGAAATTAGACTCTTTTGAAAACAAATGCCTAAGGAAAATACTCGGCATCAAGCGGAACGAATTCAAGAACAATGCAGAGATAAGACAGATGACTGAACAACAACCAGTCTCATGGGTGATCAGGAAAAAGAGATGGACATATGTTGGTCACGTGATGAGAAGAAATGATCAGAGAATCCCAAAACAAGCTATCAAGTGGAACACAACAGGTCGAAGAAAAAGAGGCAGACCGTGTGAAACTCTGAAGAGGACACTATTAAGAGAGGCCAAATTAACAGGCATAAAATCCTTTGATGAGGTTGAAAGACTCGCCGAAGACAGGAAAAACTGGCGAACTACTTTGCGAGCCCTATGTGACGTTTAACGGCACGGGAAGGATATAAGATATAAGATAAGAATTGGTATGAGAGATAATGAGAAAACAGAGTAGACATAATATCTACAGTTTGAACTGTTGGGCTAACAAGGATCATGTAACCGGGCTGGTTGTGGTCGGATGTTCTTTAAAGTTAGGGTTGGGGGGGGGGGTCGTCACAGTACGTTTGTACCATTGAAGAATTTTAATTACTTAAATAAACATTCTAACAACTCCCTCACTCCCTTCACTCTCTTCCTTACATATGGGGGCTTCCTCAATGGGCTTCAACAAACGCCTGCCTTTCGCTCTTTTTTCTGCTCTTGACCAGCTGAATCCTCCATTGTCAACATCCTCTCTGTTCTTCTCCCCCTTGGTCTATCATCCCTACTCCTATTTATCCGAGGTGTTTATCTCATTCACATTTTGGGCAATGTGTTACCAGACGTCCAGAAGCCGGAGCACATGTCCCAACCATCGCCAACGTCTTTAATTGAAAGTTATATATATGTATATATTCTATGCTGTGTTTGATGTTGTGTTTCAACATAGGGACTCATGTAGAGATCGTGTGGTATAAGGTCAGTCTATCTGACAAGGGAGATTATTTCCTCTACTGATAATATTATACGCATATAGACAACACAGGGGAGCAGAAGTAAGGGTAGACCAAAAGAGACATGGAGAAGAACAACAGAAAGGATGTTGAGCAATAGAGGGCTCACCTGGGCAAGAGCAGAAAAAAAGGCGAAAGACAGGCATTTGTGGAAAACCCTTGCGGAAGCCCCATGTGCCCTGGGCACTTAAGGTTCAGAGAGAGAGAGAGATAGACAACACAAGTCTTGTCTAAATTTGTTGGACACGTGTAAAATATTCACCAAGTCTGAATCTGAATTTGTTTTCAACGAAATAAACATATATCTTAAGGAGACATAATAAATTGATTGAATGTTATATATATATATACACACACATATACATATACATACACACATGTATATATATACATACCCACACACATACATTTATATACATACGTACATACATACATTTTGGTGGAGAAGTAGGAGGAAAGAATGGAGTGGCTTTTTATTTGGACAAATCAACAGCAAAAACATTACTAGGCTACAATCCAGTAAGTGATAGAATCCTAACAATCAGACTTAAGGGCATTCCTAGAAATGTAACAATCATCCAGATATATGCACCTATATCAGCAGCAGAAGAAGAGGAAGTAGAAAACTTTTATAACACACTGCAAACGACAATAGACCAGGTACGGAAAAATGATATTGTATTAATAATGGGTGATTTTAATGCAAAGATTGGTACATAAAGAACAGAAGACGAAGGATATGTTGTAGGGAAATTTAGCATAGGGCATAGAAATGAGGAAGGTGACAATCTAATGGCGTTTTGCATGGAAAATGAGCTAATGATCGCTAACATACTTTTTAAACAATATCCAAGAAGACTTTACACATGGACCTCACTTGATGGGAAAACCAGGAATCAAATAGATTACATTTTAGTGCAAAGAAGGTGGAGGTCAAGTATAACATCAGCAAAAACTTTACCAGGTGCTGATTGTGACACGGACCATGAGTTACTAATAGCAGACATGAAGATAAAGATGAAAAAGACAGTTACGGGATCAAGACCACTCCACTTTGATCTTACAAAAATACCAGGTATAGAAGTGAAGAACCGTTTTGAAATCCTGATGGCTGTACAGGAGGAGATGACACCAGATGAATTGGCTACGCAGGCCAGAGATATCTTAATAACAACAGCTAAAGACATGGTTCCAGTAAAGAAAACACAAAAGAATGATGGATTACAGCAAGTACCTTAGAACTGATAAAACAACGTAGAGAAATGAAGACGCAATGGAAAGTGACAAACAACAACAAAGAGATATATAAAACTTTAACAAAAGAAGTACGAAGAAACATAAGAAAAGACAAAGAAAAACAAAACATACAAGATTGTTGTGAAAGAATAGAAGAACATCAGAAGTGTGGAAGAGATAGTGAAATGTTTAAAGAAATGAAGACATTGATGAGAAATGTCACACCTAAGCTAAATGTAATTTGTGATGAGATGGAGAATACCTTGACAGAGACAGAGGAAATTCTAGAAAGATGGAAGGAATATTGCAAAGGAATGTATGAAACAACCGAATGTGGATGCAGAAATCAACAGTGTGAATTATTATTGGAGAAGAAAGAACCCGAACCCACAATAGAAGAAGTTTTATGGGCAATAAAGAATCTGAAAAATGGTAAATCACCAGGATGTGATGAGATAACAGCTGAATTTATTAAAGCAGGAGGAAAGGAATGTGCAACAATCTATCATGCACTATGTAAAAAGATATGGCATTCAGATATTTGGCTAAAAGAATGGAAAAGAAGTATATTCATACCACTGCCAAAAAAGGGTAACCTGAAATTATGCACAAACTACAAAACTGTTGCCCTAATTAGTTATGCCAGTAAAATTCTGTTAAAAATCATAATGGGTAGACTTCGAAAGAAAATAGAAGAAGAAGTCAATATAGTCCAAGATGGTTTCAGGCAAGGAAGAGGATCAAGAGATCATATATTCAATCTAAGATTAATAATAGAGAAATGCAGAGAGTTTAATGTGAATCTATATTTAGCCTCTATAGACTACTCAAAGGCATTTGATTGTGTACAACACCAGAAACTGCGGGAAATAATGGAAAAAATGGGATTTTCAACACATTTGATACAATTAACATAACTGCTGTATCTAGACCAACAAGCAGCAGTAAGAATAAATAGTGAAACAACAACTTGGTTTGACATTAAACAAGGGGTCCGTCAGGGGTGCATATTGTCACCATTTGTATTTAACTTGTATACTGAAAATATAATGAGGAATGTTAGAGAAGATGTAGACAAAGAATATTACGATGCCATAACAATTGGAGGTAATGAAATACCAGATATTAGATATACTGATGACACAGTATTACTGTTCACAACACAAAAAGGAATGGAAAAACTCATTATGTCAGTCCGTAAAAACAGCGAAGAGCAGAACCTCTATCTTAATGCAAAGAAAACTAAATTGACGACAACTGACAAAACAAATAAGGCAGCTGAAATATGTACCAGTGAGGAAGAAGTGGAGAGTTTTTGAATATCTTGGATCACTACTAACTAATAATAGAGATACAATGAGGGAAATTAAAAGGAGGACATCTATCGGAAATTGAAAGGAGGACATCTATCGCTCTTCAGAAAGTAAAACAAATAAAGAATCTGTGGAGAGGAGCAGACAGAAGTGCAAAAAATAAGATTTTTAAGGGCATGCATCTCTCCCATCGCAACATATGCCTGTGAGACATGGAGAATTAACAAAACAACTGAGAAACACATAAATGCCTTCGAATGTAAATGCTACAGAAGAGTTCCCTAAATATCGTGGACACAAAAAAGAACAAATATATCTATACTACATGAGCTTAATATTGAAAAAGGCTGGCTAGTAAAGAGGATTAAACAGAGAAAACTTAAATATTTTGGACACATTAAACGTCATGATAATTTAGAGAAGACCGTATTGGAAGGATACATAATGGGAAAAAGAAAGAGAGGAAGACCAAAACGAAGATGGCTGCAATACATCGTTGACGATCTGCTCACAACCGAGAGGCCTACAGGAGTGCTGTTTGGGAGGCAAATTTCCGCAAGGGACATGCAAATGAATGAATGAATGAATGAATGACATATATATACATTCATGCACACTCACACACACATACACACACACACACACACATATATATATATATATATATATATATATATATATATATATATGAATATATATGACAAAATCTAACACTGGAAACAGATCAGTACTTGACGACCGAGCTGCAGCGAGTCACAGACCAAGTTTCCTCATGTCTCGACGCTGGCGGCCATATTGGTCCAATGAAAAGGCAAGTTGGGCCAACATTTGACGAGCAGGTCTGACATTATACTCTTCTTCTTCTTTTTTAAAAATATGTCTCTAAACTATAACAGTTTTGAATTTCTCATATCTTTTGTTCTTATTGGGTGGATTACGTGATAAAAACTATCACCGTATGGTTACAGTAGCGGAACAAAATGTTATTACCTGCCTGCGTGCCTACCTTCCTGTCAATCAACCTTATTGCCTATCTGTTTGTCCGTCTGTCTACTGTGATATGCAGAGAAAACATTAACTTTTGATCTTTGTCCATATGTCAACGGTGAACGATGAAAAAAGTTTACTTGTCACACAGAGCAAAAATTGTGCCAGATAATAAACTGTTTAGTTCCACGATCGAAATATTTTGCGAGATAAAATATTTTCAAAGACGCAAGGAAGTTTCTGCTAAATGAACTAATTTAATGCAAAGAAACATAATAAGAAAATGTGTACTTGAAAGCTTTGGGTAATTTTGCTTTCCCAGAAGCATTTTACAACTAAACCGCACTTATTAGAAAAATCTGGCGCAGCGATAACGCGTCACAGAAGTGGCTTGGGTTGACTGAAAAATATTTCAGAATTAATAAATACACAGGCCTTGGCACTGACTAAAAGCTCTTTCCAGTGAGAAAAAAAAGTGAGATTGTAACATTTTTGTGGAGATTCATTTACATTTTTCATTTCTATAGTAAAATTTTTTTAAAAGGCATATGTTCACTTTCATATTAGATATATTCTCTACATTTGAGATTTGCAGTAATGCAAAGTTGGGCATAAGGCTAACAACCTTATCCTGGGACCTATCTAGAGGCAACTCCAGATGGGAAAAAAAGATATTGTTATGGAAACTCGCAGAGAAACCAACCGAGCTTCAGGCTATCAAGTGGAACACAACAGGCCGAAGAAAAAGGGGCAGACCGCGTGAAACTCTGAAGAGGACATTATTAAGAGAGGCCAAGTTAACAGGCATAAAATCCTTTGATGAGGTTGAAAGACTCGCCGAAGACAGGAAAAATTAGCGAACTACTTTGCGAGCCCTATGTGACGTTTAACGGCACGGGAAGGATATAAGATATAAGATAAGTAATGCATAGTATACATTAAAGACCATACAGTTTTGTAAAATTTGTTCTTTTTAACATTTAATAATTGCTTATTTTACTGATGCTGTTATACTGTACACACATAACACACACAAACACACACATTAACACACATACTATGTAATTCTGAAATACGTTAGGAGAAAAAGACGATTAATAGGAGGTGTACGTACCTTTTCAAAAAGACGTAAGTGGGTATATTCCATGCAGATCGAGTTCTCTGTTGGAAACAAATCAATGACGTGAAAATAAAAACAATTATTTACTCGTATTTCGGCGCAGTGTATATCGAGGACTCTCCGTACAGCGAACTTGACCCTTATGCACCCGACGTCGTAGAATAGTACTTGAAGCACAAACACTAATTCGGATAGAAAGTGGTTTATAATAAACTTTTCATTTGAATAACTAAACTTTTCACTTGAATAACTAAACTTTTCACCTGATTCAGAAACGTCTTTAGAGAGACCTATTTAGATTCCTGGAGGGGACTTACAAACGCGCTTCTCAACAGGATCCGATACTTAAGAGACGACGTCGACAGACAGTTAGCCAGGCCGAAGAAGTTTTGTTGAAAAAGGGTTTTTGCCCCTTCCGTGTTCGTTGTTTTTGACAGCGCTGCCAAACGCTACTTTTATCTTTGTATTCCAAATCTCTCTCTCTCTCTCTCTCTCTCTCTCTCTCTCTCTCTCTCTCTCTCTGAACCTTAAGTGCCCAGGGCACATGGGGCTTCCGCACAGGTTTTCCACAAATGCCTGTCCTTCGCCTTTTTTTCTGCTCTTGCCCAGGTGAGCCCTCTATTGCTCAACATCCTTTCTGTTGTTCTTCTCCATGTCTCTTTTGGTCTACCCTTACTTCTTATTCCAAATATTCAGTAGTAAATTGTTCAAGTTCAGATTCATTGTTAATTTGATCAGAATTGCTCTGTCCGATTTGCCAATCAGCGACCCAGGCTGTCAAGGTTTCAGGGCTAACTCTAACTTCCGGATTGATGAACCATAGCTAACTAAGACTCTGTCCCATTTTTCCGTTGATACTTTCATCACTAGGCCTATCCTGGCTAACAGGGCAAGGATAGCCATAGGCCCCATGGCCCTAGAATCTTCTAAAGAAGTATTGCACACCTCCTTCACTTTGACTCTACTCAGGGACTGAAATAAATAGCTGCAGTAACCTGCTCGCACGCCCACACGATGCAGTTCCTCACTATCTTCACCACATCGGCTCCAAAGAACATCAGCTCCAAGTTCCAAGCGAGATAGAAGAAGAAAAAGTAGATCAGAATTTTGTTAGTTTAAAAACGTGTTTGAGAAGGTGATTCAAACTTCAATCACAAACAGCGTCGTCCTTTTAGAAGTTTAAAATGTTTAAAAATATATTTTAAAATAAACTGAAAAAAAAAAACTCAGAGATGTTCTTAATGTCGAGATTTTCATCAAAGTTCTTAATAGCAGCTTCCAAAATGCTGAAGTCGAACGAGAAAAAGCTAAAAGTTTCGCCAATCATTCATTTACATGTCCCTTGCGGAACTTTGCCTCCCTAACAGCTCTCCTGTAGGCCCCTCGGTTTTAAGCAAGATGCCCTGCTGCTGATGCATCCATTAGCAGATTATCAACGAGAAGGTTTCTCCGATATTGAGCTCATTATGTTTGCAAGAAGATTCGCGCCAACAACAAATCCGTAATCTCTTATGCTTCAAAACGACGCTGGCAGGGTAAATAGATCTTACTCGTCCGTGCAAATCAATGCTCAAAGCGATTTTTAGGCGAAATTTAAATAAAACTAAAAGAAGCACATTTCTAACCCACCCCCCACGTTTTTAAATTACATATTAACTTCCTTCTAGTTTCTTAATACCGACATTTCTCAACAAAATTTATTCTGTCACAGCATGGAAAATAATTTAGGAGTAAGTATGAACATAGAGGGGTGTCTGAGTGGCGAAGTGGTTAGTGCACTAGTCTCTCATGGTGAAGGTCGGGGGTTCGAATCCGGCCGGCGGCACCCTAGTCACCCAGCTGTAGAAATGGGTACCCGACTTCTTCTGGAGTTGGGGAAGGAAAGGCAGCCAGGCGTGATACTGACCACATCACCCTCTAGTGTGCTGACAGGTCAAGGAAAATATGGGCACTAACACCATATCCCTATGTGCCTCTAAGGCATGACAGGGTTACCTTTACCTTATGAACATAGAGGCCTGGCTAGCTGAGTGGTTAGGCGTTCGGTTTACTAATCAGATGGTACCAGGTGCAAGTTCTGGTACACACCGAATAGGCCCCCGGGGTCCACCCAGCCTCTTAAAATAGGTACCAGAGAAATCTGAGAAGGTAAAAGGCACAAAGCGTGATACTGACCACATCATACTTTCATGTGCCGATGATCTTGGAAATAACAGACACAACACCGTATCCCCAGTACCCCACCCCCCAGTACCCCATAGTGACACGGAAACATGCGGATAGTTATAATTATTTATAGCTGGTGAGTACCAAACTCACTACAATATTTCTACCGTCGCACATTTATAGAGCCACTAACCTTACTTATTCTGCATATTCTTTACTTCCGAATATAAATTGTGTTATTCTTTCTACAACTTTTTGTCCCCAAACATCCAGCTTGTTTCCCGCTCTTCTCCCCAAATGCTGAGAGTGTATTCTGACATCCAGAGAAAAAAAGACATCAAGAAGGCCGAGAAGGACAGCTGTTTCGAATCCTTGGGTAAGATACTCTGCTTTTGCGCATAATGTTCGTGAGATGAACTTGTATATTTTTTTGTTACTTTGATCACCGGGTTCTTTTATCTCTGCGTGCATCATCATCATCATCATCATCATCGTCGTCGTCGTCATCATCATCATCATCATCGTCGTCGTCGTCGTCGTCATCATCATCATGTGCCGCCTTCGGTACGAAGGTTGGCAGCAATAATTCTTCAGTTTCCTCGCTTCCTCGTATTGGTGGTGCACACATCCCGGATGTGTCCTGTCACTCTCGAGTGTTATCTTCCCATCTACATCTCTGTCTACCTCTTTTTCTTTTTCCCTCCACCTTTCCTACTAGTATGGTCCTCAGTATATTATTATTTCTTTTGATGTGGCTAGAGTACTAGAGGCTAGATTTCTTCATCTTTATCTCTTTGAGGAGCTGGCGTTGGACTTGTTCTAATATTAGTACATTTGCTCTTTTCATTTTTCCTGTTATATACCCTAGTTTTCTGTAGATTCACATTAATCTCTACGTTGTTTCTCATGGTGAATCCTTGCCCCGCCAGAGGATAAACAGATACAGAATCTGTCTACATGCCGCGATTTTGGACAGTTTTACTAATCTTCTATCTTGTGTGTCACTGAACAGTCTAGTGCAAGAAAATCTTAATAGAGAATAGAGCTGATGAAAAGCAGAAGAAAATCAATAAGAGCCATGAACGTCCATGCTCCAAAATGATGAAGATGACGAAGATGCACTTTATTCAGCCACCACGGCTAAATTTGACGGTTTTGTCGCCAAAATGAATTAGCCTTTTCCAGTCTTGCGCAGTCCAGAAATTTAAAAAAGAGGAAGACTTGTGAACGCAGGTGTGCATGGATTGGACATTCTACTTTTTGGAGTCAGGATTCCGATGAACCCTACAGATACATTCATTTGTGAATGATATTTGATAATTCACTATAGGGATCATGTTATGATGATGTTATTTCCGTAAATTTGGTACGCTTATTTCTAGTATACATTTCACAAGCCTATGAGTTTAGCCAGTGTATAAGCAATAATTATTTCACTTTATGAAATATTAATATAACGCATTCGAAAACAAAATGTCTAAGAAAAATACTCTGTATACAGTGGAACGAACTCAAGACTAAAGCAGAGATAAGAGAAATGAGCATGCAACAAACAGTCTCAGCGGTGATCAAGAAAAGAAGGTGGGCATATGTGGGCAGACAGAGGTGTACGGGGCAGTTTTATAAGGCGGCAGAGGGAGTGAGTAGGTGAGAAAAACGAATAGAATGATGAGAGTAAGAAAAACATAAATGAAAAACATGCAACATCCAGTATTTCGGCGGGAGCCTTTTTCGAGGATTACATACACAAACAAGACAACATATATAACTAAACGAAAAACTTATCTTACTGGCATCCTCCTATGTAGGAAACGCAAGAATGCGTGTCACATAGACGAGGCATAGAAACCACCGGGGCCAAAAAGGATAGCAGATGAAGCCAATCAGAAATCAGCTATCGAAACACGATAGGTGGGGTGGGAGTAGGGGAAAGGAAAGGGCAATAGACACGTGTAGGCCGCTAGAAAAGCAGGTGTCGGGGGGGGGGGGAAGAGGAGAGATAATGAATGAAGAACGAACAGAAGGGGCTATAAACACATGTAAGGCGCTAGAGACAAAAATCGTGACGGGGAGAGGTGAGGGAAGCAGGGAGATAATATGAAACTGGTGAATGAATGACTCGGAGTGGCAATAAACACGTATAGGACGCCAGAGAAGAAGAGAAGGTGGCTAGGAGAAAGAAACAAGAAAGTAGAGTATAAATAACAGAGAAAAAGTGGAAAACTAAAGAAGTTAAAGAAGGCTGAAGACATTGTTAATTCCAGCTGGGTGGAGACAGCCAGTCTGGAAAATAAGGCGCTGTTCTAGGACCCTCCGAGATCACACATCAGCAGCCACATGTGGGCCACATGATGAGAAGAAACAATCAGAGAATTACAAAGCAAGCCGTCAGATAGAAACATCTGGGAAAAAAAGGGCTGACCTCGAGAGACCCTAAAGAGGACACTGACAAGAGAGGCCAAGATCATTGGCACCTAATCTCTTGATGAGATTGCGAAGCTCACCGAGAATACAGACCAATGGTGAAACACACTGCGAGTCCTGTGTGACGCTTGACTGATCGGGAAGGATGTAAAGTGTAAGAATATAGTAAGTTTAAAAATCCAGGCAAAGCACCGGACGTTAAAGGACAGAAAAGGCGCAAGGCGTCAGCTAGGTAGAATATTAAACCCACCATTACTTCCCTGCTATCCACAGTCACTAGTACCTAGGGCCTCCGAGAGAAATTTTGGAAGCTGCTACAGAACAAATTCCACCACCCCCCCCCCCAATTACCATAATGAATAGCCATCTTTTTTTTCTCCCCTAAGGGCCCTTTTGTAAGCAGTCTGGGCCCTCCCTTAAAACAGGGCATGCCCTCCGGGTCTAGGACCAATGTACCGGCTGGGTTGGACCCCTTTTTCATTAGACCTGCCAGCATCGTCACTGCAGAGAACAGCAAAGAACTAGACCCAATGATATTCAAATGCTATGGAGAAGAACAACAGAAAGGATGTTGAGCAATAGAGGGCTCACCTGGGCAAGAGCAGAAAAAAAAAAGGCGAAGGACAGGCATTTGTGGAAAACCCTTGCGGAAGCCCCATGTGCCCTGGGCACTTAAGGTTCAGAGAGAGAGAGAGAGAGAGAGAGAGATTATGTGCACTTAATTTTTTAAGTCCAGCCTGTACAATAAATATTTCTGAAAGTTTCCGGTATATATATATATACACACACACCAAGAAGGAAGTTATATATAATGTGGTAATTTTATTTTTCTTCCTTTTAGCTATTCCAGTCAACTTCCCAGTCCAGCTGGAGGTTCTAGGCCCGTGATTCAAGTGTTGTTTGGCAGCCATTGTGTCCTAGCCTCGTTCTGGGTATAGTAGAAGCCGCAACTCTTGGACTGTCGAGGTCAAGGAGAGGACAAAGAAAATGAAAGCATTTTGTGATTGGCTATTTCGACATACAGACACGTTTATTGTAATTAAAGACACTTAATCAATTATTTGTGTTGGTTTTCTTATCAGAGTGACATTTGTCATTGATATACTTGTAACGTGGGCTCCCTACATGAATTTTGCAAGATAATTTAAAGCTATTACTCTCCTTCTCTCCCCTACAGTTGTTTCTCCGCTGATTTGTCGTTCTGTTTTATCCGTTAAGGGCCCTCATTAAAAGAGGGATAGCTATCCAGGCCCCAGACAGACGCACTGGCCCAAACCTCTTCTCTCTGGGCCTGGAGGTGATCATGCCAGAGGTGAGACTATTATCAAAGTTACCAGCTCATCAAGATATTATCGAAAATCAACGCAGTGGTCCGGTCAACATTACAAGACGCAATCATGGCGTCCCTGCCTTTCTAGACCAGACTTGCATCATTATTTTACTGGGCACAAGCGACATCTTGTTAGTGACGAATGATGTCACTGGCTTCTAAGATACGCGAAAGAGTGATCGCATAATACATAAACAATATAAATTAATCTTAGACTTGATGGGCAACTTAGTATGTACACATGGCTCTCTCTCTCTCTCTCTCTCTCTCTCTCTCTCTTTCTCCCTTCATCCTTTCCCAAATGGTAGTGATATCTGTGGAGAAACCATTTCATTTACTACATTGGTTACAAGGTAACCATCTTTTTTAAAGTTCAAATACTGGACACTCATTTTTAGGGGGTGGGGTGGGATGGGGGGGGGGGGGGAGGGGATGTGTAAGGAAATACGGATATCAGGGCTACTTGTTAATGTTTTCTACAGAGTGAGTTTTCTTCGAAGTAGCAATATTTCCTAGTAAGATAATTTTTTTTTTTTTAAATTGGGGTTTTTCCGAACACGAGGCGGTCAAAAGACGAAATACGGGACAATATGCACCGTGGCTTTAAAATAGCTGACATGCAAGCGCTTCGACCGAAGTAACGCGATTTGTGTGATAAACCCTTAATATATGAGACTGTCCTGTACCATACGTGACGGTTGGCCACCTTACATAAGGAAAACCACAATCGCACACATCTCGTCAAAGAAAACGTGTTCACCCCATGATATTCACAATGGCCGTAGAGCTTACACGATCTCATTTACAAACAGACAGCACAGCAGCAACAACATCTGCAGATGAAAACGTTATGCAAGTTACAATTGTTGAAAAAGTAACGAAACAAATCTAAATTAAAAACTTCGCGCCGACATCTGTGTTCCAAATGTAACATTGACAAGGCACGTGAGCTTCAGCAGGATGTGTGATTTCATCACATACACACAATCGCTCTCTGCTTCTCTCTCATGTGTGCATGCTTTCACTTTGAAAGGGGAAACGTCTACTTACATATGAGCAGTAGCGATTTATTTTGCAAGTCAAGGGAAGCTGGAGATGTGATACAGGGAAGCAAATTATCACCATTTATTTTATTTATCTATAAACATAAAGTATAAAATATTTATCCCAAAACAAGCTATCAAGTGGAACACAACAGGCCGAAGAAAAAGAGGCAGACCGCGTGAAACTCTGAAGAGGACATTATTAAGAGAGGTCAAATTAACAGGCATAAAATCCTTTGATGAGGTTGAAAGACTCGCCGAAGACAGGAAAAATTGGCGAACTACTTTGCGAGCCCTATGTGACGTTTAACGGCACGGGAAGGATATAAGATAAGATTTTATTTATAGATGTTAGAACTGTACACTTGTGGTATGTCCAGAGAGAGTGAGAGAGAGAGAGAGAGAGAGAGAGAGAGAGAGAGAGAGAGAGAGAGAGTGAGAGAGAGAGAGGAAGAGATTGAGTGATTGATCTTTATTTCAAAATGATTAAGAATTGGGCACGCAGGCCCGTCTGACATTCTGCCCTTTATCATACATCTTTCACTTTATTCCAGACATTCTACAAATATTCTGTTCATGTAACAAACATAATTAACATTGAAGCTGAGAGACATCAAATAAAAAATATAACATTTACATTTCGCTCTTATCCATTCACTCAGTACAGAAGTAACTACATACATATATAAATGACTATCTACTAAACAAAAATTTCGGGACTATTCAGAATAGAGAGAGAGAGAGAGAGAGAGAGAGAGAGAGAGAGAGAGAGAGAGAGAATGAATGAATGAATGAATGAATAATCTTTATTTTTCAAGGGTAAAGAATTGGGCACGCAGGCCCGTCTTACATTCTGCCCTTCATCACTCCATCTTTCATTCTTCCCACACACTTGATTTAGTACAAAAATACAAATTAAATTAGTAAAAACATATCAAAAGAGTGTAAGATTTAACTACTACATTCAAGGTAAAAGAGAAGAAGTAATTAACCTAATAAAATAGCACTCACGCACACATACACCCGCAGACATATACATAAATAAAAATAAATTGTAAATACAGATCTTCTAACATATTTTTTTAAACAAACATTAAAATAATTTCTAACAATATCTAACAAGTTGCTTTTCTAACTATGTCACTGAAGTACTTGATGGTTTACGAGCCATGTGTTGAGAGAGTGCTGGCTATTTTATGGAGGCATATAATTACATGCAAGTAAATAATGAAACAAGTTTGAGTTAAAGGATGAAGTATTACCAATGGATTTTAAATTGTAGGGGAGGGTGTTCCAGAGCTGTACTGCAGAGTATGCAAGGCTTTTCTTGTACATATCAATTCTGGGTTTAGGAAGAAGACAGTTTTTTAAACGCTGGCTATGTTTAGTGTTATACGTAAACAGTGACCACAAGTAAGGCGGAGCATTGTGCGACAGAATTCTGTGAACAAACTTAACTTTGTTAAAAATGATTCTATTTTTGAGGGGTAGAATTTTGAGTTGTTTATGTTGATCTACAGTCTGTACTGGGTGTTTGTCACAAATAAGATTTAATGCTCGCTTGTGAAGTGAGTGGAGCCTTTTTGTGTTTGAGACTGAGCATCCATCCCAGATTGTGAAACAGTAATCTAAGTGTGTTTGTATGTGTGATATGTAGTATATTTTTCTTGTGTTTTTGTCGATAAAGTGTTTAATCTTGGCTAATTGGTAAACTTTCTGTGCAATCAAATTTGTTAGGTTATGTACGTGAGAATTCCAAGTTAAATGCTGATCAATGATGAGTCCTAGGGTTTTATGTTCATGAACATTTTCTATTGCCTTAGTCCCAGCACAAAGCTGTAGTGAAGTTTTAGTTGCATTTTGCAGTTTCTGTCTTGTAGTGATGAGCATGGATTTTGTTTTGTTGGTGTTTATCAACATACCATTTTTATTACTCCATTTAATCAAACTGTTTATATCATTTTGGAGCGTTGTCTGTAGGTTATTGATGTCATACTCACTATTGTAAACAGTACAGTCGTCAGCGAAAAGATCACATGAAGAGTGCTTTAAATGTAGTGGTAGGTCGTTAATATAGATAGCAAAGAGAAGAGGACCAAGAATGGAGCCTTGAGGAATATCGGTATCAACCACAGACGAGCCAGATATTTTGTTTCTAAAGCAAACTACTTGTTTTCTACCTGAGAGAAAAGATGTAATACATTTTGTTAGGTCAGGATGTAATCTATAGCCTTCCAGCTTTTTTGCAAGAATTTCATGATCAACCATATCGAAGGCTTTCTTAAAATCAACAAAGACAACACCACACAATTTGTCATCATTTATATTAGACAGCCAGCTTTCTGTCATTTTAGTTAATGCTGTGTGGCAGGAGTAATTTGGTCTAAAACCTGACTGACTGTCTATTAGTAGACTGTTTTCTTGCATGTGGAGCAGAGTTAACTTTTGTATATGTTTTTCAAGAGGTTTAGATAGTGATGACAGAATGGATATGGGTCTATAGTTTGAGAGGTCACTAGTCTGTCCAGATTTAAAAAGAGGAAAAACTTTGGCGAGTTTAAAAGCGTCAGGGAAATATTTTTTGTTAATACACAAGTTGTATAAGTATGTTAGTGTGTCTGTGATAACTGGTGCAGCGTAGCGTAGTATCTTGTTACTAATGTCATCACATCCTGCTGAGTTAGTGTTCTTTAAGGACCGGATGTAGTTATAAACCTCACCGACTGTGAGGAAAGGAATATTAATTTGTTTTAGCTTTACACATTTACTGTCGCTGAAAGTTTTCAACACGCTCAGGTCGCAATTTGGGGTCGGTAATGAAGATTTTAGAATACTAATTTCTTCCCTAAAATGTTCACTGAAGTTAGTGCAAGTATGTTCACCATTAAGTGTTTGTGGGTCAGTTTGCTTCCTTTTATTTACAAGAGTATTAATCGCTTTCTAGATTGATTTACTATCAGTTTTGTCTTTCACTAAATTTCTGAAGTAATTTTTCTTTTCCTGCCTAATTAAATACTGCACCTTATTCCTAAGTGAACGATAGCTACTGAAATTTCTGCTTTTGTGAGCTTCATCCCGTTTCCTCATGAGTTGCAATATATAGGGAGTTATCCACGGGGATTTTGTTACGTGTTTTACTCTCATTTCTTTGATGGGGACATGCTTGTCAAAAATGTTTCGAAATATCTTGATCCAGTATTCGATAGCCTCATCTGGATTTGTTAACTGGAAAACGTACGTAAGAGGCGAAGCTTTTAGATCAATTAAAAATAATTCCAAGTTAAAGTTTTTAAAGTTTCTATATTTGATGCTGGTATGTTTGTGTTTTGGTATTTTATACCCCTTATGTGACCACGTACAGCAGACCGGGTAGTGATCACTCAGCGACACATGAGGGACAGTACATTCAGTAATGTTTCCTGGATGGGCTACATAAATATGATCTATTAGTGTTGATGATGATTCAGCAACTCTAGTAGGTTTGTTAACAATTTGCGAGAAGTTGAGAGAGAGAGAGAGAGAGAGAGAGAGAGAGAAAGGGGGTGAGGGTCCAGCATTCTCCTGTTCATGGGGGGGGGGGGGGGGGGGGGAGGAGAGGGGGATATTTGAAGAACTCTTCTGTAGAATTTACATTTAAAGGCATTTATGTGTTTCTCAGCTGTTTTGTTAAGTGTCCAGGTCTCACAGGCATATGTTGCGATAGGAGAAGTGCATGCCCTTAAAAACCTAATTTTTGTAGTTCTGTCTGTCCCTCTCCACAGATTCTTTAGTTGTTTTAGCTTTTAACGACCAGCTTATGTCCTCTTTTTATGTCCTCTTTCGTTGTGTCTCTATTGTTTATTAGTAATGATCCAAGATATTCACAACTCTCCACCACATCCAGTTTCTCCTCATTGATATATACTTTATTTGCCATAATTTGGTTTGTTGCCGTCAATTTAGTTTTCTCTGCATTAAGATAAAGGTTTTGCTCTTCACTGTTCTTGCGGACTAACAAGATTAGCTTTTTCATTCCTTTCTGTGTTGCGGACAATACTGTGTCAGCAGCATATCTAATCTCTGGTATTTTATAACCTTCAATTTTTAATGGCATCATAATATTCTTTGTCTACATCTTCTCTAACTTTCCTCATTATATTTTCAAACAAAACTGACGTGGCCACTACTCATTTACGAAGTAAGTACCAGCACAGTAAAGGCAGTCGAAAGAAAGATAAATAAATCCATAAGGAAGTGGCTGGGCGTACCAGCAGGATTAATTGATGTAGCTCTGTACTACAAGAAGAGCAAACTGCAGCTGCCATTTAAATATGTGGTCGAAGAATACAAGGTAGGAAAGACAGGCTCGCAATGATGCTACAAGAATCTACAGATCTGGTGGTACGAGAAGTGCAGCAAACACTTAAAGCTGGACGGAAATTGAAAGTAAGTGAGGAAGTGACCGCAGCCAGGGAAACACAGGAGCTGAAAGAAGTAATAGGATACACCCAGACCAACAGAAGAGGATTTGGTCATGGTGAAATCAAATGGTGGTCATAGGGCTCCTGTAATGAAAGATGGGATATGATCATCAGCGAAGTAAGGAATTCAGAGCGGGTCCAGAAGGCAGTCCAACAGGCACAGCAAGGTCAATGGACAACACGGGAGGAAGTCCTGCAGAGATCACTAACATAGCATGACATCTGGAAAATGGCAGCCTTGAGACTCAGCTTCATCATCAGAGCTACTTATGACATTCTGCCTACAGGCTCCAACCTATACAAATGGGGTGTATCAGAAGACACAAAATGCCCTCTCTGCAACGAAAGGCAAACATTGGAACATGTGCTGTCAGCATGCAGAGTATCATTAGCCCAAGGACGCTACACCTGGCGACACAACAGAGTGCTGCTGGAACTAGTAGCCACTGTTTACAGGGCAAAAGATAAAGCAAATAACAGCAAAAGAATTGAGGTCCCACCTAAATACTTCATAGGCGATGGTATGACATCGAATATTGAAATCAGGGACATTCCCTTACCATCACTGTAAGATGGTGGATATGATTGGGATGCGATAGCGGACCTACCAGGAAGAAGAGAATACCCAACTGCAATAAGAACACAGGAATGCGACCGGACATTGTAGTGTACTTCATAGAAAAATAGGAATTAATAATGATTGACCTTGCGGTTCCGTACGAAACAAGAATAGAGGAACAGTATCTATTCAAGTGTGAGAAGTACAATGACCTGGTCAAGCAACTGAGGCAGGGGGCAGGAGTCAGGGCAAAAGTGATAGCTGTAGAAGTGAGAGCGAGAGGATTCGTAGCAACATCAGCATAGACCTATGTAAGCAACTGGGCATAAAGAGACAAGCAAGAGCAAGGGCATTGAAAAGCCTTTCAGAAACAGCAGAAAAGGCCTCATGCTGGCTGCGGAGTATGGGAAACAAGCATTGAGAACATAAATAATTTCGTTTGTCACAACCAATACCAGTCCTCCGTATCTAAATCGCTAAAGACGCACTTCAAAGTGCAGTGCCAACTGGAAAATCATGGATTCTGTCTCGGGACAGTGGAAAAAAGTAAAAACTCACATGACCTCTGGGAGCCATAACCCAGAGGGCCCCCCCCCCTTAGAGTGTCAGGAGCTTAATAGGGCCGAAACACTTGTCTGAGGGGGGTATTCCTCTGATGATCTGAAGGAGTTGTGTTGTTGTTGTTGCGCTCTCTATAGTAGAGTTTCCTGCATACAATATACAAGTTAAATAAGTAAGGCGACAATGTACACCCCTGACGGACCCCTTGTTTTATGTCAAACCAAGTTGTTGTTTCACCATTTATTTTCACTGCTGCCTGTTGGTCTAGATATAGCAGTGCTATTATCTGTATCACATGTGTTGGAAATTCCATTTGTTTCCCCCATTATTTCCAAAAGTTTCTGGTGTTGTACACAATCAAATGTCTTTGAATAGTTTATGAGATAAATATAAATTCACGTAATATTTTCTGCATTTCTCTTTATAATACACTGTGATTTTAAAAAAAGCTGTTAAGTTCACAGTGTTCTTACTAGCCCTCCATTTTCCTACTGTTGGTATCCTTTATAGGTCCAAAGATTTTTTTTTTAGAATCTTGTTCTATAATACCTGCAAACTGTTGTTCATCTTTCTCTGTTTTAATCTACGTTTCTTATCCATACCTGACGGCTGGTCTTATTGCAGTTGTGTACACTATCAAGGAAAAGCCCAGTTCCAATTTCTACAGGCAGGTGATGGGAAGGGGGGAGGGTGTGTGATGGTGGTGGAGGTCTACATTCAGACTTGAATCTTTGCCATTACTGTAACAGATGGATCTACTAATCACTAGATCATTCATACGCCTAGATGTAGATACCCTTGAGAGACAGCAGATAAGTTCACGTTTAATTTCCTACGTGGCTTATCCACATACACCGGATATCTAAAACACTGAGTAGATTTAACATGCACAGTTGTTTATCGTTATTTTAAAACTAGCAAGATCAATAAGTAACAGTTGCAAAAAAATCAATAATTTGAGACACGTGGATGCTGATGATAGCAATATGCAATGGTAATATCGTAGTAAAATAGGACTTGAAATTAACAAGGAAAAAAATAATAATGAGACTTCTCATTAGTCACAAAAGAAAAATATATGTAGAAGGAACAGCTATTGAAGAAGTAAACCTGTCTGCATACCTTGGCAGCTACAAAGACCAGGATTGTAACACCAGAAAGGAAGTTAGAATTTGAATTGCAAAACCAGCATTCACCTTCAAGAATCTCGAGAACATATGGCATTCAAAAGTTATAAGCACAAAAAAAGGTAAGATTATTCAATTCAAATTTAATATCCATGTAACAACTAAAGAAATAGACAAGAAATTAGACTTTTTAAAAAAAACAAATGCCTAAGGAAAATACTCAGTATAAAATGGAATGAATTCAAGAACAATGCAGAAATAAGACAGATGAGCAAACAACAACCTGTCTCATGGGTGATCAGAAAAAAGATGCGCATATGCCTGTCACGTGATGAGAAGAAATAGTCAGAGAATCCCCAAACAAGCTATCAATGCACAAAGGCTGAAGAAAAAGAGGTCGACCATGTGAAACTCTGAAGAGGACACTGCTAAGAGAGGTTAGTTTAGTGGGCATAATATCCCTTGATGATGTTGAAAAGTTCACAGAAAACAGGAAGACTTGGCAAACTACCACGTGAGATCTATGTGACGTTTAACGACCTGGGAAGGATGCAAGAAGAATATCGTATGGAATATACAACCAAAGTGCAATATTCATGACAGCAGAAAGGCACTAACACTAAATGTTTATTGACCTCAGTACAACAAAATAACAGTAAATGGCAAATGCTCTGATAAAGTCAAGTCAAGAATAGAAAATGGATAACATAAAATCAAGTCAAGATTTAAAAAAAAAAGAGAAACGCGGCTTTATACAACACGAAGAAGATACTAGCAAATAAGGGAATATCCATAATAGTGATGAAAGGAATATTTCTTTGCTAATATAAAGCCAGTATTACTATATTACTGTGAGACTTGCACGTGAACATGAGCTGAGAAACTATAAACAACACATACTGTTTTACATGTGAATAAAAGAGCCACATATATCATGGATGAAAAGAAAAGCAGATCAGGTTCCAAGAGAACTTGCTTTCATTGTACAGGCCAGAAAAGCGTGGGCTGCACTTAACCATATCGGGAGGTCCAAAAAAGAAATGCCCAGAAAACCGCAATAAAGCAAGATGTTTTGACCAGTATGTGCATATATATTGATGAGCTAATACATACAAGCAACAAACAACACACATTAATGAACTGCGAGCAATGACATGCATGTGCTGGACAGAACCAAGATGATTTCAGCTCAAAGAAGTTGCTAAGTAGCAAAGTCTCAAGAACCTTCATCTTGATATGTAGTGGCTAAACTGTGTTTGAACAATACCAAGAGTCTAGTTTGTATTAGGAACAAAAGTGCAACCAACATTGCAACCATAATTAACTCTTGGGCTACCAATACTTTAAAAGAAATGTTTGTATGTTATAGGTATTGTTCACTGGTGTAATAGAGAATAACATATAGAAGAGGAACAAATCAATGATAAAGATTTCTTTCAATAGCTTTATTATTGTGTATATATGAACACAACAAGGTATGTTACTTTTCTCTGTGGTCTGAACAAACAAGTGTGTAATATATCACATACCACTGAATTAATCATACAATAATAATATTAATAATACAAAAATAATGAGATTGAGGTTTGTAACAATAACATCTTGAATAATGCTTTTTGGTTTCATACCAATCTCACCACAAAAACTGACAGTTAACAAAATTTGTGTATTTGACCTGTCAGTACATAGTCTGCTTGTCTTTGCAGACTCCAGTTTGGTCCTTACAACCGGAAATTGAGAAACATACACAGAGACACAAGCCCCCTCATATATAAGCAAAAGAAAATTATTACAGCACTATATATTTCAGCCAAATATGTGACATACATGTCACAAATGTGCCATAGTTTAATAATTATGGCTAAAATGGAATGGAAACTGAAGATTTACGCAGTTCAAAAAAGAAAAAAAAAAAAAAGCAATAAAAATCACGCTACAAGAGTCATATGATGAATATCTGAAGGGAAGAACAGAGACTGACCAAAGACAAACTGGTGAGAAGTTGTACAAGTGGGAGAAAGACAGCATGCAGTAATGTTGGGACACCCTACAAAAGTTTGTCGTCAACAGTGAAAAGAGGAGAGATTTTACTACTGCTATGAATATTTCTAAAGATGTATTAAATAATGCTTGGTCGGTCAGAATCCAAGGAATGAGAATGGATTTGTACCACAGTGAAAATATTTTTATAACTAAAATAATAAACGAAGGATCGGGTACTCTGGAGAAGCATAACAGCCAACGCCAGTCGGCACGGCACATGATGATGAATAAACGAAAAAAAAAAATTCTGTATCATTATCATCTCAGGCAAATCTGGCTGCAGTGGTCCTCCAACTGTCTCAGATTCTTGCTTCCACAGCATACCCAACCAAACTAAATCCATGTCCATCTCTTCATGTCATCTGTCAACCTATACGGCTGCTGTCCTTCTGCTCTGTTTCCTTTTATCTCTCCCTCTATGGTTTTCATTATTGCTTTATTCCTCTTTATGTGACAGGAATATTTTAAATGTCTAACTCTTATGTTTTTTTCATAGTTCCTCTTCTCAGTTTCAGCTGATTTAATACTCTGCTGGTTTCCCTTTTTGTACATGTAATTTTTCTTACTCTTATGTATTCCATATACATCTAATAAATAAATAAATAAATTTACAAATACAGTAAAATCTCATTATAATGGACTTCAACATACAGGAGTGCAGCTGGGACGTGGTCCACTTTTACCGAGGCTCCATTATAAAAGAGGTCCATTATAATGGGATTTTATTGTATACGAACTCTTTTGATATAATGCTCCGTCACTGCAACACGATAAGATACAAAGTATCAAAAACACATGCCTGACAACTAAGAGAACTTACATCTTTAAAAAAGACAAAAATATGTAAAACTGTTCAAATTTCACTAATTCAGGTTCTTACTGTTTAAATCATAGTTTTTCAAATGCTTTGGCATGAGTGAGAGAGAGAGAGGTATGCTACCAAATTTTTTTTAGCAAAAAATATTTTTGACCAAATTATAGCACATATTAGCTTATTTATATGATAAGTACCCAACAAGTAGAGAACCCACAGTGATTTAGTTATTAGTGCCAGTCCAGCGGGAGCTGAAATAGCCAGAGACCTGTGCCTCCATACAGGCTCACATTTTATATCGAAAAAAAGAATGGAATATGTAATAAAAACATAAAATTGTTCTCAAATCTTTTGTAAATGTAATTTTAATCCAGCCAATGCAAAGTGTAAACTTCAGAAATGTTAAAAATATATGGTTCAATGCATACACAAGAGCCCCGAATTAAGAACATGGCTGTGGTATGACAAGAGTGTATGCTACCATGTATCAATCAATCAATCAAGTGCTGTGCCGTGTGGCGTAGGCGATCATTTCTCTCCACAATTCCCTGTCTTTAGACTTGATTACGAGATCCGCCGGTGACTTTCTTCCTAGCCACACTGACAACCCATCCAGTAACTTCTCTCTCTGTCTCTTCTTTCCTCAGTTTTTCCAGTTGCCACAATGTGTTCCAATTTTCCTCTTCTCAGAAAATGTCCTAAAATTTTTCTTGTCTGCCTCTGATCTTTGCTGTAATTTGCCTTTTAACTCCAACCTCTCTTAAGACTTCCTCATTGATTTTCTTAGCTGTTCATGGTACCTTCAACATCCTCCTTATGAACCACATTTCCATGGCCTCCATTTCTCACTGTACTCTCTTATTCATGGACCATGCTTCACATCCATAAAACAAAATTGGCTCAACGTAACATTTAAGTACTCAGAATCTTGTTTCCATTGATATGTATCTGTTGCACAAGATGTATCTCATTTTCTGGAATGTTGACTTGGCCTGAGCACGTCTGCTTTTTATTTCGTATGGCATGTATGCCACAGTCTAAAAAAATTTTGGGAACTACTGGCTTAAATCATCATCCTCAGCTGTAATGACTGCAGACATACAACCTTTGTTCATACACTCTCGAGATTTTCACATTTTTAAAAATGACACAAACAGTCCTTGTTCTGAAGCCAGAAAAAAGGTAAACAGCAGTTGATCAATACCCTATCTCACATCCTTACAGCAATGTTTTCTCATGTCTGGCATGATATGGTCATTTGCCATGGTGGTGGTGCCTAGTAAGAAGCCCAGTACTCCAGCCTTCCAGAGTGGAAGGGAAAAAAAAATCATTTTCTTGAGAATGCCCTGGTAAATAAAGAAAAGCCACAACAGCCTGTTATTACTGTTATCATCTTTCATGAGGAACATCTTCACCAACATCACTTCTACAGAAACAAAATATTTGGTTCTACAGCACTCCGAGTGCACGCACGCACACACATACACATTTAATACAGTTTAAAATAATTTTTAACTCTTCCCCTGCCACAGGAAGAAAAGTGGACGTTCCAGCCATGCCAGAGTAAAAGTGCGGGTTGTGATATGTATAGGGGTATAATTGGAAAAGTGAATGTAACAAATTATTTCCACAATAAAAGTATACATATTATGCATCAAAATAACTGTGAATGTATGAAGATTTCATAAATTTAGAGTTTTTTTTTAGTAAAACTGAAATAGGAGAACATTTTTAGCTGATGATTGTGCCCTACTTACCATCGGTAATGTCTAGATCTACTTGTAGATCTATAAGATCTCATCTTGTGATGATATGTGGCATGCTCACTAAAATAATGTCTGAAATAACTTTCTAACTACTTCTCCAGTCCATCTAAGAGATCTAGATCTACTTGGGGTACATTCAAAAACAGTGGTCTGTTCATAGGGCATGTCTGTATGCCTCCGAAGTCACAAAAAAAGTTGAATATTCTTGATCGAAACTTCAGTTTTCACACTCATTGCTAATAACACTTCAAAGGTGATGAAAATGGTCACTGGACATGAGCAAATAAAACATTTACAATAAAATGTTGCAACAGTTACTTTCAATTTGTCAATGAAGCAAAACATACAGCCTTAAAGGGCTGCACAAGTGGCACATGTAGACCAGAAGCAGTAGTAAATGGCTGTGTGGCAGGGAAAGAATTAATGATAGTTTTCATAGATTTGAAGCATTTTATGTTTAAAAAAAAAATCTTCAATTATAGCAACATAATCAAGAATTATGCCACAATACCAAAGTGCTTCAGCGTGTGTAAACAGATATAAACATTAGTTCATGAAATAACTGAAGTATGAAAGAAGAGTAATATAAATTCATGAAGTACAGATAAAGTAACATTAACTTTGTATTCCAATGACGCACAACTAAACTTTGCTTATCACACAATATATAAAGAGGCTTCAAATGGGAATGTAAGAAGAGATGATTAATACCCAATCATGATGAAAAATCCACACAAACTGCACATGAATGGACTGCATGGAAACAGAAGAGATAATTAACAATCAATCACCTCATGAGATCTACACAAAATGCAGACACAATCTATATCTGTTAGTCACATTTAAAGCACTGTTTTGATGAATACAAATACAAGATTCAGGCACTTTTTTTGCACATGAAGCATAATTAACAAGAGTATTTATAAAAGTTGTAAAGTTTATAATACATTTTTTAGTTGGGTTGGCTATCTTATTCTGAAAAACTTCCAGTGTGTATTATTAAGAACTATATAGTTTATTTTCAAGTGTTAATTTTTGTGTGTGTGCATTTTCACACGTCTTCTTTGGTATTAACATCATGGATTCCCTGCCAAATACACTGGAAATGAGATACTTACTGAACAATTTGTAAACACAAAACTATAATATCACAACAGAACTACCACTCCCTCTTCTGCTGACTGTATTGGCAGTTCAAGTTTAAAGTCAAGTGTGGCACTGACTTTGTCTCTACTCTTCCAGCTGGTCAGTGTCCCTGGACATTTGTGGGTATTCTTGCACCACTGACCTTGGCGCCATTTTGGCTTGAAAAGCAAGCTGAAACATTGAAACAAAAAATGTATAGTGAGATGACAGAGTAAGTCTTCAATGCAAGTTCTATGGGAAAAAAAGTACTATCTGATGGGTTTTAAAGTATCAAGATTTATTATTCATAAGGCAAGTGGACACTGCTCTCTTCTGACAGTGAATCTGAAAACATCTCACTGTCCAGCCAGGACAAGATGTCTTCCTCTTCTTTGAGGCAGCTGATGAATTAAGCAGCTTTCTGAGCTACTGATTCTCACTGTTGGAGATAAAAAAAATAGCTCCATTCCTTTCTGTTCTTGATCTTTTCTTGCCAACTGTCGATTCCAAGAGCGTATATATTTCTTCTTCAAGGATGTCTTGCCGGTGTTGTCTAGTCTACCTCTTGATTTATCCCTTTTCAGCACTTCTGTATAGTGTCAGGTTCAATGAATGTGGTGTTTAGAATGACTGTGATATGCTGAGCCCATTGTGTGACATGTAGCACTCTTTCTCATTTCCCAAAAATCATACCCTCCATCATTTATTATCTCCAGGCCATCTTGTCATTTAATGTAACCAAAGAAAGATAACTTTCTTCTTTTGCTGGAGTTCATGAGCTGGTTTTCATCCACATCTTATTCTTCTAAGATGCTTTTGCTGCTTCTCTTATCTTTCAATGATGCTCAGGGGTGAAGACACTGTCTGATGAGGCAATCAGTGTCCGAAAGCTGATATGCCAGCGTCAGGGTTAGCGAACCATAGCTGACCAAGACCCTGTCCCACCTCTCTGTGGTACCCCCAGTAACAGGCCTAGCTTGACTAACGGGACAAGGGTCGCCATAGTCCCCATGGTGGTGGAGTCTGCTAAAGAAGCATTGCACACTCCCTGCTTTTTAGCTTTACTCCGGGACTAAAAAAATAGCTGCCATAACCCGCTCCCACGCCGATACGATGCTGTGCCTCAACACTTCTACACCATCGGCTGCAAAGAACAACAGCTCACAGTTACAGGTAAAAGTTAAATGATGTTCTTAAGGCTCTTCTGCAATGTCTCATCTCAAAAGATGAGATAATCTTTTATGTTCTGAATTCACACCCGCATGTCACTAATGGGACAATGCAGGAACTAAGAAATTAAAACTGTATATGTACTTTGGCATTGCTTTTTCATTTGCATTAACCTTTTCCATGCAACTGATACTCACACACAAAAAAAAAGCTTGTAAATAACTTACTTTGTTACTGTTGGATCTTCCTAAAGTTTGTGCCAGCTGGTAACTTGGTGAAGAGTTGTAATGACGGCATTATATCGAATAGGGCATGTGCTATGTAAGTTTTTCTTTCTTCCCAAAGTGTACTACTACCACTGTTAACTCTTTCCACTCGCGCGGACCCCATAAGGATCTTTGCGGTTTAGCAATGGCACCCTTGAGAGCCCTATGCGACTTTGGAGTTTCTTTCGTTGAAAGCATGATGTTACTTTTCATTTAACCAGTTAGAACTCTTCTGGATTAAAAGATAAACTAGTGTTTTAAGCATGGGGGAATAAAGACGCCATTTTTGATACATAGATAGGGGGTACAATTCAAGTTTATTTCGAGATTGAGTGGTAGAATGGTCACACCGACCGACTAGATCTAGCTTACTATATGTGTTTCTAGTAGCTGTAGATCTGTTAGATTTATTGGATGTCACAAAAATCCATAAATATTGATTTTTCTGTGTTGAACTTTGAATGACTACGTATTCTATATTGGATTATGACATAGCTAAGGTAAGTATAAAGTAGATTTTATTGTTCAGCCCTAAAATTTTTTTAGCGCCAAAAATCGTTCCATCGTTTCACACCAGTTTTTTTTCTTTTGTTTTTTTTTTAATGACAAATAACTTCATTTATGGAATCTTCATTCATTTCCACTTATTTTAATGTGTGATACACACGTGGTGATCATGGAATTAATTTGGTACAATAACTTTTACACAGGGACCCCTTCTCCAAAATGTCCGTGTCGTAAGAAACTAAGGAACATTTTGGAAGTAACGCGGGTGGAAAGAGTTAAATGTCCTGCTTCCTTTACCTCACTACCAGAGTCTTACCTATATCCAATAACAGCTGCTAGAGATAGGTAAGATATTATCTCAGTTAACCCAGCTTCACTGGCTTGCATGACAGTGCTATTTTTGGGGGTAAGGCAATAAGAATGACAGGGCTGTGTCTGGGATAAGACGACCAGAGTCTTCATAAGTAGTATCCCTTACCTTAATCTCACTTGGCCTGAGTTTATACAGTGTCTCTTTGTCAAGACCAAAGGCTATGGCATTCAAGGCACCTGGAAGACACTCAATGTAATTAGTTACACTTTTACATATACTGACACAGGGAACAAGAAAGGTGGGTGGTTTATAAAGTTTCACAAGAAAGGTGGGTGGTTTATAATTAAGTTTCACATGTCTCATATAACATAATGAGAAAACACTGATAGCAGTTGTGTACTGCATATACAGAGAGTTTCAGTGCTTCAACTACAAATATTGCTTTTCAATACAGAGCAACTGCATCTGTGTAGCTGTTTCATAAGCAAAAGCTATGTGCATGAAAGAGGGCTCACCTCAGTACTCCAGCTACTAGTAAGGTGAGAATTCTAGTACTAGAGACATGGTATAAGAAAGTGCAGATAGCTGTCTGCTACAAATAAGTGTTTAGGAATTGAAATAAACAGGAAGCTGACTGATGTGTATGGGAACAATGTGAGGTCTGTTCAAATGGTGAAAAATACAATGCTGAATGTTTGATGAATGGTAAACAAGTATTTCAGTTGAATCTCAACTGGGCCATCGCATGACTACCACAAAAAAAAAAAAGACCTAATGAATAAACAATCTTTGAAAACCGAAAGACTGGGTGAAAGAATTTGCACTGACTATGCTGACTGGCACCACCTTCTCGATCATTCATGACATTCTGGGGTACCATCAAATTTCAGCATGACTCAATCCTCAGGAAAAGCCCTGTTTTCTGGGACCCCAAATGATCCTTCTTGTTGATTCTCCAGGGAAATGATGGTTTATTCCATACCTTATTGTAATATCCTGGGAAACTCAAAGCAGCAACTCATAACTATCTTGTCCTGCTGTCCTCACCTAGCCCAGGGGATACACAGAAACTTCCAAGTTTGGGTTAAGAATGTCTTTACAACCCTTTATACAGCCCTGACTGGGCTCCTAATGACTTTCCTTGCACTGACAAAGCTAAAATGTTTGCACTGAACAAGGGTGTAGTTTAAGTACCAATGTGATGTTTTTTTTTTAGGAAAATAAACTGTCTTTTACAGGTGGTTTTGAAAAGTTCATGTAGCATTGAGGCAAATGTCTCAACACTGTTGGCATCTACACGGAGAAATAGCTTAAGGTTATGGCTACACAGCAATGTACAGTCCAGTCAACGTGGACTACTTTTCTCCAGAACGATGCCAAAAATTAAATCTTATCTTCAAACTTACCATGGAGTGGGGCAGATATAGATGACAAAAGAAGCAAAACAAACACAGGAGAGTCTGGTGAAATAGCATTGTGGATTCTGAAAGAAAATAAGGAATAAATTAATTTCCAGTAACACAAGTGCATTTCAGAATAAATTAAACTGCTATGTGATGGCACCATCAGCATTGTGTAACCAAAGCTGATGACATGATCAATTATGTAATCAAATCTGATGAAAGTCATTTAACAAAAACTGATGACACTAACTCAGCCATATAACCAAAGCTGATGACACTATCGGCCATATGACCAAAGCTGACTATGCTGTCATCCATATAATTAAAGCTGATGACACTATCTCATCCATATAACTGAAGCTGATGACACTATCTCAGCCATATAACCAAAGTTGATGACACTATCAGCCATATGACCAAAGCTGACTATGCTGTCATCCGTATAATTAAAGCTGATGACGCTGTCTCAGCCATATAACCAAAGCTGACTATACTGTCATCCATATAATTAAAGCTGATGACACTATCATCCAGGTCAAGCAGAAGAGCTTGGTAAGCCCTTATTTCTGCTTCCATGCAGCACTCACGGTGACAAACCACGGTGACCTGCAACCTGGCCAAAACCAGAGCAGGCATTCACATGGCCCCCATGATGGTGTGCTAATACTAAGAATCCTGCTTCTTATGCCTGCTCTGGTTAGTAGGAGAAGCCTCAACGACACACTTCTGATCTGATTCAACGCTTTCATTTCAAAATCTTTACAACAGCATTTGCAAAAATTATTCTTGCTGTAGTCTGCAATGAAACCAAATGCACCAGATTTAGCTGCATCTTTTAATTATGATAGTAAATTAAAAACTTTCTAAACTGCCTTACAAACATGTGCACATAATGTGTTTCTCCCTTCAAAGGCATTTCCTACTGTCAACTCCCCTAAACTAAGCTTTTTGTAGATATGTGACTTTGCCACAATACTGATTTTTTGCCAGAATACTGATTTTTTGCCAAAATACTCATTACTTTCTACTGCCACTTTTTTTTTAGCAAGAGATAAGTTTATTATTTATTTATGTAATCATTTAATTGTGTCTTCATGATTATTAATGCTCATTAACAAATGCTGAATGACTGTGACTGAGTGCAAGCTGTATGATAAAGGGCAGAATGTTAAACGGGCCTGCGTGCCCAATTCTTAACCCTTTGAAAATACAGTATGTTCGTTCATTCACTCCCTCTTTTTTTTCACATTATTTTACATTTAATAATAAAAAAAAAAAAAAGGTAACCCTGTCATGTATTAGAGGCACACAGAGACATGGTGTTAGTGGCCATATTTTCCTGGACCTGTCAGCACACTAGAGGGTGATATGGTCAGCATCACACCTGGCCGCCTTTCCTTCCCCAACTCCAGAGGAAGTCGGATACCCATTTCTACAGCTGGGTGACTGAGGTGTCTGGAAAAATACATTTTCTATTACAGTTTGCGCCAAGAGAACTATAAAGTGATAATTAATTTTACCTATTTATGAGAGGGAAGATGGAGACCGCTAAATAGATGAAGGGGTAAACCTTCAGTGGTTTGATGTCCTCTTTTAACAAACTCTGGGGAAATAAAAACAAGAAACATGAAAAAGTTGAGTTTAAAACTGATCAACACTTTCCGTGCTTTTGGTCATTATAATGACGCTTCTGGTATACCCGGTGCGTGCGAATGGTCATTATAATGATCATTGGTTTGTTTCGATAAAACAACCGGTGTAACATTTAGATTGTACTTATTTCGTCTGCGATTCTGGTGACACTTTTCAAAATGGCGAAAGAGTGCCTAGTTACGAGTGATGCCGAGCGAGAAAAAGGAAGAGAAAGACCGAAATTTTTCAATTTTTGATGATGTAGATAGGGGTATGGACATGGCCTGTGACCACCCCACTGCTCTTGAATGTATCCCAAGTAGATTTAGACATATTTAGACAACGTTAGAAGTAGTTAGGAGTTATTTCAGACGTTAATTTAGCGAGAATGCAACATAGAATCAGAATATGAGATTGACAAGTAGATCTACACATCTCAGATGGTAAGTAGTGTAGATCTAGACCTAGCCGATGGTGAGCTGGGTACAATCAGTGTCTAAAAACATCACATTACTTCTTTCTTCCTAAAAAAACTCTGCATTTAAGAAATTTTCATTCATTTAGTTATACTTTGAAACATAATAAGTATACGGAAGTACATGGAAATACTGTTTTCCATTCCATTTTATAACTATACCCCCTAACATATCAAGACCCGCGTTTTTACTCCCGCACTCCAGAACACGTCCGTGTTTCTTCCTCCAGCACGGAAAGTGTTAAATAATGCACAAACACAATGCATAAATAAGACATAGGAAGACAAACTAAAAGGTGTTAAGAGCCTGATTTTCTTCATTTAAAAAAAAAAAAAACCCCAAAAACATACCTTCTCAAATGCACTGTTATAACTCAAATTTGTATGCCTCTCCTCTAAACATGCCCTACAAATTTGGATTTTTGCTTCCTGATCTTTGTTATAATTTTCCCTGTTTCCTGTGCCTCTTTCAAAACTTCCTCGTTTCATTTTCTCTCTGTTCATGGTACCTTCGGCATTCTTCTTAGGAACCAAAATCTCAAATGTCTCCAGTTTTTGTTGTATCTCTTTACTGACCATCCAGGTCTCACGTCAATGTGATATATACTATGAAATAAGCTCCAAAACAAAATTTTAAGTTGACATTTCTATAACTGTTACATGCCCCGCTGAACAGTGATGGTGATCATTCTCTGCTGCTTCCAATCAATTCAAATGCTGCTCTTTTCCCATGTCATTTGGTCAGACTTCAGATACTTTTTGTTAGAAAAAAAAAATGGCCGATGCAACTATAAGTAAAATAAAGGAGATAAAATCCTCGTTTCCATGCCAATAGGACATGTTCAGGATGTGATGTTAGGCCTGTATTTCCGAGACCTGAAAGTGCGATGTGGTCAGTATCACACTTTATCACATTTACCTTCCCAGATTTCTCTGGTACCCATTTTTAGAGGCTAGGTGGACCCTGGGGGATTTTTGGTGCGTACCAGAAAAACCCCACTGCTGGGACTTGAACTCGGTGCCACTGGATTAGTAGACTGAGCACGTAACCACTCGGCTAACCAGGTTGCCTAGAAATAAAATATGAAACGTAAATTAATAGCTGTGAATAAATAAACAAAGAGCACTCAACTCTGGGGCATCAAAAACTTACATGTTGCCTCTCAGTATTTGGGTCATAAGTTCCTTCCCAGCTGGAAGCCTGAAATATAGTAAAAGAAAGAGAAAAGATATTTTCTAAATGTTGTAATAAGTACATCTTCTTCTTCAGGTTTCTAAGCCATTAAGGCTCATTGACGCAGATAAAGTTCGCCATCATTCCTCTCTAATCTTCTCTCTCCAGTTGGTGACATCAATTTCTTTTACATCCTCTTCTGTGTTGTCTCTTCATCTCTGTCTTGGTCTACCCCTTGGTCTTGTTTCCCTCATCTCTTGTGCATACATAATTCTCATTTGTCTGTTCTCTTCCATTCTACCTACATGGCCTAAACAGCGTGGTCTGTTCAGTTTCAAGACATTTAAAACTCGTTGGGATTTAAATAAGCTGGTCAGTTCAGTGTTATTTCTAGCTCTCCAGTCTCCACTGCTGGTCTCCTTTATGGGCCCAAGGATTCTTTTTAGGATCTTGTTCTCAAAGACCTGCACTTGTTGTTCATCTTTCTTTGTTGTACTTTACGTTTCTGTGTAATAAATACGTAGCAAACAGTTTTTAAAATGTAGTACTAAATGTCTCCAGGGAGCAGATGTATCCATGCTACAGGAACTTAGTGTTGGGGGGGGGGGGGGGCGGCTGGTAGTGAGGACTGAACAGAGAAAACTTGGATATTTTGGACACAGTAATCATGATAATTCGGAGAGCAGTGTCTTGGAAGGGTACATGGTGGGAAAAGGAGGGAGAGGAGGACCAGGGCAAAGATGGCTGCAGGACACTGTTGATGATCTGGAAATGACGCATCAGCAGCAGGGCAACTTGCCTGCAACCGAGAGGCCTACAGGAGAGCTGTTAGGGTAGCAAAGTTCCACAAGGGACATGCAAATGACTGACTGACTGAGTAATGAATGTACAGAAAAAAACAACATAAAAAAATAGTAACAAGTAAAAAAAGAAACTGAAAAAATTTTTTTTTTAATTTATAGACATAAACAAATAACAAATAAAAAATGGTAACTGATACACAGAAATAGCTCAATAAAATAGTTTTTTAAACAAGTTTAAAAAAAAAAAAGAGCAGTAACAGAGGAAAAAACCCATACATAAATAGGAAACTATTTTTCTTCTCCTTTTCCTTCTCCTATCTCATAGGAACTATGAGCTGGTGTTCTTTGTAGCCAATGTAGTGAAGATATCGAAGCACAGCAATATGTCAGCTTGGGAGCAGCCTGTGGTGGCTTTTTTCCCTGTCCATGAGTGAAATTAGGGGGTGTGCAGTACTTCTTTAGCAGACTCCACCACCATAGGGACTATGGCAATCCCTGCCCTGTTAGCCTGGCTGGACCTGTTTCTGGGGCTACCAACGGAGAGGTAGAATAGGGTCTTGATCAGCCATGGTTTGCCACCAACCCTGACGCTAATATGTCAGCTATGGGTTGCTAACTGCCAGATCAGATGCTCTAACTTTTATCTAAACTTTCCTGGACATCATTCTGTTAAACTTGCTTAAAGTAATACAATATCTCATTACTGAACTATTGTTGCATTTAAGGATAAATACTTACTTTCTTGCTCAGGGTGTATGTAATGTACCCATATGTGGTGATAAGAAGAAGAATTATGATAAACAGAGGGCCATACCAGCTGAAAAATAACATACTGAAGGTTAATTCCAAGGCTGGAAAACACACCCACAGTTATAGATGCTATTAATCCACGACTAATCTGAAGACATATTTTGATTGTATTAAAGAAGGCTATAATGTGGTAAATGTTTATAACGTGATAAATATTTATAATGTAATGAAAGATTATTCTGGAAGACTTCACATTTTAATCAGAAAGTGGGTCATGCTTCCAATGTCTTTTTTCCAAGAATTTTCTTAAAAATCTATCTACAAAAAATCTATTTGCATGCCATAGGGGGAGGGGTGAAGCTTTAGTGCTTTCACATTTGTAGGCCACCAGAGCATTTGAGGTAGGGATGCCAGCACCTGTCCCTGCTGCCTTTGTTTTCCAACCAAAAGAAACCCTGAGACCAGGTTGACATCCGCGTCGGGTGGTCTACAAAAAAATTCTGCCGGAGTGCAAAATCAAACCAGGGACCTTCTGATCAGCAGGCAAGTGAACTAACAACTACATCACCATGGAACCTAAAAATCTTTACAGAAAAAAACAATTGTGTTCTAAGGGCAGCAAAATGTGTAATATCCCCCCCCCCCCTTTTTCCTATGATCAGAACAATAAATGATGATCTGGATGTAGCCATATATGGAGTAAATAATCTGGATTTTAAAAAAAAGAACAAGAATGGAAATTTTATTTGAAAAGAAAAAAAAATGAATGATGCAGTTTTGACTGTTTAATCAACGGTTTCCTTTTAATGTATTGCCAAAATGTTTAAAAATAAAGCAAGAAAAAAAACCCCCAGAAAATGAACTTATATACAAATATTTAACTCCAGGCGGCCTCGTTAACAGAGTTGTTAGGTGCTCGGTTTGCTAATCCGATGGTACCGGGTTCAGTCCCAGCAGAGGGATTTTTTCTGGTACACACCTAAATAAGGCCCCAGGGTTGACCCAGCCTCTAAAAATGGGTACCAGAGAAATCTGGGAAGGTAAAGCGGCCAGGTGTAATACTGATCACATCACACTTTCATGTGCCAAAGGTCAAGGAAAATACAGACCTAACACAGTATTCCCCAATATGTCTTAATGGCATGGAAACAGGAAATTCTTTTTTATTTTTTTTTATTAGAACTCCAACTTACTCTGTTTTATTTCATTACATTAAAAATATTAACTTGCATGGTACTGCTATACTCAATGGAAGTGTGTATATATACTTGTATTTAAATATTTTTTTTAAACATACATCTTGTATGAGGCTTCACTATACTTTAGGTCATACTGAAAAGTGAAAGCTCAGTGATGTTGGATAACATTTACTTATCAGAAGAGAAAATCTTTGATTGTTTACAAGAAATGGATAATCTAACGATCTTGAATACAAAAACAAATGATATGTTAATTGTATGAAGAAAACAGGGCAAACCCCAAGATATATGGAGATAAAACTTTCAGATATCACTTCAGAGTAAAGGAAAAGTGAAATATGAAATAAAAATAAAGGCCCAAAATGGGTCAGACAGCAAATGTTTTGTTCCAGTTTTATATTCCTCTGTGTGGTGCTTTTACCATGATCACAAATAGTCTTACTATGAAGGTCAAGGCAGTAACTAGGGATCTGGAGTGACTAGAGACAGACCTTTGGCCATGTATGTTTTCTCAGTGACTCAATGAGCATGCTCAGAAAAATCAATGGGGGCTGAGCTTGTAAGCAATGGTTGGAGTCTCTGAGGATGTCTTACATCTTACATCCTTCCCATGCCGTTAAATGTCACAAAGGCTTGCATTGTAGTTTGCCAAGTTTTCCTGTTTTTGGAGAGCTTTCCAACCTCATCAAGGGATTTTATGCCTACTAAATTGGCCTCTCTTAACAATGTCCTCTTTAGAGTTTCACATGGTCGACATCTTTTTCTTTAGCCTGTTGTGTTCCACCTGATAGCTTATTTTGAGACTCTGATCGTTTCTTCTCATCACGTGACCAACATATGTCCATCTCCTTTTCCTGATCACCCATGAGACTGGTTGTTGTTCAGTCATCTGCCTTATCTCTGCATTGTTCTTGAATTTGTTCCACTTTATACCAAGTATTTTCCTTAGGCATTTGTTTTCAAAAGAGTCTAATTTCTTGTTTATTTCTTTAATTCTTTTCCAGGTTTCATATGCATAAATGAGGGTGGATGTTACATGTGAATTGAATAATCAAACTTGGTCTTTGTGTTTATAACTTCTGAATGCCATATTCTTGAGATTCTGCTTTTGCAATTCTAACTTCCTTTCTGGTGTCACCATCCTGGTCTGTGTAACTGCCGAGGTATGCAAATTGGTTTACTTTTTCAACAGCTGTTCCTTCTGCGTATATTCTTCCTTCTTGATTAATGGGAAGTTTCAATATTTTTGTTTTTTTCCTTGTTAATTTCAAGTCTAGTTTTGCTAGCCGGTGAAGACAGGGTATCTGTTTTTTCTTGCACTGAATTCACATTGTCACTGATAAGAGGAAGTCTAGGAAGACAAAAATCTGTTTCATTTATGCGACAGTACTCGTGGGTATCAGAGGAAATTAACCAGCCGATAAGCTCCCTTGTGTGCTATCAGAGGGAAGAGATCGAGTAATGGACCAGGCTGATATTCTGGACACTCTCAGAGAGGCAGCAACAACAAGATCCAGGTGATAAATCTGACTCGTAACCAGACTGCGAGAACTGCAAGTCCAACAAACTGCAGCCAGGCAAGAACACTATGCGGGAAGCTAAAGAAGGCTAGTCATCCGACGAAGAACTGGTCGTCAGCTGATGCATGCTGAAGAGGATACGAGCACTTATGGACAATGTGTTCGATGTGCAGTGATGCTGATCTGTCGACTAATTAACTTATTCCTTTGTGTAATAAAGGTTTATGATGATGATGATGAAGAATTATGGTGATTGTATATATATATATATATATATGACATGCATACATATTACAACTTACATTCCGAGTCTCCAGGCAAAGTCTTCTATGATCCAGCTAGGGATTGTAAATGAATAAACAGGATAGAAGGCATGTAACTAAATATCACTTAACTACTACAATATGCAATAATTAACAATGTTGTATTAATGTTTTATTGTCTGCTATAGTCTATATCTAGTGTGAAGGAGGTGGGATATGAGCTCTAAGTACCAAAACTTGGGGGGAGAATGTCATTTTTATATTCAAGATAAAAAAAAAAATGCCACCTTTCAAATAGGTGAAGTGGAATTTTTTTGCACTGCATGTGTTTCATGGGGCACCATTTTTTTTTTTTTAGCTCCAAGCACAGTCAACTGTAGTCACACATCAGATTCCAGTGCTCGAGTTTAAAAAATGTATCGATATTTCTCCAAAATGTATTATTTTAGTTTTTATAAACCTCCAGAATTAAGTACAACAAAGTCTATAATATTTTGAACAATGAGGTAATAGCATCATATGTTCAAACACAAATTTCTCCATAAAAGACAACAGTATACACTATTTAAAACTGAACCTCCAACATCTAATAAGCTACTACATCTAGTACAAAGTACACAACAGAACCTGAATGTTCAATAAAGTTATGTATATAACTACAACTCTTTCAGTGACCACATTCTTTTTATGTTAGTGTTTCTCAACTCTTTTGCTTATGGCCTTTCTACTAGCCCAGTTGCTTTACAACAGGGGTTCTTAATTCAACCCTTTTCCTACAAACTTTGTGAATGAAAAAAAAAACCTCAACAAAATATGAAAAAACTCTGAATAAAACCTGAAAGATACAAAATTAGCAAAAGATTTTTGAACATACAGACTCCACTTTCAAGAACAGACCATCTCTGTGGCTAAAGTAGGGTCAGAAATGAGACAACAGATAAATCTTAAAATCTGAATTCACACTGAGGTACTATTTTGCTTCATTTTATGTATTTTTGTCACTACTCATCCTTTAAGTATGCAGGGACTTCACTTTTAAGACATGTAATTGTTTTAAGTTCTACCTGGAATACAGCTTCATAAAAAATTAAGAAATAATTTCTCTCTCTCTCTCTCTGAACCTTAAGTGTCCAAAGCAAATGGGGCTTTCACACAGGTTTTCCACAAACGCCTGACCTTTGTCTTTTTTTCTGCTCTTGCTCAGATGAGCCTCTATTACTCAATATCCTTTCTGCTGCTCTCCTCCATGTCTCCTTCAATCTGCCTTTAATCCTATTTCCCTGAGGTGTCCATTTCAATGACAGTTTTGGTAATGAGCTACCAATCATTCAGAGAACATGCCCCAGACATTGCCAGTGTCTTTCCTCAATAACTGAAGTCAATAACTTTATCTGCATTCCTGGCAGCAAGGCGTTATGGCATCTGGCCAAAATATTCGTCTAATCCTACGTCAACATTTAGTCTGGAAAGAATTTGTTTTCTGTAACACCGGTGATTTTCCAGCATTCTGCTGAATAACACATTAGAGGACATTGCTTTTAAATATCTTGGTTTTTTTTGGTTTTCCTTCTCAGTCTTTTGGATTTCCATATATTGGGGAAGTTTGTGAAAGCCTGGTTTGCTCAAGTCAGCCCCATAGTAAATAATTACTGGTAAGACTTTTTCTATGGGAGAGAGACATTAGACCACCACACTTTCATAAGAAATTTGGTGAACATTCATGTGACCATCCTTGCTATAAATTTTTTTACATCTTTTTTAGACATGGTCTCCTGAAATTCAGCAATGGCCCCCTATGGGGAAAAGGGGAGAGAAGATCCCCCCCCCCCCACATTCTAGACAACAAAGTTGCTTACCACCAAGCCCCTGCTGGACCATAATGATCTCCTATGAATGGTAAACATGAGATCACAAGAGGGAGTGCACAGCAGAGACCTACATACAACCTGAATATGTTACAGAAGAAAAATCTGGAATTAGCTACATACACACACAAAAAGCTACACACACACACAAACAAAAAATACTTGTACAACAACTACAATTATTGAAATTTTCCTGCATTCCAGTTCTGGGAACCACCATAAAAAATAAAACTTTTTCACTGACCACTAATCAAAATAGCATATCCACACAAAAATAATGCAAAATAAACATAAGCCACCATGTTGTTACCAGGAAGTGACAAGTGACCTATATTTAGCTTACTGGAGTTTAAAATTTGAATCTCAAAAATATGACACAAACTTTATAAAAAAAAACAACTTGTGCCTCATAGTAGAGGGACGTGAACCTTTAGTGCCATCACATTTCTAGGCCATAACACCTCTGAGAGCTGGGAAAGCCAGCGTCCGTCCTTGTTGCCTTTACTTCCCCAGGGAAGCCATTTTACTTATTTCTTGAGGGTGGGTTTATCTCGATACCAGTCGATCAAACAAAATTCTGCCCTGGTGCAGAAATGAACAAGGGAACTTCTGACTGGTAGGCATTAGCATTAACCGCTACACCACCATGGCACTTACATCCTTCCTGTGCCATTAAACATCACATAAAGCTCACAGTGCAGTTTGCCATGTTTTTCTATTTTCTGTGAATTTTTTCAACTTTGCAGAGGGATCCTATGTCCAGTAATTTAGTCTTTCTCGACAACGTTCTCTTTAGAGTTTCACATGATCAACCTCTTTTTCTCTGTCCTGCTGTGATCCATTTGACAGCTTGTTCTGAGATTCTCTGACTGTTTCTTCTCATCACGTGGCTGATAAATGTCCATCTCCTTTTTCTGATCACTGTTGAGACAGGTTATTGTCTATTACATGGCACTACGCCACCATAAATTATTTAGGTGCAGTTATTACATCTGCAACTTTTTTACAAAGCCATTTAAACAACAGACAGCAGAAAAGAATTAACTGTCCAAGTTTTAATGGCAAGTGAAATTTTAACATGGATAAGAAAACAAAAAGTCTGGCCTGAAATCAGTAACTGGCTTCTTCTGTTATACCTACCAATCATCCTCTAGTCTGTGACTGGTCAGAGAAAACGTTCACACAAACACCATATCCCCTAGATGCCTTCAGACATCTTTACGTCAGGGAAGCTGAGATGATCATGCCCAGAGATATAACTGGCATCACGGTAAATGAACCAAAGCTGATCATGAACCATCTCCACAAGGTAATACTAGTAGCCTGTGTTAATGTGATACTACAGTCTGACAAAGGGAGACCAGTAAACCCTCAGTTGTTGTGGAGACTGCTAAGAAGAGTTATTACTGTTATTTTTCTGCTGCAGGAAATAGGAGGGGGGAGGCACTAGGGTTTGCTCCCTGCCTAGTTTAACATTTTCATTTGAAGACCTTCACCTTGGTTTTATTTGTCAACAGCCTCTTGTCTGCTGCTATAAGTTTATGCAACAAGTCAATGGATTCTGCAAGACACCAGACTTATTCTGCTCACCAATATCAACTATAAGCAAAACATGAATGCTCAAACTTCTCTACATGTATTGATCAAAACCCAAAACTCTTCTGCACTTTCAGATTTCATAATCCCGCATCATCACATTCAGGATGCTCCTACACATGCTCCATCACATACTCCAACATCCACACAAACAGTCTGTCCACAAATGGTTCCCGTCAAATGTTGGTTGTTTATTATATATTTTCAGCCACTTAGTTCAGATTTTCTTCCAGCACCCTTGCTCTGTCCCAGCTTCATCAATTTCTGTATATCCACATCGTCCATCCATTACCTCTCTTCATTCTCCTGCAGTCCGTCTAATATGGACTTCACAATGTCCTCTTATATATTCAATTTTATTGGCAGACGTCGCTGGAACTACATCGGCCACGTACTTAGAATGGAGAAAAACGACTCCCACATCAAGCATTTACGTGGTCACCAGGGGGTAAAAGAAAGCGGGGAAGACCCAAAGACACACTAAGAAGAGTTATCACCAAAGAGTGTTCAACAATGCTCATCAGAAACACCAAAGATCTAAAGCAAGTAGCAAGGAACTGGCAGACATGGAGAGCCTTGTCCTCCACACTATGCGCCGCCTTTGGCCCAAGTGGATCAACTAACTAACTAATGTCCCGATATCCATTCTCAGCCTGCCTTGTATTTCAGTCTGTCCAGCCATTCTATTAGACACTCATTTCCATGCACTCTCGCATGCCCTGGACAGAAGATCCACGTTAATTCCCTCACATGTGAGGTTTTCCCATTCTCTGAAGAAAATTCTTCTCAGTCTTCCTTAGCATGCTCAGTGAGTTCATCACAACAACACCATGAGACACTTTCTGATCTACCAGACACCTGCAGATACCACCTCAATCTCCACGTACATTTTGGATGTAGTGACTGCAAAGACACCCAATCTCTCTGCCACAACTCTTCCACTGTAGTAGATGACAAAGCCCTACCCACTTTACCTCTGTACCTGATGCTCACTTCTCTTAACTCAACCTGGTCCACCCATCCATTTATGGCTTTATGGTTGTTGCTTCGTATCACTGTCTAGCAACAGAACACTGTTCGATGCTTTATTTTGTTAAAGAAATGGTGCTACTTTTTATTTAACTTGTCACTGCACATAACATTTGAAAGTAGAACATCCATTTCTTGTTTCAATGGTGTTATTTGTAAATATCATTGGTTGAAATGAAGATTTAATCATTTTTAACTGAGACTGGTATACACTTAACCATCACAAATCTGGCATCATCGGGACCTGATGGATGCCAGATAAGTGATTTTGCTGGATTAGTGATGGTTATGCTAGAATATATTTAACCCAACAGCTAACCAGTTCATCCTATCTTTATAATACCCTGTAAATCAGCATATGTAGGTTTATAAAGGAAAATTAAAAATTGCTAGTCATCAGTAAAACGTCTTCGTACTTGTCACTCACCCCCTATACTTTTCTGTATTCGATATTCACCTCTCAAACTTCTCTATATTTAATTTTCACCTCTCAATTTTTCTATATTTGTCACTCTACAAATTTCTTTGTGTTTGTCATATATATTTAGCACTTGCCATCAGTATTGCACTCAAGTCGTCCAAGGAAAGCTTTAAGTCCAGTCACAAGTCACCACCGTAATGATCTCCTGCACTGAGTCTGAGTTGGTACTCCTCATCTCTCAAGTCAAGTCAAATTCTCAAGTCAGGTAAAGTTCAAGTTGAGTCTTTAAAAGTCAAATTGAAATCTGCGTCAATCAACTTCAGTCTACAACTCTGGTCACATATAATAAAACTAATATTTTTAAAAATGGAATCCTATCAGGACCAGACCCAAATTGGTAATTAGGCAAATGTCACTGATACAGTGTGTTGCCCTAGACATCCACTGTGCTGTACGAGACTGTCAAGTTAATTAGTCAACAGAAAAAAAAAAAAAAAACTGAAGTCATGCATCTGAGTCAATTAGAAGTATATACACTGGGGGTTACAACTCATGAGTCAAGTCCAAGCTGTGTCTTCAAAATGACCAAAGTCCAAACTGACCACCAACTCAAGTCTACAACTCTACTACTCACAATTCAAACTTTTCCGTACTTGTCTGCAAGATGACATTCATGAAGAGGTTGAATGTGACACAGGACACAGACAACAGCACTTGCCAGTCTAAAATTTTTTATTAAGGAGGAGAAAAATAAAAAGAAAGAAGATATAATATTACAATGTAATTTAAAAAGGAAAAAAAAATCAGAACAAAATAGATATTACTATAAAGGAATTCTAAAATACTAGAATGTGTTTTTAGAATGAGTTCCATTGCCTTACAACCCCAAAGTCCCTTGGCCAACCTATTCAAACATTTTTCTCTCAACGTCTCTCTCATCTGTTCCTCTTGAATTTTCTGGTAAATACCGGGTTCTCTAACTTCTGTCTGATATGTATATAGAATTTTGATTGTCTTTCATTTATTGTTATAGCTGGTTTGTTTCACAGCTTCTCTGAGAATTTCATTTATTGTTATAACTGGTTTGTTTCACAGCTTCTCTGAGAATTTCATTTATTGTTATAACTGGTTTGTTTCACAGCTTCTCTGAGAATTTCATTTATTGTTATAACTGGTTTGTTTCACAGCTTCTCTGAGAATTTCATTTATTGTTATAACTGGTTTGTTTCACAGCTTCTCTGAGAATTTCATTTATTTTTCAGATCACTCCAGGCATCACTCATTCATTAGTGCTTTCCTTGTGGAACTTTGCCTCTGTGACAGCTCTCTTAAAGGTCTCTCAGTTGTAAGCAAGATGACCTGCTGCAGATGCATCCATTTGTAAATCATCAATAATGTCTTACTGCCATCTTAACCTTGGTCTTCCTCTCTTTGTTTTCCCCATAATGTACCCTTCCAAGACTCCCATGATACTTAATATGTCTATTTAATATGTCTACTAAGTTTTCTCTGTTTAATCTTCTTTACTAACCAGTCTTCAATATTAAATTCTCGTAGTATGGATATATTTTCTCTTTTTTTGGTGTCCATGAAATTCATGGACTCTGGGAGTACATGATCTCCAGAACTACATCTCTGCTGCCTTCAGTTTCATTAGCTGTGCTGCTACATTTGCTGACTACATACTTTCTGCTATATTTCCACCAAACTTATAAAAAATGGACCAAAACATCTTTTATAAACCTTCCATCTTATAACATATTCATGCTCTATCTCTCTATCTCTGATTACTAATTTAATTCTTGAGTCACCATGAGCCATCTAAACAGCCCTTCAAAAAATTAAACATTAAAAAAAAAAACCAAAAACTAGTCATACTGGTTTGTTCTGTAGTTGGGAATTCATAATTTTCAACTGCTGCAAATGCTAAAAAAAAAAAGATATTAAAAACTCCCCACCTCCTCTAAAAAAAAACCAACTCAGGTTTCATGGAATCAGTTTGGTAGGTTGAGAGTTAAATTCTGAGAATAACTTACCGAAAAATGTGAGCCACCATCCTTGAAAATTGCACAGGGGGCCATCCACTATATCTGAACTCTGTTCGATTAAAAAATAAGAGCCATATTAGAATGTCCTATCCATGGTGAAAATGGTGAAAGGACCAAAGATTTAACTCTTTCCATGCCTCTAGTCGAATTTCCAACACTTCCGGTTTCCGACGTGGTGCCTTCCATCGAAAAACTAATTCATGTTTTCTTTCATTAAAAAAACTGGTGTAATGTTTAGATTGTAAACATTTAGTGCGCATGCCCTGTGACCCCTTTCAAAATGGCTGAAGCGTGGTCAGTAACTGAGCGATGTCAAGTGTGAAAATCAAAGATTTTGACTGAGAAATTTAAATTTCTGGTGATGTAGATAGGGGTATGAACATACCCTGTGACCAGACCACTGTTCTCGAATGTACTCCAAGTAGATTGCAAGACATATTAAACGACTAGAGAAGTAGTTAGAAGGTTATTTCAGACATTATTTTTGTGAGTGGTCCATATGATCACAAGACGAGACCGACAAGTAGTTCTAGGCATCTCAGATGGTATGTATTGTACATCTAGACCTAGCTGATAGTAAGTAAGACACAATTATTGTCTAAAAACATCACATTACTTCTTTTTTCCTAAAAGAACTCTGCATTTATGAAATCATACATATATAGTTATTCTGAAACATAATATGTACACTTTTCACATGGAAAAACTGTGTTTTCATTCACTTTTACTAATATGCTCCTATAAAATCAAGACCCGCACGTTTAATCTGGCACCCAACTGAATGCCCGCGTTTCTTCCTGTGGCATGGAACGAGTTAAATATAAGGCTGAATACCTACGTGTAATGGGTACAGACATAGACGGAAGGCGCAAAGACCTAAAAATAAGCCTACTGACCCAAATTCATTTTATGCAACACTAAATGATAAGATTAACAATAATGAGGAAAATTTATAAGTGTTAGCACAACCATGAACACCTGCTGGCAACAGGCAACTGGAAATCTTACCATTAAGAAAGCAATGCTGTCCAAAAGAGCTGCTATACTCAGGTATAGAATCAGGCGCTGAAAAAAATAAAGTAAAAGCTGTTTCTTACATCATTTACTGATTCTTAATTTACATTTAACTACATGTTAGTAAGTTATATATTGTTTAAAAAAAAAACCCACATCAAATGATATTTTAGTTTTTTATGTAAACATATGGTAATCATAAAGTCACATAAATGAAAAATGATCAAATGAGGCCATTTATTTTAGTAATAATGTTATATATTAACACACTATTTGGTTCTATGTACAGTGTGGTTACTGTTTTAATTAGAACTTTGTACAAATCTTCTGTAAGAAAAGAAAAGTACACATTTAAGATTTATTTCTTGCATATAACACTGTGATCTTTCTATATGTGGATCTTCTAAACTTAATTATAATAAGATATAATCTTACAGTTGAACTAAGGACTATGTGCAACAAAATTTTATTCCAATATATATATATATATATATATATATATATATATATATATATATCCAAGTACTCATCTCTTGATACTTATATCCAAGTACTCATCTCTTGATACTCATTTGTTTCCTTAAGGAAACTTCAAGAATCTAAGAACCAATTTCTTGAGACTGGTTTGTTTCCTTAGGGAAACTCCATGAACCCTTTTCTTGAGGCTGGTTTGTTTCATTATGAAAACTTCAAGTACTCATTTCTTGAGGCCCATTTGTTTCCTTCCTTAACAAAACTCCATGAACCCATTTCTTGATGCTGCTTTGTTTCCTTAGGGAAACTTTCAAGCACCCATTTCTTGTGGCTGGGTTTACTCTGGTGCTGGCTGGTACAAAAAAAAAAAAAAATTTCTGCTCCAGTGCAGAACTGAACTAGGGACCTTCTTGTCAGCAGACAGTGCACTACCCATTAGACCACCATGGCACCTTGGATTAAAATGAAACTTAACAGTCACAATGTTTTTTCTTATCATAAAGCTATGAACTTCCAGTATGGTGGACAACAGATTTTAAAATAACATGCCCAGCAGTGCACATACTTGTAGTTAACATTAATTAAGTCCATGACATCAGAAACGATGGACTGAGAGATGGCATAAAACTATCTACTCAAGATCCCATGAACAATGGTGTCCAAAAGAAAACAGGAACTAGTAACTAGTTAGATGAGGTGATCTGAATGATCTAAAGAAAACATGAAACTGAATAAAACATACGAACCTGTGCAAAAACGACATATCGCCGGAACAGCCAAATGATGAAAATCATGAAGACACTGAAAAGAAATCAAAATGCAAAAAGAACTAACATCAGCTTCAGTTGTAAATTATCTGTAAATCTTCACATCTTGTTCTTGTTCTATCTTGGGTTAACTGTCAACAGGATGTCTTTTTGCAGCCGATGCTGTGAAGATGTTGAGGCACAATAAAAGTTTTACACCCGAACGAAACCTACTTTGCATGAACTTGATGATTTATTTTACAGCTTCTACATATAAATATTGGTGTCTGAGTGGCGAAGTGGTTAGTGCACTGGTCTCTCATGGCGAAGGTCAGGTGTTTGAATCCGGCCAGAGGCACCCCAGTTACCCAGCTGTAGAAATGGGTACCCCGACTTCTTCCGGAGTTGGGGAAGGAAAGGCAGCCACGCGTGATACTGACCATATCACCCTCTCGTGTGCTGACAGGTCAAAGAAAATATGGGCACTAACACCATATCCCTGTGTGCCTTTAAGGCATGACAGGATTATCTTGACCTTTTTTTACATATAAATATATACACAGAAAAAATGAACATACTGATCACAAGTATAATCTCTCTCTCTGAACCTTAAGTGCCCAGGGCACATGGGGCTTCTGCAAAGGTTTTCCACAAATGCCTGTCCTTCGCCTTTTTTTCTGCTCTTGCCCAGGTGAGCCCTCTATTGCTCAACATCCTTTCTGTTGTTCTTCTCCATGTCTCTTTTGGTCTACCCTTACTTCTGTTCCCCTGTGGTGTCCATCTTAGTGCTATTTTTGGTAGTGAGATGTCAGTCATTTGGACAAGTATAATCAGTAATCATAAAATGTATGAATTACTGGTATAACAATTTTTTGCAACAACATGAAAAAAATAACTAAATAGTAATACATTTCCTTTCATTCAGAATGTCACTGATACATTTCTATATGTATCACATGACTGTAGGTTTGTGAATATTGATGTTGTGCTGAATGTCTTGGAATAAAAGCCAAAAAAAAAAAAAATCCCCAAAAAAACTGAATATGAAGCAAAAATTGTGACTTTCATTATTTCTATAAATAACCTTAGATGCAGGCTTACCAGAAAGCACCAGCATGATGTTCTTGGCTGGACTGTAGTATCACAAGGGAATGTCGGTAATAGTGCTATGTGGTTTAAGATTATAGCTCTGACCAAATCCTGTTCACAAACGCTAAGAAGAGTACTTTTTTTTTTTTAACATCCGCCCAGCTCATAATGCTGTCATAAACATTCTCTCAAAATACAGAGCAAACTTATTATAATAATAACCTTAAAAACTACTTACCATCCTGCAAATGAGAAAGATCCTGATGCTTTCCGTACACTTACAATAACATTCTATGGAAAAAATGAACAGAAAATATACCATAAGACTGTGTATCTGTGAGACAGCAGGCAGCACAATGTGTCCTTCAAACACTCCAGTTACACAATCTACTCAGGCAATGGAACTAACCAGACCTCAGCTCTCTATAAGAGAAACTGTATAGTGATCCAACCAGATCTCATCTCTCTTAAAAGATACTGTGTAGTGATCCTGAGAACCAGAGACAAATTGTTGCTTTTCTGAGAGACTGAGGCCAACATCTAAGTGAACAATGAAGAGGATGTCAGAGTTAAACACATGGGTGAGCTGATAATGGCCTGATCTTTCATCTATATCGCTGCGGGTTCATGTTCTACTACTGGCATCTTCTAGTCAACCCAGCTGTAGAAATGGGTACTTACACACTAAGGATGTGGGTTTCTGATTCATTAGTGGTGTCTTTTACTCAACCTAACTGTAGAAACAGGTACTTTACACACACTAAAGATGTGCTTTGTGACCCATTACCGGTGTCTTCTAGTCAACCCAACTGTAGAAATGGGGTACCTGACACACTAAAGATTTGAGTCTGTGGCCCATTACTGGTACCTTTTAGTCAACCTAGTTGTAAAAATGGGTACCTTACACTAGTGTTGGAGGGAAACAGCCTTCAATGACAGAAACATCTGCCAGCAAGGCAAGGCACACTAGGCTTCTCTGGATGCCTGGTTGTCTGTGAATGAAGGGAAAATAGGATATCACACAAAGTTAAGTCCACCCAATAAGAGATCCATTTGAGTCTAGAGTCCAAAAGCATTGAAAAAAACATTATAAAAGGAACGAGAGGAAAAAAAAACTGGATGAAGAAAAGAAAATTTAAAGTCAAAATACAAAAATTTAAAAAGTGAATGAATGAGTAAATGACAACAGATTGGCAGATTTAATTAAGATTTTTTTTTAAAAAGAGGCTAAATTAATATGGGAGCATTTTAAAAACATGCACAATTAAGACTGTGGGTAAGTTTTTAAAAAAGCAGAAATCAGTACAAGGAATAAGTAAAAGTAAGACTACAATCTATTTAAATTAAGATAAGAAGCAATTAAGACAGTGTGAAATGAAGACAGGAAACAAATCAGAACAGACAGACTTATGTTAGACAAGTCAGAAAGAAGGGTAAATAAAGACAAGAAAAGCAAAACAAAGTAATAAACTGAGCCTGGATCCAAAGTAAAATAAGAGAAGTACAATTAAGCTGCTTTCAGTCTTAATTTAACATGTGCATTATCTTAATTAACTTGTTTATGTCAATTTAACCAGGCGTAACTTAACCTGCTTCCAGTCCTGATTTATTTGTCTGCCTTACTTTAATGAGCACAGTCTTAAAGTATGCCTGGAAACAAATTTAGGATAGGGAAGTATTTTTTAATTAAGGCAGAGAACATGTTAAATTAAGACAAAGGATACATGAAGCGGTAGGACACATATTATGGAACAATTAAATTATGACGGTAAGCACATTAAACTCACACAAAGATACGGTTCATCTGGGAAACTTGGGCAAGTTGAGTTCATCGCGACCCAGAACCACCTGTTATAATATCAAATGTAAATATGACAACGAAAAAAACACGTGATCGATACGTCTATGAGCAACTGTTTATACTTTTAATTACTTTCCCTCCATACTATGCTTCTGTATTAATCAGAAAACTCTTTGTACGAGTAAATAAATGACTGCTTTTGGTGATTGTCTGGGTTTTATAGCGGAAGCTCGAAGTAATTATTGCCAATGACTCGTATTTCGTCAGATGCCCATTGCTCCACAGGCTATCTTATTCAGTATTTAGCAACTTTAATCAAACGATTTACCCACCGGGATGTTAGATAACTTGTTTATTGCTTAACCCACCATTAGCCAGGTAAAGGTTGAATTCTTCTGCTTCGCGACAATTAAAAACACCAAGCATTGTTTCGCAAGAATTAAGCAGTTGATTATTTAGCAATTATAGATCTTAATTCATTAAGGCTGGATTTGGTGGCATTTAGAAGATTTATGCTTTTAAAGAAGATAGAACTGGGAAAATACAAACATGATCCATTCTGGCATATACGCTCTGTCATCTTATCGGGTACGGTTTACGCAATTTCACGTGCCGTTCGATTTTTCATCGCCTGAGTCATTTTGTCTGCTATCCGTGCACTTGTTGCGTTAGATGTTGGCTAAAAAAACTTTCCAGGTTGCTCTGCTTATCATCTATATAAATTCGAGATACAAATTTTTACAAATAAGAAACAACGGGGCTTTCATACAGTAAAGTGGTATAACACAGTGTTGAATGGTTTGACCTAAAAAAACTGACTTGTAGCCCAGGTAATTATCTCTCACGTCTAAAAGTGTTTTTTTTTCAACGTCTAACCATACAAAACTGTCTTGATTTCCCCACAGTGATTCACAGGATCAAGAACTGGAGGGCACGTGCTTACTTCAAGATAAGTGCAGACAAAGAGCACCCATTGCACTAAGAGCTCCTCAAAGAAAAAGGAGTCACAAGACTACACCCATGTCTGTATGCTAAGTGATTCAATGAGTATGATCCGGTAGGTCGAGGCAGGTTCTGTACGTAGGCAGTGGCTTCAGTCATTGCAGAAGTCAACGATTCGCAGAGTCACCTTCATCTATGCTCCTGGGCACGTGGGCATCCAGAGAAATGAGAGAGTTGATAGACTGGCTGGTTCTGCGTCATTGCAGATGGACAACCATTAGATCGAGCTGATATTATTAGCGAGCTCAGAGAGAGAGAGAGAGAGCGAGAGAGACAGACTGGAGGACTCTGCTTAGACTGAAAAAGCTGGGAATACAGATTGGCATGGCCAGAAACGAGAGGCATACTGGACATGCGAGACAACTGGTCAACCATCACAGGCCAGGCACTATCAGCCACAAGACGGTGATGGATATGTTGGGGGGGGGGGGATCTGAGCACCTATGGACATGTCCGAAATGCAATGATGATGATCCAGACTATAAACCATAAACTGTGTTCTGTTACTTTAATGTACGAAAGCCTTGTTTCCTATTTGTACAAATTTGTATCTGGAACCATAACCTGAAACTACCTTTATGTAAAACGTATTTGTTTATTTGTTGTTATTGTTGTCCAGTATGCACGAGACACTTGCAGGAGACCATGTGTGTATGTCTGTCTCAAAAATATAGTACAAGCTGGAGACGGAATCAAAGCGACAGAATTTCTATGTCACGACCTCGTTTCTTTTCCGCATATCATTATTTTTGACCATACAGGCATTACTGGCTTGTGGGTGTAAAACAGGAGTGCTGTTAGAGAGGCAAAGTTTCGCAAGGGACACGCAAATAAATGAATGAATGAATGGTTGTAAAACAGTGAAGTTTATTAACGAGCTGTTTTCTTGCAGTTTAGACACTTAATTGGCCCCAATACTCGCATTACGACCAGTTACCAAATCTTTGGCCCAGTGTACAAGTATGATAGCTTCTTATAGGTTAAGCCATAAGAGCTAACTATAGATGGTTTCCTCCAAATCTGGTTGTGGAGTTTTGCTGAGAATCCAACATTGCTGTATAAACCGAAAAAAAAAGTCTTCAAACACAAAAAGGGAATAAAACCCTCGACATCAGCTCGTAAGTTCTGGAAGAAGAAAATCCACACTCTCAGCCATTCATAACCGTTTGAAACGTTTTAGGACATCGAGCTGCCCACTTCTGTGCTCTGACTTACACTGGATTCTTTCAGAAGTTTAAAGCTCAACACAAGTAAACAAACTTTCGTGCGCGTTTTCATTATCAAGAGCAACGGCTTTTCTTCTGAGCTTTTGAAATTGCATTTTGTCGTCAAAATATTGTTTGCTCATTGGATGATAATAATAATAATAATAATAATAATAATAATAATGGTGCCTAGATTAAAACAGCCAATGTACTACAATGAGGACAAATGTTGCACACTCCGAACTGTTAATTTAACACATCGGAGGTGAGGGCCAATGTTCCCTCTAAGTGTTTTCGGTCGGTGTGCGGATGTGCGTAGTAACGTAAACACGCACACAAACACACGCACGCACGCACACACTCTGTAAAGGCCTGTACATTTAAGAACAAGATAAACCTGCCGTACTTTTCAGTTACTGGTTGTTTAGTTAATATAAATCTCACATCTTTTTTTTTTTTTTTATCAAGTCGCAGACCCCTGAAACCAATGATAATTTATAACCACGACTTCCTTACGAGGCTCCTCCTCCCCTCCACAGCGGACTCCCAGAACTTCACGGAACTCCACATGATCTTTCACAGACCTCCACTCCCAAGACCACTCACAAATGCTCTTCACGGACTTTCAACAAGACCCTACACGTACTCCCACAAGACCCTACACGTACTTCCACAGGACCCTACACGGACTTTCCACAAGACCATACATGGACTTCCATAAGACCCTTCACGTATCCCATATAACTTTCCCTATATTACTTATTCTGTCACAGTACTACCATATCATATCAGGAGATATGATAAAAGACAAGATGAAATATCTGATCCGAAAGTCATAAGAAACAATACAGAAAAAAACATGTACCATCATTGCATTTTTCTTGATCGCAATTATAGCAAGAGTAACATTTGGAAACTGGAAAATAAAAGTACCCAGTTTTGTTTTTTTTTTGCGCGGCTCCAAATTTTGTGCACGGTTTTTTTTTCTGTGCGCGGCCGCTTTTTTGTGTGTGGCTTCAATACAATTAAAGGGAAGTAAATCGAATGGATAGTAGGGTTGGCAGAGTTAAGTCCCCCTTTAATTCACCTCTTTACTTAATGTAAAAAAAAAAAAAAGATAGTACTCAGCCCACTTGGCCTTGGCGTCTGATAGATCTCACGTGATGGTTAGGAAAGTGGTGAAGTTTCAAAAAGTGTAATGTCTGGGTCGACATAACCAGACGAAAGGAGAATTATTAATAATATATATATATATATATATTAATTGTGTCTAGACAGGCTAAACGTAGTACAGAAAATTTTAGTCCTTGGAATATTTTTTTGTTAACTCAAGGTCAGTTATGACATGTTAACTTCATGAGACATTGGTAGCTGTCTAGACTAGTTATATTTAGTAACAGAATATTTAAACTCTGGAATTTTTTTTACTCAAGGTTAGTTTTGACACTTTATTACCCAAGGTCAGTAGACAGACATCACGTGAAGGCGAGACTTGTCCAGACCGAAGTTTCTAGATTGGGGCTGGGAAAATTCCAGTCATATAAAAGAGGCAGAGCTGGCCAAGAATTATTATTATGAGACAGAAATGAGATTAGATAACGAAGTCGTTTTTAGAGTAGAAGTTGGTAGTGAGTTTTAGGCATGCCTTAGTTTTGTTGCAGTAACATTTGTCCTATTTAGGGCAAACATTTGCCTAGTGTAGAATGTAGATAGTTTTGTAGCACTGCCCAGGTTAGGACTGAAAATATGATGTAGTGATTCATCTTTTGGAAGATGTGTAGTTGTATACATTGTTTGGAATTCTGTAGTATTGTAAGTAGAAGTTTTTTTTTTTTTTGTAACACTCATGATTGTAATAATTCATACTGCTCCTGCTCGGTTGTTAGATTCACTTCTCCATGGCACTGACTTCGTGCCCGGGGAGTTCTGTTGTATGTTTTTTCTGGTCTCTGCCGTGTGGTACCAGTTTTCAAGCCATTTGGTTTCATCATATCACTCATCAGTTCATCGCTCATTTTCTCCATCAATAAAACTTGTCAACATTAAATTTAGCTGGAGTTCTTGAGTGGTTGGAACTTCCTCTGTTAGTCCTGTTGAATGAGTTGGAGTCCAGTACAAGTTTTCTTTGCGTGACACTGTTGTTTTTGTTGTGGCAGTTGCGAACCTGGCACTGTTGTTGTGTCACTCGGGGTATACCAAAATGACAAGTTTGCCTTTTTGGTAAAGTAGTGTTACCAGCTCTTACAGGCAGCAACAACTTGTAAGTCTTTCTAATACAATTAAAGTTAACAAAAAAGTCATTATCTCCGACCCTCCGTGTACTGCCACAGAGGCATACGTCTATAGTTGATGCCGTGTTGGCACAATTAGTGATATATCATCCTGCGGAGGAAACATTTTACAGTGCGGGTGCGCAGCTTAGAGGGAACAGTGGTGAGGACCCATGCACTACTTCCTTTACAACTGAAACATTTCAAAACCTAATGCATATTTCGATGCTGAAGTTGAGAACAGATACAATAATGCAGATCAGGTCAATGACACCCTTACTGAAAAATCATTACATCACACCTAATAAAAGGAGAACTGTACAACACAATTTTTCCCCCGCGCTTTGTTCTATCAATGTAAAAAATGGAGGCTAACACTTAAAAACAAATGGAAAATCGTCACGACAGAAATGAGATATTTGAGGAGAATACTAATGTAAATCAGAAATGATACCTGGCTTGTTTCCAGGCTTAACTTAACCTGCTCCCAGTCCTTATTTATTTTTCTGTCGTGATTTAATCAGTGCAAAGGCTGAAGTAACAATAATATTACACCATATCCAAAAACAAGTCAGATGGTCTGGTCAGGTTTCACGACTACCACCAAGGAAAACGTTCATGCTAAGAATTGTAGGAAACAGGGAGAGGCCGCACATGAGGAGATGGATAGAGGCAATAACAGAAACAAACTGCTGAGGTCCATGATGAAGTTTATTTGTTCCATCAACACTGAAAGGTAAACGAGAAAGGCAAATCAAAAGTTCCCGAAGACATGTACTGTCTTCAATGATGTTATTTACGAAAATCTTATTTACCAAATCAAGAAGAATCGACGTGGGGAAGTTGATAAGAAGGGTGCTATTCCATCAAGACAATGTTCCAGCTCACAAGTCAATGGCTGCCATGACTGTTGTCTACACAATTGTGGATTTCAGTTGCTTGAACACTGGCCTTGTTCACCTGATTTTTCAAGCTCTGACTACTGTCGCATCCCCTAACTGAAAAAAAGAGCTCAGTGGTCGCCAACTTGCCACGGAAGATGACATTATTGATGTTATGAATCAGTTTTGAGGGTACAAGATGCTGACTGCTACAAAGTAGGGATCCGTAAACTCCACGACGGCTGGTCTAAGTGTGTACAACTACTAGGAGACTATGATGAAAAATAACTGACTGAAACTGCCTACAAATATATCGTTGTACCTTAGGCCAGTGACTTTTCAATCATCCCTCGTAACTCTTTGGATAGCACTTTCACGAAAAACAAGGAAATCAAAGTTTTAAGACGCTTTTTATCCAAGGATCAACTTAAAAGGGGTTAATAGTTTTTTTCATGGCTGATTCGGAGACAAGCGATGTACTCAGCGTATACATATATAATAGAGAGGAACTAGGAAGATCAGAGCTAAACAAGGAATTATTTCACATCTTCAGCGAATAAAGACTGTTGGAATATTTCAGAGTAGGAATTAATGCACTCCATAATGTAGTGGAGTCTGTTTAAAATCTTGTTGCTTAGATCTACTCCGTAGACTAAGGACATCTACCCGCGAAGTTCCACAATCTCCAGGTTTACTGTATTTTTCAAGATATTAAAATTAGTTAAAGGTATAACGAAAAAGGAGTCAGGTGGGTCGGTAAGAGATGGGATTGTTGGTGAGAAGAATGATTTAAGATAGTCTAACTTATAAACTCTTTCAAAAATTTCTCTTCTCGTTGTTGCGTGTGCTTCCTGATTTTCTCATATTGCACCATTTGTAGACTAACACACTCCGTCTTCGGCAGCCTGGGTGACCTCGTGTTATCGATAATGAAGGCACTTGCCTGGGCGTCCCTGCCCGAGCCCCTATCGGAGGAAAGGTCCCGCTGCTTGCACGAAAATCATGCTAATCAAACACAGAATGGTTGGGCATGGTGTAATTCAATTTCACAGGGGAACCCCAATCCGTGATTAAAATGAGCACAATTTTTCACTCACTTGGACAGAAAGCACAGACACTGTCCGTCATCTTCGACCAGAAGTCCTTTCAACTGGATTTCCATTCTTTGTTAGACTGGTCGGTATGGATTTAGCCTTTTCCAAAAACCATCGTCTTGTTGATACTTGGGATTACTTCCCCTGATGTTAGAATTATGGGTTAACTCTTTCATTCCAACACTGGCGGTGCTGGCAGATCTTGCACGTTTGTGTGAAGGAATGATGAGATCGATATTTAAGTAGTCTAAATAAAATTAAAAGTAGCACGATTTCTAAACCATTGCATATTTTAAAAATATTTTCCAGTTTCTTCTCATCAAAATTTCTTATTAAAATATATTCTGACAGAGCCTGGAAATTAATTTAGAAGTGAGAGAGTTAACTCCCTTGAGGTTATCACGAGGAAGAGCGATTGACTAACTTCCCCTGACTTGTTTTATCGTGCAGAAACTTGTGCGATCATGGACATCATAAGAAAGCGGGAAATGACGTACGGTCCAATATGTCTACATGGAACGTATGTTTGAGCACCTTCATAAAATCTACACATTATAAAGGTGTCATCATTAAAGTGTTTTATTTCAGCTTGACAAGATGTCTATCTTCCTGGATGCCGTCTGATGGTAGCTCATCCAAACCCGATGTCCTGTCTTGTGTCTACCAGACAGGAAAGTTTTTGTCCGTCAAGATGTAAGATGTGGTTGAACTTTGTTACTTTGAACAACTGTTCATCTCAAGTAACACTCTACACATACAAGCACATAAGACAAGCTGCCACAGAATATGTCATATGCTTCGGTCGTACTGTTAGCCTTCCTTTGAACCTTAAGGACTGGACTGTCAGCGAACATAAGCTCCCTGATTAAGACTTTAGTTGTTTATGTCTTAGCTGTAAGTTTGCGGCAAATACGAGTTGTTTATGTCTTAGCTGTAAATTGCCGTAAATGCTCGGTATTTTCACGCGTATAACACGCAAATAACGTGTATAATGTGCACAAACGACAAATTCTCCTCTCTCTCTCTCTCTCTCACACACACATTAATCGAGTATAGCGGTAAAGCGTGTTGTGTGCAACACCTTGATTGAAAGCGGAAACAACTTTAGGGTCACATACTTTACTAGTAAACCGGAAAATTGCCATTAAGAAATTGTTTTAAAAGGAGGTCTAAAGTTGATTGGAGCTGTGGCTTGTAAGAGATTGTGTTCAGAAATGCGCATGGTAAAGCTGACTGGAGGTGCAAGCCATGGAAGAACAAGTATGTATCTAAACTTCTCTATGTTAAAGAAGACCATATTTGACTTGTGTAATCGTTGTCCGAATATACGGCCGCCAATTTTTCGGTGGGTGACAAGATACCTTCGAGGCCATTTGGACCTCACGTATTAACAGTGTCTGAGATGACTCAAAAGTTTCAGTCAATTCTACTTTTTTTTTAGTGTGAATGAAATGAATTATTTTTTTCATATTCTGAGCGAGTGGTCTTCCCCATATGTGCATTCTGCTCTCTTGTGAGTTTGAGTTATGTGTATGCAATAAAGAGCTATAAATACGACTTAATTACTGATCACACGAGGCAAGTAGAAGGTAACAAAGAATGTCAAAAGTTTTCGTTTTCTTGTCGTTTGACGCATTTTTATTTCATGCAAAGTTGAAAATTCGATTATACATTTTTTTTCTTCATTAAACTCTAATATATATATATATATATATATTCATATGATTAAATATTTTATACCTTCTGTTGTGGTCGTATATATTTCAGTTTAATACATATTAATCACAGTACAGTTTTCTGGTTTTGTGAAGGAAAAAGTGATTTTTCCCCTTAAAAGATGCTAAACAAAAGGGAAGAAAACTGATAGAACTCAAAATTCCCCGGCCCTAGAAAGGGAAACACTTCTTCTTCTTCTTCTTCTTCTTCTTCTCTTTTGGATAAATTTCACTTTTTTTTGCAATTCATGTATGGAAACATAGAGCTTATCTTCTTTGATGGTTTCCCTGGGCCGGTAACTGCTTCTCAGTGTCTCATGGTTGCTGTAGTTTTGGAGGATATGTTCCAGTTTGGGGCACCTGGGCACATGTACAGAGAGCACTAGCACCAACCTTATAATTTGTATACATATGACTTCGGAGACTTCTGTGTCCTGTTCGGAGACGGAAAATGGTGACTTGTTTCTTTCTGTTTAGCACACGATAGTCATCATGTAGTGGTGTTTGTGACTTTATATAGACTGTTAGGTCTAACTCGCAACGTGTGATTGGTGCATCCATGTCTGTGGATAATGTAATTGTGAAAAAAATGTTCCATGGTTCCAGTGTTCGTTCCCCCTCCCCCCAACCCTGATTAATTTAGATTTATTTGAATTTACAATTTCAACTCTTCTTTTGCCACGCATTTGGTAAGTTACGTTTTTAACATTTCTTTTCCTGCTTTAAAAGCGACAGAACTTTGTGTGTTTATTATCTTTTTAAAACTAGTAGACAAATGCATTTTAGACACAAGAAGAAAAAAAAAAGACAGTAAGAGAATTGTCGTAGCTAGAAGCAAGGCCTCCGATAGAACAAGTATGTGGAACCCATATGGTCAGGCGGCTGTTTGTTCTACCGAACGTCTAATGTGCTTTGTGTACAGCTTTTCGAAGACAATCACACTTGTGCTTTATTACTTACTGTGCCCAAGTCTCTTTTTTTTTCTTGTTTGAAAATTTTTCCAACTTTAGTTTCGTTTTTTGTGTAGGTTTTTCCACATATTGTTTCTCTTTGACGAAGACCGTGGGCCATTTTTTTTTTCTTATTATTTTCTGTGTCTTTATGAGAACACTGTTTCCGTATGTTTGATTCTGTAATTATTTGCTTTTCACGCTCCATGTAATATTATGTTTCTAAACGTGGACACAAAAAAGAACAAATATATCTATACTACAAGAGCTTAATATTGAAGAAGGCTGGCTAGTGAAGAGGATTAAAGAGAGAAAACTGAAATATTTTGGACACATTAAACGTCATGATAATTTAGAGAAGACCGTATTGGAAGGATACATAATGGGAAAAAGAAAAAGAGGAAGACCAAGACGAAGATGGCTGCAAGACATCGTTGACGATCTGGAAATGGATGCAGCAGCAGCAGGCCATCTTGCTCACAACCGAGGGGCCTACAGGAGTGCTGTTTGGGAGGCAAAGTTCCGCAAGGGACATGCAAATGAATGAATGAATGAAACGTTTATTATTAGAGTTTTTGTTGCCTGTAAAGGGAGTGCGGCACAACGGGCACGAGTATAACGCGCAGGTACACCATCTCTATATATAACGAGGGGGTTTTACTGTGTAAATCGTCCGACCGTGTGCAAATGAACATACCACCATCGATTTCTTCTCGTACAAGGTGTGACATAGCCAAAGAAATTAAACACTAGGGCACAGCCTTGAATAACCCCTACTTTTCACTTCAGAACTATTAGATGTGCACCCCCCTCCTCCCTCCCCATTAAGTTGCATAGTGTCAGTCATGTCATCATGAAATGGAAGTAATCAACTGAGAAGAGGAAGTGAACGTCCAGTGTTGTGTAGAACACTGCACAGTGCTGGGATGCTCACAGTAACAAATGCCTTTGTGAGTTCAGCAAAAACAATGATGAAATGCTTGAATGCTTAACAGGATTTTCTGAATAAAATTCAAAAGGAATTTAATAAAATGAACAAATTTACAGAAGTGGGACGTGGACTTTGGGATAAAAGATTGTATTTGAAAAAAAAATACAAGGATTAAAATAAAATACTAAAATCAATCACGAGGTTATAAAGTCCGCAGAAAAAAAAGAAAGAGAAGGAGAGGGAGAGGGAGTGAGTGAATGAGAGAGAGAGAGAAAGGAGAGAGACACAGAGAGAGAATGACACACAGTATCGTGTTTGCCAAGATACGTTGTTAACTCTCTCTCTCTCTCTCTCTCTCTCTCTCTCTCTCTCTCTCTCTCTGAACCTGAAGTGCCCAAGGCAAGTGGGGCTTCTGTGCAAGGGTTTTCCACACATGCATGCCCTTTGCCTTTTTTCCCCCCTTTTGCCCAAGTGAGCGTTCTATTACTCAACATCCTCTCTTTTGTTCTCCCCCATATCTCCTTTGGTCTAACCCTTACTTCTGTTCCCCTGTGATGTCCATCTTAGTGCTATTTTTGGTACGTCGTTAACTACTGATTGTTACCTGGAGCCACCTCCAAGCTGGGATCTAGCATTTACTACATCTAGATCATGCTTTGATTTGAATCAGGGCTTCACAATCAGGGCTGCATGAGAGATTACCACTTCAAAAATAAATAAATAAATGAACACCTTTTATAAGCAAATTAAACCGAAAAAAAAACCCAAACCATTTCTACTCAAAAGAACAGTCACGATTATTAGTTCTGACCACACAAGCGTATTGCAGATATAATGCAATATTTTTCCATCAGTCATGTGGTCAGGGAACACTTCCAAAGACTTATTTGTCAGCGAGTCACAAGTGCAGCAACTCTGTATAAGGGTGCATTATCATTTTGAGAAGGAAATAAAGTCTGAATTTGACGTTATAATACTGTAGCTCACTAGTGCTTGGAACACAAGCAAACTTTTCATTCATTCTTTGCTCTTGATTGACATTTGAGCACAAACTTAACGGTAATTTATCACATCTCTCTGCGCTCATCCTTATACATTTATAAGACGGAGCAGTCAATGTCTATTATCCCTGCAACGTTTTGCAAAGTAGCTGCCAATTCTTACTTTCCTGGCTCATTTCCTTGTTAGTGTTTTAAATATAACATGCCCTTTGGTTAACAAAAGCGTCGTTATTTTTTAACTAAACGAGATGCCCGAGGCCTGCCCTGCACCTTGAATGCCGGGGGCATGGTCCACATCTCGTTACGGGTGGACCCGGTTTGCAGTACCACCGGGTCACGGCCTGTTGTTTTCGTTGTCTTATAAAAAAAAAAATATGACCAAAAGTTCCGTTGATCTCGCTGCCATTTGCTTTTCTTTAAATACTCTCTACCACTGAATAATAGGCATTCATCTCAGTCCAACTGTATACTCGTATGTTCTTTGTATCATCTGACACCTTTTCTGTCAAAACAGTGAAGACAAAAAGCTATATTGTATAAATAAAGGACTTTATTATTTTAAACTTGCAATAAATGGTTCTTCATTTAATAAAGGTATGGGTATCATTCTGTATTCTGCTTTTATAAAATCTGAGTATTACATTCACGGCTGACGTGTATTAATAACATCTGGCTTATGAAGTTTCAAAGGATTTTCTGTCCGAGCGTTAGCGAAATCCACCAACACAAGGTAGAGCTCTTTTTCGTCATCTTTGTGAGTAGGTCACGCTGTATGATTCTGGCAAAAATTTCCAGGGCTAAATTTTATCTAAACTTAGAACATCGATACTCTAGTTCTGTGCGTGTGTGTGTGTGTGGGGGGGGGGGGGGAAGTGAATAAATGAATGAATGATCTTTATTTTTAAAGGGTTAAAAAAAAAACTGACCTCGCAGGCCCGTCTTACATTCTGCCATTCATCAACTTCGTCTTTCATTCTTTCCACACACTCGATTTAATACAAGTATACACATTTAAATGAGGGAAAAAAACATGTCAAAAGAGTGCGAAATTATACTATTACATTCACAGTTTAAGAGAATAAGTAATTAACCTAAGAAAATAACGCATAGCACACACATATATTTTCAGTACAGTTCTTCTAACATGTATTCTTTAACATTCATTAAAATAAATTTAGATAGATAGATAGATAGATAGATAGATAGATAGATAGATAGATAGATAGATAGATAGATAGATAGATAGATAGATAGATTCTCTACTTATCAATATAATAAAGTTAAGGGAGGAAACTCTGGATTAAAGTTGGTTTCGAAATACCGCATCAACCCGAAACATGAGGCATTTATCAGAATCATTACCTGATTCATGAAAAAGGCCGGACTTTGAGTATTCTTTTATGACCCTTTACTAGACCTTATGAAATAATGGCACGTAATGGCATATCTTTTGTCCATCATCATTAAACACAAGTGACAGTATGAGAGTAAGACGACAGAAGTATTAGGGTGACAGAAGTATTAGGATGACAGAAGTATTAGGATGACAGAAGTATTAGGATGACAGAAGTATTAGGATGACAGAAGTATTAGGATGACAGAAGTATTCGGATGACAGAAGTATTAGGATGACAGAAGTATTAGGGTGACAGAAGTATTAGGGTGACAGAAGTATTAGGATGACAGAAGTATTAGGGTGACAGAAGTATTAGGGTGACAGAAGTATTCGGATGACAGAAGTATTAGGATGACAGAAGTATTAGGGTGACAGAAGTATTAGGATGACAGAAGTATTCGGATGACAGAAGTATTAGGATGACAGAAGTATTAGGGTGACAGAAGTATTAGGATGACAGAAGTATTAGGGTGACAGAAGTATTAGGGTGACAGAAGTATTCGGATGACAGAAGTATTAGGATGACAGAAGTATTAGGGTGACAGAAGTATTAGGATGACAGAAGTATTCGGATGACAGAAGTATTAGGGTGACAGAAGTATTAGGATGACAGAAGTATTAGGGTGACAGAAGTATTAGGGTGACAGAAGTGTTGGTAGAAGAGTGCACACAGAACGATGCACAGGAAGTGTCCGTCTAAGCTGGAATTATGAACTGAGCACCAACTAGTTAGACAGTAAAAAGGGAATAACGACAGTGGCGAAAAAGAATGCCACAGAGTTGAGAGTTGAGAGAAGTTAAGAAAAAAGAATGCCACAGAGTTGAGAGTTGAGAGAAGTTAAGAAAAAAGAATGCCACAGAGTTGAGAGTTGAGAGAAGTTAAGAAAAAAGAATGCCACAGAGTTGAGAGTTGAGAGAAGTTAAGAAAAAAGAATGCCACAGAGTTGAAAGTTGAGAGAAGTTAAAAAAAAAGAATGCCACAGAGTTGAGAGTTGAGAGAAGTTAAGAAAAAAGAATTCCACAGAGTTGAGAGTTGAGAGAAGTTAAGAAAAAAGAAGCAGCGACAAGACGACAGAGGGATGGACGAAGAGAGATTAGATATAGAGGAACAGTTGTAGTGAAACACTGACAAAGAACAACGTATAAATAAAGAATTAAACTACGAAGCAGTTTGTGGCTCCCGATCGTTGAGAGTTAAGCTGACTTACTGAGTTTTGGTTCAATGCACAATGTTCCCAACAGTCCTTCCTGAGGTCACAAAGACCCTATCAGCTCGGGGGTGGGGCGGGAGGTTGGGTGGTGGTGTGTGGGGGTGGGTCAGTAACAGTACGAAGTACTAACTTAACCGCTATACGGTCGAAACGAGCCGCCAAGGGAGAGTGCAACAAACAACAACATCAGCATAGACAGAACCACCAGACACGGACGTGACCATCTGATCTAGTCAGCAAACGTTTCCCGCACTGGCACACGGGGAATACCAATCAGCTGAGTTACAGATGTAGTACAGTTAATAGCGGACTACCTTTTAAAGTGAAAACAGCGGGTTATAGACCTGTAATCATCCCACTTTGCTCAACTCGGCTGTAAGAGTTACTGCCACTGGTGTTAGGATATTTACCGGTAATGATGGAAAATATTTATTTTTAAGGCTGCTAAAGTGTGAAGAGATAATAGAACATTTCATCTATCTATCTATCTATCTATCTATCTATCTATCTATCTATCTATCTATCTATCTATCTATCTATCTATCTATCTATCTATCTATCTATCTATCTATCTATCTATCTGTCTGTCTGTCTGTCTGTCTGTCTGTCTGTCTGTCTACCTACCTACCTACCTAACCTACCTACCTACCTACCTACCTACCTACCTACCTACCTACCTACCTGTCTGTCTGTCTGTCTGTCTGTCTGTCTATGCAGTTCTGTCTCTTCGATACTTCTTTTTTTGTACTTTCAGTCTCTAGAACTGTACAGTTTAACTTATCGAATGGCTCCACTTGTCCAGTACGTACGTCTCAGTGGCTCACAGCTGACACAGCTTTGGAGGATGTGTTCCACGTTCTGAGGTTCCTGGGGACACACACACCACACACACACACACAAAGATAATTTACAACATTAAACTTTTCACTGGATGAAAATAAAAGACACCTCAAATAAACTTTTATTAAAAAAAAAATGAATATCAGTCTCTATTGAACACATCGTTTCAGAACGTTTTAAAACGTTGATGTACTGGGCAGAACACTTGGTATTATTAAACAACTTGACAAGAAAACAGATGAGCTTATAAATACTTGTAAAACTATCGTAAATACATTTTTTTTTAAACAAGAAAGTATACGGAGAATAATAACGCAATATCAAAACTGTGATTGCTTGAGGTGAGCCCAGGCAAGATCAACGGTTATTCCACACAGTAATTCTCACTTGTCACAACCAGATTTGTCACAGCTGCTGTCACCATCACCATCACAGTAATCACTATCATGTATCGTGCCGACAAACGTGGGTATTCATATCTCTACTTATGTCTCCCCTCAGGGCTTTGTTTCATTTTGGCTAGTAGCCTCTCATAAGGCGTTTGTGCCATACTGTTATTTCTTTTCTTCTGTCTTTTTCCATGATCCTCTTCCCTTTCATTTTTCTTTCACGAAGCAGTGTTTTCAAGCAATCTTTTTCTCATGGTTTTTATTTACATCTATTTTCTCATTCTCTTCTCTTAAGATGTTCCTCATTTATCGTTCTTGTAGTCAAGAGATTCACGACAACCCATTAAAAAAAATTATTTGATGATTTTTTATAAATGTTTTCAGCTTTTAATAAATTTTAAAAAAAACCATCTTGCTGTTGCTGTTATGCTTTGTTGTTGTTGTTGTTGTTATTATTGTTGTTACTCTTGTTGTTTGTTACTGTTGCTGTTGTCGCTTTTGTTGGTACTGCTAGTGTTGTTTTTTTTTTGCTGTTGTATTTGCTGTTATTAATTTGATGTTGCTGCTGTTATTGTTGTTGTTGATACTGTTGTTTTCTTCTTCGTCTTATTCTTATTATTATTTCTCTTTCTCTTCGCCTTTCTTCTTCTAACCTTCTTTCGTTTTGTATTTTGTTCTTCTTATTCTCTTTTTGTTCACCTTTTTACTGTTACATTTCCAAGTCTTCTTCTTCTTCTAATCTCCCAAGACCAGACCTCCTCTGTTATTTTGCGCCCAGCACTGTAACAATACAGAAACACTGACGTCATGTCCACTGGGGAAAAGTTTCTGCTGCGTCTTAGAACACACAGATCAGACCTTTCAGCAGGGCCCACCACCATGAGGGTTGCTTCGGGAGAAGCCACGTTAACTGGACTAGTCGAGAGCACCGATCTATAAATAGACATACTTTTTAAAAAGGCGGAATATAGTGCCGGATTTAAACCTGCTGAGACCCTGAGCTATATAAAGCGTGGAACTCTCTTGCTAAAAATAACAGTCATACATTCTGTGAGATCTTAAGCTGTAACTTGTTTAGCTTCTGGACCTAAATCTGGAACTGGATATGATCTTGGCCAAACTTGATGGGGGGGGGGGGGGGGGGTGAAGACGCCTGTCCGATGAGGCAATCAGCGACCCATAGCTGATATGGTAGAGTCAGGGTCAGCGAACCATAGCTGACCAAGACCATGTGCCACCTCTCGGTGGTACACCTAGTAACAGGCCTAACCTGGCCAGCGGGGCAGGGATCGGCATAGTCCCCAGGGTGGTGGAGTCTGCTAAAGAAGCATTGCACACCCACTGATTTTTAGCTGTACTCCGGGACTGAAAAAAAAGCTGCCATAACCCGCTCCCACGCTGATACCATGCTGTGCCACAACACCTCTGCAGCATCGGCTGCAAAGAACAACAGCTCGCAGTTACAGGGAGTTTGTACGAGACCAAACCTGATTTGCTGGCTTAGTCTTTTTGCGCCGTCTATCTAGCACAGTCAGCGGTGCTCATGTTAAAAAAAAAAAAACCTCACATCTTCGCGCAATGGGTCCATGTTAGATTTTAGATAACATCCAATCAGATTCGATCTCATGCATCTATATCCCATTTGTCTTTATTAATATGTATGACGAGGTTCAACTATATATTATCTGAATCTGATATGTCCTTTCGCTCCAGTGGAACAAATGAAGGGTGAAATAGAACAATGTTGGGGAAAATGGAATAATTATAAGAAGAATGAAACATTGGAACGGGAAAATGTAACGATGAAGGAAACATGGAATAATGTGGAGTTTATGGAGCAGTGATATGAAGACTGGAACAACTGCAGGGGGGGGGGGGGGTGGAATCTTGCTAGGGAAGATAGAACAACGGAAAGGAAAACAAAGCAATGAAAAGAAAATATAATGGTCTTGGAAGATGCTAATTAATACTGTTTCCAGTGTCCAAACAGTCAAGGGAACCCTTAAAATAAATCTGGCCACTATTTTAAAAAATGCCTTGGATTGTCTTATTCGGATTCTATTTGAAACAAGAGAACTGGTGCCTATTTCAATATCGTGATGTTTCAGGAAGCGATTTATCACTTCTTAAATGAGTCATGATGTGAGTAAATGGAACAATAACAGTAAGTGATAACAATCGTGGAAGATGCGAGAGAATACTGATCTATAGAATCCAATCAGCTCGCCAGTTCAGGGAACCAGTAAATCTAATTTTATCACGATTGTCAAAAATACTGGCAGGTTTTGGATTGTATCCAAACATGGCGAAGTCATCTTTGTACACTCTTCCAACAGCCAGAAGGTCTTTCTCGCTGACTGATTTATAAGCTTCCAGAAATGCTTGACTTTTCTGCTTCTTCAGTTGATTTTTGTCTGTAGATTTAAGGAGCGCACTTTTGCAAGCTTCAATGAACTTACTAGCTGACATGTTATCTATATCACCAGGGCTAAAAGGATATGAAATTGAACTGTCTATTACACCACGTATTTGGAGCTTTCGCCATATTCGCAGCCCCATTTGATCTAACGATATACACCGTGAAATATCTTTTTTCCACGAAAATGTACTCTTCACAGAGTCATAAATTATATCCATTTTAGAATCAACAGAATATGATTCTTCGTGCTGGAACGAAGACGATACGTTCAGCTTAGCTAGCAGATAGTCAAGATCTTCCACTGTGGTTTCCAGTTTCCCGGCGATGTCGTAAATTACATCACACATGCGACATTCGTCGTAGACCTGCCGCAGGTGAACGTCGTTTTTATGCAGGTCGTATAAAACCAAATGAAGGAATTGCTGGAAAGTGATCTCGGAAGCACACGCCTTTCTGATGGTCTTCACCTTGTGCAATTTGAGAGCCTTTTCACCCCAGTAGGACCAGTAAAATGGATTCGGTGAAAACAGTTTGTCGATGAATGCTGAAAAAATCCGAGAAAATGGGTCCCGCCCGAAAACAACTTTTATCGACTTCTGTAGAAAATGAGATACGTTGGCTTTCGACCCAATCGATGCGAAACTTTGACAGCGGCCTCGTCCTGCTTGTTCGATGGGGATGGTGAAAGGTGAAGTCATAGGTCCTGGTTTGTCCATGGCCAAAACAACTCTGTTAGAAATCAAAGGATAGATTGAATGAAGTTCAGTTCTACTTTTACAACAACTACAACACCACCACCATAACAACAACAACTACTACTTTTTCTTGTTCTTGTTCTTCTTCTTCTTCTTCCTCTTCTTCCTCCTCTTCTTCTTCTTCTTCTTCTACTACTACTACTACTACTACTACTACTACTACTACTACTACTACTACTACTACTACTACTACTACTACTACTACTACTACTACCACTAGTGATCTCCTCGGAACTTGAGTTTTCAGTAATGTTGACACTCAAGCACAGATGCTGCCTTGGAAGAAGAATGAATTACTGGAAGAATACCCTATGGATGGTATCAAGCCAAGGCTAAAACGATCTATGGATCAATAATGTGTCCAGACAAGAGAATGAGCAAGCTGCAGGTCCACTGCATCCAATCTTTACTGTCAAGGAGACATGATTATGGTGATGAAAAAGAAGAAGATGAAGATGGTGCCGATGAGATAATTAAAAAAGGTGAAATTCCCGTTTCCTTGTCATTAAGACATACTGGGGATATAGTGCTAGGCCCGTATTCCCAAGATCTTCGGCACATGAAAGTCTGATGTGGTCAGTATCACACCTGACCGCATTTACCTTCCTCAGATTTCTCTGGTACCCATTTTTTGGAGCCTGGGTGGACCCAGAGGTCTTTCTGGTGTGGTGGAACCAGAAAAGGGAAAGGCCCACAGCTAGGACTTAAACCCGGTGCTATCGGATTACAAGGCAGCTGAGAAGAATTGTTAAATGTTGCTACAATAATTGAACATTTTTATCTCCCCGAAGTCCCATTTCAGATAATTGTATCATTTTGCTAAATCTATCGTGCCGAACAATGGTGCAAGATTCACCTTACTATATAAATATCATACTGGGTATAAATTCATTGCATCATCATCGTCATCATCATCACAACATCATCATCATCATGTGCCGTGCCGACTGGCGTTGGCTATTATGCTTCTCCAGAATACCCGATACTTCATGCAGGTCATCAGCTCAGTTGGTGATCTCTTCTCACACCATCTAGTCAGACTGTCCAGTATCACTTTCAAATAAACCACATTTCTACTGCTTCCAATGATTTTTGTGCAGACAAAAATTTCTGTTGTCCACGATTCACTTCCATATAATAAGATAAGTTCAATACAGCATTTTAGGACTCGTTTTCTAACATTCATTGATAAGGATGTGTTACATAATATGTTTCTCATTTCTTGAAATGCAGTATTTGCTTGGCTTATTCTGTTTCTAACTTCTGTTCTTCCCATCTGAAGTTATTACTGCTCCAAAGTATTTGAATTTCTGCACCTGAGTTAGAATAGTTTCATTTATTTTTATAGTGAATGTTGGTAGATTCTGTTCCTTAGATATAACCATGGTCTCTGTCTTTTGTTCAAAGTAAGGCCTTTCTGTTCACTTTCTTTGGCAACTTTATCCAAGAGATTTTGCAGGTCTTGTTGGTTCTCAGCTATCAGTACTATGTCGACAGCATACCGAATGTTGTTAATATTGTATCCTCCGACTTTTATGCCTGGTTCTGTGATGATCATTCTTAAAATATTCTCGGCGCACGGAGAAAAAAAAAGTCTGGAGATAGTACACTCTCTTGTCGAACTCTGTGTTTTATTCATTGCATGGCTTCTATGCATTCGCTGCATGGCCGCTATACATTCCTTGCATGGTTTCCAAACATTCACTGCATGGCTTATGCGTAGCTTTTATGTTTGTTCAAACATTTAACACATAAATGATTCATGTCACAAGACTTAAACATGTTTACGCAGATATCCTATTTTGGGAGTCCGATAATGGAGTGTGGAGATTGTAATCCTTAATTTGCACAAAGCTTGATCAATCGATACTTTCATCAGAGAGTTTCTAAAGTTCTTATGGCGCTAATTTCAGGCTAGTTTATAGATGCTGTCTCAAATATGACGCCCTTCTGTTTGTCTGTCTGTCTGTCTGTCTGTCTTTCTTTCTTTCTTTCTTTCTTTCTTTCTTACAAGAGATCTGTTGATTTGATTCACGGAAGAGACATAGTGTTTACTTTTTTTTTTTTTTGCTGTTCTAGTATGAGAGCAATCCAGTCAAGGATTTTCCTCAAAACAACAACAACAACAACAACAACAACAACAACAACAACAACAGCAACAACAACAACAACAACAACAACAAAAATGCACTTAAGACGTGAGGAAAAAAAAAAGAAAAATAGGGTAACTCGGTAAAGAATCCCAGACTCCACTGGAGGGCTCGGTTCCCATTTATTCTCGACTACTTTTCCCTTTCTTTTACGTCTAAGGTACTTGTTACTCTTTCCAGGCTAATCCCGCTTATACCCGCTCTCCTTCTCTGCCGCACACAAGTCTTGTTGTAGCCCGTTCCCTTGTAAATGTTGTCCAGTTTTTAGGCGCCCTTGCAAGTGAGGGACAAGAGATTGAACAAGCTGGAGGTCCGCTGTACCCCCAATGTTTTTTTTTTTTAAACTGTCAAGACAGCACATGCTCTTTACGTCTACTCACGTCCGAGGTTTTATCTTGACGTAAATTTTCACTCCGTGTGGGCGGGGGACTAACACATCGATCCGTTCCCTTACCTCGTTTCTCCAAGAGGGCGCTACATAGAAGCCTGTTAGCATGGGCAGAGGGAGGGAGGGAGGGAGGGACGCTGGACAGAGTCTTAATCACGACCAGGTCGACGCCCCTGACATGATTGCCACTGTAATCTTCACACCTTCACACTCATTACCCGATGCAAAAAAGTGTCAAATATTATTATCTGAACTCTTAACCTGCCAAGAGCTGTTTACACCGTTCTTGTATATGTAATTAATATACGTGTTTAAAATAACTGTAGTCATATGATATTCATTCGTAGTTGTGAGTTCATACTTTTGAACAGCTTAAAATATTAAAAATAAGCATCCACATTTCCCGAACAAAAAAACAAACGACTGCGGAAAGTGATTTTCAGTTTAAAAAAAAAGTTATAGTGTCAGGGATGGTGCTTAATATGCCAAGAATTGAAAAACAAAAGTTAACCAAAAGTCATACTGTAGTATGAAGCTGAGACCGACCTTGTTAAAAATGACGAAGCCACTTTTCCTACGGGGCAGTACAGAAGGTTGTGCTTAGTGGAGATTATCGGACTTTCACTGAATTTTGGCAGTTTGGCTGGGAATCTGCTCCACGAAGTGCCAAATTTCTTCACACATTCCTGTACCATGTTACGCTGCCGGAACCCCATTGTGTCGTTCAGTATATGTTCACTGAAAAAAAAATGCAAGTCATTTTGCAATGTGAGTCATTTTACATTATAGTTAGACTTCGCTGATTAATGTTGCCATTTTAAAAAAAAATAGTGATTAAAGTTTACATTTTTGTTTCGTACTAATTACTGTCGGCATTATTTCTACTAAATTAATGTTGTCATTTTTTCATGCTAATTAATGTAGTCATTTTTTTCTAAACTAATTAATGGTGTCATTTTTTTTCATACTAATTAATGTCGCCAGTTGCTTTTCTGTTCATGAAATCGGTTTCTTAGTTTACATTTCCTGTTTTGCGCCAAGAGAAGGATATACATTTGTAACTTTTTTTTTTTCTTTTACAAATAGTATTCTCACGTCTACTATCATCCTATAATTCTAGTTCTGTTCTCACCTAGTAATTCTAGTTCTGTTCTCACCTAGCAATTCAAGCTCTCTTTTCACCAAGTAATTCTAGCTCTCTTCTCAACTAGTAATTCTAGTTCTCTTCTCACCTAGTAATTCTAGTTCTCTTCTCACCTAGTAATTCTAGTTTTCTTCTCATCTAGTAATTCTAGTTCTCTTCTCACCTAGTAATTCTAGTTCTCTTCTCACCCAGTAATTCTAGTTTTCTTCTCATCTAGTAATTCTAGTTTTCGTCTCATTGAGTAATTCTAGTTCTCTTCTCACCCAGTAATTCAAGCTCTCTTCGCAACTAGTAATTCTAGTTCTCTTCTCACCTAGTAATTCTAGTTCTCTTTTAACCTAGTAATTCTAGTTTTCTTCTCATCTAGTAATTCTAGTTCTCCTGAGTAATTCTAGTTCTCTTCTCAACTAGTAATTCAAGTTCTCTACTCATCCAGTAATTCAAGTTCTCTTCTCATCCAGTAATTCAAGTTCTCTTCTCACCTAATCATTCTAGTTCTCTTCTCATCTAGTAATTCAAGTTCTCTTCTCACCTAGTAATTCTAGCTCTCTTCTAATCTAGTAATTCTGGTTTTCTTCTCATCTAGTAATTCTAATTCTCGTCTCACCTAGTAATTCTAGTTTTCTTCTAATCTAGTAATTCTATTTCTCTTCTCACTGAATAAGTCTAGTTCTCTTCTCAACTAGTAATTCAAGTTCTCTACTCATCCAGTAATTCAAGGTCTCTTCTCATCCAGTAATTCAATTCTCTTCTCACCTTGTAATTCTAGTTCTCTTTTCATCTAGTAATTCTGGTTCTCTTCTCATCCAGTAATTCTAGTTCTCATCTCACCTAGTAATTCAAGCTCTCTTCTCACCTAGTAATTCTAGTTCTCTTCTCACCTATTAACTCTAGTTCTCTTCTCATCAGGTATTTACACATTTCTTCTCATTCTCATTATATTACTGAAAACAGAATTTGTGTAAAAATCATAGAGCCAGTGGTGAGAGTCTTTTATTTATCTAGAGTAAGTACAGATAAGAATTAATCCCATGTTCTTTTCCTCTCAGATTTTCTAGTTAATTAATTCATTGGAGTCCATCCTTTTGTAGGGAATAGATAAGCAAATAGTTACCTGGGTTGGTTGGCAACCCTAAGAGTAGGAATAACGGGTCAGTTACCGGTCAATTTCTGAGTTGCGCACCTCTGAAAATTGACCGGTAACTGACCCATTATTCTTACTCTTAGGGTTGCCAACCAACCCAGGTAACTATTGGCTTATCTATTCCCTACACCTTCTGAAAATTCTCCACTCTTCCCACCTTGGTCCACCCTCAACATAAACACAGTCACATGCACCAAACCACACCGCAACTCACTCTGGGACACCGACCACCTTTCCTGGCTGCCGATGAGCTTGGAAAAGAATGGCTTCGTATTGGACATCTGGCAAATGAAAGAAACGTTTATTAAGCACGTTCAATCAAGCTACAGAGTAGATTATTCAAATATTAAAACAACTACGACTTGGCTTAACGATCCGCCTATAGATTTCTATATGCAAACAGTGCGTGTAATTCTCTGCTTAACAGCCGAGATAATACGGGTTATGGTGATATTTTCTACATTACATATGCAAACAATGTATTTCTCCGCCACTCAGCTCAGATAATAATGGCTAACGATCTTTTTCTGTAACATACAGTCCAAGCTGGGAGCAGGAGTTGGATAGCGAACCTGTTCTAACTCGAATATGCAGAGCAAGAGACCCATAGCTTGTCACGCTACAGTTGACCTTTGTGTGAAAATTGGCACTCGGCATAAAGGTGTTTAGAAAGAAAAAGTTTTCTGAAATCAGAGATCTTTTTCTTTTAACCTGTAGGGCGGGGGGGGGGGGGGGGGGGGGGGAACAATGTTTAACATAGTTGCTTAGTGCAGCAAAGATTCAACGACGTTCAAGTAAAATTCATCCATTTTAATACGAGACAGCGCTTGAGTTCACAGCCAATAAATTAGAAAGGATCATCATTCAGGCACTCAGGGCACATCTGTAGATACCCTGATCTCCTCTTCAATATCTCCTTCAGCGTGCAATAACGGACTACACCCGCTCCTTTCTTGGCTGACCATCCGTCTGGAGCGCTTGATTAGTGGTTCATTTTTCGCCATCCCAAGTTTCACCCCAAACTCCTTCATTCTTGACAACGACGCTGATTCAGTTGCCTTTGCTAAAAGTCCTCTGTTCGACCAGCTTCTCTTATAGAACCGATGATGTCTGCTCGATCCATTGCCTGCCTTTACTCTGTGATAGCCATGTCGGTTAATTGATCTGCTCTTTCATTTTCCCTGACATTTGGCCTGTAGACCACACCACATGGTGTTTTATTAAAACAATAAATGGAATTATCAGTGTTTACCAGCAATGACAGAATTTTTTTTTAAACTCGTGCACGCGGCAAAAGTACCGAAAATATGACCGAAATATGTATGAACATTTTGCTTACTGGAGCTCTTTCTAAGAAATGACGAGGTTACATTCGAAACTTTAAATGGAATTTATCCCCTTTTGTAATAATAAAATGATAGAAAAATGATTATATATTATCAGCTTGTGAGGGGATGAAGAGGCTGTATGATGAGGCAATCACTGACCCATAGCTGATAAGCCAGCGCCAGATTAGCGAACCATAGCTGACCACGACCATGTCCCATCTCTCCGTGGTATCCCCAGTAACAGACCTAGTTTGGCTAACGGGGCTAGGGTCGCCACAGTCCCCATGGTGGTGGACTCTGCTAAAGAAACATTGCACACTCCCCTGCTTTTTAACTGCATTCCGGGACTGAAAAAGCGGCCGACATAACCCGGCTCCCCCACCGACACGATGTTGTGCCTCAACATCTCTACAGCATCGGCTGCGAAGAACAATATCTCGCACTTACAGGGAGTTCGTACAAGTACCGCTACAAGTATCAGCTTGTGAGGAAGCAGAAGAGATGGGCAAATAATAGTTAGAAAGACACAGTACATTGAACACAAATGTGGGATTCAAGAAAGACAGGAGTTTTAAAATTAAAAATCAGGGAAGCATGAAGTCTACATCTCCACGAAATAAAAACAAAATCAAAACAAAGAGCAAGAATTCCTAACATGAAAAACAAAACCCAGACAGTTCCTGAAGGAAAATTGAAAAACGACTTTTGTAGATTAAGCTAAAATAATAATAGATGATAGTGAAGGGAAGTAACCAAGCGTGTTTTTGTCTTGATTACTTCTATAAAAGTTAAAGGAGCAGAAATAAGTATATTCAACAGAATGCAAATTTTCTGCAGACTGAGAGAGAAGGTCTTGTGTCCATATCAATAAAACAGAAATCGAAATGTAAGGGTCATCGAGTTCTATGTAAACTCAAGAGATCTGAAAAAAGGGCATAGAATACACAAGACAGAGAAAGCAAGTGGGAAAAACCCTACAGTGATTATAAAGAAAGGAATGATGTAAGAATTATAGGTCATATATATATATATATATATCTTGTGTGTGTATATGTTAAAACATTACGCTGGAACGCCTCAGCTGGGTCAAACCCTGCTGAATTGGAGTCCTATTTACATCTCTCTGCGTATGTAATGGAAACTAACACAGATACTGCTCCTTGTGTTAATATGAATATTTTTTCTATGTGTTTTCTAGGAAAACTTAAATTACCGATAAAGCAACACAACCTCTTAAAAGAAAACATCTGGCTGAATGCCATAAAAACATTCATAAGGACACATCAAACATTTCGTCGTCCTCAGTTGAGGAGCAGCATCAAAGAGAGACCCGGTGACCGCCCAGTAACACTTCATTTATCGGTCCGAACGGTGTCGTTTCATTTTAGTTTTTGCAGAAAAAAGCTTCTTCTTCTTCTTCTTCTTCTCATAGTGAAACCAGTTACACACACGTACAAGTGTGTACAGCCATGTGCCAAATGCTCAAACGCATTAAAAACAGATGGAAGATAAGATACAGCTCTCGTACAGTTAAACACTGAATAATCATGATTAAATCTGTATGATTGGTTTCTTCACATGATTACACTGTCAAGCAATTAATACTCGACTAAGTGTGGAAACTAACTTTAGCGATTTCTTTAGAAATTGAGCAATCGTTTGTCAACTTTGACCTCCAAGTTACGGATGCCTGTGCTGTTTAACATATAACATAAAAAAAAAATCATGACTACACGTCAGAGAGTTTGCTCCTCTAAGGAATTTCATGAACATGGAACTTTGGTTAGAATATTTTTAGCCACATGCGCGGGAGATCTCAGTCTATCTCTCTCTCTATAAATATGAACGTGTGTGTTGTGTATGTTAGAGCATCACGCTGGAACGCCATGAGGAATTTCAACCAAACTTGGCACACATATTTCTTACAATCTGGACAGTGTACCGTGGGAGTTAGATCATCCCTAGGATACCCCTATGATCCCTAGGGGTCGGGGTGACATGTGAAAATAATCGAGAGCGAACGATATTGGTGTCGAATCCATAGTTTTCGGTGTCTCTGAGATGAATAGTGACACTCCCGATGCCGTTTAAGTCCAAGCTCAGACCCCATCGGCATGGAGTCCTAGGGGTGGGGGTGGGATGTGGTGACATATACAAATAATCGAAAACGACCGATGTTAGTGTCAATTTCATAGTTTTCGGTGTCGCTGAGATGAATAGTGACACTCCCAATGCCGTTTACATCCAAGTTCAGCGCCATCGGCATGGGGGCCTAGGAGTTGGCTGGGATGGAGGTGACGTGTAAAAATAATCGAAAACGACCGATATTAGTGTCGATTCCATAGTTTTCGGGGTCGGTGAAATGAACAGTGATACTCCCGATGCCGTTTAAGTCAAAGCTTAGCCCCAATTGGCATGACGTTCTAGGGGTGGGTATTGGATGGGGTAATATGTACAAATAATCGAAAACAACCGATGTTACTGTAGAATCTATAGTTTTCGGGGTCGCTGAGATTAAGAAAATTCAGCCCCCATCGGCATGTCGATGGGGGGGGGGGGGGGAGGAGGGGGGGGGGAAGGTGAGAAGTGGTGAAAAATAAAATGTCCAAATTGACCGATATTAATGTCGAATCCATAGCTTTCAGGGTCGCTAAGTTGATTGGTGATAATCCTGATGACAATTGAGCCCATGTTTTATCGAATAGAAGGAATAGGACTCTGTAGAACCGTCTAGACTCTGTAGAACCTTCTAGAAGTTTGTGGAAATGAATAAAACTTTGTAGAACCTTCTAGAAGATTGTGAAACTGAATATACCTCTGTAGAACCGTCTAGAAGACTGTGGAAATGAACAGAACGTTGTAGGGTCGTCTAGAAGTTTGTGGAAATGAATAGAACTTTGTTGATTTGGATAAATAAATACCCGGGCAGCGCCGGCTAATCAGGTAGTTTTAAAATAGGAAACGAAGTAAAAAAAAAAGCAGAAGGCGAATGAAGAGAAAAACGTATAAATGCAACAAAAAAAAATTAGCCAAAAGTATATAAAGTTCTATGACATACTAATCAGTAAAATAGGAAATATTAAAAAGAAATATTAACCAGTAAAAAGAATATATCAAAAGGGCATGTTAACCAGTAACAAAATATGTCCTTTTGTAACAAAAAGACATATTAACTGTAAAAGAGCGTAAAAGGGCATATTAGTCAGAAAAAGAGAGTAGGAAAAGGGCATATTAATCAGCAAGAGAGTAACAATAGGACATATTAACTGTAAAAGAGCATAACAAAAGAACATATTAACTGTAAAAGAGCGTAACAAAAGGACATATTAACATGTAAAACGCGTAGCAAAAGGGGATATTAACATGTAAAGCGCGTAACAAAACGAAATATTAGTATGTAAAGCATGTAACGAAAAGATCTTTTGTGATTAAATAGAAAAAAAAGGAGGCTTCTATGGTAATTTAGATTCACTGCTGAACAGTGAAGAAATGTTAGCGATCGTATGAATTATATACACGAAGTCATTAAAAACACATTTAACAAAAAAATAGTATTGAAAAAAATTAGAAGTATATATTGAAGTAAAGTTAACATTTCATAAGTTGAAATATTATTACTGTGTCTTGTTAACAATTTTTCAAGGAAATGAAAAAAAGAGACCTCCTTTTTGGGACAGGGGGGAGGGGAAGTAGGTTCTGGAATCACTGCAGCCGAGGTCACGCCACGCTTGAATGATTAAAAAAATATGTCTCATGATGTAAGCCACGAAATTCTTAACGTAGCGTGCGTCTATTTCGTGAATTTAGACATATATGAAGTGAATTAGGCAATGGATAGTAGCAGCACCAGATAGCACCAGAAATGGCAAACTTTGCTGATTTGTCAAACTATGAAAAAAAAATCTGTTCCCCACAGCATTTCCATGTCGAAGGAGTGTGAAGTGTTAGCGCCTTCACATTTCAAGGCCAGTACATTATTTGAGATAGGGATGCTAGGACCTGTCCTCACTGCCTTTGTTTCCTAGGGAAACCCCAGGTGCCCATTTTTTGGTTTCTTTGCTTTGTTTGTTTGTTCAGGCTGGGTTAACCGGTCAATGTCGGTCGGTCTGAAAAAAAAAAAAATCCTCCCGAGTGCTAAATCGAACCAGGGACAGGTGAGTGTATTAACCACTACACCCACTGCGGTACATGGTTTACCATACGCGTTTTTTTTTTTAGTCGCGTTTAACATAATTTCGTTTTTACAACCAGAGAATCCCAAAATAAGCTATCAAGTGGAACACAAGAGGTCGAAGACAAAGAGGTCGATCGCGTGAAACTTTGAACAGGACATTGATAAGAGGCTAGGTTAGTGGGAATAACCTCCCCTGATGAGGTTGGAAAAGCTCGCAGAAAACAGGAAATCTTGGCCAACTACCAAGAGAGCCCTGTGTGACGTTTAGCGACACAGGAAGGATGTAAGATGTTTAACATAATGAAGAGCTGAATTAGGTAGTTTGTGAAAACGTCAGATCGAGACAACAGAAAGATTGGATTGAAGATCCAGTGCAAACAGGAGTGTGAATACGACGACGACGACGATGATTATGATGATGATCATTATGATGATGATGACTGATATAAAATGCCCTATTATATAAACAAAAAAAACCTATCTCAGAATTAAGGTATTAATTCTTTCGCCCCTAAACAACACTGACAGTGTTGCTAGATCCTACACACCTGTGCAAATCAATGCTCTGAATGATACTACTACTATTTCCTCCTCCTCCTCCTCCTCCTCCTCCTCCTCCTTCTTCTTCTTCTTCATTGCTTTTTATTTCTTATATTTTCTTGCCAGTTGGTAACACCAATCTTTTTTTTTTAACAGAGATGGGGTCTAACCCCTAACTTGGAATACTAGGGTGCAAGTTTCGTCTGACCCCTACCCGCGCAGACCTTCCCGACTTGGTTGGACCTGCCAGGAGTAGAACCTACTTCCTGCTAGTATAGCTCTGGGGGTGGTTAGGGTACACAAGCTGTTACGCCACGACAAGGAACCTGCACCATGTGACAGGCTATTGTCAAGATCTACAAATAAATGAAAAGCAGCACATGAATGATATTTGGGACAAATTTAAATAAAATGAAAAGTAGCTTACTTATAAGCCATATTTTTAAATTAGAGAGAAGTTTCCTTGCAACTTCTTTCTGCCAAATTTCTCATCAAGATTTATTTTGGCAGAGCATGAAAATTGATTCTTGAGTGAAAGGGTTAAACACGACAAGACTGATCTTACCTTCCTCATTTCTTGGGATTTGCCACACTAGCACGCACACAGCACAAAGAAATGTTGCAATCATGAGTTTTTTGCGTTTATTTCTGTAACACCACGTGACAAACAACAAGCAACCCCGTTGCATGATGGATGGCTGCCAGCGGGTGAAATAAAGAAGACAAAAAAAATTGATTATTAATTTATGCATTGACAAAACAGTTTATAAAATATGTTGTTACAGCGGTTCTCAACATCCCAGGTTCCAGTACTCTTCTTTCAACCCAGGCTTCCCCCTGATTCTTCACTTATATCATCATCATCATCATCATCATCATCATCCAAATGGACGACGACGCAATCAGCGACCTATAGTGGACATGCTGGCGTCAGGGTTGGCGAATCATAAATGACTAAGACCCTGTCTCACATCTCCGTTGGTACCCGCAGTAGCAGTCCTATTCTGGTTAACGGGTTTGGGATCGCTATAGTCCCCTTGGCGGTGGAGTCTGCTAGAGACGAATTGCATAGCCCTCTGGCTTTTTAGTCCTACACAGGGGCTGAAAAAAATAGCTGTCATAACCCACTCCCAGGCCGAGACGGTGTTGTGCCTAACATATTCATAGCATTGACTAGAAAAAAGAAACATGAGCTCTCAGAACCATGGAGATAGAAGACAAGACAAGACAAGGGAATCATCATCCAGAAAGATTTTCACCATTACACATGGTATTTATTGAAGAGTGGACAATTTACTTTCCTTAGATTTCTCCTCTTGGTCTTAAAATTCCTTCCAGGTAAGCCGCTACACCCCCCTCTCCCCCAGTTGAGAACCACTGCGTTAGACCGTTTCTATTTTCGTACTCTGACACAATTTTCGGTCAAAAATATACCACTGCACAAAAGTTAAGGGCTACTCCTTATTTTCAACACGTTTTTATGTCAGCTAATACACTGATACTGTAAAGCAGGGGCATATCAAACTGAGGGTCCCCGGAGGGCCATATGAGTCACATTTGTTGTCATGAGGGCCACACACGACAACTAAGTGAAGTCATTTAATAAAAATTATTGCATAATATTTTTATTACGTAAACACAGAAACATACAGTGCATACAAATGGTTTAGCGGCTAGCCACATTCATGAATGCAAGGTAATGAAGTAGTTTAAGAAAAGAAAAAAAAATTTAAACAGCAACATAGAGTTGTATGCAACAGCAACAAATACACTATACACAAATTAGAACAGTTCAAAATGAACATTTATCTACGGCTATTTTTAGTGTTTAGTCCTGAGGCTTGACACCTCTTTTTAGTGACAATTTTTGCGATGTCAGGCTGACATGTCTGTGCAGTTCCGACTTTGATCAGAGATGACAAGCGTTGATTAGCCAGCCTTGTTCTCTGAGAAGTCTTTGTTCATTTCATGAAGGAAAATAACTGTTCATACACATAGGTAGAACCGAACATTGACATAATCCTTGTGGTAAACTTTCTGAAGTTTTTAAACTTTCCAGGAAGGTATGACAAGAAACCAGGTATCCCCACTTCAAGATACTTTGCTCTGAGTGTAGAATCCGACCGCTTTTCTAATAGTTCCATCTGCAGGCTTTCTTCTGCCTTGGCAACATCAAAGGTGAATGGTGCTGAGAATAATGCGAAGTCGTGTTCAAAAGATGAGAAATCACGAAATCTTTCCTGAAATTCTTTTGACAACAATTCCAGGCGACTGTCATACTTAGAAAGCTAAATACAGACTCAGTGTTGGCAGTGATTTTCAGCTCTTTGCAGTTAGGAAAATGAACTAAATTTTCATTTGACAACTATGACTTCCATAAGCTTAGTTTTGTAATGAAGCACTTGATGTCATCATACAACTAAGTGATGAGTTTGTTTTTACCTTGTAATTTCAAATTAAGATCAGCTAACTGTGCATTAATGTGCACAGCAGAAGCCAGATCTTGGAGCCAACTTTCATCTTTTATTTCATCTGTGTTTTGATCTTTCATCTCCAAAAAGATAATTATTTATTGTCTCAACAAATAAAATCTTTTCAGGACTTTGCGACATGACAATCAGCGGACTTCTGTGTAGAATGGAACATCGGTAAACTGATCACCCATATCTTCCAACAGCTGGCTGAACTGACGTTGGTTGAGAGCACGGCTTCTGATATAGTTCACTGTCTTTGTGACCAAACTAAACACAGATCCAATTTTTTAAATACTTGAACACAAATTTTGCTGATGAATAATGCAGTGAAAATATGCAAATGATGAATCTGGATGCGAGTTTTCTATTTTTGTTCGTAACATGGCACCAACACCATTATGTCTGCCAAGTATATTCGCAGCGCCGCCGGTAGATAAGCCTGCAAGTTTACTCATATCCAAACCATAGTCATGCAGAACCTGCTCGACTTTCTCAAAGATGTCCTGGCTTGTTGTAGTGTCATGCATTGGGATCAGTTCAATCAGTTCTTCATAAATATTAAATTGACTGTCACAAGTCCTGATGAAAAAACGCAAGATGTACTATTCCAGTGATGTCAACGGTCTCATCAATAGCAAATCTTGATAATGTGGCCTTCAACTGTTGTTTCAAATCACTTGACATTTCATCAGTCCTTTCAGCAACAGTGCTCCTAGTTAATGAAATATCTTTGAATAAGTCTGCTTTCTCTGGGCACACAATTTGAGCGGTTTTTACAAGGCATTGCTTTACTAAATCTCCTTCATTGTAAGTTTTTCCGCATATGGCGACCACTGGGCTGAGTTCATAGCTTGCAGTAAGGGAAGCCACATTCCCTTTCTCAATTTTCGTAAAACAGGTTCGTTGCTGTCTGAGGTTAGCCTTCAGTTCTTTGAGTCTTAAGACACGCATTGGACCTTCATGTTTATCGTCAGATCGATGGTTCGTTTCATAATTTCTTTTCAAGTTGTACTCTTTTGGCGTGGCAATGCTGTTGTTGCAAATTAAACAATATATCTTTCCATTCACCGCTGCGCAAAAATCCTGTAATTCACATTTGTCTTGAAACATTCGGCCTTCCTCGTTCATTTTCATTTTTTTCTTAGCTAGATGAACACTAGCCACTTTAAATATGATGTGGAATCTGAAAAAAAAAACTAAAAAGAAAATGACCAGTTAAAAAACTGAAACGAAATTTAGGCCAGCTTATATATCCTTTGTGCGGGCCGCACTATGCTTGCATAAGGACGCATGCGGCCCGCGTGTCGCATGTTTGACATGCCTGCTGTAAATAATAGTTTCGTTGAAACTTGTTTCATCCCATCCACAAACAGTCCTCTATGCCCGTGGGTTATGAAAAGCATTCACTGATTATCATGGTGGATGTAAATCCCATGTGCAATAACGCAATGTTAGGCGTTAATTTAGGATATGATTCACGCTTTTCGCCAACCCACGCAGGTAAAAAAATTGTTCTGATCCGTGATGCAAGGTGCGATAAGGACTCCTACAGAACAGGTGTCACTTTTCATTTGTTTTAACATTGATGAAAAAAAAAGAACGGTTTTGCACATTGCAAAAAAAAAACCATGCCCCAGAGACGGAGTCTTAGCACCCTAGGACGTGCCCGAGCTACTGCGTTGGTTGAGAATGGCGAATCCGCTCGTCAGGCTGCAAGACGTTTGAAACTGTCATATTCTACCATCCAAATAATTTTTTTCTGAGAGATTTATAGCCACAGGAGGAGTAGAGGACCGAACCGGCCAGGAGACCGGCGTTGTAAGAGATGGCGGGATAACAGATATCTCAGTCATCTGTCCCACTCTACGAATCAGCTGATGAATACTGCACTCATTAACGTCAGCAGGATGACAGTTTGCAGACGCTTACTTGAATTAGGACTTGCTTCACGAGGACCAGCGGTCAGAATCCCTCTAACCCCAGCCCACAGCAGAGCCCGTGATGTCTGGTGTTGTGATCATATCAGGTGGACGAGATGCCAGCGGAGTCAAGTCTTCTTTACAGACGAGTCCCTCATCACTGTGTCATTTAATGATGGCGGGGTTCGTGTTTGGAGAAAACAAGGAGAGCATTTTACTGATTCGAGAAGTGGATCATTCTGGGGGCGAGACCTTTCCTCATGTCATCCATGGCACATTAACCGGCCTCAGGTACCAAGATGAGATGTTGCGACCTCTTATTCATCCTGCTCTGGAGGCCATGGGTCTTGCAGTATGCAAATCCTCGACTGCATCGAGCTCGTATCGTTAATGACTTCATTCAACACCAGAGAATCATCATTCACCTGTTCTTGCTCTAACTGAACAACTCTGGGATATCTTTGGAAGGAGAGTATCAATTAATCACGCTCCGCCAGTCTATGCTGCATAGCTGACTCTGTTTCTTCATCAGGAGTGGGAATCTGTTCCACAGGATGTGGGAGTCTGTTCCACAGGATGTGGGAGTCTGTTCCACAGGATGTGGGAGTCTGTTCCACAGGATGTGGGAGTCTGTTCCACAGGATGTGGGAGTCTGTTCCACAGGATGTGGGAGTCTGTTCCACAGGATGTTCTTAGACCCCTTGTAGTCTCCATGCGTCAAAAATGTATCGAATGCTTGGCCCCAAATGGTGATTATACCTGATTTTCACAGATCAAGTGTAACAGTATTTATCTTGTGACTTTTATGATGATGGGTGAGTGGCTTCTCAGGCTTATAACCTTTGTTTGGGTCATCACATAAGAGTTGTATGATATGTTGCATTTAAATGCAGTTAATTATAATATCAATTCTCTTATATTGGCTGCATATTATTTTTTTTAGAGAAGGGTTTTAGCAAGTGGCCCTTAACTTTTGTGCAGTGGCATATTTTCTGTGGTTCCTTCCTTTAAATCAACTTAGGTTAGTAAATATGCGCGCTACTGATTTGTGGTTACACCTGGACATTTAACAAAACAGCTGAGAAACACATAAATGCCTTTGAATGTAAATGCTACAGAAGAGTTCTTCAAATATCATGGACACAAAAAAAGAACAAATATATCCATACTACAAGAACGTAGTATTGAAGAAGGCTGGCTAGTAAAGAGGATTAAAGAATGAAACTTAAATATTTTGGACACTAAACGTCATAATAATTTAGAGAAGACCGTCTTGGAAGGGCACATAATGGGAAAAAGAAAGAGAAGAAGACCAAGGCGAAGATGGCTGCAGGACATCGTTGATGATCTGCAAATGGATGCATCAGCAGCAGGCCATCTTGCTCACAACCGAGAGGCCTACAGGAGTGCTGTTAGGAAAGCAAAGTTCCACATGGGACATGGAAATGAATGAATGAATAACTCTTTCATTATTTTTGTATGTCATAAGGTAGTTTTTGGTGAGCAATGAACACAGAAAGAAAGAAATTAATTTTTATAAACATTTTCATTTTTTTTTTTTTTTGAAGGATGGAATTTGCAAGTACAGAGAAAAAAACTAAAATTCTCTGGAAAAATTGGCCGGTTTTGATTGACAGGACGAAAAAAGTACACTCCGTACAATGAAGAGCAAAATTTCAGAGTGCTGGCCCTTTACTGGTTGCTTGACAGAAGGCTGTTATACATATTCCTTTGAATATCATTATTCGCATTTATGAAAGATTACAGTTTTAAAAAGTGGTACTTGTGAGTACCGTTGGAATACCATTCACTGGGCATATAATGAAAGATTTTGATGAAAGGGGGGGGGGGGAGTTGAAGTTGAAAAGGGGTCTTTTGGTGGAAAAAGGGGGGGGGGGAGGAGAAATTTAAAAAAAACAACACAACAAGAAGGGTAAACAAGACAGAAGCAGAGGAGGACCTATAGAGAATATTACGAAAATAAAATACGATGACATAAAAGAGAGTCACCAAGAGAACTCTGATATAAAATGATCAATGATCTATATCTGTGGAGAAACATGATCTCTAGTTCTCTGCAGTGCAGCATCTAATAATTATTATTGATTTTTTAAAATCTGAACATGTCTTTTTCCCCATAAATACACTGACAACCCGCTGTGCTGGTCAACAAGATGTGTCTCGCCATGCAGGTAGATAGTTGTGCTCTGAGGCTGTCTCTTCGCTTCTTACGAGGCTTGTGAAGCGCATGACACAGTTAAACTTCTGGAAAACAAGCAACCCAAAACTCGAATGGGCATGACCTTCCAGTTCTTCTGTGGGCCAAAGCTCAAACTCCGGAGATCTGTCCCGTTTCGCTTTAAATGGAATCTCCGTAATGTAACGAGGTGTGGTGGTGGTGGTGGGTGGACGACTGTACCAGGCGTCAGCGATAAGGTAGGCACCTATGCGAAGCATTCTTTCTTGCAACTTCTTTGCAAGTTTTATAAATAAATATTCTATGTTAAGAAATAGAACACGAACCTTGTTGCATCTTGGATGGAAGGGGGTTGGGGGGGGGGGACTTGCTGTTTGTACGATGCTTGTTTAGCAGGCTCCACCACCTTGGCGATCTCAACCCCGTGAGCCAGTCTAGGCCTGCTGCTATCTGTGCTAACGGAAAAGTGGAACAGGGTCCTAGTTAGCTACGGTTCGTCAAAAACTGACCGTTGCTAGCACGTCAGCTGTGAGTCACTGATCGATGCTAGCATGTCAGCTGTGAGTCACTGACCGTCGCTAGCATGTCAGCTGTGAGTCACTGACCGACGCTAGCATGACAGCTGTGAGTCACTGACCGTCGCTAGCATGTCAGCTGTGAGTCACTGACCGTCGCTAGCATGTCAGCTGTGAGTCACTGACCGACGCTAGCATGTCAGCTGTGAGACATTGACTGGCACATCAGACAACGCCTTCGCACCCTCCCCCCCTCCACCCCCACCTCCAACCACCAATACTTTCCCCAACACAAATGAGCCGAGAACTCATCATCGATTGATCCGTAATTTCATACAGGTCAGAAGAAAATTAGCTGCATACCAGAGTAACAGCATGAGGTCGTGTAATCCAACAGCATGAGGTCGTGTAATCCAACAGCATGAGGTCGAGATCCGATGTGTAATAATGGCGAATCTACAATTACCAATACCATCACAAGCCGAGTCAATGATACGGTCAAACCTCGTTCTCACAGATTTTTTTCCCCTACATATTTTCTGCCCATTTCTCTCTCTCTCTCTCTCTCTCTCTCTCTCTCTCTACTTACATATTAAACGTCATGATATATTAGAGAGGACAATCTTGGAAAGGTACATAATGGGAAAAAAGAAAGAGAGGAAGACCAAGGCGAAGATAGCTGCAAGACATCGTTGATGATCTGCGACTGGACACATCAGCAGAAGGGCATCTTGCTTACAACAGAGAGGCATACAGGAGAGCTGTTAGGGAGGCAGAGTTCCGCAAGGGACATACAAATGAATGACTGACTGAATGACTTCTACGCTAGCATCTGGAACATTTTGTAACACATCATCATGATTTACGTGGGTACTTTCAGATAGTAGGATAGTGCAACAAAGAGGACAACAGTCATAACAGGAACTTTGAGACAGTTACACCTAGAAAAGGTCGGATCGATAAGTAATATATATATATATATATATATATATATATATATATATATATATATATATATATATATATATATAACAGATACAATCTGAAATGCGAGAAAATTCGTGATTTGTACGCTGAGCACGCAGGAAGATACCAACGGATCGGAGGAGATAATGTTTTCGTTTAAGCCTGAATGGCTATGTTATTCTTCGATGGATATGTATGTATGTATGTATGTATGTTTGTATGTATGTATGTATGTATGTGTATGTATGTATGTATGTGTGTATGTATGTATGATGTATGTGTATGTATGTATGTATGTATGTATGTATGTATGTATGTATGTATGTATGTATGTATGTATGTATGTATGATGTATGTATATGTAATATATGTATGTGTGCATGAGTGTGTGCGTTTGTTTTTTTTTTTTTGTAGGTTAGTTATGGTTCATATCCTGTGATACGGACGCATGCAAGCTATGCTATCGATTCCTCCTATCAATCCCGAACCCACTCAGTTATGATTGTAATAGATAAATTGTACGCGAATAATCAAATCTCTGTTATGATATGTATGTTCTATGTAAGACTTTAATGTTTTGTTAATTCGCATTTTGATGGTTATTATTTGCACATAAATTTATGTGTCACTGAATTTTATGTATACGCTTTTTTGTCACACATATTTCTTGCCAATACGAGTAGTTCTTTTTACTTACAATCAGACATTCAATCATTAAGGATGGTAGTTTTAGATTATGTATGGGACGATTCTGTTTTAATCATACTAACCCCTAAATATGTAAAGATGTTAATTAATTTCAGTTATTCCAGTGATGGTATTTTTTGAAGGAATCAAAAGAATATTAAAGGAAATGGATATAAGGTTGAATTTGTTGTAAATAATATAAATTTACGATCTTTTGATGAAGAATCGTTTTAATTGTGTTCTTTTTTTCTTTGTTGTAATGTGTTGATGTGTAATCTGTGTAATCATCAATCAACGGTACCTGTGAACTTACAAACCATATAAAAATAGAAAATTTATCATTTTTTAATATTCCTACATCAGCGGATTAGTTGACCTGGCGCCTAACCACTCAGCCACCTGGGCTGCCATGGAAGAATCACGAATCAAGTAAAATCTTCTAATAACTTTGGCGACTTCATAGTGACTAAATATTTTGCAGATGACATGACTCTTGTCAGTGACAATGTGAAATCAATGCAAGAAAAAACATATACCCTGTCTTCAATGGCTAGTAAAATGGGACTTGAAATTATCAAGGATAAAACAAAAACAATGAAACTTCTCATTAACCACGAAGGAAAAATATACGTAAAAAAGAACAGCTGTTAAAGAAGTAAACCAACTTGCATATCTCGGCAGCTACATAGACCAGGATGGTGACACAAGAATGGAAGTTAGAATTCGAATTGCAAAAGCAGGATTGATCTTCGAAAATCTTGAGAATGTAGGTGATAAGCACAAAAACCAAGTTAAGACTATTCAATTCAAATATAATATCCACCTTCATTTATACATGCGAAAGCTGGAAAACAACTAAAGAAATAGACAATAGATTAGACTCTTTCGAAAACAAATGCCTAAGGAAAATACTCGTATAAAGTGGAACGAATTCAAGAACAACGCAGAGATAAGACAGTTGAGCAAACAACAACCTGTCTCATGGGTGATCAGAAAAAGAAGATGGACATATGTCGGTCATGTGATGAGAAGAAACAATCAGAGAATCCCTAAACAAGCTATCAAATGGAACACAATAGGCCAAAGAAATAGAGGTTGACCACGTGAAACTCTAAAGAGGACAGTGATAAGAGAGGCCAGTTCAGTGGCCTTGATGAGATTGAAAAACTCACCGAAGACAGGACATCTTGGCGAACTACCATACGGGCCCTATGTGACGTTTAGCGGCATGGGAAGGATGTAAGATGTAAGATGAAATCTTAGAACAGTATGTACTTATACAGTGTGGCCGCTGTAAGTCAGTCTCATCAACAGGTCTTTGAGAGAAGATAAAGTGTACAGTATTATCAGAGCAGGCATGAATAACATTCACGTTATAGTAGAATTTCAGTTATGACACTTTAGGATATCCATAATAAACGATTAAGACACTTGGCAGCGGAACAGGTTGTTCTGTGGTAAGTCATGGCTAAATGTAAAGCGCCAGAAGATGACTAAAGTTATCAGACGCCAACATCAAACCGCGATGAGCATTCAGAGACGGGGAGGGGGGGGGGCAAGGCCCACAAAGCCTATCCAGATTTCGTTATGAGCAAGCTCTAACCAAAAGATCATCATCATCATCAGTGCTCTATACTCCCAATGGAGCATATGGCATCAACAAAGATTCCCCAGCCAATCAAGCCGGAATACCTATGTCTTTCCCGCTTTCTGTAGTTCTTCTTGTATTGTAGGTCTCCATGTTCTTAATGCCCTGCCCCTCTTTCGTTTTTCCTTGAGGCGTCCAAGTCAAGGGGGTATATGGGTGTTTTTTTTTCGATACGTAGTATGTGGTCAAACCATTTCCGTCTCCTTCCTTTGATCTCTTTAGTAATGTTCTCAATGCCCGATCGTTTCGTTATTTCCTCTTTTGTCACGAGTTCTTCCCAGTGTAATCTTAGAATTTTCCTAAGACGTCTTTCTCCAGATCCTCTCAGCCTACTTTCGATTCTCTGATTGGTTCTGCATTTTTCTGCTGCATATAATAAAATGGAACGCACACTAGATTTATAGATTCTGATCTTAAGGCTCGTATGAACAATGGGAAATTTCCATACGTTAATTTGTTAAAGGCCCGAGATGCCTGTCCATTTCCTGTAGATATTTCCTTCTCGATATTGCTGTCTGCTGAAAAAAAGGCTCATGAATAAGAATCAAGAGATATACTTATGTTTCTTCTTCCTTCTTCTTAAGCCCAGAGTCTGGATGTCCTATGTTAGAATTTAACTCTGTCACGTGATGATGTGATTACGTTGTCGAAAACTATTTTTCGATCGTTCAGCTGTCAAACAATCAAAATTATCAATGGAAGGTCAGCCAATGAACAACTACGGAAGTAATTACAAGATACCCGAAGTCAAACACTGTTCAAGTTACTTTCTAGACTCTCAGTGAAATACTGTATTAAACAACAGTTGTCAGTGTGGACGTGGCTATAGTATTGTCATCATTTCTTAAATTAGACTCAATTATTTACATTTCGTCCATAACTGTGATCTATTTCTTCGCTATTCAGAATTAGCAGTCAGTACGACTAATCCAAGTTGTCTTTCCTCCTGTGAACTTTCGTTGACATTCTGTACGTAATTTGATCGACACTTGTCTAAGCAAGTCAAGATTATCTGACCTTTCGGCATCTCTTCATTATTATTCCGTTTTTCTTCTTTCTTCTTCTTCTTCTTCTTCTTGTCTTTGATTTATTCTTTCTGTCCTATACCCTGCTATGTTATACTCGTCTTACTGGTGGCAGATCTTAAGCATACAGACTTCACACTTGAAGGAAGTTTACTGTCGATCTAGCTACCAAAGTGAAAATCTGATATCTTCGTATTTTCAGCACTAGCATGATCTAATACAGTGGTTGTTAACTTTTCAAGCTCAAGACACATACACATGAGAAAAACGTTCACACTGGGGTACATCTCTTCATCATATTAGTCGAACGGACAAAAAAAACGATTACATAATAAATTAACTATCAGTATGTAAAACCTTCCGCAGTACACGCGAACTTGTCGCTGTACGATTATTCGCTGTACGTTTGTTCGCTGTTGCACATATTCGCTGATACAGTACAACGAAATGTCTAGCCAAAGAATTTATTGTTATAGGTTTTCCTTAATCATAAATATGAACATGGCTCAAGAAACTATATTTCTGCTATTTTAAATGAAGTGTTTTTAAACTGAAGTAATGCTCCTTTTTTCGTCTTTTGTGATACCACATGGAGCTACAAACTTGTGTCCTTATCACCCAACGTTGCGATGATCTTGAAGAAAAGTTTCTTATGAGCGGGACGAATGTCTTGCTTGAATTATCGGAGTGGGACCAAGAAGAAAATGTGGTCTCGGCAGACTGCACTGACTTGGAAACCATCCTGGACTCTGTTCTGTGATGTCGTTCTTCAAGCACATCAGTTCTGACAGTTTAATCGGAAGAGCCAGTCGTCATGCACATCGACTCTGTCATGTCAGTGTAATCGGATGAGCCATTCTTCAAGCACATCAGTTCTGACAGTTTAATCGGAAGAGCCAGTCGTCATGTCCATCGACTCTGTCATGTCAGGGTAATCGGATGAGCCATTCTTCAAGCACATCAACTCAGTCACTTCAGGGTAATGGGGAGAACCATTCTTCAAGCACATCAACTCAGTCACTTCAGGGTAATGAGGAGAACCATTCTTCAAGCACATCAGCTCAGTCACTTCAGGGTAATGGGGAGAACCATTCTTCAAGCACATCAACTCACTCAGCTCAGTGTAATCGGAAGAGCCAATCTTCAATCACATCAACTCAGTCAACTCATTGTAATCGGAAGAGCCAGTCTTCAAGCACATGAACTCACTCAGCTCAGGGTAATCGGAAGAGGCAATCTTCAAGCACATCAACTCAGTCACCTAAGGGTAATGAGGAGGACCATTCTTCAAGCAGTCAGGTTTGCCAGCTCATAACCTCCTAAGTTCATGAAATGTGCTTAGATTTGTGAGAAATTAATTCATGATAAAAGATTGAAACAATACATCACCAGCTAATTAAGCTTCTACAACACATTTGAGCTCTCCTGTCATTCCTTTCTTGTAGCTTTTTTAGAACACCACGAAGTTTCAAATATTTAGAAGAAATATTGAGATTTTTAGTCTTTCTGTACGTTACTTTATGATGCTTTTTTCGCATTTATGCATTGTCTAGCAAATCAATACGTCGTAAATGAATTTGCGCATGTCAAACATAAGCTGTACATCACAAAGCTTATACATGTCACTGGATAATGCTAAGCATTATACATCTAGCTACGACCAAACCTCCCATGGATGGCAAGTGTTAAATGTTACATCGAGCCAAATCTGTTTTACCAGTGTGAAGCACGGTTTATAAATAAAAGTGTACGGCGAGAAATGGAGACCATGAATATGTGGTTTATAAGGATGTTGAAGGTACCATGGACAGCTAAGAAAACTAACGAATAAGTCTTAAGAGAGGCTAGAGTTAAAAGGCAAATTACAGCAGAGATCCAAGCGAAATTTATAGGGCACTTTCTGAGAAGAGGAAAATTGGAACACGCTGTGGCAACTGGAAAAACTGAGGGAAGAAGAGACAGAGAAAGACAGAGAGAGAAGTTACTGCGTGGCTAGGAAGAAAGTCACCGGCGGAGCTTGTAATCAACTCAAAAAGACAGGGAATTGTGGAGAGAAATGATCGCCTACGCCACGCGTTGATTTCAAGTCAGATTTTTAGGTAACATTTCTTCTCTAGCACACATGACAACGACTATCTTACCCTCAATCGTAATTTCTTATTCATATGAATATTCACTGCATATTTCTAAAACGTCTAACCAGCGAGAGAATTAGAAACTCGGACGCCACGCAAGAACTACAAAGACTACTAACAACAGATGCAATGAGGCGTAGTTTCTGAAGACAAATTCAGTACTCATACAACCTTCTACACGCGAGAAGAAAAAAAAAGGACTGAGAAGAATTAAGAACAAGCCTCACGTGTTGTAGAGAGAAAACGTTTTAATAATCTACAAGGAAAAATCATCAAAGACTACACAGAAAAACGTTTCGCGAATGCACAACGCATTAACATCGTAGACTACGCGGGAAAGAGTTTAGAAATCTTCAAGGAATACGCAAATTAAGACTACACGGGTAAAACATTTCAGGACTACGACAGACGGTAAAATAAGAATGTATAAAAAAACTGCGCAGGAGACGCATAAACAGGGGAGATTCTGTAGACTGATAGAAGATTCCCGCAAGACAGGAAAAGCTGCAGAAATCAATAGTAATTACGGTGGTTTCAAAAACGCTGCTTCCCTATCGTGTGCTAGTTTTCGATGAGAGCAAGGCTGACTGTAGCGATGGAGTGATCACTCTAGCGGGCCAAATTAAGCATTAGCTCTCTGTCACATCCCTGATACAAACACTTCAGCCAGATTAAGTGGGTAAAAATCGATGTTTTCCCTGTGGTGGTGGAACTTGTTAAGAAGTTTGCTTCTATGATCTGCTCAAGGAATAAATTACAGCCTGATTAGATCACTCGTGACAGTCATGATGTCTGCTTTCTTCATTGTCACCACAGATATTATATTCAGGAATCGTCACCACAGACATTAGACTCCATGAACTGTCACCACAGACATTAGATTCCATGAACCGTCACCATAGACATTAGATTCCATGAACCATCACCACAGACATTAGACTCCATGAACTGTCACCACAGACATTAGATTCCATGAACTGTCACCACAGACATTAGATTCCATGAACCATCACCACAGAACTTAGATTATATGAACCGTCACCACAGACATTAGATTCCATGAACCATCACCACAGAACTTAGATTATATGAACCGTCACCACAGACATTAGATTCCATGAACAGCCATCACAGATATTAGATTCCATGCCACAGACATCAGATTCCATGAACCGTCATCACAGACAATAGATGCCATGAACTGTGTTTGTGGCTACAGGGAAAACATCACAAACAAGGAAGGAAACTATTTTTGATGAAAGAATAACAAATTTGTCTTATTTTCTTATTATGGTTTGCTAATAAACGTTTCTCAGCTGCATAAAGTGATGAATGTGTCGTTCTGTCCTGCTAAAGTATATGTTATAGTTTCACAATATATATAAAGGTGAAACATGCACTTTGTGACTCCAGTAGCAAGCAGTGATTCTTACTGCAAAGAAAGATCTCATGATCTGACTCAGTGATTCAGCTACGTGCTAGCATCAGGGTTGGTGAACCATATCTGACCAAGACCCTTTCCCATCTCTTCGTTGGTATCCCCCCCAACCCCCAGTAACAGGCCTAGCCTGGCTGATGGGGCAGAGAGTCCCATAGTCCCCATGGCGGTTGAATCTGCTAAAGAAACATTGCACACCCATTGCTTTTGTATCTCCACGTTTTGAGTGAAAAAAAATAGTTCCATATAACCCGTCCCCAGACCGATATGATGTTGTGACTTTCACAGCATTGTCTGCAAAGAGCATAATCTGGCAGTTCAGGGAAGACAGTGGACAAAACAATCTAAAATCTAATGCTACATATTTTTAAAATATTTTTAATTTTACCTTTTTTCATAAACTGATGGACGTCGGAGCAGTCTTTTCACGAATCATGCTCTTGGCAGTGTCTTTTCATTCCAGTGATACCGCGTGGAATATCTTGCCTTGCTCTCCGCTACAGCTCCGAGCTTTCTGAAGACAAACAAGTAGTTCACATGTGAGTAAAGATAGAGACATTTTTTGTTTGAAAGATCCACGTTTTCTGAACAACTGTTTCATATTGTTCTAATTCACTGTAGTTTTGTTGTCTAGATTCTTATTAATGTAGAGGAAACTAGTAATAGTTTGTTGTTGTTTTTTTTTTAATCCTTCATCGTTCATAGATTTTTACAATATTTGATATTTCATTATTTAGTCTCCAGCGTTCATGGCAAATTCTTTCAGGCTTCTAGTTCTAGGCGGCGAATATTCCATACTGGTAACGTGTTATATTTACATTTCATATACAAGGAAGGAGCTGAAAAATTGTTTCATCAATTCCACTTCAGGTAGCTCGCTGCTAAAAATAGATACTACGACCTGACATGCGCAGTAACGTTTTCAGACTCTGAGAGTAATTACATCCGGGAGGTCGGCGCAGACGGGAAGAGATTTGATCTCGCAACACAAACGTAATTTTCAGTTACTGTTTTGGCCAGTTATGTTAAAACACATATTGGTAGAGTCATCAATAGGAAATAATGACTGTACAAAATAATGGTCTTTAGCTTCCATAAATAGCAGCACCGAATCAAAAGGAAGGAACCGTCAGAATTAGTGATTAAGTGATCATTAGAGAGATACGGTTTTTATTTGTGTGTGTGTGTGTGTGTTTGTGGATTATTTGTTTCAAATTGTGTTCATTTGTCTCATCTTGTGTGTTTGTGGATTATTTGTTTCAAAATGTGTTCATTTGTCTCATCTTGTGTATGTGTTTGTGGATTATTTGTTTCAAACTGTGTTCATTTGTTTCATCTTGTGTGTGTGTGTGTGTGTGTGTGTTTGTGGATTATTTATTTCAAATTGTGTTCATTTGTCTCATTTTGTGTATGTGTTTGTGGATTATTTGTTTCAAACTGTGTTCATTTGTCTCATCTTGTGTGCATGTGTGTGTTTGTGGATTATTTGTTTCAAACTGTGTTCATTTGTCTCATCTTGTGTGTGTGTGTGTGTTTGTGGATTATTTGTTTCTAACTGTGTTCATTTGTCTCATCTTGTGTGTGTGTATGTGGATTATCTGTTTCTGTGTTCATTTGTCTCATCTTTTATGTGATGTGTGTTTATGGATTATCTGTTTCTAACTGTGTTTATTTGCAAAACAGCACAAGGCGGGGCGTTTATATTCTTATCTTATCTTATCTTATATCCTTCCCGTGCCGTTAGACGTCACATAGGGCTCGCAAAGTAGTTCGCCAATTTTTCCTGTCTTCGGCGAGTCTTTCAACCTCATCAAAGGATGTTATGCCTGTTAACTTGGCCTCTCTTAATAATGTCCTCTTTAGAGTTTCACGCGGTCTGCCCCTTTTTCTTCGGCCTGTTGTGTTCCACTTGATAGCTTGTTTTGGGATTCTCTGCTCATTTCTTCTCATCAAGTGACCAACATATGTCCATCTCCTTTTCCTGATCACCCGTGAGACTGGTTGTTGTTCAGTCATCTGTCTTATCTCTGCATTGTTCTTGAATTCATTCCACTTGATGCCGAGTATTTTCCTTAGGCATTTGTTTTCAAAAGAGTCTAATTTCTTTTCTATTTCTTTAGTTGTTTTCCAGCTTTCGCATGCATAAATGAGGGTGGATATTACATTTGAATTGAATAGTCTTAACTTGGTTTTTGTGCTTATAACTTTTGAATTCCATATGTTCTCAAGATTCTTGAAGATTGATGCTGCTTTTGCAATTCTGATCCTAACTTCCTTTCTAGTGTCACCATCCTTGTCTATGTAGCTGCCAAGGTATGCAAATTGATTGACTTCTTCAATATCTGTCCCTTCTATGTGTATTTTTCCATTTTGATTGATGGGAATTTTCATTATCTTTGTTTTGTCCTTGTTAATTTCAAGTCCTATTTTGCTAGCCAGTGAAGATAGGCTATCTGTTTTTTCTTGCATGGAATTCACATTATTACTGATAAGAGTTATGTCATCAGCAAAATCAAGATCTTCTAGTTGGGTCCCATGTACCCAGTCAATACCTGTGTTACCTGTGCAGCATTTTGTCATTATGAAGTCTATTGTAATCCCAAAAAGTAAAGGAGACAGTATACATCCTTGTTTCACGCCTGTTTCAATCTGGAACCATTCACTCATCCCTTCTTCTGTCTTGACTGCACAACCATATCCATTGTATAAGTCCTTAATGATGTTGACAATTTTAGATGGTATTCCATATAGACATAAAATTCTCCATAATGAATCTCTGTGTATGCTATCAAATGCCTTCTTAAAATCTATGAAATTCAGTATTAATGGTTTTTGCTTTTCAATATGTTCTTCAAGTATTATTCTGCTTATACGTTTATATTATACGTTTATTATACGTTTATTATACCTTTATTATACGTTTATATTATACGTTTATATTATAGTGCTATTATACGTTTATATTGCACATACAATATAAATCCCTGATACAACTACAAGAAACGCGCATTTTCTCTATTAATTTTATTATCTCAGAATTCTTGCTACTTTGAGTGCATCCAAAAATGGCCTGTCATGAAATTTCCAGTACTTAGCTTGTATCTGACATTAAAAAAGAACATGAGAGCATGGATCAATGTCTGAACTGTCATAATTTCTCAATATCATCGATGATTGCCTTAATTTCAGATTTGACACTGCTGCACTGTTTTCTGTTTGCTATGAAGTGTCGTAAATACATCTAAATTTAGTCCAGTGGTGTGCTACAGTCTAAAGCTCTCTCGTAATGCGTATTCGTGGAAATAAAAATATTTTTTAAAACATGGTTAAGTCTGTTTCCTTTACATTTAGTCTGGCTGAAAAAAAAGGAAATAAGTTCGGAAAATCACTAGAAAAATCGCAATACATACATACATATACATACATACATACATACATACATACATACATACACACATACATACATACATACATCATAATACATACATACATAAATACATCATACATACATACATACATACATAAATACATACATACATACATACATACATACATATATACATACATATATACATACATAAATACATCATACATACATACATACATCATACATACATACATCATACATACATACATACATACATACATACATACATACATACATACATACATCATACATACATACATCATACATACATACATACATACATCATACATACATAAATACATACATACATACATACATACATACATACATACACACACACATACATACATACATACATACATACATACATACATACACACATACATACATACATACTGGAACCCCGCCACTCGTCCATCCCGCCACTCGTACTATTCGACTTTCGTACGTTAGGCCACGATATCTGTGGTCCATCCTTTCTGAGCCCGAGTCACGTGGTCAGTTCCGCGTCGGCTCCCGTTCAGTGAAACGTTTATTTATCTTCTTCTTCTTCGTTCGCTTTTACCACCAAGACCGCCCTGTGATCCTACTGAATTTACCCCTGTGGTCCTCTGTAGGTCTCGTGGTCCCCACACGTGGTCCCCGAGAGGACCACAAGAAGTTCAGAGTATCGCACAGCTTGAGCCTGTATTCTTGGTGGGTCTCAGAAGCGGGAATGCGTGACACCGTGGTTTTCGTTGCACCAGTTTGATCTAGAGTTAGACTTTCTCACCGAAAAACATCGGCGTGTTTTGGATATGAGTATATCTTCACTGGGTGAGAGGTGGTAGCCCATCTGGGCTAGAGTTGGACTTTCTCACCGGAAAACCTCGAAGTGTTTTGAGATATCCGTGTATCACAGCCGGGTGAGAGGTGGTTGCCCCTCCATTCTGGCGTTGGACTTTCTCACCGGAAAACCTCAGTGCGATCAGGATACACATACATCCCCGCCGGGTGAGAGGTGGTTCCTATCTAGACTGCCCTGGTCCAGTGTCTCCGACTTCAGCATTTTGTGGTCGTGGCCGCTACCCTTCCTAGTTGTGACCAGGACGGAGCTTTTGTCCAGGAGGACGAATCCTCGCCACTAGTGACTTCCACCCCTGGGTTGAGCCGGTTTAGGCATATTATCCCAGTATGGGCGTGTTTAGGACATGACCGACCTCTAGAGCAGAGGTACCGTGACATGCGTAGCCATCAAATTTCACCCATGGTGTAAGCCGGTTTAGGCATATTTCACCAGTATGGGTGTATATCGGAGGCGGCCGGCCTCTAGAACAGAGATGCCGTGGTATGAGTAGCTCTCGCAGAGACATACCGATTAAGCTTCACTTTTTCCTTTCCATCACCTTTTTACATCGGCGCCACACAGCAACCCTGATTGCTTTTCCGTATTTTCTTCCTTGGCCAGGAGGAGCTTCACTCCACCCGCGGTATCTGAAGAATCTCGCCAGCAGTGTTAACTTCTGGGTTAAGACAGTTCAGGCATTTGGCCCGATATGAGTGGACTTAGGACGTGGCCGACCCCCAGACCAGAGGTGCCGTGATTTGACTACTGTTTACTTCACTTATTCCTTTCTTTCACCCTTTCCACCGTGTTGCCGCAAGGCAACCCCATTTTCACCTTTCTTCATTGGCCGGGAGGAGCCTCACTCCATGCACAGCAGCTGAAGAATCTCGCCAGCAGCGGTAGATGAGCTACCAAACATGACTCTCATCTACCCGAAGCGTCTGGTTTTCAGGCGCGAGATATTTGCCTTCGCCCCTTCTCCTATCAGTTTAAACAGTTCTGCTACGAGAAGGTCATGAGCTGGACTTGACTGTCAGAGGCTATTTGAGACGCACGCCATTGGAGTGGAGAGCGTACCCCCTCCCCCCCCCCCCACCCCACCTCCGGCAATAACAGTCCTTAGAACCGTTTATTTATTTATTCTACTATTCTTGGTTATTTAAAAAAAATATTTTAATTAAAAATAAGTCTACTTATGGTCCCCCCCCCCAAAAAAAAAATTAATGATTCAACCAAGCTTGAAGGAAAAGCAGCGAGAAAGACAATGGAATTGAAACTCGAACTCGTCACGAACTTTGAATGTGGTACTGGTGTCTCCGACCTGGTCGCTCAATACGGTATGGCAAAATCGACCATATTGTCCATATTGAAAAATAAACATGCCGTAAAAGGGACTCAGGTAACGAAAGGGGTGACTTTTCTCGCCGTGAATATGTTATCTATAGCTGACGAAATGGAAAATAACGAAGAAAAAAACTATTATTAGTTTGGATTAATGAAATAAACAGTTGTCTGATGACAGCGTATTGTGAAATAATATTGTATGAAAAAGCAAAGCAGTAAAAAGCAGACGTGCTCAGGCCAAGTCAGCATTCCAGACAATGAGACACATCTTGTGCAACAGATCAATACCAATGGAAACAAGATTCTGAGTACTTAAATGTTACATCGAGCCAATTTTATTTTATGGATGTGAAGTATGGTCCATGAATAAGAGAGTTCAGCGAGAAATGGAGGCCATGGAAATGTGATTCATAAGAAGGTTGTTGAAGGTACCACGGACAGCTAAGAAAACCAACGAAGAAGTCTTAGAGAGCCTGGAATTAAAAGGCAAATTACAACAAAGATCAGAGGCAGACAAGCGAGATGTGTAGGACATTTTCTGAGAAGAGGAAAATTGGAACACGCTGTGGCAACTGGAAAAATTGAGGGAAGAAGAGACAGAGGAAGACAGAGAGAAAAGTTACTGGATGGGCTGTCAGTGTGGCTAGGAAGAAAGTCACCGGCGGATCTCGTAATCAAATCTAAAGACAGGAAATTGTGGAGAGAAATGATCGCCTACGCCACGCGGCATGGCACTTGAATTGAAAGCAGTTGCATGGCAACCATAAACAAGTCACCCTGAAACCGGTGCCCAAAGTGATGAATTTAAGGCAAGTTTGGGGGGGGGGGGTAGTTTAAGATGCGAACTGGCACTGATAGTGTTGTGAAGCATGGAGAGCCTGCCATTGCTGACAAAAACGATGCGGAAAAGTTTGTCGGGGAATTTAAAAACTATGAAGAGGGTGAGGGATTTACTCCTCATCGAGTTTCCGATGAAACCTGCCTCCTCTGGAAGATGCCAGTTAGTGCAAAGACACAGAAAAGAGAAAAAGAAAGAAAATACCAGAAGGGTTACTTGATGTTTTGGTTTTTTTTTTATGGAAGGAGACTCCCCTTCCAAACAGAAACATCTCTCCTTCTCTCCACCTTCCACGTACACCATCAGCCATTCTCAGTGCAGCTAATGTGCAGTTAATGTTTACAGTATATCAGGTACATTCCTCGGGTTTTATGGGTTTTGTGTTTGATTTTATGTATTAAGTTTTCTTTTTAAATAAAGCTTTAAATAAACAATCATCAGGGGTCTGGAACGGAGTAATCCAGTTTACATTATTTCTTTGGAGGAAAAAAAAACAACTGATACGACATTCATACAAATCGCAGTTAGAACGGTGTTCTGGAATGAACTGTGTACGAAGTGTGTCATCTTGTCTTGTCTTGTCTTGTCTTGTCTTCTCTTGTCTTGTCTTGTCTAGAACCGCCAGCTGGTACTCTTTGCAGTCGAACCTGTGAAAGCGATGAAGCAAAGCATCGTATCGGTTTGAGAGCAGGTTATATCAGATACATATATACATCCTGTGAGTAGAGTTAAAAAGCACTGGAGCGTGTGCAATAATTCTTTAAGAGACTCCGCCATCATGGAGGACTACGGCATCAGCCAGGCTAGGGCTGTTCCTAGGGGTAACAGCGGAGATTTGGGATAGGGTCTTGGTCAGCTATAGTTCATCAGCCCTGATGCTAGCATTTAAATTATGGGTGGCTGATTGCAAGCGATTGCAGCATTTCGAACTGAAAATAGAACTGGAAAATATCAACCTATAAAACAAGGGGTGCGACAAGGATGTGTACTATCTCCAGACCTCTTTTCTCTGTACGGCGAGAATATTCTAAGAACAATCATCACAGAACCAGGCATAAAAATTGGAGGATATAATATTAACAACATTCGGTATGCTGACGACACAGTACTGAGAGCTGAGAACCAACAAGACCCGCAAAATCTCTTGGATAAAGTCGCCAAAGAAAGTGAACAGAAAGGCCTTACTTTGAACATCAAAAAGACAGAGACTATGGTTATATCTAAGAAACAGAATCCACCAACATGCAGTATAAAATTAAACGGAACTATTCTAAAGCAGGTGCAGAAATTCAAATACCTTGGAGCAGTAATAACTTCAGATGGGAAATGCAGAACAGAAATTAGGAACAGAATAGGCCAAGCAAAGACTGCATTTCAGAGAATGAGAAACATATTGTGCAACACATCCTTATCAATGAATGTTAGAAAACGAGCCCTAAAATGCTATATTGAACCTATCTTGTTATATGGAAGTAGGCAGGTCTGCACAAAAATCATTGGAAGTAGCAGAAATGTGGTTTATTAGAAGAATGTTGCGAATCCCCTGGACAGCAAAAATAACTAATGAAGAATGTATGAGAAGAGCTGGAGAGACAAAAAAAACCTTGTCAAAAAGATAAGAGAGAGACAATGTACTTTCATAGGACATGCAATGAGAAGAGGGGGCATTGAAAATATTATAACAACAGGAAAAATAGAAAGAAGAAGATCAAGAGGAAGACCAAGAGAAATGATACTGGTTAGTCTGACGGGATGGTGTGAGAGGAGATCACCAACTGAGCTGATGGCCTGCATGAAGGATCATGTGCTCTGGAGAAGCATAATAGTTAACGCCAGTCGGCACGGCACCTGATGATGATGATGATGATTATTGCCAAAACGGGCAGCATCTATCTATCTATCTATCTATCTATCTATCTGAAAAAAAAAGAAGTGTGTAAATGGTTACAAGGATAAGAATTTTAAAAAAAACACAGTAATATAAATGGATACAATGAAAAATAAATCACGATAAGAAAAGTTAAAGGTAAAATCAAGCACTCACCTCAGAATTCGTGCGTTTATGCGAGCGACATGCGTATCTGATCGGTGAGATCTCTAATGCGCGTGGGCTGAACAACCGAAGGAGTGGAAGCGGTATGTCACATACACAAACAGAACAGCCACGCCTATAATCGGCGTTACTATTTGTTTTGTTAAATAATCTCACAGATGTATCGGCGCCCCCCCCCCTATATATATATATATATATATATATATAGAGAGAGAGAGAGAGAGAAAGAGAGACAGTGATTGATTGATTGATCTTTATTTCACAAAGGTTAAGAATTGGACACGCAGGCCCGTCTGACATTCTGTCCTTTATCATACAACTTTCACTCTGTTCCAGACATTCTACAAATATGCTGCTCATATAACATAGTTAACAACAAAGTAAGTACATACATATAGAAATGACTAACCAGAGAGAGAGAGAGAGAGAGAGAGAGAAAGTAAGAGAGAGATGGGGGCTGGGGGGGGGGGAGGGTTATGTTCCTAAAAGAAAATTGCAAATTTAAATTTTTAATAAAAAAATAAGTGAATGTTAATGGAAAATGTACGTATTTGCTTCAAGTATGTTAATAACGTACCATAAAGCAGAAAATGCTTCGGTGATACTTTCTAATATAAAACTGTCTGCGCATATACAGTTTTTTATGTTACTTTTTATAAGCTGTGGGCAACATTAATAACTGAATAAAAGGTGAGATACTAATTAGTCAGCAGATCAGTGTAAGCTTTTTTTAAATATATATTGTGGGCCACATCACAATGCAAATTAATCTAGCGCTTGGACTGGTTTCACCAGTAATGAGGTCTTTAAAATGATACAAGGGCTTAGCATAATTGCTTTTCCGAGCATTAAATTATTTATTCATCCCTTTTGCTTCAGCAGATCATTCATTCATTCATTCATTTGCATGTCCCTTGCGGAACTTTGCCTCCCAAACAGCACTCCTGTAGGCCTCTCGGTTGTGAGCAAGATGGCCTGCTGCTGTTGCATGCATTTCCAGATCGTCAACGATGTCTTGCAGCCATCTTCGTCTTGGTCTTCCTCTTTTTCTTTTTCCCATTATGTATCCTTCCAATACGGTCTTCTCTAAATTATCATGACGTTTAATGTGTCCAAAATATTTCAGTTTTCTCTCTTTAATCCTCTTCACTAGCCAACAGATACTTTTTTTTAAATACTGATCCATTCTAGGGATGCTTTAAAAAAACACAAAAAACTAACAACCTATCCTAAAAAGAAATGCTCACAAAAGACCATAGCGACTGTAGACTAATGTAGAATTTTTCTAACTTAGCCAACTAGAATACACTGGGAAGAACAATTGACAAGCGAGAAAATAATCAAACAAACTGGAATTGAGAACTTTACTAAAGAGGTCGAAAGACGAATATGGAAATAGCTGGGCCATATATTACAAATGGAAAGATCAAGACACCCCTGTACGGCCTTGACTTGGACACCTCTAAGGAGAAGAAAGAGGGGCAGGGCATTGGGAACATGGAGACGGGCAGTGCAGGAAGAACTAAAGAAAGTAGGAAAAGACGTGGTTTGAGGTATCCTGGCTTGCTCAAGACAGGACTGGCCGGGGAACCTTTGTTGATGTCTTATGCTTCAAAAGGAATACGGAGGACTGGTGTTGAACTTAGTCAAAAATTGGGTATTTGTTCTCCTGGGTATTTGTTCTCCTGGGTATTTGTTCTCATAGGTATTCGTTCTCATGGGTATTTTTCTCCTGGGTATTCGTTCTCATGGGTATTTGTTCTCCAGGGTATTTGTTATCTTGGGTATTTGTTCTCATGGGTATTTGTTATCAAGGGTATTTGTTCTCATGGGTATATGTTCTCCTGGGTATTTGTTCTCCTGTGTATTTGTTCTCCTGGGTATTTGTTCTCCTGGGTACATGTTCTCATGGGTATTTGCTCTCCTGGGTATTTGTTCTCATGGGTATTTTTTCTCATGGGTATTTGTTCTCAAGGGTATTTGTTCTCCTGGGTATGTGTTCTCCTGCAGCTTCCTTCAGTGCAACAGACCCAGGTCGTGTCAGTTTGTTGCTGTCGTCTGTATCGCTCAACCACTGTTCTCATGGAGGAACGAGGCATCGCCGACGTGCCATCAGGGTCAGACACTGTTCGTGCATTCGCATTTTCATTCCAGGCGGTATTTTTTTATGTGTACTGATAATCATTATCCAGCTGATCAGAATTCTCCAGAATAACTTCCAAAGGCTGCCTGACATCTGTTTTTTTTAAAAATTGTCCTTTCGCAGGCATATACGACTTTTGAAATGCAGGTCCACGGAGGTCAGTTGTCAACCCAGAAGGGTTAAGATTCAATCCGCGTCCTTCAAGATCAGTCCCAAAAAATGCTTCTTTGAACCATACGTTGCTCGGAAGGTGGTCATCAGATGCTGCCAGTCCGACTTGGAGATGGCTGAACGTTGGAAGAATCACTGAGCTACTACTCGTACCACTTTGTCGCGTTAACGGCGATTATTCAGCACACCATGAAAGAAGCTAATGTTTGGCTGCTGAAAATAATAAAACATCGACCACACACTGAACGTTTCCAGCTATCTTTTGCTTCCAGGTAAGCGAAACTTGTCAGTGCGCAACATCGTATACAGAATTATCGCCCCATTACTTGAAAGGCTACATGCCGTTAAGGATGAAAGCTCCAATAAAACATTCGTTCCACTTCAAGTCATCTCACGGCGCATACATATGATGTGGGTTCGATTTACCAGGCCACGACATCTCTCAAATTACTGGTCTATCATCGATTCTTATAATGAAGAATTAGTATTGATTGTTTTCGCGACAAATTCACACTGTCGTTAATAAAAGAATTTTTTTTTAAAAAAGAAGATAAAGTGCAGTAATTTACGTCTGCATATAAGAGATAATGAAAAGAGGGGGGGGGGGCAGAAAATGAAATGTCAAATTCATCGATTATTTTGTCACATTTGTATAGAACGTGTGGAATGTGTTTGGAAAAAGGGGGTGGGGGGACTGGATATTCAGAGATGATGATAAAATGTTCTTTATGAAAGGTTATATCCTTGGTTCTCAAGCTTGGGTTCATGATGTTTCATGTAGAGGTCTGCGTAGCAAGTCCGCGATGTAGAGGTCTGCGTATGATGGTTCATGTAGAGGTCTGCGTAGAAAGTCCGCGATGATTCATGCACAGGTCTGCGTAGCAAGTCCGTGATGTAGAGGTCTGCGTATGATGGTTCATGTAGAGGTCTGCGTTTAAAGATTCATGTAGAGGTCTGTGCATCAAGACCGCGATGATTCATATAGAAGTCCGCGATGATTCGTGTGGAGTATGTATATTAATGCCAGGGGTCTTAATAAATAATAATAATAATCTATGTCCCATAGCATATGCTTGCCGTAGAGATGTGAGGTGTTAGTGTTATACTTGCTTTTGATATTTACAAAAGTCATTATCTCACATTTCTAGACCACTACAGAATTTGAGGTGGGGATGCCAGCATCTGTCCTGGCTACATTTGTTTTCTATGGAAACCCCCAGGTATCATTTTTTTTTTTTAGGCTAGATTGACCCCAGTTGAGGCGGTCCGAAAAAGTTCCACCCGAATATGAAATCGAACCGGTGACCTTCTGATTGGCAGGGGTGTGGACTAACCACTACAACAGAGACGAATTAGTGCCCTGAGAACAACTGGGTCATGGCCGTAACAGACTGCAGAGCGTCTCTTGACTTCCAATAGGTTAACTGCTTTCTTTTCAAGAAATACAACAACAACAACAACAACAACAACAACAACAACAACAACATCATAGCTGCCTTTTTTTTTTTGCTAGTTCACATCACAGGACAGTGACTGCCCAGTACGTCTTGTGGCACCTTGCAGGACAGCTAAACTTCTCTCTCCACTTTTCACGATCTACAGCCAGTCTTTGTTTGAAGCTGTCCTGCAATGCTGTCCATCTCAGCTTACACAACTGTTGCTTTTATTATGCTTTTTAGATTGTCGCCCTCATTCTTTCTTTCAGGTGACCACAAGATAGCTTTAGTTCTGGTGTTAAGATCTTTAAAGATACGGTCAGTCTAAATTCAGCTTTGTCTTTTCCGCTGTAGTAATATGAACGCCTTCTTGTCTGCTTTGAGCAAACATGTTTTCTATTATTTACTAATGGTGGTCAGAAAATTTTCAAAATTGTCCATTTTCGACCACATATTGCGAAGACGCTGTCAGCGATCCGTAGCTTATCCTTGGCGCCAGGGCTGGCCATCCATAGCTGACCAAGACCCCCCGTTATATCTATCCATTGACACCCTCAAGTAACAGGCCTAGCCTGGCTAACGGGACAGTGATCGCCATAGTTCCCTTCCCGGTGGAGTCTGCTTAATAGGTATTGCACCCCGGCCCCCTCCCTCTCCCAACCCCCCTCGGCTTTTTAGCTGCAATCAGGGACTGAACAAAATAGCTTTCACAACCCGCTTCCAATCCGATACGATCGCATCGACTGCAAAGAACACCAGCTCGCACAATTCGCAGTTCCAAAAGGACTGAAGAAGAAGAAGAAGAAGAAGAAGAAGAAGAAGAAGAAGAAGAAGAAGAAGAAGAAGAAGAAGAAAGATAATTTGACCATCGTTGGTTTTCTGTTGCTCTCCAGCATTCTGCCTCATCCCAAAAGTACTGAAAGTACTGTAAGCAAAAAAGCAGTTTTCATACTATTTTATTTTAGTTGTAATCCTGCACTTTGGGGACTTTCAGATCATTTTCCAGGTTAAGAAAAGCTGTTATGACTCTGTTTATTCCATTTTTTTAAATGCTGGGCTTATTTGTCCCTTCATCTGGTTTTAGAATGGCACCATAATGTATGTAAGGTTCTCCAAGGTTCTGGTAATCAGTCTCAACTAATGTTCAGTTTCTTGTCTTGGCGATCATAGCTCCTCCTCCTCCTCCTCCTCCTCCTCATCATCATCATCATCATCATCATCATCATCATGTGCCGTGGCGACAAGCGTTAGCTATTACGTTTCTCCACAGTACCCGATCCTTCACGCAGGTCAATAGTTCAGTTGATGATCTCCTCTTATACCATCCCGTAAAACTATCCAGTACAGCCCCTATCTTCTTGTTACAGCCACTTAGTAGCATATGTTTTCTGAATGTATTGATGGTAACTGCTTTGTACAAGGATGAGGCAAAAATAACGCAGCATAGGTAGATTTAGGCTGAACTGTTATAAATACTGTAAGTAATTACGGTCGTTCGTACTTTATGGTGGCTCACCGGTATATTTTAAATCAGCGTGTTCCAGTACTAATATATATATATATATATATGCTTCATGCTGATTGTCGAGTATGCGAAACAAGCACTGAGAACATAAATAATTTCGTTTGTCACAACCAATACCTCCCTAGCTATATCGCTAAAGACGCACTTCAAAGTGCAGTGCCAACTGGACGATCATGGGTTCAATCCCGGGACAAAAAAAAAAAAAGCAACCACTCACAAGAACTCTGGGATGTCATGACCCTCTCCCCCCTTAGAGTGTCAGGAGTTTAATAGGGCAAAACACTTGTCTGAAAGGGGGGGGGAGGGGGTACTTCCTCTGATGATCTGAAGGAGTTGTGTTGTTGATCCGCTCTCTACGGGAGAGTTTCTTATATATATATATATATATATATATATATATATATATATAATAACATAGCGACGAACTCTTCATGAACTAAATAAGGTAATAAATTATTAGAATATTTTAAACAAGAAATGTAGGAAGAGCTTTTATATATTTAGTTTCACATATTATACCATTAAAAATGTGTGTAGCAAGAGGTAACGAGCTCCAGAATAGAGACGTGGATAGTACTGGGTCTCTTACGATGGGGCGGGCGACTTCAGCATGCCCAGAGGCACCCAAGTTAGGTGTAAAAATGGTTCTTCACGTCTGTGTAGAGCAGCGATTCTTAATCATTTTATGGACGTTCTTTTCGGCCCGAGAACAGCTGTGGCCCCTCCCCCTCATTAAAATAAATAAAGTAATAAATGTAGAATACAGCTGATATTAAGATATTTTAATGGAGTCAGTCCACTTTCTGGCCCAGAAGTCCTTTCGTGGACCCCTCTTGGGGGTTATTGGGTGCCATATTAAGAACCCTTGTTCTAGAGATGAGGAGGTAAGGGCAGCCAGGTGTGATGTTGCCTGCACACCTTCTAGTGAGGCAATTGGTCAAAGAGAATATGGGTATTAACCAGTGATCGCATTAACGGGTAATTACAGGTAAATTACTGATTTAAACCAAAAAACAAACCGAAAACTTTTGGAGCTCATCTGTTACCGTATAATATTCATATTATCAAAACTCTAGTTTAAAAAAACCAGCGAAATAGGCTGGAGGATAATCAGGCCAGTAGGATGATGATGACTGATTTGGAAGGGTACATAACGGGAAAAAAGAAAAGGAGGAAGACCAAGGCGAAGATGGCTGCAAGACATCGTTGATGAGCTGCGAATGGACGCATCGGCAGCAGGGCATCTTGCTTTTAACAGAGAGGCATAGAGGAGAGCTGTTAGGGAGGCAAAGTTCCGCAAGGGACATGGAGGTGACTTACTGACTGATGATGATGATGATGATGTGCTCAATTTGCATGGAAGAGAATCGGCCAGTTTTGACTTTGTTTCGGCATGTGAGCATTTTGTAAAGATTAAATCTCCTCGCATATAAAGTGAGGAAAACAATTTTTAAATAGCATTTACTATCCGTTGATGTTTTTAAAGTGTTTCATTTTAGGCTTAAGTTAAGGAAAATACTCGGCATCAAGTGGAATGAATTCAAGAACAATGCAGAGATAAGACAGATGACTGAACAACAACCAGTCTCATGGGTGATCAGGAAAAGGAGATGGACATATGTTGGTCACTTGATGAGAAGAAATGATCAGAGAATCCTAAAACAAAGGAGATGGACATATGTTGGTCACTTGATGAGAAGAAATGATCAGAGAATCCCAAAACAAACTATCAAGTGGAACACAACAGGCCGAAGAAAAAGAGGCAGACCGCGTGAAACTCTGAAGAGGACATTGTTAAGAGAGGCTAAATTAAAAGGCATAAAATCCATTGATGAGGTTGACAGACTCGCCGAAGACAGGAAAAATTGGCGAACTACTTTGCGAGCCCCGTGTGACGTTTAACGGCACGAGAAGGAAGATATAAGATTTTAGGCTTAATAATGTACCGAATGCTGTGATAGAAAAACATGGCACTTACAATGCAAGATGAAAGACATGTGCAGCTGTACCAGTTCCAAAAGTCCTAACGCGATCACAGGCACTAATAATATATCCCATGTTTCTGGTTTCTTTACTTCACTTTTTTTTTTAGCAAGAGGTAATTAAAACAAACAACATCACAAAATAACTTAATGATAAATAGAGGTATGACTTTTTAAAAAATCGGAGATTGAGATGATAAAATCTTATGAAAGTGCTTTGGGGGGAACAAAGCTTTCTAAACTGGCTAATAACGTTTGTGTGTGTGTGTGTGGGGGGGGGGATCAATTAACAGTCATTAAGTCCCATTTTTCAGCCAGACTTCAAGAAAACTGTTTATGGGAACGCCTCCCGAGAAATGGGAAGAAGTTAGATTGAGTTCACGAAGATCAAAGAAATACTCAGGAACAGCGTTAACCGTTTCACTCCTCAATTAATTTTTTATGTTCCACCGGAAGACATTTTGGTAGAAAGAAAGTGGAAGGAAGCTGCTCTAGATATAAGTATGGGCTTGGAGTTGAAGGCGCTGTTCGATTAGCCAATCAGCGACCCCCAGATGATATGTTAGCGTCAGGGACAGCGAACCATACCTGATCAAAACCCTGTTATACCTCTGCGTTGGCACCCCGCGGTAACAGGGCTACTGTGAACGCGTCCGGTTTGGGGCTCTCGAAGGGGCCGAACCGAGAGGTCATACTGACCGCGTCACTAGTCACGTGTCTAAGCGTGCAGCGGAAAGTTCGTTGGTTTTTTTTTTTCAATTTGTTTTCGTTACGATCATAGCAGGGTCGGGAGCAAAAGGTCCATTGTTGTATTGTGATGGATGTTATATTGTGATGTATGTTATATTGTGATGGATGTTATATATATTGTGGATTTTCACTGTATCATTGTGATGTTGTTGTAAAATTGTTCCAGGTCAAGCTCTACCCGCGCCCCCACCCCCTCCCCCCACCATCATGTGTCGTAAGTTGTAGTTTTGTGTTTGTAAGTTATTAAGTTTCATTTACATTGGTGAAGCAGTTCATGTACGTTTCGATGTATGTGAGTAGTGTTCAGTTTAGTAGACTATATATATATATGTGTATATATGAACGTGTGCGTGTGTTAGATGTAAATATGAACGTGTGTGTGTGTGTGTATGTTAGAGCATCATGCCGGAACGCCTGGAGCAATTTCAACCAAACTTGGCACACAGATGACTTACAATCTGGACAATGTGTGTTAGATCATCACTAGGGCCCCTGTGGGGGGGGGCTGAGTTATGGGAGTTGATCAATACAAACAATACCCCAACTGAACGACGGGAAGTAACTCCCATGATATGTTCGGGTTGTCGGCTGGGGCGGACAAAGGTCAGCCCACACAAATCGATGACGTTGTATCTGCTGACTTGCCGAACGTTTTAAAGAAAGTGGTAACGAAACACATGATACCCGGAGTAGATTTCTGATTCATGACGGACACCCTACTGTTTTTCACCTCAGCGTCCATTTAGAAAATGGTAAGAGTGTTTATTTCATACCAGAGAGCGCCCATACATTGGTTGATCAGCTACCAACCGCATGGGGGGTGGGCTAGGGGTGGGGGTGGGATCTTCTAGAAGGTTGCGGATATGACTGCAGTCTTGGACTCACGATGTTCGAGAAACTTCCAGCACCTACCCGAATCTTAGATGGTCGTATATAAGGTAAGCTAATTTGGCAAGTCCTCCAGTTTATCATCTGTCAGGGAATGTGACAGTGTCAAGTCGCTCTTTTAATTGATGGTCTCTTTTTTGTTTTAATTATATTTGTAAAAATAAATTTTAATTTTGTTTTCTCCTTATGTTTATATTAGCTTTTTTTGTATTCTATAGTAGATTCCATTGCTCTGTGACAATGTGCCGTTTTCTTACTTTTTCAAATTAGCTTTTCAAATTAGGGAGAGAGAGAGGGAGAGAGAGAGGAGGAGGAGGGAGAGAGAGGGTGAGAGAGGTAGGGAGAGAGATAGAGACGGGGAGAGAGAGGGAGAGAAAGAAGGAGAGAGAGAGTAAGGTAGAAAGAGAGAGAGGGAGGGAGAGAAGGAGAAAGATAGGGACAGAGATGGAGAGAGATAGATTTCAGATCGCCATGGGCAACTTTATGTTGCTTGCTCAAGGGAGAGAGAGGGGGTGAGAGAAGGAGAGAGATAGAGAGAGGGAGAGCGATAGGGACAGAGAGAGAGAGAGGAAGAGAGATAGATTTGAGATCGCCATGTTTCTCTCACGGATAAATTTATGTTGCTTGCTCAAGGGAGAGAGGGGGAGAAAGAGGTAGAGAGAGTGATAGAGACGGGGAGAGAGAAGGAGGGAGAGAGAGGGAGGAAGAGAGAGAGAGGGTGAGAGAAGAGAAATAGAGGGAAAGACTGAAGTAGAGAGAGGGAGAGAAAGGTAGAGAGGGAAAAAGAGAGAGAAGGAGAGAGAAATGGACAGAGAAGGAGAGAGAGTAAGAGAGAGGGAGAGAGGGAGAGAGAGAAAGAGATAGATAGATTTGAGATCGCCATGTTTCTCCCTCGGATAACTTTATGTTGCTTGCTCAAGGAGAGATGCAGAGAGAGAAAGAGGGAGAGAGATACGGAGAGAGAGAGAGAGGGTGAAGAGAGATAGATCTGAGATCGCTATGTTTCTCCTATGGACAACTTTATGTTGCTTGCTCAAAGATAGGTTCACTCAAGAATTAACTTCTTCTTGCTTCTGGAGGTGAAACTAAAAATGTTGTTTATAATCAAACCGTCTAGGTTCTGTAGAACCTTCTAGAAGCTTGTGGAAATGAATATTGTAGAACCTTCTAGAAGATTGTGGAACTGAATAGACCTCTATAGAACGTTCAAGAATGTTGCGGCAATGAATAGGCCTTTGTAGAACCGTCAAGAAGGTTGTGGAAATGAATAGAACTTTGTTGACTGAGAGAAATAAATACCCGGACAACGTCGGGTATTCAGCTAGTGTGTGAGTGTGTATATATATATCTCAGTTTGTTATGGATAAGGGTGTTTTTGACTTATATCATCTTTTGATCTGATATGATTTTGAATTAAGTTTGGATCATGTATGTCTATATATTTTTTATACGTTTCACTTTTTTTAAATTTAATAATTATTCACACCATTGATTTTGATTGCATGAATGATTCACTGTTCACCAGTGCGTTTGGCCTCAAGATACGCTTGTGGGCTTCAAGCATTTTGGTTATCATAGTTTTTCATGGCATATTTTATAATCATTGTTATAATGGCCTTTTCCTTTCCATTGATCTATGTGGTGTTACTGTGATTATTTATCCACGTCCGTTACCGCAGTTGTGTAGCTGCTGTGAAGGTGAATTGACGCAGGCCTCGTGATGAGGGTAACCGTAAGTTCGGAGTTTTTCGGGGATATTTTAAGTCTGAGCTGCTCTTGCAAAATACTTCATGAGAAGAGTCCTTAAGAGAAGTTTCAGTGCGGTTGCACATACGTGGCTTTACAGAGGCTTACAGTGAATGAATGAGATTGTTAAGATTGCCATGAGACTAGTCTGTTCACGATGTTATGTGTGTGTGTGTTAGATCAATCTATAATGTTCATTGTTTGGGCTTGAGAATTGCGCCATGTTGCACTGATTGTTCACCACATTGATTCATATCATATTGATTGATGTATTTCTTTTGTTTTGGCTATCTGCTCATTTTGTTATGTTATCGTCATGTCTGGGTGTACATGAAACGTTTATATACTTGTATGTACATTGATCACGAGCCGTATCTATTCGCTGTTAATCGTGTCATGTTCTCAAATGAATGAGTGTCAGATTCTGTTATATTCCTTGTTGGTATACAAAGGGTGATTGATAAGTTTTCGGCATAAGGTACAACGGATTACTTGTGGACAACTTTTTTGGGGGTTATTTCTAACATAGTTCCCTTGTAAGTGTATGCACTTAGTCCAGCGACCCTGAAGAATACGAATCCCTTCTTTGTAAAAGTCAGCATCTTGCCAGTAGAAAGTGGTCTACAGCATGAATGACGTCATCATCTGAAGCAAATTTGCGACCACTGAGATCTCTTTTGAGTTTGGTAAACAGGTAATAGTCCGAAGGGCCAAATCTGGGGAATAAGGAGGATATTCAAGAAGCTGGAAGCCGCATTCATGAATAACAGTCATTGCCACCGCCGAGTTGTGAAATAGAGCATTGTCTTGCTGAAAGATGAGTCCTATCGTCAAATTCCCTCCACGCTTTTCCTTCAGTTTGACCTGCAGTTGCTTCACATGATTAGCGTAATAGGCCCTGGTGACCGTTCTGCCCTTTTGAAAATAGTCTACCAATAGCATACCTTTCGAATCCGAAAAGACTGAAGCCATCACTTTGCCTGCAGACAGAACCACCCTTGCTTTCTTTGGAGGTGGGGATCCATGATATTTCCATTGCTTTGGTTGTTCTTTGCTTTATGGTTGAAATGATGAACCTAAGTCTCATCCATAGTCACAAATTGCTGAAGAAACATTTTAGGATCTGCAGAAAAATGGCCAATATTGTCTCTTGACGTGTTGGGACGCTGTCGTTTGTGATCAGCTCCAAGAATTTTCAGGACCCATCGAGCAGAGACATTTGTCATTTGAAGATCATTGTGAATAATGGCATCAACACATTCCTGGGAGATGCCCAATTCAGTAGCAATGTACCGCTCAGTTAGTCGTCGATCCTCCATTATCATGTCATGAATTCTGCCGGTGGTTTCATCAGTGTTTACCGTTCTTGGCCTTCCTAGACGGGGATCATCTTCCAAACTTTCCCTTCCATATTTGAAATGAGGTGCCCATTTCTTCACTGTGCCATAAGAATGGGCACTCTCCCCTGGAGTCTCCACCATATTCTCATGGATCTTCTTCAATGATAAGAACTTGATGCAGAGGTAGCGAATGACTACTCAATGAGAAATTTTATCCATTTTCTCAATTTCTGCCACCCCTTACCACTTCAGTAACCTGTAAAAAAAATTGGTTGAAGTTAATTTCTTGAAACTTGGTGTTTAATCTTACATTAACAATATCTACAAATGCACCTAATATCATCTGTGCGTTTCTTGTATCTTATGCCGAGAACTTATCAATCACCCTTAGTACCATGCACACCTTACAAAGGAGAACCTGGGATTTGAAAATCGGTGCATTAAATGGCCCTTTGTTACATTAGTACTTGACATTGGGTTTCATTTGGGATATTTCCTTTGCATCAGAATTTAATAAGTTGAATGAAGAACATTTAGTTCCGAGTTAAAGTAAAAAAAAGTAAAAAAAAAAACCACTAAAGTAAACACCGACTCTTAACAAGACGACACGAACCAACAATATTACACTAGCTTGGCTAAAGGGGCAGTAATCGCAACAGTCCCACTGGTGGTGGAGACTGCTAAAGAAGCATTGCACACTCCCTGTGTATTAGCTGCACACCTGGACTGAAAAAAAAGTAACTGCCATAACCCGCTCCCACTCCGATTCGATGATGTGCCTCAACACCTTCGCAGCATCGGCTGTAAAACGCCAGCTCGGAGCTACAGGGAGATTGAAGAAGAAGAAGAAGAAGAAGAATTTAATTATGGGTTGGGGTTAGAAATGTGCTGCTTTTATTTTTATTTTATTTGGATTTTGCTTAAATTTCCATCTAAGCATGGATTTTGTATTTGTGTGCAAAATAAACACGCACTGTCAGTGTTGTTTCGAAGCGAAAGAGTTAAGATATCAAAAACATAATCCAGGAACAGACGTCAGTTGAAATTTGCAGACAGACCACGGAGCTTAGATTTCTTGTAGACGTGAAGAACAGGTATGAAAGCTTGTTGGAAGGAAGTATAGAGTACCACAGGCCAGAAAATCCAAGAAAGAAAGTAGCAATAAAGCGGTAATATTTGAAAAAAAATATAGAAGTAGAGAAAGGAAATCTTGTCAGGCAAAATAAACATGGAAATAAAACAAAAAATAGTTTATTTGTGATATCAGAGAGAAAGTAAAAGAAATAAAATAAACCCAAAAGAAGATTAATAAATTTTACATTATAAACCAAGAAATACGGCGGGATATGCAAGAAAGAAGACGAAAGACGGATAGATAACAATAGCAGAACAACACGAGAAATATAGGAAACACAGAAAAAAGGGAAATGCATCAGGAAATCAAGAAGATCACTTGCAGGAATCCAAAGGGTTAATTTTGGGAGTCTGCATTAAAAGCAAGCGTGGACAGCTCCTGGCAAAGTCCTCCAATACATATGGACGAAATAAATCATCTATTTAGAAAAAGAGAAAATATTTTCATCATATATAATGAGAAGGATTCAACATCACAACTAAAATAAGCCGTGAGAACAGAGAACAACAAGAAAATCAGCCCTGGAGAATCAAAGTGTGTGAAACCTTCGACGTATTACAGAAAGCTGGATTATACAAGAACACGGATTCATGCAATGATATACGCGACGCAACATTCATGAACTACTGCTTGAGGAGGATTTTAAACGTTAAATGGCAGGACAAGGTCAGGAACGAGGAGGTCTGGGAAAGGGCAGGACAAGAATCTATGAACCTACAAATCATGTCTAGGAAGTGGAGGTGGACTGGCCACACTGTGAGGAAACCTGACACCAGCATAGCAAGGTAGGCACTGACATGGAATCCTCAAGGAAATAGAAAACGAGGAAGACCTAGACTTACTTGGAGAATAGAAATTATGACAGTGCTCAAAGACAAGGGATAGACATGGAAGGAAGCAGAGAATAATTCCAAGAATTAATTAATGGAGAGCCATTATCCCTGGCCTATGCTCTCAAGGGAGTGAAAGGCGATGATGATGATGATGATGATGATGATGATTATGATGATGATGATGATATGCGACGCAAGATACCTGCGTCAGCATTTGAAAGCATTCACATTTAAAGCTCTCCTGGGGAAAAAAGCGAAGAACAGTAGAAAGCGCCGATTCTCAACTATACTTTTAATGAGCCATCTAACAATGTTTTTGGTCTAGAACATTAATGAAGGAATCAGAAGCACAATAACTGTGTATAAATCAGTCACAAAAAGTGGACATTTTGAAAAAAAAAGTACTGAAACAATGTAAACCTTATTTAGTTATGATAGTTAAACTGAAATATATGGGCGCCTTTATATTTCGTCATAGAGACTGCAACAGCTGTTTTGATGGAATGCTAAACGAACAAATAAGATTAAAGACATCAGATTAATAAGTCACTTTTTTTTAGACGAATTATAAGATTTTAGGCGAACTGTTCAATTTTTATAACGAGAAGAGTTATAACGTCTTAGGCGAACTAGTTAACAATAATTTATGCAAAGCTAAGGAATTATAATGTCTTATGCGAACTATTTAACATCAGTTTACAGAAAGAGAGGAATTATAATGTCTTAGCCGAACTATTTAACATTAATTTTTATAAAGAGAGAAGTTTAGGCAAACTATTTAACATCAGTTTACAGAAAGAGAGGAATTATAATGTCTTAGGCGAACTATTTAACATTAATTTTTGTAAAGAGAGAAGTTTAGGCAAACTATTTAACATCAGTTTACAGAAAGAGAGGAATTACAATGTCTTCGGCGAACTATTTAACATTAATTTTTATAAAGAGAGAAGTTTAGGCAAACTATTTAACAATAGTTTATGTAAAGAAAAAATTATAATAGGCAAACTATTTAACATTAATTTATATAAAGAGAGGAGAATATGCGTCGTATCCTTTCCTGTTTAACGTTTATGCGTAGAAGATATTCAGACATATTGCTGGATTAACCATAAACAGAAGAACAGTTATTAGCCTCGGATACGCTGATGACTCTGTGTCGATAGGAGACAATTAAACAACTTGCGGAAACGCGTGATACAGACAAAAAAGGAAAAAAAAAAACAGAGATAAGGGCTATAGATGAATGTTAGAAAGACACAGGCAGCAGTAATCAATAAGTATTAAGAAAATCCATATATAAATATAAATGGAGAGACATTGAAACATGTAAAACATTCCGTATATCTGAGAAACATGACAGCGGACAATGGGGAAAAAGGAAATATAATGGAAGAGCAGAAACGGCCAAATCCATCTTCAACAGAATGTGAAGGATCCTTGCGTCACGCGCATAATGCAGCAGTTGCGTAAATTTGAGAGTTGCCGGATGTTTTGTGTCACAACATTCTTCTATAGTGCCGAAGAATAGATATCTAACAAAATGTAAAAGGAATTTAAGAAGCATGAAATGTAGAAATATAGCAGAATTATGTTTAGGGTTATCCTTAAAAGCTGTAGATAACAGCACGGATTTATACATACGCGACGCAAGATACCTGCGTCAGCACTTAAATATGAATAAATGTCATAAATGGAGAGACGTAATAAGATAAACGTTCGGTATTAATGAAAGTCAGAATCTGCACGCACGCACGCGCGCGCGCGCGCACACACACACACACACACACACACACAGAGAAATGTTTGAGAAACAAAACTTTGAACTCAATGACGTAGCTAAAAGTAATAACGAAACAAAATATCTGTAAATTAGTTTTCATACCTTTTGGGCATCCGCAAGCTGTTCTACAGACGGCTATTTTTTTAAAATTTGTGTTTGTTTGTTTGTTTATTTTTCTATCTTAATACTCGTAATATGCACTTCACCGCATCGTAACAAAATCCTCTAACATGCCTACTCTGGCAACTGTAAAACTGAGTCAACATCTGCACAAAAGACCAACAAAAAAAAAAATCTACCCTTTTTTTTAACATCGAACTCTCTCCAGTAACGTCGCTTCTTGTGAAATACTACACTCCAGACCACTACCTGTTCACAGTTCTAAACTGCTATATCAGAGTTCTTGTGGAGCACAATGGGGAATTCAGTTATACAAAGAGAAAGTCGTTTAGCAGGTCTTCTACTCCTGCGTGGTGTAATGTTCCGAGGTGAAACGGGAGGTAGATCTCAGACTAGCATCGCTGACAGAACTCACACCTAAGCACCTCAAATCTTGGACAGACGGCATCATCACGTGTGAGCTAGATACACTCTGATAGGAAACATCAAGTTCCGGCGAGCCACAGCAGTGTATTACGTGTAATGAGATCAATGCATATTCGACGATTCAGCACGATTTAAAGGGCGGAACATGATGATAATGGATCCGGTGATGGTAGATGATGATGCTAGCTTGACAAATCTCAAAATACTTGTGGAACAATAGCGAGCATCAAAACACTGACTACAAGTAACAATAGCCTGCGTGTCCACCTCGAACAGAAAGAAAGCTAGAGACACTGTCTGTCTCTCTTGATTAACACACCATAATGAATAGACAGACACTGTCCTCCTGGCGAGAGACAAGACCAGACTGTTACTAGCTCCAAAACTTTCGTTCCCTTACAAATCCCTTGCGCCAGGAGATAAACTCACGACACGTGAAAGATACGGATCTAGAAGCTACAGCTCGCTTAGCAAATAAGGGGAAGTCACCCCGATAAATCTTCTGTGAAAAGAAAAGCAACAAGGGAAGCAACCAATATAAGTCTGAACAGAAACAACCCCAGAAAATACACTGTTACAGGAGGGTAAGTGTTTGCGTTCTAGCCGGGTAAAAAGCGATTGCATTTGACTAAGGAAAACACGCTAGAACAAGTGGTAGTCAAAAAGATTGAAAGAGGAAAGGCCATTTTCGAATTAGTGAAATTATCATGTTTCTGTAAGTGCGTCTCCAGACACTTTGTGTTAAAAAAAAAAGAACCAATAGGGGCATAACTTTTTGTTTTTATATATAGACTGAGTTTCGTAAAAGTGTTTTACAAAGAATTCCATAATAGTTTTATTTTTATGTATGTATTGTCTTCTGGAATTACGAGTTAGTGTTTTGTTGTTGTTGTTGTTGTTGTTGTTGTTCAAACAACTAACCAGCACAAACGTATCAAAATACTGCCTCTTAAGAACGGGTTCCTCTTCAACACAGCCAAGTTAGTACATCAAATTATTTCACGGCATGCCCCGCCTTATCTATGGAACCTGTTTAAATTTAGCCCAAAGTGCAGCCAACGCTTGAACAACACATGTCTTCCAAAACCTAGTCTTGACCTTTACAACAAAAGCTTTAGTTATTCTGCTGCTCATCTTTGGAATACCCTTCCATCATGTATAAAAATATAAATTATACTCCTTCCTACAACTACAAACTTTCCTGGTATCTATTTGATGTCGACTACATGCTTCCATGAATCATAAAACTTAAAAGTTATCTTAGACTGCTCTTACAGACACTGAATACAGTTAGTTGTTTATTCTCAATAGTCCCGAAATTTTTGTTTAATAGATAATCATTTATATATGTATGTAGTTACTTCTGTACTGAGTGAATGGATAAGAGCGAAACGTAAATGTTATATTTTATTTTATGTCTCTCAGCTTCAATGTTAATTATGTTTGTTACATGAACAGTATATTTGTAGAATGTCTGAAATAGAGTGACTGGTGTATGATAAAGGGCAGAATGTCAGACGGGCCTGTGTGCCTAATTCTTAACCCGTTCGAAATAAAGATCAATCAATCAATCAATCAATCAGGTGTGAAGGTGTTGAGGCATATCTTCGAGTGGGGTTGGGAGCAGGTTATCGCAGCTATTTTTTTTTCAGTCTCTGAATACAGCTAAAAAGTAAGCGGTATGTGATACTCCTTTACCAGACTTCACCACAGTGAAGACTATGGTGATTCTTGCCTCGTTAGCCAAGCTAGGTCCGTTACCCGGGGTACCTACGGAGAGTTGGGACAGGGTCTTGGTCAGCTATGCTTCATTGTCTTTTTAAAGCTTTTTTTAGCACGAAAATCACACTAGCATTAGAACAGTTATGAAACTATTTATGTATTTTCGTATATAGAAATAGTTCCATAATAGTTTTATTTTTATATAGAAATAGTTCCATAAGTTTTATTTGTATACAGAAATAGTTCCGTAGGTTTTATTTTTTATATAGAAATAGTTCCGTAAGTTTTATTTTTATATAGAAATAGTTCCACAATATTTTTATTTTTATAGTTCTGTAAATGTTTTGTTTTTATTCACATACCGTCAGTTGTGTTTACTTTTTTTTTGTTAAAATGCTTTTCGCATAAACTTTAGTTCTTTAGCAACAAAGATCTAGAACGACTTGACTGCTAGGGTGATCATCACGCCAGCTCTGCTCGTTTACCCTACACGAACGTGATTCCTTGGTTCGTTGTTACTGAGACCGATATGTTCATCACAACAACAACAACAACAACAACAACAAAAACTGGTAGCGTGAACCTATAGAAAACGTACTTTTTCTGTAAAATAATACTTGGCAACCGTCACACACAGACATGTACCTACTTCAGAGAAATCTCCCATGAAGATAAGAGCCATTAGCTCTGCCATAGTTAACCCGCTGCCACTTATAGTTTTACCACTAACAGATCTACCACACGGGGTAATACTATTCTGTCTATGTGGCATTTGCATGTCGTCGGGGTGTGAAGTGTTAGTGCCTTCACATTTCTAGGCCGCTACAGCATTTGAGGTCGGGATGCCAGCACCTATCCTCGCTGCATTTGTTGCCATAGAGAAACCCCAGGTACACATTATTTTTTAGGCTGGGTGAACCTCGGTGCCGGTCGGTTCGAAAGAATTCCACCCAGTGCGAAATCGAACCAAGAATCTTCTGATCGGCAAGCTAGAGGACTAACCACTACACCACGGTGACACCGATATTACTACTATTTCTTTCTTATTGTTTATTCCGCTTTCATTACTGCTCCAGTTATTTTTGCTGCGATTAACAACATGTAGTAGGATGCTTTTCTTACAGCTACTACTACTACTACTACTACTACTACTACTACTACTACTACTACTACTACTACTACTATTAAACACTGCTACTACTACTACTAACACTCTACTACAGCCAATACTACTGCTGATACCAATACTGTTGGTTATACTACTATTACCTCTGCAACTACTATTAAAAAATTGATAACTAATAATGGTATTACTACTACTTATGTTGGTAGTATCACTGTTACTGCTGATGCTGTTACTACAATTTCAACTACTGCTATGCTATTGCTTTTGGTATTTTTAGTACTACTAATTACTATTACCTCTATTACTACTTCTACTACTACTGCTGCTATTGTTGCTGCTTCTACTGTTTCTTTGCTACTACTACTACTACTACTACTACTGCTACCACCACTACTACTACTTTTACTACTACTACTACTACTAATACTACTACTACTGCTACTACTAATACTACTGCTACTACTACTACTGTACTGTCGCTACTAACACTACTATATTACTACTTCTACTACAACTAGTACGACTGGTTCTACTACTGCTGTTGCTTATACTGCTGCTGCTATTGCTACTACTACTACTGCTATCACATTATTATTACTACTATTGCTGCTGCTTGTGCTGCTACTGCTACTATTAAAAACTGATACTAATATTGCTAACACTGATAATGGTGTTAGTACTACTACTTATGCTGGTAGTGTTACTACTATTACTACAGCTGCTACTACTACCATTCAACTATTGCTATTATTGCTGCTGCTGCTGCTGCTGCTACTATTACTACTACTTTTACTACTACTATTACTACTACTACTACTACGACTACTACTACTACTACTACTAGTCATCACAATTTCTCATACAACTCTTGTACTTTCTTCTACTGCTTCACTACGTGTGTACACGTTTGCCCTTATACGTGAACTGTTGTGGTCTAGTGCTGTATGGATGTGTGTGTGTGATGATTCAAGTTGTAAGCAGTGACAATGCAGCATACAACAACATCCAAATAAACGAACACGTCACGCTGACTTCAACAGATGCTCAGGAACGACCTCTGAAGAACAATAAAAAACAGGTCCAAGCACAAGTCCAATTCCAAGATCTCAGATATACACTCTATTTTTAATCACTTTCTCAGCACTTCATGTAGACAGATAAAGATCTCGAATTCGTCCATTCTCCATCTTTAACACAACTGTTCTTCCTCCAAAAGCGCTGCCAAAAACCTCTCTCAGATCACCGTTCAGCAGCTATTCAATCACATGACCAAAAGACTAACTTTCACTTGCTTTAACGTGTGCTGTAAATGAGGCCCGAACAGCCTCCAAACAAATAATAACCTTTACACTTCTGTACGTGCATTGCATGTAATAAATTATACATTATCTTTTGGTATCGTGAATGATCTCTTTTCTTTTATTACGGTATGTTTCATCGTTTGCACTCTGTGAGCAAGTGGATAAATTATTAAATATAAGTCACTACTAGTTGCACAACGCAGAATTCTATTTACGATTCGGAAAATCATAGATAAAAGAGATAATGTCTGCAATAATAGCAAAACTAGACTGCTCCGTTGCTCGAGGATTAGTGATATACAATTTTGTTGCAACCGACCACAGTCGTAATGTGTTAATTTTAAGAAAAAAAATATGTATAACAATGTATAACTGCTTACTTGTGCCACTGGTTCAATATATGTGTAACACTGGATGCTCGCCTACTTCTGTGTGTAAACAAAAATGGGTAGAATAATGTACACTTGCCTACGGTGTAAACAAATATATGTAGAACGACGTATGCATGCCTACCTTTGTGTGCAAATATATGTATAAATAATGCATAATTGCTTATATTTGTGTGTAAACAAATAGATGTAGAACAATGTATACTTATCTACTTTTGTACGTAATAAATACATATAGAATATTGCATACTTGCCTCATCGGTGAAGAAATCCAATATTTGTGTTTATTGTTTTTGTTCTAAGAGTTCAGAAATATGGCAATAATAAAAGAGGCGCGCCCTCGTGGGGAAAGTCCCAGTCGTCTGTGAAACTGGATGAGAAGCCATTCTTTCTCCAGGAGGACGCGTTTATCATTGAGTTGGTTGTACTTACTATGGTTTATGGTTTGGATCCATATCATTGCACTCCGGGTCTTGTCCAAAGCAGCTCTCTCAGTCTGAGCAGCGATGTTAGTTTCGCTTCTATCGAAGTCCTCCACGCTCTGCCTATCTCTCTAATCGCGTTGATAATATCGGCTCGATCCAGCGGTTGTCCATCTGCGATGACGGCAGAGCCAGCCAACCTGTCAGCTTTTTCATTTCGCTGGACGTCTGCATGCCCATGGACAGTGACTGCGAATCTTTGATTTCTGCAGTGACTCAAGCCACTGCCTGCGAATCTTTGATTTCTGCAGTGACTCAAGCCACAGCCTGCAAATCTTTGGTTTCTGCAGTGACTCAAGCCACAGCCTGCAAATCTTTGATTTCTGCAGTGACTCAAGCCACAGCCTGCGAATCTTTGGTTTCTGCAGTGACTCAAGCCACTGCCTGCGAATCTTTGATTTCTGCAGTGACTCGAGCCAATGCCTGCGAATCTTTGATTTCTGCAGTGACTCAAGCCACAGCCTGCAAATCTTTGATTTCTGCAGTGACTCAAGCCACAGCCTGCAAATCTTTGGTTTCTGCAGTGACTCAAGCCACTGCCTGCGAATCTTTGATTTCTGCAGTGACTCGAGCCAATGCCTGCTTACGGAGCTTGCCTCGTCTTATATATCTTAAGATAAGTGTATCGAAGTGAAGAGAAATAAGAAACATAACAACTGCTGTAAAACAGGTTCTTGTAATAAAGGTAGACAGAAGGGTAGGGTTCATTTTTTGTTTGTTATAAAGAAGATAAGAATAAGTGAGAAAAGTTGTCAGGAACGAGAATGGCAGAAAGTAAGATGAGGACGTACAAAAGAACATACAACAATCCATGCCTTGTTTTTTTTTCAAAGATCACATTCAGTCAGTCTTTTGCATGTCTCTTGCGGAACTTTGCCTCCCTAGCAGCCATCCTGTAGGCCTCTCGGTTGTAAGCAAGATGGCCTGCTGTTGATGCATCCATTTGCAGATCATTAACGATGTCTTGCAGCCATCTTCGCCTTGGTCTTCCTCTCTTTCTTTTTCCCATTATGTACCCTTCCAAAACGGTCTTCTCTAGATTATCATGACGTTTAATGTAAAGATCACATTATAACAAATAAAAAGACGCAAAATAGATGAAAAGTTAAACACTTGGCTCTTCTGGTATCATCTTTGAAAGAAAGATAGGCACAAAATGCCGAAATGGAAAATGTGGAAGTTAAATAAGGAAAATGTTGCAGAATTACCATTGTTGTATGTTGGATGAGTTCATAACCGTCTCCATTTCCTCTTGTGAAAGAATATCTCACCAGAGTGCACATGCTCTCTAGCGCCGGGGAAAACTCTGACGAACTGAAGGTGACGAATGAGATTCGATCACAAACCGTGACTCCGAGATTGAACGAGAGAGTGCCTGCTATATTGATTTAACTATAAATGAATGTGTTAAGAGTGTGGAAGTAATTACGCCGCTTGCATTAAGTTATTTCCCTTAGTTGAATGTGATATGAATTCGTAAATAGTTTCTCATTTTAAATTCCACTCATGCTTGTTATGTATTCATAATACTTATAGAGACTGTTTGAGAAGAGTGAGTGTTGGTAGAGAAAGAATAGAGGGTTAAATGGTAACGCATAACCCATTCTTCGACCTAAAAAAAAAAGTAAAACTCCCGTTTCCATGCCATTAAGGCACATTGGGGTAAACAGTGTCCTCAGAAACAATTATTTTTTGTTTGGAAATGGCAAAAGAATGTTAAAGGAATGTTCTACGAAGAATGTTAAGAAAACCATGGACACCTAAAACAACAAATGAAGAATGCCCAAGGAAAGCCAGCGAGAAACGGACATTAATAAACACACTACAGGGGAGATAGTCAAGGTTCATTGGCCATGTAATGAGAAGAAGAGGAATTGAAAATATCTTGACAACAGGGAACATTATAGGCAGGAAATGGAGAGGTAGACCAAGAGACTGATTGATTGATTGATTGACTGATCTTTATTTCCAAAGGGTTAAGAATTTGACACCCAGGCCCGTCTGACATTCTGCCCTTTATCATACAGGAATATGCTGCTCGTATAAAAAACATAATTCACAAATAAAATAAAATAAAATAAAATAAAATAAAATAACATAAAATAACATAAAATCGTATCCATGCACTCTGTACAGAAAGAAACTACACACACACGTAAAAATGAATGTCCACCAAACAACAATTTCAGTGCTATGAGAATAAATAATTAACTGAATTCAGTGCATGTAAGAACAGTCTACAACAACCATGGAAAAAACAGAAAATCTTAGATGGCTTGACGAAGTGGCATGGGAGACGCACAACAAGAGAACTGATGATTGACATGAGAGATCGGAAACTGTAGAGAGATATACTCGCCAATGCCTCCAGGCCTAGCACACGGAGATGATGAAATAGCAAATCGCTTTTTTTACAAAAGAATTATTTATAGTTCGTTTCCCCTCAGTCTATATTCCTGGGATATATTGAAGCCAAAACACGAGGAAAAAAAAAAGAGTCAGAACAATAGTATTCTCGTAGTAATCAGCAGAATGCTGCTGTTCTTATCGTTCTGTCTCCATCGAGATAGTGTTCTTTGCGGCTGAGAGGCTGAAAATGTTGGGACACACACATCGTGGGGAGGGGGGGTTGGTATGTTATTTTTCCAGTCTCTTAGTGGGGCTAAGGAGCAGAAAAAGAGGGGGGGGGGTGTAATGTTCCTTCAGCAGACTCAACCGGCCTTGGGGACCATAGAGATCCTTGTACAATTAGCCAGAGTGGATCTGTTACAGGGATTACCAACGGAAGGGGGAGGGGTGAAGGCAGAATACATTAGTCGACTATGTTTCGCTAGCCCTGACGAACTCAGTCAGCTGTGGTTGGGGGGGGGGGGGGGAGTTCCTGCCCTTTCCACCCCTCCCTTGCCATCCGACCCCCCAATAATCAGGACAAAATAATGAGTTCGTGGATGTGGCATTTGTAACAGTGTCATTATTAGTGTTTGTAATGTTTATGCATTTCGGGACATGTCCAAGGCAGCTCTCTCGATCTGGAGAAATTCACAGTGAGTGTCCATAGTTATTGCTTCCGTCTGTTCGTTGCAAGAGACAACCACGTTTCCTACATAAACTGAGGATTCATGTATTGTTTCTGGCAGCACGTGTTGCGAAATTTTTAAAATATTTATTTATTTACTTACTTTGTAGCAGGCCTGAAAACCAATATTTTAGTTCTCTCAGGTTAAAAAAAAAAGGTAAACTTTCCGTTTCCATGCCATTAAGGCATATTGGGGATACGGTGTTATGCCTGTATTTCCGCGACCTTCCTCACGTGAAAGTGTGATATGGTCAGTATCACGCCTGGCCGTATTTACCTTCCTAGATTTCTCTGGTACCTATTTTTAGAGGCTGGGTGAATCCCGGGGCCTTTTTTGCTGGGCACGAGAGAAAATAATCTCACAGCTGGGAATGGAACCCAGTACCACTGGATTAGTAAAGCGAACTACTAACCACACAGCTAACCAGGCCGATTAGTTCTCTCCTGAAGATACGATAAAAATCAGATATTAGCGAGATCATAAAACAATATCTCAACATAAAATTAGTTACAAGTTGTCAACTGAAAGAGCTGATGTGTACTAAAATCATCAGTAATCAATTTATGACACATAAAAACAGAATGAGAAATTAACTACATTATCCAGTTTGCTGAGCCGCAAATAATAAATGAATTACTACTGGGAAATTTGCTAAATCCATGGCAGGCTGGCCGTATCATAAACCTAGGGCCGTGCACACCAGGCAGGTCGTATCATAAACCTAGGGCCGTGCACACCAGACTGGCCGTATCATAAACCTATGGCCGTGCACACCAGACTGGCCGTATCATAAACCTAGGGCCGTGCACACCAGGCAGGTCGTATCATAAACCTAGGGCCGTGCACATCAGACTGGCCATATCATAAACCTAGGGCCGTGTACATCAGGCTGGCCATATCATAAACCTAGGGTCATGCACATCAGGCTGGCCATATCATAAACCTAGGGCCGTGCACATCAGGCTGGCCATATCATAAACCTAGGGCCGTGCACATCAGGCTGGCCATATCATAAACCTAGGGCCGTGCACATCAGGCTGGCCATATCATAAACCTAGGGCCGTGCACATCAGGCTGGCCATATCATAAACCTAGGGCCATGCACATCAGGCTGGCCATATCATAAACCTAGGGCCATGCACATCAGGCTGGCCATATCATAAACCTAGGGCCATGCACATCAGGCTGGCCGTATCATAAACCTATGGCCGTGCACATCAGGCTGGCCGTATCATAAACCTAGGGTCGTGCAAATTAGGCTGGCCGTATCATAAACCTAAAGCCGTGAACATTAGACTGGCCGTATCATAAACCTAAAGCCGTGAACATTAGACTGGCCGTATCATAAACCTAAAGCCGTAAACATCAGGCTGGCCGTATCATAAACCTAAAGCCGTAAACATCAGACTGGCCGTATCATAAACCTAAAGCCGTAAACATCAGGCTGGCCGTATCATAAACCTAAAGCCGTGAACATTAGACTGGCCGTATCATAAACCTAGGGCCGTGCACATCCCGCAGCCACAGTTTGCGCATACCAGTCGTAGGTCAGGCAGAATTCACCGAATTTCCATTCACAACGAAATTCTGATATTTACAACACTTAACACTAAAAGAAAACTGGTCTTAAGTAAATATCTTAAGTGTGAAACAGTTTAGCGTGTCTTAAGTTCAGCTAAAGGTAAAGGTGTGAGTTATGAACCAGCGGCACACACGATCAAACCATAAGTGCTCTGCTGCCTAAAAGGCAATTGACCAGAAACAGCCGGCTAGTGTCGCCATTAGCACGAACTCCGTAGCTAACGGCATCATTCCTCTTCCTTCCCAGAGTGTTAACCCTTACGCCCGCTTTCTCTTGAGGCCGGGTGAACCAAGGGAGTTTTCTGCGAGCCACGGTCCGACCGTCACTGTAGTGAGTGGGAATTAAAACCGAGTGTCCTGGTCGGCGAGCGAGTGGCTAATCCAGCGCGTTAACCGGCTCCTACAAGCAATTAGCAAATGTACTTTGAAAAAGCAATGCATTGAAAGTCCATTACACAAGTTTATTATGAAATTAAATGTCCAATGATCTTTTTTTTAAAAACCTGCATAACAATCAGAATAGAAGAAGGTGCAAACAACGACGTTTAAAGGAAGGGAAATTTGTACATGAAGCTAAAACTTAAGCTATTCACCGGGAAAACTTCATTTAAAAAAAATGAATAATGAAAGGTTGCAAAACTTTTTCAGACATTAAGTATATTAACTTATCTATAAAATCTTTGGACGTGTTGTAACAGCCCCTGATTTTTTTTTCTCAGATCCTGGAGGTAAACTGTGCTCTAAACCCATCTATGATGAGATTACAGAAGGCCCTGGTCATTCAGCAGGGAAGATTCAAGGTCTCAGCCATGAAAACACGATACCACATTTTAACTATCATTTATGAGGCCATACAAATGCTGCAAAACAGAGTCGCAAACCGACAGCGAAATGGCGCCGGATGGCCGTCTCTGTGATGTTCAGGTGGGGGAGGGGGGAGGGGGAAGGGGCGCTGAATGAGCTAAATAAGTGCCGTATATAAGCGACACGGATATAACTGAAAAACACTGCGTAACAGAAGCCCAGAGAATAACTTTAGGTCTGTGTTTTGTACACATTTTAAAAAAAAATATTTAACTGGGTTAATGAAAATTTACCTAAACATTAGCGAAAAACAGCAGAACATTATAAACACTGCCAGAACAGAAACAATGCGTCGAAATATATTTTATTATTGATTCTTTTTTTTTTTTTTTGCATTTCCACTTTTAGAAATGTCTTTCTTTCCTCGGAGAGATGGATTGATTTTTCGAACGACCGGAGGAGGCTAAACACGAGGCCGAGAGATTCTCGAAAAACAGGTATCACGACATTTTCTTTTATTAATTACAAATAACATGTAACGTTTCGTGAAAGTATTGTGCATAAAAATAGAGCTTGTGTATAAAAGCAAGTGATTACTCTTAAAATAAAGTATATAAAAAACAGTATGTATAGAAATAGAACACAATGTATAAAAATATGTTTGTGCATATATATATATATATATATATATATATATATATCATCGCCTTGCACTTCCTTGAGAGCGTAGGCCACGGATAAAGGCTCTCCAGTAATCCCTGTTCCTGGAATTATTCTCTACTTCCTTCCATTTGTATCCCTTGTCTCTGAGCACTGTCATCATAACTTCTCTTCTACAAGTATATCTAGTTCTTCCCCGTTTTCTATTTCCTTGAGGATTCCATGTCAGAGCCTGTCTTGCTCTCTCTCTCTCTCTCTCTCTATATATATATATATATATATATATATATATATATATATATATATATATATAAACAAAACACAATTTATTTATAGAAACAGAACCAAACATTTACAAATAGAAGAGTTATATGAGAGTGTGTGTGTGTTTGTGCGACTGAAAATACTATGTAAACGGAAACTGTTCTGTTCTAGCTGATTATACAATAATAGGCCATTAGTGGGCAGTACATTTTGATGGTGAAACGAGAGTTAACAGCAGCTTCATTTAGTAACAAAATACCGTGTTAATTTACTGTCGTATCATTTTGAGAAAATGTATAGCTGGGTTGAATTAAAAGGGAATCGTCGTTGTCGTCGTCTTCATCATCATCATCATCATCATCTTCTTCTTCGTCTGCATTCTTCTTCTTCTTCTGCATTCTTCTTCTTTTTCTTCTGCATTAAGTTTCATATGCTCAGCCGTCTAGATAAAGAGATAGATTGCCTCTAGAAATCCCCTTGTCTGTGGGATACATGCATGACAACTTTTCCAGCAGCCAGATGTAGGCGGGAAAATCTCCGCATTGTGTGCTGCTATACAATGTATACTAAGTCATGCTTTTTTAAAATCTGTAGCATAGTTTCTTCCTTTCCATCTTCTCAAATGCATTGGTTTGTTATATATCCTGTTTTGTCTTGTGCTATCTCCCTGTAATTGCGAGCTGGTGTTCTCTGCAGCCCATGCTGTGGAGGTGTTGGTCTGCAGGATCGTATCGGCCTGGGAGCGGGTTATGGCAGCTATTTTTTTCAGGACCGGAATACAGCTAAAAAGCAGGGGATATGCAATGCTTCTTTAGCAGGCTCCACCACCATGGGGGCTATGTTACTAGGGGTACCAACGAAGAGGTGGGACAGGGTCTTGGTCAGCTATGGTTCGCTAAACCTGAAGCTAGCATATCATCTATGGGTCGCTGACTGCTTAATCGGGCAGCGTCTTCAATGTTGTCAGTGTTTTCTCCTTTGTTATATATGTATATGTACACACATACACACATACATACTGTGCGTTCGGAAAATAACTGTGCACTAACCCAGTATCCACTTCGGTATCGTAGTGATATCTTAATGGCTGCCGTATCTAGCCACACCTACCTGCGTAGGTTAGTGTGTTTAACTCTTCTGTTGTGTAACATTCACTGTATTCAGTCTGTCTTTGTGTATTCAGTTGTTAAGCAGCGAAGTAGTTTTCAAGGCGCAGGACAGGATAATTATTTAAATCAATTTATTCACTATGGTTCTTTCGCTAGAGGAGCGTATTTTTCTTGTTGAGCACCTTTTTCGAGAAGGTAGTACATACACTGATTTAGTGCGGGAGCAGTTTGTTGAAAAATTCCCAGTAACAGCCGTACCTCATCGCAATGCAGTTTATAAACTTACTGAGAAATTTCATGAAACAGGCTCAGTGTTAGATGCACACCGTAGTGGGAGACCATCTAAACTTAACAAGGAGAAGTCATCAAGTTTTTGTGACTCTATGCTTTGGAGTCCATCAAAGGTTTTGCTTGAGTTGGCACAGCTGGAAGGTATCGGACTTGCAACAGCGCACAGAGCGATCAGAGAAAATTTGAAACACTTCCCATATAAAATAACAGCGGTCCAACAATTGCTGCCGCGGATCAAGAAAAGCGACCCCGTGACTGTGAACGGTTTACAAACTCCATTCAAATTAAAACTGCTGATATTCTTGATGTCCCTTTTTTTTTTAAACAAATGAGGTCTGGTTTTAGCTCTCGGGTTACGTCAACACACAAAATGCACGATCTGAAGTTTATTGAAATCGCCCACACATAAGAAACATTTCACCAGCAGAACTAAGAAAAGTGTTTGCGAAAAAAAAAAAACAAATTAAACGTGTTTAAGCTTGCATAGACGCACAAGGACGTCACTGTCAACATTTGTTATAAGGTACGTGTCTGACTATTGCATGATATATCATTTTTTTGGGAGTCAGCGACTCCAACCAAGGCAGGTAGATGTGGCCAGATACCGCAGACATTAAGATATCACTATGATACCGGAATCGATGCTTGGTTAGTGCACACTTACTTATGGAACACCCTGTTTAACTGCACTTTTTCAGGCAGATTATAAACTGTTTCAGTTTTTTTTTTTTGGTTTCTTTTTTTTTTAAACATCATCTTGTTAAATAAGTTTTTAACTCGTACCAAGGATCAATTTATTTATCCGCAGTTACAGCGACCAATTTTTGTATTGCAAGGACTAGTTTCCTTGAGCGTGCATCTTTTAACCTAAACTCTGTCATTCATTCCCTCCTATAATGATGCTCTGTCGTTACATAGAGTCGCTCTCTACTTGGTTCGCGCGTTCCTCCCAGACTTTTAACGGCTGACAGAAAAAATCTGGCATTTCTAACGTTTCATTTGTAATTTTAAAAAATACATGCTGAAGAAGAATTCCGAAGCAGTAATTATAGAGCAAATTATACAATACTGTAAATTTACGATTAGTTACAGAGAATCCAACAACAGGACTGCAGGTGCGCCGCGACAGAAATTTGCATTACCAAGTGTGCCACAGTCTGAAAAGGTTTGAGAGCCGCTGCTGCATCCCACATGTCGTAATCACAGCAACACATTTGAATATCAGTGGTTCAACTGTCTCAAATGATTTACTATAAGAAGAAAATGAAGCTGTTTGTCTTTTCTCGCAAGCACTGGCAAAAACACCCAGTTTTGTTCTGGGCTTTGTTACAGATCAATGTTCCTTGAAAGCCGAGTTCTTGCGGAGTATCACAGATTATTTCTCAGATCTAAATTAAGCCACGTCCACGTTATTTTCTGCACTCTTCCGGCGTGTCTGGAAAGTGTTCACCGTTTTTAAAAAAAACGAAATGCAAAATCTTCAAAATCTTGTTAGTCGGTGGGGGAAGGGGAGGGAGGGGGGTAAGTTAGTTACCTGCACATTGTCGAACAGACAGAATTCATAATTTTTAAAAATTTACAATTGCAGTATAGTTGCAAATAACCACAGTTGCTTTCCGTTGTTTTTGAGATGCTTCATTCACAACATACAACTTGTCCAAGAAAATTTAAAATCCGTGTTGCTAACGTCATCTTTTTGTTCATCAAATCTATTGTTTTTGGGTATAATCTGAGCTTCTACATATTGTGAGTACACAGGTTTTCAACGATAAACAGCGAAGATTTCCTAAAGTTAAGCCATTTAATATAGTGTTGTATGGAGGTGTATAACATGACCCAGTGGATCGTGCGCTGTTTTTCGTGGCTAGGCGGCTGCTCGCCCTGCCAGAGCCCGTGGTTCGAGTCCCAAGTAATTGTCTTGTCTTGTCAATTTTCTTTCTCTCCCATCTAAAGTTCTTTGTCTACAATTTTTCTAATGCGAACCATACAACAAACAAGGCAGCTGAAATATATATTAATGAGGAAAAACTGAAAGAGGAGGAGAGTTTTGAAAATCTTGGCTCACTACTAACTAATAATGGAGATACAATGAGGGAAATTAAAAGGAGGACATCTATCGCTCTTCAAAATATAAAAAAAAAATACAGAAGCTGTGGAGAGGAATAGACAGAACTACAAAAATAAGAATTTTAATGGCTTGCATCTTTCCCATCGCAACATATGAATAAGAGAAATGGATACTTAACAAAACAGCTGAGAAGACATAAATGCCTTTGAATGTAAATGCTACAGAAGAGTCCTTCAAATATCATGGACACAAAAAAGAACACATATATCCATACTACAATAACTTTATATTGAAGAAATTTGGCTAGTAAAGAAGATTAAACAGAAAAAAACTTAAATATTTGGACATATTAAACGTCACGAGAATTTAGAGAAGACAGTCTTGGAAGGGTACATAATGAGAAAGAGAAAGAGAGGAAGACCAAGGCGAAGATGGCTGCAAGACATCGTTGATGATCTGCGAATGGATGTACCAGCAGCAGGGCATCTTGCTCACAACCGAGAGGCCTACAGGAGAGCTGTTAGGGAAACAAAGTTCCACAAGGGACATGTAAATGAGTGGCTGACTGGACCATACAACAATGTGCTAAATCACTTTATGTGTTGCGAGTTGTCTTCTACGTGCCTTTATAAATATTGTGCTTTTTCAAGTTGTTTTTGTTTTTGTTTTTACACGTTTAAGTAAGTTTTTTTTTTCTTGTCATAAAAACTAACAACTTGTTCCATATGTGTCTAGCCAATAACAATTTGTCTAGACGTATCTAAAAATACACTCAGCTGTCGTGACCACGTGACGTCATGCATGCCGTACTTGACCGACGCCATTTTTAAGAGAAAAATGTAATAGATTTTTAAAGGTTTTTTCTGTCTTTTAAAAACGCAATTAGCAATCAAAATGTATGGAAAGACGCCAAATCTGCAACGCGGAATAAACTGATGTTAAATGCACTGAAGCGGACATTTTTCAAGATGGTGGCTCGATTCTGAAAACAAGAATGACATTGCATTACAACCTAGTAGCAGAACACAGAGTTGTATGATTAGACTTACAAAACCCTAGACAAAGCAATTTTTATATGTATGAGAAAGAAAAATCACAAGTGAATTACCTGGAACTTGAAGCATAGACTCAGTTATGACAACCAGCCACGTATCCACCAGAGAACAGCGTGTTAATGAACTTCGCTATCTAGCACCCAAAGTCTATTTTTTCCCTCACGACCTTACGCAAAGGCTTCATGTATTTTTATTTTTTTTAAATTTATACCCGAAAACTATTTCAGATTCTGATACGGGAACCAAATGTAGTAACACCCACGCCGTAGGCCAACAGCACCTTTATCACAGATAAAAAAAACATTTAAGTTTTCCCATAGAAAATTTTTTAGCACACCAGACTTGCGTATATTCTATTAGCTATAAAATTTGCCACGACACACTTGTACATATTCCGTTAGCTGTAACATTCTTGAGTTTATTTAAAGAAAAAGTGCCGGAGAGGCACCTAGGGCATATGGCTGTCTTTCCTTCCCCTTATCCAGAAGAAACCAGGTACCTATTTTTAGAACTGGATCACTGAGGCGTATCTGGCTGGATTCGAATGGCTGACTTTCGCCATGAGACACTAGCGCACAGCAAAAGTGACAGAGTACAGCATTCTGTGATTTCGAGAAATTATGGACAAAGATCTTTTAGACGTGAGAAATAGAAAAAAAGACGACAGAATTACCTACGATGTTGAACTACGGACTCCAGCAGAACGATCAACCACGTCTAGCCACGAGAGTACAACGCACTAATCAACTTCGCTATCTCGCACCGCCAGGAAGAAATGTTTGATAGCCAAGTCTTCAATGCGTGTCTGATCGTAATAGTGACACCTGGAAAGGGGCTACCTCACCAACGGCTTCGCGACTCTGACGCCCTGAATTTATTTAATTCCAAGAAAAGATTCGTATTCTCTTACATGTCTGTTCCTTCAAGGAAAACAGGAGCATCCTTCATCAACACAGATTTTCCTTTGGCGGATTCATCAATAATTCATAACAATTTATATTTTGAACCCATAATTTGTTTACTTAATACACCTCTCACTATATATCGGCAACATTTTCGGTTTATACAAGCATTTGCTGGAAGCTGAAGCCTGCCTGTATTAATACCATTTGAGTTCTTATAAATTAATTTCGTCTTCAAAATTGTAGAATTATTGATTTTTCTTTGCCACCTTGGAGGCCGCTTATGATTTCAAGCATGGTTTAAAAAGAGGAAAAGATGTACGGCGGTGGTTTTCCTTTATATTCTTTAGAACTGCATTTGGTGTTCTCTGACAAAGTTTCTCTACATAGACTGATCCAGAAAAACAGCAGGAAGAAGAAACAAATCATCAGCAGTGGACAAGGTTTTCCGGTGAGAAAGTCCAACACTAGATTAAACTGATGCAACGAAAACAACGGTGTCACGCATTCCCGTTTCTGAGGCCCACCAAGAATGCAGGCTCAAGCCCTGCGATACTCTTAATCACTTACGGTCCTCTCGTGGATCTCGTGTGGTCGTTTCGGAGACCACAGGGGGACTACAGGACCTATCGAGGACCACAAGAGCAAATTCAGGAGGATCACGGGATGGTCTTGGTGGTAGAAGCGAACGAAGAAGAAGAAGAGCAGTGGACACGTGGTTCTGCAGAAAAAAATGCAACAAATACTATGAGCAGCAAGAAAAACAGATGTAGAAAATCTTCTCGAAGAAGTCGCAAAACAATGGACAATTCGTTCAAATCGCAAGGTAATCAAAACTCCGTGGACATGTTATGACAAGACAGAAGCTGTATAATCCAACCTGAAAATTGGAAATGAAAGGAAAGTCTTGAGGAAAATTGTTCAGCTGGTTGGCCAAATGGCGTAGGAAGAGTTCATCTGAGCCGATTACTTTTAGTTAACAGTTTTAGTGATTTGGACACAACTAGGATTGTTAACAGCGAAGTGTTATAGCAAAGTATGGTAGAGTTAAAGCGGTTCTCGGCATCCAAATTTCCAATCCTCCTTTCTTCAAATGCCAGGTTGCCCCTGAATCAGAAAGGATGTCCATCATTATGCACTCTTTAAGATGGCAGTTAGTGAAATAATTAATTTAAAAAAATTACTTAAAGTTTCTCCCGTGGAAGTCATCCGGCACTCCTGTGAGAACCACTGTTTTAGATGACGATGTGTGGTGCATTTTTACAATAAAAAAGACATCAGAAATAAAGTGCAAGATATACGCTGTACTTCATTTTAACATATCCTGTTGCCAATTTATCTTTCTTTCTCTCTTTTATTCTCGTGTAAATTCTAGTCCACAAGAACTACTTTTACAATATTGTCGCACCCAAACCTTCAACTTGATTGTACATTAAGCAACCCCGGGTTTGCTATCATGACAAAATATCTAATCATTCTTGTTCACAAACACATCCGCCGAGTCCAAAAAGAGACAACTAGGCCGGAGGCTGCCATTAGTTTCTTTGGAGAGTGAGGCGGACTTTTATGAAGTATTTCTTGTGACGTCTTGATGCTATGAACCTAATTTCAACATCTTCAACTGACTGGTTTAACGAAGAGGACAAACTGCATGAACATTCATCATTTGTTTTCATTTTTTGTTAAAGGTACAGAAAAATAATCTGATTATTTCCCCTCTACGGTTTTCAGATTCATTCGTTCAGTCAACAAATCCAAAAATTTGTTTCAAACCACTGCCAATATTTCCAGCGATTTCAAACTAACTACAGCTGCCGGCCTTGGTTATTGAAAAATATCCATAACGCAACTGAAAATAAAAATATTATCAAAACACAGTACAAAGATTTATTTTTGTTGCTAACTGAACTGAGAAAAAAAGAACTATCTACAGGGACAAGAAGATTGAACAAAAATTAGGGTGTTTTCCAGCTGGATATATCAAATTAAATAGGCAGAGAGGTGGGGGAGCTTCTTGCAAGAATCCATACAGTAGGGGAGCTTCTTGTAACAATCCATACAGTAGAGGAGCTTCTTGTAACAATCCATACTGTGGGAGCTTCTTGTAACAATCCATACAGTAGGGGAGCTTCTTGTAACAATCCATACAGTAGAGGAGCTTCTTGTAACAATCCATACAGTAGGGGAGCTTCTTGTAACAATCCATACAGTAGTGGGAGCTTCTTGTAACAATCCATACAGTAGGGGAGCTTCTTGTAACAATCCATACAGTAGGGGAGCTTCTTGTAACAATCCATACAGTAGGGGAGCTTCTTGTAACAATCCATACAGTAGGGGAGCTTCTTGTAACAATCCATACAGTAGGGGAGCTTCTTGTAACAATCCATACAGTAGGGGAGCTGCTTGTAACAATCCATACAGTAGTGGGAGCTTCTTGCAAGAATCCATACAGTAGGGGAGCTTCTTGCAACAATCCATACAGTAGAGGAGCTTCTTGTAACAATCCATACAGTAGGGGAGCTTCTTGCAACAATCCATACAGTAGGGTAGCTTCTTGTAACAATCCATACAGTAGGGGAGCTTCTTGCAACAATCCATACAGTAGTGGGAGCTTCTTGCAACAATCCATACAGTAGGGGAGCTTCTTGCAACAATCCATACAGTAGGGGAGCTTCTTGCAACAATCCATACAGTAGGGTAGCTTCTTGTAACAATCCATACAGTAGTGGGAGCTTCTTGCAACAATCCATACAGTAGGGGAGCTTCTTGCAACAATCCATACAGTAGGGGAGCTTCTTGCAACAATCCATACAGTAGGGGAGCTTCTTGTAACAATCCATACAGTAGTGGGAGCTTCTTGCAACAATCCATACAGTAGGGGAGCTTCTTGTAACAATCCATACAGTAGGGGAGCTTCTTGTAACAATCCATACAGTAGTGGGAGCTTCTTGCAACAATCCATACAGTAGAGGAGCTTCTTGTAACAATCCATACAGTAGAGGAGCTTCTTGTAACAATCCATACAGTAGGGGAGCTTCTTGTAACAATCCATACAGTAGAGGAGCTTCTTGCAACAATCCATACAGTACTGGGCATGTGCTATACTTAGCTGGCGACCAAAATTTGCACTTTATTTCTAACATGCGTGCGTGGTTGCGTATGTTTTCATGTTAAGAAATTGTGAACATTTTTTTCTTCACAAAAAATTCAGGAATGGTGTTCTAGCAGGGCTCTGTCATAGTCTCTTCTCAAGCTAATTTCTCCACCAGGGCCCTGCCATAGTCTCTTCTCAAGCTAATTTCTCCACCAGGGCCCTGCCATAGACTCTTCTCAAGTTAATCTCTCTAGCAGGGCCGATGCCATAGACTCTTCTCAAGTTAATCTCTCTAGCAGGGCCGATGCCATAGACTCTTTTCAAGTTAATCTCTCTAGCAGGGCCGATGCCATAGACTCTTCTCAAGTTAATCTCTCTAGCAGGGCCGATGCCATAGACTCTTCTCAAGTTAATCTCTCCAGCAGGGTCCCTGCCATAGACTCTTCTCAAGTTAATCTCTCCAGCAGGGCCGACGCCATAGACTCTTCTCAAGTTAATCTCTCTAGCAGGGCCGATGCCATAGACTCTTCTCAAGTTAATCTCTCCAGCAGGGTCCCTGCCATAGTCTCTTCTCAAGTTAATCTCTCCAGCAGGGCCGATGCCATAGACTCTTCTCAAGTTAATCTCTCTAGCAGGGCCGACGCCATAGTCTCTTCTCAAGTTAATCTCTCCAGCAGGGTCCCTGCCATAGACTCTTCTCAAGTTAATCTCTCTAGCAGGGCCGATGCCATAGACTCTTCTCAAGTTAATCTCTCTAGCAGGGCCCTACCATAGTCTCTTCTCAAGTTAATCTCTCTAGCAGGGTCCCTGCCATAGTCTCTTCTCAAGTTAATCTCTCTAGCAGGGCCCTACCATAGTCTCTTCTCAAGTTAATCTCTCCAGCAGGGTCCCTGCCATAGACTCTTCTCAAGTTAATCTCTCCAGCAGGGTCCCTGCCATAGTCTCTTCTCAAGTTAATCTCTCCAGCAGGGTCCCTGCCATAGTCTCTTCTCAAGTTAATCTCTCCAGCAGGGTCCCTGCCATAGTCTCTTCTCAAGTTAATCTCTCTAGCTGGGCCCTAGGTAATTCTCTTGTGATTTTTCTTTCTCTCACGTCTCACTATGTTCGATTATGAGTGCATGAAACAAGCATTCAGGGAGTACTACGACGGCCACACAGAAAAGAGGACAGATAAAAATGCTGCAAATGTGGAGGACTTTATAGAAACAACAGTCCACCTGTACCATACCAGAAATAAAATACTGGTTCAAGGTCGACTCTTGGCTGATAGATGACTTCAGTCGTATTCAAGATGGGGCTTCAAAACTTTCCTGCGACTATAAGGCATCTCTGTCGTCTGTTGCCATGAGTGACAGACCGGCCATCACCAACGTCATCATCACCAGTGACGGACACGACACTGTCCGTCAGTAATGCCAGTCAAGGCGCTACCACCAACAACGACATGGAAGAACCAACTACGAAGGACAAGAGAACATTACAGCCAACAATGTCGAGACAGATACCACAACCTGCGACATACAAGAAAGCGCTACCACCACTTCTGTCATTCTGATCAACTGTCCCAGTGCTGATATTACTGACAAAGCCCTGTCAGATCAGCAACAGTTTAGCTGATGTGGAAAATCTGGACGACAGTGAAGCTCTAGCGGCCTAAGTTCTCTACATCTAGTGTGGCTAATTCACCACATACATCTCAGCAGCCTACAGAAGTCGATGAAGAATTAGTTACATTATGTAGCCAGAACATACTTGATCTCGTCATAAACCTTATTGCTGATATAGCAGTGGAGATTAAGCACTCATTCAAGCTGGAGAATGATAGTCTCAGAGCTGAACTAACGTCTCAAAGAGATGAAAACACTAAAATAAGACTCATGATATCAGAATGGCAGAGTGAGCCACGCAGACAAAGGAAGTGATGACAGGTATTCAAGAAGTGACTGCTGACACAGATAATATGACTGTTAAATCATGCACAAGTGCATCAGATATCAACATATAAAACACGCCACAGCAAAGAGCTGCACAACAAAAACACACCAGTACCACAACACCTATAAATATAGTTTACCCTATCGATGTGCATATAAATAATAGGTTTCAAACTTTACCAGATAACCATAAAGCAACAAAGACCCAAACAAACATTTCAAACATGACAGTCACTGTCTCATAAACATCATCAAGAACAAGATACACAACAACACAGTAACAACATCAAAGAATATACAACACACCTGATAATCGGAGATTCCTTACTTAAAGGAATCTATGGTCAGCGGATGTCAGTTACCTCTGAAGACACTGTCTCAGTCATGCCAGTACCTGGAGCTGGTATTATAAAACTAACGCAGACACTGAGACGACTTGACGTCGATCAGAGAGTGAGGAGAACGACCGTACATGTTGGCATTAATGACAGCAAGAACGGCCAGAGTCTTCGGCCCTCTGATATACAGGACTTGATATCCACCATCAAGAAAAAATACCCCAACACTTCCATCAACATTTTATCCATCATTCCACCTTGTTCTGGTCCTGGACGTTTCATGGTGGATATTAACAACAAAATATTACAAACATTCTGTCTACAGAACACAAAAGTTTTTATAAACAACACATCATTTTTTACTTCAGCCACAGGTGCTCCCAAAAAACGCCTTTATAGGGACCACATCCACATTAACAAGACTGGCAGCAGCATCCTTGCCAAAAATATCAAATATCCAGCAAGAACTGACCAGAACATAACAACACACTCAAATAGCCAGAAACAGTTTAGACATCCACCCACATCTCGTAGCTCCAGAAACACACACTCTACACAAACTACAAGACTCCAAGGACCCTCAGAAACATCACCCTCTGCCTCTCTACCATTGCCCACTCCATCCACTAGGACACTATACAATTCCATGTTCCCGCCCCTGCCTACACGGCAAGCTCAACAAATTATACCAACACTTAGTACAGCGAACAACATGGAGACTTCTGCGCTGTCACCACTTATGAATACTACAACAACTGTACAGGACACAAACACAAGAACTCCGCATCATTATCAAAGGAACTTTCAGCTACAATATCTAATACAGTTTAGTCCTGCAGCTCTGAGCCACGGTTATATGATGTACCTACTACACAGTCAACACGCAACAACCACACACAGACACCAGATAGTTTGAAACTTCCAGCACATTTTAACTTCTGTAGATAAATCTAACTGAACGAAAACAAAAACAAACAAAAACCACAAAACTTCTTACAAAAGAACCCAATTTCTTAGTGCTAGCTTACAGCTAATATTGTCATCAAGTTTTTTTTTTACAATTTACACTTACATAACGTTCATTGCATTGTTGTTTTTGTACTTTTTCTCCATTAATTGTTTGTCAGTATATTATAAATTTATTTATATTCACTATCTCTACTAGCTTAAACGTACGCGTATAATTATATGATTGAAGACTGATTGTTGCACGAGTAAGTCTGTCTGACCAGTTATTTTATTTTTACTGAAATATATTTGTTACATTGTTATATAATGACCAAGAAAGCGGAGGAGTGGCTGCGACACGATGGCCTACGTGTTGGTCACTTAAATGTTTATCACTTGTTAGGAAAACTCTCCAAGGCTACACGTGTACTTCGACAATATTTTCATATTTTTGGCTTCTCTGAAAGAAGATTACATAAAAACATCACAGACAATGATATACGAACAGATGGTTTTAATTTGATCAGGCGCGACCCAGCTAGAAAGGTAGAGACAGGTTTAGTCGTTTACATTTCTAACACAATTAAATGTTGTAGAAGAGAAGACATGGAAACATCAGAGGCTGAATGTGTATGTTAGAAATTAAAATACCAAATCTTAGTCCAATTCTAATTAATTTTATATACCGAAATCCAAATGCTTCAGCCGAGTGGTATGATCACTTCACAACAATGATGGATGATGCTCTAGCCTATAAATTCAAGGACATAATCATTCTAGGCGACTTCAGTATAGATCTCAATCAGCCCAATCCTACATGGAAGAACATTTTAACATCCTACAATTTCTCCCAAATTGTTAACAACCCTACTAGGGTAACTGAATCATCATTAACACTAATAGATCATATTTATGTAGAACATCCAGGAAACATTACTGAATGTACTGTCCCTCATTTGCCGTTGAGTGATCACTACCCGATCTGCTGTACTCGGTCACATCTGGGGTATAAAATGCCTAAACACAAACATACCAGCATCAAATATAGGAACTTTAAAAACGTTAACTTGGAATTATTTTTAACTGATCTAAAAGCTTCACCTCTTACGTACTTTTACCAGTTAACAAATCCAGATGAGGCTATCAAATACTGGATCGAGATATTTCGAAGTATTTTTGACAAGCATGTCCCCATCAAAGAAATAAGAGTAAAACACGTAACAAAATCCCTGTGGATAACTCCTGATATCTTGCAGTTTATGAAGAAACGCGATGAAGCTCATAAAAGCAGAGATTTTAGTAGCTATCGTTCACTTTGGAATAAGGTGCAGTAGCTAATTAGGCAGGAAAAGAAAAATTACTTCAGAAAGACAAAACTTACAGTAAATCAGTTTGGAGAGCGATTAATACTCTTGTAAATAAAAGGAAGCAATCTAACTCACAAACACTTAATGGTGAACATACTTTCACTAACTTCAGTGAATATTTTATAGAAGAAATTAGTCTTCTAAAATCTTCATTCTTATATCTTATCTTATATCCTTCCCGTGCCGTTAAACGTCACATAGGGCTCGCTAAGTAGTTCGGCAATTTTTCCTGTCTTCGGCGAGTCTTTCAACCTCATCAAAGGATTTTATGCCTGTTAATTTGGCCTCTCTTAATAATGTCCTCTTCAGAGTTTCACGCTGTCTGCCTCTTTTTCTTCGGCTTGTTGTGTTCCACTTGATAGCTTGTTTTGGGATTCTCTGATCATTTCCTCTCATCAAGTGACCAACATATGTCCATCTCCTTTTTCCTGATCACCCATGAGACTGGTTGTTGTTCAATCATCTGTCTTATCTCTGCATTGTTCCTGAATCCATTCCACTTGATGCCGAGTATTTTCCTTAGGCATTTGTTTTCAAAAGAGTCTAATTTCTTTTCTATTTCTTTAGTTGTCTTCCAGCTTTCGCATGCACAAATGAGGGTGGATATTACATTTGAATTGAATAGTCTCAACTTGGCCTTTGTGCTTACAACTTTCGAATTCTATATGTTTTCAAGATTCTTGAAGATTGATGCTGCTTTTGAAATTCTGACCCTAACCTCCTTTCTAGCGTCACCATCCTGGTCTATGTAGCTGCCAAGGTATGCAAATCGATTGACCTCTTCAATATCTGTCCCTTCTATGTGTATTTTTCCATTTTGATTCAGATGAATTTTCATTACCCAGCCTTAATTGCGACTTGAGTGTTTTGAAAACTTACAGCGACAGTAAATGTATAAAGCTAAAACTAAATATTCTTTTCTTCACAGTCGGTGAGGTTTACAACTACATCCGGTCTTTAAAAAACACTAACTCAGCAGGATGTGATGACATTGATAACAAGATACAACGCTTTGCTGCACCAGTTATTACAGACACATTAACATACATATACAATTTGTGCATTGACAAACATTATTTCCCTGACGCTTTTATACTCGCCAAAGTGTTTCCTCTTTTTAAATCTTGACAGACTAGTGACCTCTCAAACTATAGACCCATATCAGTTCTGTCATCACTATCTAAACTCTTGAAAAACATATACAAAAGTTAACACATCTACACATGAAGGAAAACAATCTACTAATAGACAGCCAGTCAGGTTTTAGACTAAATCACTCCTGCCACGCAGAATTAACTAAAATGACAGAAAGCTGGCTGTCTAATATAAATGATGACAAAGTTTATGATGCTGTCTTTGTTGATTTCAAGAAAGCCTTCAATATTACTGATCACGGAATTCTTGCAAAAAAGCTGGAAGGTTATAGATTACACCCTGACCTAACAAAATTTATTGCATCTTTTCTCTCAAATAGAAAACAAGTAGTTTGCTTTAGAAACAAAATATCTGACTCTTCTGTGGTTGATACTGGTATTCCTCAAGGCTCCATTCTTGGTCCTCTTCTCTTTACAATCTACATTAACGAATTACCACTACATTTAAAGCACTCTTCGTATGATTTTTTGCTGACTGTACTGTTTACAGTAGTGTAGTGACTGTGACATCAATAAACTATAGACAAAGCTCTAAAATGATATAAACAATTTGATTAAATGGAGTAATAAAAATGGTACGTTGATAAACACCAACAAAACAAAATCCATGCTCATCGCTACAAGACAGAAACTGCAGAATGCAACAAAAACTTCACTACAGCTAAGGTTGTATATTCGTGAACATAAAACTCTAGGACTCATCACTGATCAGCATTTAACTTGGAATTCTCACGTACATAACCTAACAAACTTGATTGCACAGACATTTTACCAACTAGCCAAAATTAAACACTTTATCGACAAAGGCACAAGAAAGATATACTACATACCACACATACAAACACACTTAGATTACTCCTCCACAATCTGGGATGGATGCTCAGTCTAAACACAAAAAGGCTCCACTCACTTCACAAACGAGCATTAAATCTGATTTGTGACAAACACCCAGTACCGACTGTAGATCAGTACAAACAACTCAAAATTCTACCACTCAAATATATAGTCATTTTTAACAAAGTTAAGTTTGTTCACAGAATCCTGTTGCACAATGCTCCGCCTTACTTGTATTCACTGTTTACATATAACACTAGGCATAGCCAGCGTTAAAAAAACTGTCTTCTTCCTAAACCCAGGATTGATCTGTACAAGAAAAGCCATGCGTACTCTGCAGTACAGCTCTGGAACACCCTCCCCTATCATTTTAAATCCATTAGTAATACTTCTTCCTTTAACTCAAACCTGTTTCATTATTTACTTGCTTGTAATTATATTCCTCGATAGAATAACCAGCTCAAACCCATGACTTGCCAGCCACCAAATACTAAAATGACATAGTTCGAAAAGTAACTTGTTAGATATTGTTATAAATTATTTAAATGTTTGTAAAAAAAAAACAACATATGCTAGACGATCTGTACTCACAATGTATTTTTGTTTATGTATATGTCTGTAATGGGGAAAGAAGGAATTAACATGGTTAATCAGAACGGAGAAAGATTAATTGAAATATGTCTGACAGAGGGCATGGTCATTGGGGGCACAATATTCCCACACAAAGAGATACATAAAACAACGTGGATATCTCCAGATGATAGAACTATAAACCAGATAGATCATTTGTGTATTAGAAAGTAATACAGAACATCTCTGATAGATGTAAGGGCTTATAGGGGTGCAGATGTTAACAGTGATCACAACCTGTGTATAGATAAAATAAAACTAAAATTGAAAAGCCAACACAAGAAATCAATACACAGAAAGATAAACAGCCACAGCCTACAAGAAGATAATACTAACAGTAATTTCAATCAGGAACCTGCCAATCATTCCAAAACACCCAGTGAAGTAGAGGAGATAGGGATAGATGAATTATTGAATTCTTACAGCACAGCCATAATCACAGCAGCAAAAGCAAGCGCTGGACTGAAAACACCAAATAGAAAAGCATGGATATCAGAAAAAAACATGGAAGTACATACATGAAAGATAAGCAGTCAAATTGGACATGTTGAATGTAAAAATAGATCTTCGAAAAGATGTGGCATAAGCAACATACAAAGAAATAGACAAGAAAGAAAAAGTTCAGCTAGAAAGGATAAAAGAGAATACATAGACAATATGGTGAAAGAGGCAGAGAAAGCAGCAAAAAACAGGAGACAGCAAAACATTATATAACATACAAAAGAGGTTAACAGGTACTATTGCATCTAAAGAAAGACCAATCCTTAGCAAAACTGGAACCATATTAACATCAAGTAAAGATCAAAAGCAAAGATGGGCTGAACACTTCCAAGAAATACTTAATCGACCACACCCAAAAGAATTGTTAAACCTTGAAACCAACTTACCAGTCCCACAACTAAATGTCAACCTAGATGAAATTAAATTGCATGAAATTGAAACAGCAGTGAATTTAATGGCTAACAACAAAGCTGCAGGTGAAGATGAAATAATGCCCGAAATGCTAAAACTATCAATAGTGACAACATGAGACAACTACAGAGAATGTTTAACAAGATTTGGAAAGAAGAAAAGGTCCCTTCTAAATGGAAAAATGAATCATTGTTAAAATACCAAAAAAAAAAAGAAAGGCAACCTTGTAACAATTGGAGAGGAGTAACCTTAGTATCAGTTGTGTCAAAAGTATTTTGCAAGGTCATTTTGAATAGACTTAAAGATATAGTGGATACTACAATGAGAGAAGAACAAGTGAGATTTCGAAAAGGGAGAAGCTGTCTTGACCAGATATTTACTCTAAGAATAATACTTGAAGAACATATTGAAAAGCAGAAACCATTAATACTGAACTTCATAGATTTTAAAAAGGCATTTGATAGCATACATAGAGATTCATTATGGAGAATTTTAAGTCTATATGGAATAATTCATTTGCATGTCCCGTGCGGAACTTTGCCTGTAGGCCTCTCGGTTGTGAGCAAAATGATCTGCCGCTGCTGCATCAATTTGCAGATCGTCAACGATGTCTTGCAGCCATCTTCGTTATGGTCTTCCTCTCTTTCTTTTTCCCATTATGTATCCTTTCAATACGGTCTTCTCTAAATTATCATGACGTTTAATGTGTCCAAAATATTAAAGTTTTCTTTCTTTAATCCTCTTTACTAGCCAGCCTTCTTCAATATTATGGAATATATGGAATACCATCTAAAATTGTCAACATCATTAAGGACTTCTACAATGGATATGTTTGTGCAGTCAAAACAGAAGAAGCGATAAGTGAATGGTTCCAGATTGAAACAGGTGTGAAACAAGGATGCGTACTGTCTCCTTTGCTTTTTGGAATTACAATAGACTTCATAATGAGAAAATGCTGCACAGGTAACACAGGTATTGACTGGATACAAAGGACCCAACTAGAAGATCTTGATTTTGCTGATGACATAACTCTTATCAGTAATAATGTGAATTCCATGCAAGAAAAAACAGATAACCTGTCTTCACTGGCTAGCAAAATAGGACTTGAAATTAACAAGGACAAAACAAAAATAATGAAAATTCCCATTAATCAAAATGGAAAAATACACGTAGAAGGGACATATATTGAAGAAGTCAATCAATTTGCATACCTTGGCAGCTACATAGACCAGGATGGTGACACTAGAAAGGAAGTTAGAATTAGAATTTCAAAAGCAGCATCGATCTTCAAGAATCTTGAGAACATATGGAATTCAAACGTTATAAGCTCGAAAACCAAGTTAAGACTATTCAATTCAAATGTAATATCCACCCTCATCTGTGCATGCGAAAGCTGGAAAACAACTAAAGAAATAGAAAAGAAAGACTCTTTTGAAAACAAATGCCTAAGGAAAATACTCTGCATCAAGTGGAACGATTTCAAGAACAATGCAGAGATAAGACAGATGATTGAACAACAACCAGTCTCATGGGTGATCAGGAAAAGGAGATGTACATATGTTGGTCACGTGATGAGAAGAAACGATCAGATAATCCCTAAACAAGTTATCAAGTGAAACACAACATGCCAAATAAAAAGAGGCAGACCGCGTGAAACTCTAAAGAGGACAATGTTAAGAGAGGCCAAATTAACAGACATAAAATCCCTTGATGAGATTGAAAGGCTCGCCGAAGACAGGAAAAATTGGCGAACTACCTTGCGAGCCCTATGTGACATTTAACGGCACGGGAAGGATATAAGATATGTCTGTCTTTTCGCGTGTATGTGTGTGTGAGTGTTATTTTATCGGTTAATAACTTCTTTACTTTTACTTTGAATGTAATAGTTTAATTTTACACTCTTTTTTTTTCCTAATGTAATTTGTATACTTGTTTTAAATCTCGTGTGTGGGAAGAATGAAAGATGGAGTGATGAAGGGCAGAATGGTAAGACGGGCCTGCGTGTCCAATTCTTTACCCTTTAAAAATAAAGACTATTCATGCATTCATTCTCCCAGTCATCTGACTTTTAACTCATTGCGTGCTCCTGGATTCAGCCAAACCCAGTTGCTGTTCAGATTTAATTCGGTCCGCTGGCAGTAAGTTCTCTTGTTTCGTTTCCCTGACCTGCACTGCCGCCGGGGCTGTCCGATTACAGATTACGCGCGCCCTCCAATTAATTCTTCTAAACATCCTGTTTCCCCATATAAATTTTGTTTCTCTTATGGGCTTTTTTTTTCACTTTGATCTTTCATGATGGGGGTTGCCCAAGTCTGGTTTTCTGTTTAGTGTTTTTCCCTACAAGGGAATAGGGTCTAGAATCTATTCTATAGATCTGATTGAGAAACTTGAATGAAAACTGAAGCGTTGCAGATAATCACTAAATCGTTCGGTAGGGTTACTTTCACGAAGAAATGTGAGTATACGATGTTAGAATATCTTCAGTTTAAATTTTATTTGGAATTATCATGTCTCGAACAACAGCCTTTTCTGTTAAAGGTAGGTAATTTAACAGTTATCTATCCTCGACAGAATACAACCACACACGCCAGCCCTCACTGGATTCCCAGTTTATGGGGCTTCAGTCTTGTTTAAATGTTAGTATAATTTGTCGCTTGTCTTGTTAGATACCGCCTGCGATAATTTTTATAGTTTCTATTCACCAAATTTTGAAGTAGGGGTTTCTCTCTGTCCACTCCCCCCTCCTCAATTGAATAATACTAAAACCAAAGACCTGTCGCTATGGTACAGTTTTGACCATATTTACGGGACAGTCCTATAGACTATAGCCTCATGAGGTTTGAACTATCCAGCCGAGTATGGTAGTCCTGGCCAGTGTTCCCCAGCTTTTTACATCCCAGCACCCCATTTCCAGCTACATTTAAGTTGAGAACTATCGTTCGACTTGGCGATCACCGACATAGAGGTGATATACTAGCGTCGGGGTTGGCGAACCACAGCTGATCAAGACCCTGGCCCACTTTTCCGTTGGTATCCTCTGTAGTAGATCTAACCTGACCCACGGGGCAAGGATCACCGTAGTTCCCACGGTGGTGGAGTCTGCTAAAGAAGTATTTCACACCGCCTGATTTTACGATCCACTCACGAACTGAAAAAAAATAGCCGCCTTAACCCGCTCCCAAGTCAACACGATCCTCTGCCTCAACATCTTCATCGCATCGACTGCAAAGAAAACCAGTTCGCGATTCCAAGAAGAAGAGGAAGAATATACTATCGTAGTGGCATGAACATTTACTGCTTTACCAAAACGAAATAAAATGCCGACACCAGCAAAGATTAGCTGCACCATCGACAAGTAGCAACCCAGATAAAATTGTAGAAATAAATTGACAAACAATGATAGCGAATTTTAAACTAAACACAGACTGGCTAGAAATATTGAAAGATACAAATGATAAATCCCGCGCAGAAACATTTATCAGGTATTAATGGACACAAGTACTGTGTCCAGTCAGTAAGTCATTTGCATGTCCCTTGCGGAACTTTGCCTCCCTAACAGCTCTCCTGTAGGCCTCTCTGTTAAAATCAAGATGCCCTGCTGCTGCTGCGTCCATTCGCAGATCATCAACGATGTCTTACAGCCATCTTCGCCTTGGTCTTCCTCCCTTTCTTTTTTTCCCATTACGTACCCTTCCAAGACTGTCTTCTCTAAATTATCATGACGTTTAATATGTCCAAAATATGTGTGTCCAGTAACACATAATAATTGTTTTCACACAGCCTTGACTTAGACACCTCAAGGAAAAATAGAAAGAGGGGCCGTCTATTGGGGACAGGGAGACGCACAATACAAGAACTGAAGAAAGGGGAAAAAAGACACGGTATGAGGTATCTCAACTTGCACAGGACATGATTGACTGAAGTACCTTTGTTGATGCCTTATGCCCCATTGAGAATACTGATGATGATGATGATGATAATGATGATGATGATGATTTGGGACAGAATTACTACAGGACATAGAAATAATGTTGGACATAGATATACTATTTGAAACAGAAATATTATTGGACACAGAAATGGTCTGCTAATGGTCTGACAAGTAATGTTAGATACAGAACTACTACTTGAATTAGAAATACTGTCGGAAATAGAAATACTATTTCAAGATTTAAAGATACATAGAGAAGATTGAAAGAAACGCTCCACTAAGCATTGAGGTCACAGAGCAGTGAAGAAAAAGTTGGTGGGAAAGGATATCCGGGAGCTGATGGTCAAGAGAAGAAAGCACAATAATAACCACACGATATGAAGAGACTGATATGATATGAAGAGACTGACATGTTATGAAGAGACTGACATGATATGAAGAGACTGACATGATATGAAGAGATTAACATGATATGAAAAGACTGACATGATATGAAGAGATTAACATGATATGAAGAGACCGACATGATATGAAGAGACTGGCATGATATGAAGAGACTGACATGATATGAAGAGATTAACATGATATGAAGAGACCGACATGATATGAAGAGACTGGCATGATATGAAGAGACTGACATGATATGAAGAGATTAACATGATATGAAGAGATTAACATGATATGAAGAGACTGACATGATATGAAGAGAGTGACATGATATGAAGATACTGACATGTTATGAAGAGATTAACATGATATGAAGAGACTGACATGATATGAAGAGATTAACATGATATGAAGAGACTGACATGATATGAAGAGACTGACATGATATGAAGAGATTAACATGATATGAAAAGACTGACATGATATGAAGAGATTAACATGATATGAAGAGACCGACATGATATGAAGAGACTGGCATGATATGAAGAGACTGACATGATATGAAGAGATTAACATGATATGAAGAGACCGACATGATATGAAGAGACTGGCATGATATGAAGAGACTGACATGTTATAAAGAGATTACCATGATATGAAGAGACTGACATGATATGAAGAGATTAACATGATATGAAGAGACTGACATGATATGAAGAAAGTGACATGATATGAAGATACTGACATGTTATGAAGAGATTAACATGATATGAAGAGACTGACATGATATGAAGAGACTAACATGATATGAAGAGACTGACATGTTATGAAGAGACTGACATGATATGAAGAGATTAACATGATATGAAGAGACTGACATGTTATGAAGAGACTGGCATGATATGAAGAGATTAACATGATATTAAGAGATTAACATAACATGAAGAGATTAACATGACACGAAGAGACTGACATGATATGAAGAGATTAACATGATATGAAGAGATTAACATAACATGAAGAGAGTGACACGATACGAAGAGACTCATGATATGAATAGACTGAAACGATATGAAGAAACTGACATGATATAAAGAGACTGCCACGATATGAAGAAATTAATATGATACGAAAGAACTGATGTGATATGAAGAGATTAACATGATATGAAGAGATTAATGTGATATGAAGAAAATGACATGATATGAAGAAAGTGGCAAGCTACAGACGAAGGAGAACGATGTAAAGATACGAGAATTACCAAGAAAATTCACTTAAATCGGAGCAACAACAGAAGGGAATAACATAGGCTGGTAGTTTCCTACATTTTTCAGTTTGTTTTCTCACCCTCTCCCTCCCTTCTCTCTCTCTCTCTCACACACACACACAATCTCAGTTGATTGTGATGCTCTCTACCTGCTCTCTTTTCTCCTCACTGTCCTCTGGATCTACTCAACATGGAATGGGTTGGGGAGGGAGAGAGAGAGAGAGAGAGAATACTGCCCACTTTGAAAATTACTGAAACAGGTGTGTAAAAAACAAAAACAAAAACGAAGAGTAAGACAATGTATGTCCTGCTATTGACCTTATTTTCACTACACAAAAAAACACCACTACAATATGAAACAACAAGTATCTGGGATCCTGTTATCCAGTGCCGAAACGAGAGTGCTCCCGTATGATAAACGAAGCTGCGATGGGTATTCTAAGCACCGTCCTATTGTCACGTAAATTGCCATCATCGTTGTTAATGGCGTAAAGAACGTCTTTACAGGCGCAGCAGGGAACCAGCGAGCTACATAACCCTACTTTTAACAGTGTAACGATGGCCGCTCCTCGTCTAGTGACAGCGAATGAAATAGCCGCAGTTCTAAATATCGGTCGCGGTTCAGAACACCTCAAATATCCTCTTATGGTTTATGGTCTGGGTCATCATCATTGCACTCTGGACATGTCCATATGTGCTCAGATCCCCCCCCCCCCCCCCCGTTCACAACATATCCATCAGCTTCCTGCGGCTGATAGTGTGTTGGTTGACAGGTTGTCTCGCATGTCCAGTATGCCTCTCGTTTCCGGCCGTGCCGATCTGTACTCCCAGCTTTTTCAGTATAAGCAGCGGTGTACAAGATCCGACAATTAAGTAATGAGACTCATTTTATTATGGCCAAAACAAAAATTCCATCTATGAAGCAAAGCATAGAATCCAAAAGAGGCAACCTTCATCTATGATCTGGCAACTTTTCACCGCCGCCCGATAAGCAGACGACAAACAATCCGCCATTTTGTTGACCTAGTCAGAGGTGCATTGTTACGCAATCAGCATGGAGAAAAAAGGTAATATTAAATTCTGTTTAAACTCGGAAAAAAATGCCATTGAGACAGTTGAGTTGACGCGACAAGTTTATGGGGATAATTGTTTATCTCGTGCACAGATATTCAGGTGGTATTCATGATTAAAAAATGGTGTGAAAACGATTACAAATGCTACTAGACATGGACGCCCAATTTCTATTTGTAATGAGGAACTCATTGCAAAAGTCAGAGAACGGATACAAGAAGATCGTTGTTTGACTGTGAGGATGATGGCAGATGAATTTGGTGTTGACCGAGAGACCATTCGTAAAATTTTAGTGGAAGATTTGGGCAAGAAAAAATTTTCTTGCCGGTTTCTACCACATTCGTTGTCTTATGACCAAAAACATCAGCGTGTTGAGTACACAAAAGACATCATCCAAACATGTCACAGAAATAAACATTTCTTAAATCTGACTGTTGCAGAGGATGAAACATGGATTTTCCTCTATGATCCCACAACTAAATGCCAAAGTGCTCAGTGGAAGTCATCATCATCACCAAAAGGCAAAAAAAAAAAATCGTCTTCAAAAATCGAAGGTGAAGACAATGGTGTTGTGCTTCTACAACAGCAAAGGAGTTATTCACAAAGAATTTATTCCAGAGGGACAGACTGTCACCGCCAAAGTTTATTTAAGTATTTTGAAACGCCTATTGAAAAGGATTATCCGAGTCCAACCCGAGTATTCAACACCTGGCAGTTTTTTTCCTTCTTCATGATAATGCACCGGCTCATCGGGCGATAGTTGTACAGCTGTATTTGTTGCCCCAAAACAAGTGTGTGCTCTCAACCACCCACCCTGTTCTCCAGATTTGTCTCCCTGCGATTATTTTCTATTCCCACAATTAAAGTTACCATTGAAAGGATGCTTCTTTGACGATGCCGAAGACATCCAACGGGCCGTAACATCGAGTTTAAGGGCCATACCAACAGAACTGCAGAGGTCGTTCCAGTGTTTGTTAGGTCGTGCCACTCGCTGTACCAATGCACAGGGGGCTTACTTTGAATAAAATACAGGTTACATCTTCAACTGTTGTTTATTTTATTTTTTTATGTAATTAGTCTCATTATTTAATTGTCGGACCTTGTAGATTCCCTCCCCCTCAAAGTGCTCCACTCTGCCTCTCCCCCCCCCCTCTCTCTCTCTCTGAGGCCGTTAACAATAGCAGCTCGATCCAGTGGCTGTCCGTCTGCAATGATGGTATAGCCATCAGCTCTCTCATTTTCCTGAATGCCCACGTGCTCAGGGACATAAGACGAAGGTGACTCTGCTGGTCGTTGATTTCTGCAATGACTCAAGCCACTGCCTGCGTACAGAACCTGCCTCGACCTGCAGGATCATACCCATTGAATCACTCAGTATGCAGATACAGGTGTAGTCTTATGACTATATCATCCACATTTTTCATCACAATGCATCCAACTTCTGCAGTAGACTCTTGTTTCAGTGCTCAAAGCGCCTGATCCGGAGAGTAAGATACAGAATTCGGGTATTTTTTTGAACTTCCAATAACACTCATAAACTTGATGCAGTGAAAAACATTCATAACTGTACTGAACCTTCATTCCACCCCCCCCCCCCCCCCCCCCCCCCCCCCCCGATGAATTTTTATAAGTTTCGCGCTTTCACTGAAAAAAAAAAAAAAAGATAAAACCGCTGTTCCACTTTCGTGCATATCTCTAGAGCGGCCATCTGTACACTGTTACAAAGACGTCACGTTGCTGGTTGGTACTGTGCAGCCGTCTACGAGACGTTCCTTACGTTACTAGTAACGATGCTGTCAACTTACCAGACGAGGAGACGGTGCTTAGAATTTCTATTGTACTTTTAAGGGTTTCGTTTGGATCAGCCTCATATATCGGCATTTTTCTCCGAAGAAGTCGGTTTTGACGCGAAAGCAGATACCTGTTGCTGTGGACTCTTACGAAGCATCATCTTGCTAAACAGTCCCTGTCATGGCTAAGTCTACCTACTTTTGATTTACATGACTGATCAGTGCTTAACAGAAGGTAATGAAAGCAGCTTACACCAAAAAAAAAAAAAAAACTACCAAAAAAAAAAAAAAAGGTTAATAAAGAGGAGACTAAAAGAGAAGCCGAACGAGAGAGCTGCAAGATTGAAAGGAAAGTTAAAATGACCAAAGTTGCAATATATAGTCTGTGACTTTTCCGATCCCCAAGCTTACGAGTTTTCACTCTTTTCCCCCTTGTGCCAGATAATGAAACGTACAGGTCCTCTTCAGCTGTGCAATATTCATGTAACAAAGAGAATAACACTGACACAAATGTATAAATTCAGTTGCTTCAGAACAACAATAACAGGACAGGGTAAACACGCTGGTGAAATCAAGTCATGAACAAGAAAGGCAAACCCAGCCTCTTACGGCAAACAAACAAACAAACAAACAAATAAATACGAGACTATCCTTAACTGTGAAGAAAACAAGGTGTATTACAGTGATAAGCATTGTCTGGGAAGCTCATTCATACAATTATACTGACTCTGGGAATAGCATTGAGGTGAATGATAATCAGCTGGAAACACGGGCAGCCATTCTTTTCAAGCGCAGACATAGGACAGGATGATGCCATTGCAATTCTAAATTCCTTAACACTAACTCTTTACTTCTGTTCTTTCAGTAAGTGATTAAGCTGAAAAGCTTTGAGGCCCTTTATGAAAAAAAAAGGGGGGGGGGGCTAGGGCTGTACTCTTGGGGCCAGGCTGATGAGGCGGTTCCCCCCCCCCCCCCCCCCCCCCCATTTGCTTATTAGAAACAAAATTATAGAGAACACTTACAGAGTTTTCTGTTCCTGGATATGTGAAAACACTGATAAACAGTAACTAGCTCCAAGGACCGACCTGGCTTTTCATGGCCCTGAAGTTTTGTAACAACGTGGCAGTATCCGATGATTGCTGGCATTATCAGCTGTTCACCATCACAGAAGTTAACACCATGCAATATATATCACTTATCATAGGTACTGTTGGTTCATGCACATCAGGCATATAGTCATGCACTAAACACTGCTTCATGACATACTCGAGTGACAAACACCGAAACACTGGTACACTTGGACTTTTTCCCCAAATTGACACCAAACAAAAATACACTAAAGAATATCATGCACAAGAAACAATGATGCATCTTTATTTATTTATTGACTGTTTCAATGTCCAGCTCACAAAAAATGTTGCTTACAAACATACTGTCATGCTAGTGTTAATACTGTTTTACCTTTATATTAAAAATCTAAATGTGCCATGTTTTATTACATCAACAATTTATTTAAAACATTTCTCTTTTCCTCACTTTTTTCTGCATAAAATTCTAAGGCACGAAACAGCACTATACGTTTTCTTAGGTCATATGTTTTATGGATGTGAAGCATGGCCCATGAATAAAATAAGAGAGTACAGTGAGAAATGGAGGCCATGGAAATGTGATTCATAAGAAGGATGTTGGAGGTACCATGGACAGCTAAGAAAAGCAACGAAGAAGTCTTATGAGAGGCTGGAGTTAAAAGGCAAATTACAGCAAAGATCAGAGGCAGACAAGCGAGATTTGTAGGACATTTTCCGAGAAGAGGAAAATTGGAACACATTGTGGCAACTGGAAAAACTGAGAGAAGAAGAAACGGGGGAAGACAGAGAATTTACTGGATTGGCTGTCAGTGTGGCTAGGAAGAAAGTCACCGGCGGATCTCATAATCAAGTCTAAAGACAGGGAATTGTGGAGAGAAATGATCGCCTACGCCACGTGGCACGGCACTTGATTGATTGAGGTCATATGATAAGTAAAGTAAAATCCCTTATTCCATGCCATTAAAGACATACTGGTGATATGATGTTAGGCCCATATTTCCATGACCTTCGGCACTTGAAAGTTTGGTGTGGTCAGTATCACACTTGGCCGCATTTACCTTCCCAGATTTCTCTGGTATCCATTTTTAGAGGCTGGGTGGATCCTGGGATTGTTTTGGTGCGGTGATACTGGGGAAAAAAAAATTCCACTGCTAGGACTTGAACCTCTTACCACTGTATTAGTAGACAGAGTGCCTAATCTCTCAGCGAACCAGGCCACTATAGGTTATATGTGGGAGTAAGTGTGTGTGTGTGTATATTTCCCATGCCATTAAACATCACATAGGGCTCACAAGGTAGTTCGCCACTTTTTTCTGTTTTTGGCGAGTTTTTCAACCTCATCAAGGGATTTTATGCCTATATATATACTTTGCTTTTTGGAATTGACATAGACTTCATAATGAAATAATGTTGCACAGGTAAAACAGGCATTGATTGGGTACGTGGGACCCAACTAAAAAATTTTGATTCTGCAGATGTCATAACTCTTAACAGTGACAACGTGAATTCGATGCAACAAAAAAAACAGGTACCCTGTCTTCACTGGCTAGCAAAATAGGACTTGAAATTAACAAGGAAAAAACAAAAATAATGGAACTTCCCATTAATCAAGAAGAAAAAATATACACATAAGGAACAGCTGCTGAAGAAGTTATTTAATTACCTCGGCAGGTACACAGACAAGGATGGTGATGCCAGAAAGAACATTAGAATTAGAATTGCAAAAGCAGCACTGACCTTCAAGAATCTTGTGAGCATACAGCACTCAAAAGCTATAAGCACAAAAACCAAGCTACGATTTTTAAATTCAAATTAATATCCACCCTCATTTATGCATGTGAAAGCTGGAAATCAACTAAAGAAATAGACAACAAATTAGACTCTTCTGAAAACAAATGCCTAAGGAAAATACTCTGCATCAAGTGGAACGAATGCAAGAACAACGCAGACATAAGTCAGATGAGTGGACAACAACCTGTCTCATGGGTGACCATAAAAAGGAGATGGACATATATCGGTCACGTGATGAGAATAAACAGTCAGAGGATCCCAAAACAAGTGGAACACAACAGGCCGAAGAAAAAGAGGCCAACCAAGTGAAACTCTAAAGAGGACATTGTTATGAGAGGCCAAATTAGTGGGCATAAAATCCCTTGATGAGGTTGAAAATCTCACCGAAAACAGGAAAACCTGGTGAACAACGATGCGAGCTCTATGTGATGCAACGTTTAAATACACGGGAAAGAAATATGTATATATATATATATATATATTACATTTGTTTTAGATTGTGCCACTTTGTTTTTTTATATAAAAAAGTCATATCTGTAAATTAGTTTTATATGTCCACAGTTGTACCAACAAATATACTACAGCCACTAGTGTATAGTTGTGGAAAGTAACTACATGTTAAAAAGCAAAGCTTGCCCCTGTAACTGCACATTATGCAAAGCTATCACAGTATACTGCAGTAAGACAGTACTGCAGTAAGATAGTACTGTAGCAGCATAGTATAGTAAATGACTGAAATAACACTGTACTGTAAAATAATTCAGCTTTTTCTTTGGGTGAGGTGCTCAGCCGCTGTCTGGCTTTTGTCATTCCATAAAACAGGGAGTCCATGTCCAATTTCTATTGTGCTGATTGATTGGAGGTCAGTACTTGGAAATGAACCAAATCTCTTTGCCAGTAAAATCCAGTACTGTAATCACTCCAAAGCACCTAGACACTGACATATAATTTTCACAAAAATGTGTGTTATCTATGTTTAAAACAAGCTGATCACAACATGCGCACACTCATGGCTGTTTTAAAACCTATAATTATCATTGTTGAATTTCACTTACATTTACTCTGTTTTAAAACCTATAGTTATCATCATTGTTGCATTTTATTTACAGTTTATTTTCAAACCTATAATTATCACTGTTACACTTCACTTACATTTACTGTCACTTCCCACTGACATTTATTATTGTCATATTTCATTTTCACAAAATTATAACCTGGAATACTGACAATTCATATGAGCATTTTAAGAAAAAAAAATATTACATTCATTATCTTAACTTTAATTATTACTGTAATAATAAGAAAAATTATTAATGGTTTCAAATGTGCTTTAGTATTTAATGCAGAAAGTGGCTAGCAGCATTCTATAAGCACTACAACATGATGTGAACACTACATGCCACATGTAATTGCCAGTTTCAACAACACATTCCAGAAATTAGAAATGAGACTTACTTAATATTTCAACCTAACTGTCTGCTGTGTGAACAAGACTGTGAAAACAAGAGCTCTGGATACAGTGACAGCTTGGCAAACTTTGTGTCTCTGTGTTTACATGACTCGGTGAAAACCCATGAACCAGGAATCAAGAAAGTCAAGTCGCTGCCCGGTTATTTGTTCTCTCTTGCAGAAAAGGACAACTTGTTTTACTCGATGAACTCTGCATCCTGGACTAATGGCTGCACTTCAATGTCTGAATAATATCCTTATTTATTAGACGACTCAATTTTTCTGCACTTTTCTGTTAATTACTGGTACTTGGCCCAGATCTTGACACTGACGTATGTAACAGAACAGGAGAGGAAATAAATACTTCCAAGTCATCCACTTGGTCACCCAAACCCTTTAGATAATATAACTTTTAAGGCACACCTCACAAAGTTCAAGGAAAAATAACATTTGAAACACGCTATACACCAAGATGATGGCTAAAGAAATGTTTCCATCACATCTTGTTTTTTACTTTTTTTTTCAATAATAAAACAGTGAGCTCACAGTAATCTTTCTATCATCAAAGGTATCCAGCTTGAAAGGCCAAGGGCCACAGTTGTGCCCACAAGCTGAAAAACGGGCTTTATCTAAATCAACCAGTTTTTGCCAAATAGGTAATATATTGACTGTTTAATCATTGGCGCTATGATGAATTCTTTTTTTCTTTTTTTTTTTTTGTCATGGCATAAAACTCGCTGTTTCTTGGCTATTAAATTTGATAAAATAAAATCATATTTTCATAACAATCTCATGAGCTACAAAAGAATGTCTCATCAGCTACATATGGCCTGTGAGTCAACAGCTGGACATCCACCCAAACCTATCTTCTGTCCCTGCATTTGCTTGCATCTTTGTACTTCATGTTCCTATATTCCAAACCATCTCTCACATAATGTACACAACATGTGTTTTATCTTTTCTCATGTTAGATTTATAGCAAGACAGGCACTGACATGGAATCCTCAAGGAAACAGAAAACGAGGAAGACCTAGACTTACTTACTTGGAGAAGAGAAATTATGACAGTGCTCAGAGACATGGGACACACACGAAAGGAAGCAGAGAATAATTCCAAGAACAGGGATGACTTTATCCGTGGCCTATGCTCTCAAGGGAGTGAAAGGCGATGATGATAATGATGATGTTAGATTTGAATTACTTTAATTTTATATATTTTTTCCCAGGTATTTTTGTGTCATCTTTGTTGTACATAACATGTTACACATTCCTCTCAGGATTCACATCTCATTTGCCCATGAAAAATGCTTGCCATTTCAAGATCAATTTCCACATAATTAGATATATTAAAAGTTTTATATTCATATATTCAAACTGCTTCCCCCCAAATTAATAATAAACATTTGTTAACTACTTCTGTCTTTTGCTATAAACTTATCTTTGTTTGGCATATTATGTGCAGGAAACTCTCTACCGTAGAGAGCAGAACAACAACACAACTCCTTCAGATCATCAGAGGAAGTACCAACTGAACCGTGACCATTAAGGTTGCTATGGTGTTCAAGCAGGTTTTCTTAAGCGGCACCTGGTGATCTCAGCTAATACGGCAAGACCACGTATGGAGCCAATTTATTATCATATCATTTAGTGACATGCCCGACTGGCGTTGGCGGTCATTCTTCTGTACTGATGTCGGATCTATGATGTTTTACATCAGCTCAGTTGGTGACCTTTTGTCATGTCATGTCACTGCATTAAGTGTTCATGATATCTGGGCCGTGGCCTTCCTTTGACTCTCTTTCCATTTATTTCGACTGCTTATTACTGTGCTCGCTCTCCCACCAATACTTCGTAATTGTCCAGTCAATGTCAGTTGTCATTTTCTTATGATTTTAATTAACTTGCCTCTTTAACTGCCTTTTGTTGGGCTTTCCTCATTTGCTATAAACTTATCTTTGTTTGGCATATTATATAACCCCCCCCCCCCTTCAAGTATGTTTCTTTTTTTTTTTCTATTTCTCACTATTTAAAACTATGATGTGGTTTTCTTTAAACTAGAATGAAGAAGAAAATGTACTTCAAGAAACAAAAAAAAAAATTCACAGATACTGCCAATCTGGTCAACTGAAAACAGACTGCATCCTCTACAGCTCAGAACTCAGAACCATGGAAACGAAAAAAAATCAGGGAAAACATGTGCTGACAGTCCAACTCTTGATGCTGTCATTTTATTTGATATACATCATTGTCTTCCCTTTCCTCTTTTTTCCTTAAACTTTTCTATCAGTATTTTTGGTACCTTGTTCCTATATCTTCTCCTTTTTTTTTAAAATCTCTCTCTCTCTCTCTCTCTTTTAATTACAGCTGATATACATGCTGGAAATGGAAAGCTGAGTAAGAGATTACAGTGTCCAAGAACAAGTAAGATTTTTTAAAAATAAAAGAACTGTATCTTAACATACATGAAAAAGACTGAAAATGAAATAATTTTTTTTTCTGAAACCATGTATCCCTATCACATTTTTTTCTTCTTGTTTAAAAATACACAAATCCTTCTCTTATCATTCAATAACAATTGAAGCATGGATTTAATTACTGCTGTTTTTTTGTTTTATTCGGATATGACTGAACTTTTCTGAAGGGATTGTTCTAAAAATCTAAACTGCAGTCATGTTGTGCTCCAGAAATGTTAACTGGTTTGTTTGTCTGTTTTTTTAAAAATATTTTCACTTCAGAAATTTAGATAAGGAAGGAATGCAATATCTGTGTCTGTTTAAACAATTCTTCATTGTACTAATAAATATTCCTTTCTCCATTTATTCTTGTCTTCTTTTTTCTACCTATTACAGTTCTTGTTATTTTTTTGTGTCTTCATAAAACATATTAAAAATTAACCATTAGCAAAAAAATAAAATAACTAAAAATAAACTGTCTTAAAATTAAACAAATGAAGCAAAACTTCAACGGCCCGATATTACCAACAGGCGGTCTGGAATCTGTCACATCTTATAATTAAACGACACATTCTGGCATTTTGTGATGATTTTAAATAGTCCCTTAATAAAAGTTTGGTTGCAATGTTAAAAAGTTCTTAACCTCTTTCGTCTATTTGTAGACAGATCTACAGTCACTATCTGCTGTCAGTGAGCCTGAGAAATAACACTGTTTTTTGTTGTTGTTTTTTTTTAACCAATGCCTGTTGTAAGCAAACGTTTCTCCGCCCTTATCGTGTTAACGCTGAACTCTTGCAGGTCAAGAGGGTTAAAAGAAACATTCTTAACACTTGACATTTTCTACTTTTTCACGCTTCAACAACATGAAACTATGTTGCTTTTTTTCGCTGCATTTTCTAAATCCTAAACCTGCTGAATCAATACTTATAATTACCATTATTCTTGAACTAAAAACAGGCAATTTTCACAGAAATTTCTCACTTTCGAATGACTGAAGATACTACATAACGTAACAAGGTATACAAGACGAGGCCGGTCTGTCTTATAGTTTACTCGTTCCTTACACGGCAGCTTCCATTGGTTAATCATATAAAGCTAGCGTTGTTCGGCGTGTTGTTTGCAGCGCCCCCTCACCGCAGGAAGCTGGAGAATCTAAGAAGCAGGCGCAAGTAAAGAGACGTGACCATGGAAGTTGCCACAGTGTGTTCTAATTTTCCTCTTCTCAGGAAATGTCCTATAAATCTCGCGTGTCTGCCTCTGATCTTTGCTATAATTTGCTTTTTAACTCCGGCCTTTCTTAAGACTTCTTCATTGGTTTTCTTGACTGACCATGGTACCTTCAACATCTTTCTTATAAACCACATCCCCATGGCCTCCATTTCTTGCTGTACTCTCTTTTCATGAACCATGCTTCACATCCATAAAACAAAATTGGCTCGAAGTAACATTTAAGTACTCGGAATCTTGTTTCCGTTGATACGGATTTGTTGCACAAGATGTGTCTCATTGTCTGGAATGCTGACTTGGCCTGAGCACGTCTGCTTTTTATTTCGTTGTGACATTTCCAATCAGTCTGGGGGAATTGGAAAAATTGAAGGAAGAAGAGACAGAGGAAGACAGAGAGAAAAGTTAATGGATGGACTGTCAGTGTATAAAATAAGGAAAAAAGTAGGAGCAGCTTTATTGCTTAACGATTACAAAGTTGTGACGTTTCGGCGTAAGCCTTAATCACACAAAAACCTTAATCATACAAAAACATACAGGACGAAGAAATAGAGAGAGGAGATAAAGTATAGATTCACATGAACACTATTAAAAAAAAATTTTAAAGAGTACTTAGCTGTAAATTGCAAGGTGTGGCTTGTCCGGCGGTGTGAAGAAAGTCACCTGCGAATCTCATAATCAAGTCTAAAGACAGGGAATTGTGGAGAGAAATGATCGCCTACGCCACGCGGCATGGCACTTGAACCATGGAAGATTGTATGAAAAGACTCGAGGATTCTCTTCAGTATCTTATTTACTCATTTCTACAAATTACTTTCGCTTTATGGTACTAGAACGGTGTCATTTGTATACTCCAGGTTGTTAATATTACGGCCTTAAAAAAAATGCATTTGAAATTTTGTAATGCCTCTCATGATGTTTTCACATCATAATGCATACACTTTTATTAAGCCTCATTTTATATCCTGATACCTATTGTCAGTTGGTCGGTCATTTGTATGTCCCTTGCGGAACTCTGCCTCCTTAACAGTTCTCCTGTAGGCCTCTCGGTTGTAAGAAAGATGCCCTGCTGTTGATGGATCCATTTGCAGATTATCAACGATGTCTTACAGCCATCTTCGCCTTGGTCTTTCTCTCTTTCCTTTTCCTATTATGTATCATTCAAAGACGTTCTTCTCTAAATTCTCATGACCTATGGTACGCCCACTAATTTGCCATTACTTTTTGTCTCATTTTCATAAATTCGTGTAAGTAATCCTTGTACTCAGCAGATGATTCATGGCTGCAAGACATCGTTGACGATCTGGAAATGGATGCAACAGCAGCAGGCCATCTTGCTCACAACCGAGAGGCCTACATGAGTGCTGTTTGGGAGGCAAAGTTCCGCAAGGGACATGCAAATGAATGAATCCTTGAAAATGGCTGACGCCGAAATATCGAAGCCCTTATGTTCTTCATTTATACATTTTCATCTTACTTTCTGTGTTTCTGCTCACTTTTCTCATTCCATCTGTCCTTTTGTAAAACGGAACCCTACACCTCTATCTACTTTTATTACTAGAACTAACTTTTACTGCAGTAGTCATCTCTTTTAACCGATAGGTCTACAAAGGAGCTGTTAAGGAGGCAAAGTTCCCTCAAGGGACATGCAAATGACTGAATGAGTCATCTCTTTTGTCTTTCATAATTTCATGAAAGCAAACGGTAAAAATGCTCTTTGACTTTATCGGGATGAGAGGAGAACTGAACCGTGACCATTAAGGTCGCTATGGTGTTCAAGCAGGTTTTCTTAAGCGGCAACCTGGTGATCTCAGCTAATACAGCAAGACTACGCATGGAGCCGATTTGTTATAATGTCACTTAGTGACATCCCGGACTGGCGTTAGCGGTCATTCTTCTGTACTGATGTCGGATCTTTGATGTTATACATCAGCTCAGTTGGTGACCTTTTGTCATGTCATGTCACTGGGTTAAGACTGTTTATGATATCTTGGACATGGCCTTCCTTCGACTCTCTTTCCATTTATTTCGACTGCTTGTTACTGTGCTCGCTCTCCCACCCCCTCCTTCATAAATGTCCAGTCAATGTCAACTGTCATTTGCTTATGATTTTAAATTAACTTGCCTCTTTAATTGCCTTTTGTTGGACTTTCCTCATTTGTCATCTTAGATGTCAAAGGCATACTCAACATTCTTCTACATTTAAAGAAAAAAACAAAAACAAAAAACTACATTTTTCTTGCCTCAAGAGATCTGCCAAATTATTTCTTTATTTCATGTAAAAAATTCATTCTAAATACAACTGTGCGACTGCCATTATTGTAAAAGCAACTGAAACATCGTTGAACTTAGCCAAAGAAACTAGCGTCTGAGGATGGCTAAGGACAGGATGTAAAAGACCACATATACTGTTTAAAAAAAAAAGCGCAACAAATACGATGTTTTTATTTAAACTGAAGTTTGCTGATCAGACAAGGGCAAACTGCCTGAAACGTTCACTTGGACATCAACTTCACGCGCTGACCTGAACTGTACTCAGCAGATGATTCATGAGCACAAAAAAGCGACACTAGTCAAAACAGAAATTTTGACAATATCAGTGAAACTGAACACAAAACTCACTGGCCATGTTACTGAATGCCTATAAAAGATTGACGCTCCTCAAATCAATTCATTTGAAAATTCGATGGGCAAGTATGGCTCATCTCACTACAGATCAATGACTCATCATTACTGGAGATTTACAGACTAGGTAATCACAAAGAGTAGCGGCCAGACAATTTAATGTGGTTAGAAGCACCATTAGTCACCTCTGAAAATGATTTCAAGAAACTGGCTCAGTTGCAGACCGGCCACGTGGTAGAAGACTCATAGTCACAACTCCTGCTGAAGACCGCTTCATACGGCGGCGTCACCTTAGGAATCGATTTGAATCTGTGTCCTCAACAGTCCAGTCAATGACAGCAGCTCGTTGAATGTCAGATCAAACAGTCAGGAACTGGCTGCACAACGCTGGCCTTTGGGCTAGAAGACCCTACAGAGGTCCTGTTTTTATGGACCGGCAATGCCAGAACCAACTGCAGTAGATGAACCAGCATCGTCAGTGGACTGTTGCGAATGACTGAGAGAAGGGTTTTGTTTAGTGATGAATCATTCTTTCTGCTCCAGCAGCACGATAGACGAAGAAGAGTTACCACAAAGTCCATGAGCGCTACACCCAGAACTGCGTGGATGAGGCTCCTCCACACGGTGGTGGAGGTGTACTGGTGTGGGGGACGATCAACTTCATGGGAAGAAGTGACCTGGTGCAAACTGAAGGACGCCTGAATGTCCGATACGTCACTGAAATTCTTCGTCCTCACATCATTCCACTTCAGGCTGCACAAGGGTCGATTTTTCAGCAGGATAACGCTTGACCTCATGTGGCACATTCACCACCCAGTTCCTCGCTGACAACAACGTCCAGACCATTCCGTGGCCACCCATGTCATCAGACATGAACCCAATAGAACACTTAAGGGATGAACTCAACAGACAACTCAGCCAGTGAGACCAGGCGACAACAAATCTCTGACAGTTGCCTCTTGCACTGTGCAGCCATCCCACAACAGATCCAATGGCTAATCGGATCCATGTCAAGAAGATGTCATTCTCTGATACAGGCCAGAGGAGGCCATATACCTTTCTGAAATGGAGGCCTCAGTCGCAAAGAATAAAAGTCCAAACCAACTTTAATGAACACTACTTCATTGTTAAAGTCTCAAAGTTTCTTCATGCCAAGATTGAAACATTAATTCCGTAAAATAAAATTTTGATACAAGTTTGAAATTTGGTGCCATTACGACTACAGTAGTGTTGTGTTTCTTTTTTTGAACAGCATATTTAGCAAGTTATAAACAGTGAGCCATGCACACAGTAAAGTTACAGAACATAAGCGTGCTTGATTATACTATGAAAAAAAAAAAAGTTGTAAAGAAAGCTCTTTAAATATGAAAGAAAAAAAAAAAATCACAATGATCCTGACTCCAACCATGGACTCAAGCAGGACTGAGCAACAATCTAGCATCCCTTACACAAAGTGTGGCTGGAACTCATTGTGTGTTACCATACCATATTAGGCAGCTCCTAATATACAGAGGGAAATGTACAATACATAAAATATAAATCTCTGTCACTCTCCATTTCCTGCATATTCTCGTGTACACATTTTTGAAAAAAAATGTCCGTCATGGATAATGAAAAACTAGAAAAAGAAAAAAAAATGAAGCAAACTTTTGGGTTTCAATTGGTTAAAAAAAAACATTTTGGGAGGTGGATATTCTGCCATTAATCTCTCAAATTTTACACTGCTAAATCTCTCACACATTCATACAAAATTTATATGGTTTTATGTACAAAAGGAGACTTCTAAGTAATAATAATATGGCGTGAAAAAAAACAAGAACAGATGTTACACTTTATGTTTATTCTAATTCTACCTGTTTTGTATTTACAATATGAGCATTATAACTTTGTATGTGTCAGAATAGGCCAAGCAAAGACTGCATTTTGGAGAATAAGAAACATATAATCCAACACATCCTTATCAATGAATGTTAGAAAATGAGTCCTAAAATGCTATATTGAACCTATCTTGTTATATGGAAGTGAATCATGGACAATAGGCAAGTCTGTACAAAAATCATTGGAAGCAGCAGAAATGTGGTTTATTAGAAGAATGTTGCGAATCCCCTGGACAGCAAAAATAACTAATGAAGAATGTATGAGAAGAGCTGGAGAGACAAAAAGTCTTGTCAAAAAAATAAGAGAGAGACAATGTACTTTCACAGAACATGCAATGAGAAGAGGGGGCATTGAAAATATTATAACAACGGGAAAAATAGAAGGAAGAAGATCCAGAGGAAGACCAAGAGAAATGATACTGGACAGTCTGACAGGATGGTATAAGAGGAGATCACCAACTAAGCTGATGGCCTGCATGAAGGATCGTGTACTCTGGAGAAACATAACACCCAACGCCAGTCGGCATGGCACCTGATGATGATGAAAATAATGTTTCCAGATATGGTTACTTATTTACATCTCCTCCTTCATCCAAGTTTCATATGCTCAGCAATCCACAAAAAAAAAAGACTGGTCGCTTCCATGATTTCCATCATCAGCTGGAGTTCTTCATGCATGCCTTTCAGTTTCTGTCTGTACTTTTTTTTTTTTTTTTAATAATCTGGGATCACATTAGGACTTCCTACAAGTCTTTCTAGAAGGTGCAGGTTTACAGGATGCATGCTGTAATATGGAGACCATTTTGACACTTGCAGGGTGTGATTTGTGTGGCCTTCAGACTGTGGGCTTGTAGTCTGCCATGTCTTTGTCACTAAAAACACTATGCTAATCACAAGAACACTTGCCATTTAATCAAAGCATGTGGGCTCATTTTCAGAGCTTTGGTGGTATCTAATTTAAAGAAATAATTGCCAAGATCTTTTAAGATACTGGTGAAAGAATTTTGGAATATGTATTACTTGCCTTGTCTTGTCTCCTTCCTCATATACCTTTCGCTGTTGAGGGGACAAATAGATGTTTTGATAGTGTTCAGCAATTTGTTTCATAAAAGGGATATATAAGGCTTCTGAAACTTCCTCCCTCAATCTCTTCCACGGGGAGCCTCTTCCTCTGCTATCTACAAATCTTAGCGTGAATGTTCTTACATGGTATGTTTGTTGTCTGGCGGTAGTCACGTAATGAAGCCAAACCATTTGACTTGCTGTTTCTGGATGAAGTGTAAAACTGGTGTTACTTCAACCTTTGCCCTGGTAGCATTGTTTCTGATTTGGTCTTTTCTTGTCACATTTAGTTTTCTCCATAAACATCTCATTTCTGTTGTGATGATTTTTCTTTTGTGTTTGGCTGTTAGCGTCCATGTTTGACATTATGTGTATTCAGTCAGTCAGTCATTTGCATGTCCCTTGTGGAACTTTGCCTCCCTAACAACACTCCTGTAGGCCTCTCAGTTGTAAGAAAGATGCCCTGCTGCTGATGTATCTATTTGCAGATTATCAACGATGTCTTGCAGCCATCTTCACCTTGGTCTTCACCTCTTTCTTTTTCCCATTATGTACCCTTCCAAGACGGTCTTCTCTAGATTATCATGATGTTTAAAAAATATTTAAGTTTTCTCTGTTTAATCCTCTTTACTAGCCAGCCTTCTTCAATATTAAGTTCTTGTAGTATGGATATATTTGTTCTTTTCTGTTTCCATGATATTTGAAGAACTCTTCTGTAGCATTTACATTCAAAGGCATTTATGTGTTTCTCAGCTGTTTTGTTAAGTGTCCAGGTCTCATAGGCATATGCTGCGATGGGAAAGATGCATGCTCTTAAAAATCTTATTTTTGTATTATGTGTATTTAAAAGTATATATAAAAACCATTTCTCCAAAACCATTATGTGTATTACAGGAAGCAAAAAGAGTTTCTGTTAGTAGTCACGAGTCAGAACAAAGACACTGGCACTGAACCTCTATATTCTTATAATGGTAAACAGATGTTAAAAAATCATGCATTTCTTCAGTAGTTTTTCAGGTTTTTGGTAGTGCTTTATCAACTGGGTAAAGTCCACAGCTGTCTCGTGCCCAATTCTTAACCCTTTTGAAATAAAGATCAATCAATCAATCTCTAGGATCCTAAGAGATAAGAGAAATGATGGCTGCAGTAAAACTGGTTCTAGTAATAAAGTAGATGGAGGTGTATGGTTCAATTTTACAAACAGAAAGAAAGTGAGGGCATTTTGTGTCTGTCTTTCATACTAGGAGGAGACCAAAAAAGCTAAGTCTATACTTTTCATATTTTTTTTTCTGTTGTGTTGTTTCTATATGTGATCCTCGAAAGAGGCTTTTTGCCAAAATATTGGATTGTTGTATGTTCTTCATTTGTATGTGCTCATCTTTCTTTTCTGCCCACTTTTCTCACTCTTTCTATCTCTTTGTAAAACTGACCCATACACTTCCACCTACTTTAGACCCACATACCTCTATCTACTTTATCTCCAGGATCCTACAGCAGTTTCATGATTTTGCTCTGGTACCACAAGTCTGCATAAGCCTGGGCCCTCTCGCAGTATATATTCCCCTGCATGGTTTATGGGTTTTAAACTGTTCAGACTGAACTTATATTACAAGATATATTGAGAACATTTGCAAATGAAGTGCATCTGCATCTTTTTTTTATCTTTTATTTTGGATTTTTTGTTGTTGTACACAAACGTAATTTATACTGAATTAAAATTATATGTATTGTTCTGAGTCATCTTGTTTTCTTCACCAACATAAGCTGAATTCATGACTTGGTCATTTATTTCATTATGTGCCATACTAAATAGTGCTGGTGATCATGCTTCTTCATCTTGTGAGGCCCTTGGTGTTTATGATCAAATCAAATGCTTTCTTCTTTTTTTAATGCTACCCATTCAATCCAGTTTCTCTCTTGGCTTTCCCTTCCCTCCTTCCCCCCTCCACCCCTGAATTTTCCAGACATTACCAATTTCTCTAACTTCTGTCTTCTCATGACACGTCCACGAAACATGGCTGTCTTTTTTTTCTTATAATTTTATCTAGCTTTCGCTATTTTGAAACTTCTATGAGGACCTCTTCATTTATTTTTCTGTCTATCCAGGGTATCTGTTGCATCTTTCTCCAAAACCATTTATGGCAGACTGTTACTTAATTTATCTGGATTGTTCATTAATTTCCCTCTTCCCTTCAATTTTCTCAGATTTGTTGAAATGTATTTTAATAAAAAAACACAAGCTAACTTCGGACAGCTGTACAATACAGTAATTAACTGAATGTCGATGAGCCACAGAATCCCCAAAACTTTAACTTACTTTCTGAAGTTCTTCACCATTGGAATAGGATATGCTATAACACTCTTGTGAACATGGTAAAGACTGTATGATCCTTGATATGTGGAACTTATAGACCAGCTAAGCATTGCAGTAAGCTGTAGCTTCAATCCAGTAAACATATTAATAGTATAAGAACAATCAGTACATTAGTTTGTGACTGAATGCATAAGCACTCGTATATTGTGATATCTTTTTTCTGTACAATTTCTGGATGCAAGTTCAGCCCCGGTAGCCTGTTATTATGATACAGTCATCAAGAATATCATTAATATCAACATCTGACATAGAAGTCAAATACTTAATATCACATTAAGAAAAAAAAAAACTGAACATAGCATGTCATAGCAGTTTTTGTATAATACAATTTAACTGTGTAAATGACATCACAATATAGCACCTACACTGCCAATGAAAACAAAAGCATCAATTCAATGCATGAGATATTACATAAGCATCTAAACTGAATGTGCGACAAAAATGCATTAACAAATGCAGTTATCCCTTTTCACATAAAACTAATTCACATATTTATGCCTTCTTCTTGCTGTACTGTTTAACAAATGCTTGCACATCAAACTTGCGTTTGCACCCTTGATAGTTCATGTAGCGAATTTTTCCAAACACTGATCTCTCCATCCATCCTTGATCATGGACTCCACAGATTGACCACATACAGCCTAGGCAAACAAACAACAAATATACATATATATTTTCAAGCAGAACTTATCACAGCAGCAACACACAAAGGATTATACCAAGATGTATCTGAAGATATAAAAGTACATTTCAGTCAGATCTGGGCAAGTGGAAGACATAGTACTCAAGCTAAGCAAGACTACTGTCAATGACCTATAACTGTCTGGTTGTTATGGTTTGCAAAATATAGCCTGTTCTTCTAAGTGATACCCTCTGGAAAAAAAAAACCAATGCTTGGCTGAATGAACAGGGATTGAATGGGAAGGCAAACCTGGTCCCAAAAATAAGCAACGTTGAAGATGGATATGTCAAACTGAAAGACACGGATATCACATCCTAGTTGCACACAGTGACCCAATGCAACCAAATCTTTTTTTTTTTAGGGCAAACACTGTAAAGGAAGATCTGTACAAATGAAAAAGATCTGACATTCTATTACCTAGCACAAGATGAAAAGAACAAAAACTTGTAAAACTGGGGATAATAAAAATTCAATGTTCAATCAAAGTTATAAATTTTTAACCAAGGCACAAAAATCAGTACTTGACAAGCTGTGTTGAGGTAACTGCATTACTGTTGAGAATGGAGAATATATAACTGCCTGGTAAGGCATGCTGGTTTACGATTTACACATAGCTGTCAGTGGTTGAAGGGAAAATAGGGCTATCATGTACAGTTCATGAATATGATGCTTCGCATAAGTCACAGCATGTAAACAGTGCAGAGAAAAAAAAAAGGATGTGTTCTGAATAACTGAAGAAATAAACATTTTTTAAAATAAAATATCAGACTAAGAAATGATCGTTCACTCATTCATTATGTGCTGTATTTTGGCAATTGTGCTTTCTATCTTGTATAAATCAGTGAAGCATTATTTGAAAAGAGGATATATGGTAACAAAGATGGTTTACACAGAAGTGATGAAAGTGAACAGACCAAGAGGCAGACCTAGACAACAGCGGTGAGACAACCTATAAGAAGATATATGTGCTCTTGAATCAACAATTGGCAAGAAAAGATCAAGAATAGAGAGGAATGGAGATGTGTCTTGTCTGCAGTAATGAGCCTCAGTGGTTCGAAAAGCTGCTGAATTTAGCAGCTGCTCAAAGAAGGATAAGTGCAGTAGTTTAACTCTTTTGCCTTCACTCACTTCGTATATAATTATCTCTGCTAGAATTTGCATAGAGAGATTAACCCACCATAAGACTCCAGAGCAAAATATGGTAAACTTACCAACATAACCATTTGGATCTCTCCCATCGAGGTTGTATTTGTCATTAAGATAGATTGCCTCCACCAATGCTTCTTCTGGAGACTTTGTCCATTCCAGAATTTTCTTGGCCCAGTACATACGGAGGAAACCATGCATTTTACCCTCTCTTACCAGTTGGATCTAAATAAAGTAAAATATCCATAGATTTACTGGCAACTGTTTATACAAGGTGAAGCAAAAGTTGTGTACCATTGGGATATACATAATCAGTGGCCCATATGAAAGTTCTGAGATTATGAGTAAAGTACCATTCAGACCAAGCACCCAGTCTTTTGCTATTTGAAACTGAAATGAAGATCTGGAAGTAAAGATAGATGGGATGCAGCTACATAAACTGATGGACAAGAAATCAGGATTAAACTGTGGCAAGAAACAGAATTTTGTTTTATGGGTGTGAAGCATGGTCCATGAATAAGAGAACACAGCAAGAAATGGAGGCCATGGAAATGTGGTTTATAAGAAGGATGTTGAAGGTACCATGGACAGCTAAGAAAACCAATGAAGAAGTTTTACGAGAGGCTGGAGTTAAAAGGCAAATTACAGTAAAGATCAGAGGTAGACAAGCGAGATTTGTAGGACATTTTCTGAGAAGAGGAAAATTGGAACATATTGTGGCAACTTGAAAAATTAAGGGAAGAAGAGACAGAGAGAGAAATTACTGAACTGGCTGTCAGTGTGGCTAGGAAGAAAGTCACCGATGGATCTCATAATCAACTCAAAAGACAGGGAATTGTGGAGAGAAATGATTGCCTACGCCACATGGCATGGCACTTGATTGATTAAAGAAACTGTATACCAAACAAACCAAAATCTTTATGGTGTATGACTTCTGTCTCACCCTGTATAAAAGATAATGATAAATATAAAAATAACAAACACTATAAATTTAAATTTATAAAGACTATAAATTTAAAAACAATTAAATATATAAGATAATAGCAGATCTAAAGGCAGCCACACATGTAAAGTGTGCTCCAAATTACTGACAATTCACTACCAAATATAGCACTAAGATGGACACTACAGGAGGAAAGAAGTACGGTTAGAACAAAAGAGACATGGAGAAGAACAACAGAGAGGATGTTCAGCAACAGATGGCTCACCTGGGCAAGAGCGGAAAAAAGGCAAAGGACAGGTATTTGTGGAAAGCTCTTGCAGAAGTCCCATGTACCCTGGGCACTTATGGTTCAGAGAGAGAGAGAGAGAGACACATGTAAAGACATTTATAAAGAATCTCTGACATAAATATGGATTATAACGACAATCATAGATATGAGGACACAAAAGCAAGAAATATCCTTTGCTCTTAACACCATAATGAAACTGAAGCACAGATAACAAACTGCATGAAGGGTGGAGTGTGGATGTCTGCTGGAAGACTCAGTGAAGACTCACAAAGCAAACCTGACAAACACCATCATTTCAGGGACCACATCAAACCTTACTCCATCAACCTGGATGAAGAAGCACATTAGCCTGTTGGTCTTGTAGGCACCACTTAAAACTGAAAAAAAAAGTCTTGGCTAGTTCTGGGTCATTAAGCCCAATGACTGTGTCATCCACCAACCAATCACCTCAGCTCTCCCATCAGCCACAAAGTATTAAAGATTCTTTTAGACAACAAAGGGAAAATGCAGACGACATCAAATGCTCGTTTGCTGATTGTTTACTGTTTATTCTGTACATCTGTGGTTTTCTGATTTCTAGACTGAACTATGGTTTCAAATCTGCTACATGATACATATCCTGTGTGAAAATAAATGCTTATATCAAGTAAATGAAGGAGTTCAGTTGCATTATGACGTTCTGTTGAGAATGTGACTTTTTTATGTTTTGCACATCTTGTTATTTGTTATATTACCTTTAGCAACTGTTACATTCTGTCCAACTGCTGCCTGTTATTATGAAGCACTCAGCCAGCTGTGACTTGTAGGAAGCTGCATCCAGTTATTCTATCTCTTTCATTCCCATTTGTTGTACGGCATTCATGTGAATTTATATTTTATCTTCTTTCCCTATTTCTTTGTCCTGCATGTTTTTATATGATTAAGGTGCAGACTAAAACATCACAACTGTGTGCTTGTTAATTAATATCCTACTTCAGTTTTAATAGTTTTAACATTATGTTATTACAGCTTTACCACACTGATTGTGTGTATAGTTATACACTTAGATTTATAACCCTATAAACTAATTATTTGTGTGTTATAAAATGTCTCAATGGCTTTTTTAAAGATTTCCGTGTTGCACCAAAAACATCACACTCTTCACTTCTGATCATCTAACCTGATTGTCCAAGAAGAACACAAATAAACCAACTATACAAAAGACCATGACACATTTTTCCCCTCCAAAATCTGTACTATACCAGAAGTGTGGAAAAAAAAATCCCACCTGAGCAGCATTCCACAGATCATCATGAGTCTTTCCTTGTTCCAGTACTTCTCGAGAATACAAATACGGTCGTTTGTCATTTCTGTGTAGCTCCAAAGTTTTCTGGGCCCAATCATATGTTCCTGAAAATATTGGATAATCTAATGTGAGTATGAGGTGTGACTGGAAATTTTCCAGACTATTCCTATAAATAGGTCTGTTGAGTGTACCAGCCTCGGGAAATGGGTACCAGATAAATCTGGGAAGGTAAAGCAGCCAGGCGTGATACTGACCACATCACACTTTCATGTGCCAAAGGTCATGGAAAATACAGGCCTAACTCCATATTCCCCAATATGCCTTAATGGCATAGAAACAGGAATTTTACCTTTTAAAAAGACCTATAAATAAACAGAATCTATTACAGTTCCTACTGGGTCACCATCACCCTTGAAGTAGTTCCCTTGTGTATGGATATACTAGTCCCAGTGCTCCATTCATTGCTGGAATGCTTCCTTGAAGTTCATTTTGACAAAGTTGTTGAGCATCACCTGTGATTCTGTCTGCCAGCCCACTTACTAATATTAAGGAGTTCCCATAATTATTTTTAGAAGCTTGACCTCATTTCATTCACAAGATGGCAGCATAGTACTACCCCAAATATTATTTAGGTTTTAATGGTGCACTTGTGGTCAAACCAGGTCAGTCTGTATATAACATAGGGGGCTAATGATTTTAGCATGGAAAATCTAATCCATATAATGTATGGGGTTAACGCCAAGTAGGTTAATAATTATCTCTTCCCGTGCCACAGGAAGAAATGCAGGAGTTTAGTTGGGTGCCAGATTAAAAGCGCGGGTCTTGATATGTATAGGGGCATATTAGTAAAAGTGAATGAAAACAGTTTTTCCATGTGAAAAGTGTACTTATTATGTTTCAAAATAACTAAATATGTATGAAGATTTCATAAATGCAGAGTTTTTTAGGAAAAAAGAAGTAATGTGATGTTTTTAGACAATAATTGTGACCTACTTACCATCAGATAGGTATAGATGTACACTACTCACCATCTGAGATGCCTAGATCTACCTGTCAATGTCGTATTGTGATTTTATGTTACATTCTCACTAAAATAATGTCTGAAATAACCTTCTAACTACTTCTCCAGTCATCTAATATGTCTAGATCTACTTTGGATACATTTAAGAACAGTGGTCTGGTCACAGGGCATGTCCATACCCCTATCTACATCACCAAAAATTGAAATTTGTCTATCAAAAACTTTGTTTTTCATGCCTGACATCGCTCGTAACTAACCATGCTTCGGCCATGATGAAAAGGGTCACAGGGAGTGTGCACTAAAGGTTTACAATCTAAATGTTACACCGGTTTTTTAATGAAACAAAACATGAATCAGTTTTTCGACACCAGGCACCACGTCGGAAACCAGAAGCATCGGAAATTCGACTAAAGGCACTGAAAGAATTATGCCTTTACACCAGCATGGTCATTTTTACTTCTAAGATTAAATGACGGCAGAGGAAGAAAAGTTAAGTTTAAACTTCTGGCAAAAGAACAAATCTTTACATGTTTACCCTTCAAGGAGTCATAATTTTCATTGTAGAAGCAGAAATTATCTGCAAGTTCTCTTCTGATCACTGCTTCCTCAATAAAAGCATCCACACTGTCCTTCCATTTGCTGCGATATTGCTTCACAATCAGAATACATCGTTGTGCAGATATCTGACCTGAAAATAATATTGCTGTATTTTATTCATAAAATGATTTTACAATTTTATTTTATTTTTTTTTTATCTTGGATTTAGTCGCAGCATGTCTAACTGTATGTGGTTAGATGTATACCCACTGATATTATATGCAATGTGCATCTTTAAGCTTCAAACCTGAGATCAGGTCTTGTGAATAAAATTATGAAGTGCAGTGAAGTACATAATAACTTTTGTATGTTAATTCTGATCTTTAATTTCTGCTTCAATCACAAAGTGTGTTTATATATTGTAAAGGCAAAACAAGCTGAGAGTTGATCAAGTTACGTCCTTGAACTCTTTATTCAACATTCTGTTTCACTTTTCAATCCTTTTATTAAAGTGTAATGATCCTCGATGGAAAGTTTCTTGTATAAAAATATATGCCTTTAGAACAGAATGGACAAGTTGAAGGAAACCATCAAAGGGATATCAACAGAACACGGAAGGATAACATCAAGTTAAGAACAGAGAGCAGCTTAGCTTGTGAAGGCAACTCCAGAGCAAGTTACAGATTCACTGAAGCCAAAACTTTCATGAGGTGACAGCTCAAGCTGATGATGTTGAATGCTTGTGTAATTTTATTTACTCTTATCTCGGATTTTTGCAACAGTGTGTCTAATACAACTTTGTATATATACCGAGAGGCCTACAGGAGAGCTGTTAGGGAGGCAAAGTTCCTCGAGGGACACGCAAATGACTTACTGACTGATATATACAAAACTGTTACATTCTACATACTAATCTCTTAAACATAACAAAAACAAATTGTATAAGCAACGTTTGAACAAAATCTAATAAAAAATTGTGGCTATCCACAAATGAAATAAACTAATGAACAATAAATATTAATAAAATAAGACATATACCTAACCAGTTAACCATACACAAAATAGTTTTCACAAAAATAGTCAAATAACCATAAAAAATAACTTGCAAAATAGACTAACCGGCTAAACATAAATACAACCCACAAAACAAACTAACCAAAATGTAGCCAAGGTGAAAGATTACTGAGAGCCTTTTTGTTAGGATCATTTCTGTCGGTTGCAAAATTCTTCAGTCGACTTTTACAGAAACTTTCTAGCATTTTTAGTCCTTCCTCAGTGCCTGGCCTTGCCCACTGCACTTCCTGTACTGTTCTGTCAACTTTAAGGTAACTGTCTGCTGCTGTCCAGTCTGTCATCTAATTTGGGTGGAGTGGAGGTAAAGAAAATGACAATGACTGCTGTTAAACCACAAATTAACATTTGATGTCATCCAAATGAAACTTAAAATTTTTTTTACCCATAATTTATTGATGCAAAAGTGTCATATAACTGCATCCTTTTTTTTTAAAACATGATCTCCATTATGTTCAATGCACACCCTGCAGTGCTTACAGTGCGCATGGACTGCTGTATAAAAAAATAATCTTTTGGTTGCGTGTGCCACCTGTTGCACCTCTTCTGATCTGAAACTCTTTCTGCTTGTCACCTCCTGAGCAGTCCAAAGATGAGGGGTGAGGTCTGGTGAATATAGCAGATTGGGAAGACACTTAAAGTGTGGGTCTGTAATGGTTCCGACTGTTGCATGGATGATAGGACACTGTTCCACTTTCATGCGTGTCTCTACAGCAGTGGTTATCTTTACGTTGTTATGACTTCATATAGCTCATGGTGGTAAACTTCACACTGCTATGACAACGTATATAGTTTACTGTACTGCTACCTGCAAAACTCAGTACTAATGATGCTTTCAACTTATATAACAACAGGAAGGTGCTTAGAATTTCTAATGCAATTTTAAGATTTTCATTTACTTCACTCTCATGTAAGTGCTCCATCATTTACCACTAAATGTAATAGCAAATATGTAATGCATTAATAATGGAGACTCCAAAACCACCATCTTCATATCAAAGGCTGTTGCTCATAACTTTACATCAGAAATGTCTATATCAAAAAACTGTCAACTCTATGTTAAATCAATGTATAACTTTACAACTTACTTCATGATGTGCATATCTCACTCACAGATGTATTAAATAAGAAGAGAAGAAAGCATACTGTAACAGACAAGCATACTAGCACTCACTGTTGGCATTTTGTTTGGAACATAGGGATGCTTTACAATGGGAGGAAACTCCGTTAGAAACTGCCCCAGCTGGTTGTGTATCTTATTGCGAATTGTCCGAGCTGCATATTCCTGTTTTGGGGAAGTCTCCCAACAGGAGACCAAATTGTGGGCATCTACCTGTGGTGCAGAGATAAAACAGAATGAAATTTGTTTGTACTACAGTGCTCATCTTCAGCACTGATGCAAGTACAGTAATGCACCACAAAACATCTAAGAGATAGGGCATGATGTGGTTTGGAAACTGGTGCAAACACATTATATATTTAGAAAGCCTAGTTTAGAATAATGTGGTATACCTGTACTGATTATGCCCTGTAACATTATATGTCTGGAGTATGTGGCGAGCGTGGGAACCTGTTGAATTCATCACATCTGGTTACACCCCACTCTGCGATCAGAATTTTTATATTATCTCCATTACAAAAGCTGGCTGCAGACCATAAGAGATGGAGAAAGTTTGCCGCTGCCCGGTAAGACACCACTGGGCATACTGGGTGGTGACTGCTTAGTTGATCACTGACCAAGGACATGGATGGATGGATTATCTCTATATTTATATTACAACATTATGGGACCACGGATGTATATGCAGTCAGACTTTGTCCGAATTAAGTACAGTGGTATCTTGGGTCACGAACTTAATTTGTTTCTTTACCCCATTTGCGAACTAAAATGTTCACGAACCAAAAGAAGTTTTCCCATTGAAATTAATGCAAATCCAATTAATCCATTTGCCCACCCCAGAAACATATTTTTTTTTTACTTTTTTATCGATTTATGTGTGGCAAAAATATATTACATAAAATATACAGTATAATTTACCTTTGTGGCTGATAGTTTGCTGGCACAGGTAGATGGTAGAGGAGGAGGACTGCTCCTTCAAAGGAGGGTCCTATTCCATAATAACACTGGGCAACTGTGTAGTTATTTCTGGTGTTTTTTCTCCTGTTTGTATCCTGGGAAGTGGTTCGATTGCTGGCGTTTTCAAAAGATAACAATCCAAAGACATTTGTCTTTTTCTTTGTTGGATAATTTTCCGAAAATGGGACATCACATTGTCATTTAAAACATCCACTGCTCTGCTGGTCACAGTTTTATTAGGGCACATCTTTGTTCTTTAAAATCGTACAGATCATAGATTTTGCCATGTCATACTGCTTGGCGAGATCAGAAACACAAACACCATTCTCATGTTTAGTTATTATTTCCTTCTTCATTTCTACTGTAATGCACTTAGGCTTCTTTACACCACTGTCTCTAACACTTTTCACTTTCTTAGGGGTCATAACGAGGGTTAATTTAATGCAAAAAGTAAAAAAAAAATTGTATCAAGAACAACGCAACGACAAACAATATTCACAGCACGCAAACTTGGGTACAACTGATGCTGTTCGCAATTCGAAAACATGGCGCCAAAGCCATATTTGTGCATTCGCACGTCGAGTCAAAATTTGTTCAGAAAATGTGTTCGTGGGCTGATTTGTTTGTGACTAGGGGCGTTCGTGACCTGAGGTACCACTGTATGTATTACCATACCTCAAAAAAAAAAAAACATAACACTTCTTACATTGCATAAGAATACAAGGCATACGAATATGTGGCATAAGAATACATGGCATAAGAATAAACAGACTATCAACTACTGTGACCCAAAGCTGTGTGCAAACAAGATATGAAGGCACCAGAACAGCCTTTCTCAACCTTTTTTATCCTACAGGAACCCCTGAAATAATTTTCAGGTCTCAGGAAACCCCCGTATAAATATATCTAAAATTCTCAGCATATTACCATGATCAATATGTTGTAAATATTTTTTTAAACTGTCTTTTTAGTTGAAAATTATATTCTCTCTCTGAACCTTAAGTGCCCAGGGCACATGGGGCTTCCGCAAGGGTTTTCCACAAATGCTTGTCCTTTGCCTTTTTTTCTGCTCTTGCCCAGGTGAGCCCTCTATTGCTCAACATCCTTTCTGTTGTTCTTCTCCATGTCTCTTTTGGTCTACCCTTACTTCTGCTCCCCTGTGGTGTCCATCTTAGTGCTATTTTTGGTGAAAATTATATTATCGACGTGAAAATGTTTCTAAAAGGCTTTAAAAAAAATAATTTAACATATCCTTAGAGTCAATACAGGTTAAGAAACCACACAAAGAACTAACATGGTGGAAATGCTATACAGCCAACCTTCTCTCATGGAAATGCACCCTGAATTGTTAATTCAGGACAGATGTAAAGAAACACCCACATCAGGCAGACAACAGAAAGGCATGAAAAAAAAAAAGAAACAAAATGTCATACAAAAGTTACATAAAAGATTCATCATGTTCATCTGCATATTAACCCACAGTCAGAAGACCAAAAGAGAATATCACCATGGCCTCTGTATCTGTCACATTCTCAAGGGAGGATGACTAGGAAGTGAGTGAGAAAAAAACAAAATGTGGAGTATACAAACTGTCCCAATATTATGGAAAGATAGGAACACAGAAAGAGAGATGCATTAAAGGCAACTCCAAAAAATTTTGCCCCTGAAAAAAAAAAAAAGGCATGGACATGACAGAAAGAAAAGTTGGAAGATGTGAACCCTGTATCCCAGCAGAACATGCACAGGACAAACAAAGCACAGATTGGTGGCTTGCTTAAATTTTCAAGAATTAATCCAAGAACTTGGTTTCTTGGTAGGTTTCAACCACCTGGCAAAACATGCTGATCCTTTCCCTACTTGCCAGGTTGAGTAAATGTAGGATCCTTTTTTCTATTTGCCAGGTTGAATAAGTGTAGGATCCTTTTTCTATTTGCCAGGTTGAGTAAGTATCGGATCTTTTTCTATTTGCAAGGTTGAAAAAGTACAACAGCACAATCTGATAAGTACTGTAGAAAAAAAAAAGCACATAATTTTGGCACTAGTACTAATATAAATCTCTTAGTCCTTACCTGACACAGTGGAACATCCTTAGGCAGTACATTTTTAAGATCATTCAGCCATTTCAATGGTGTACGCAATGGAGAGAAATCTGTTACAACTCCACCAATATTGTTTTCTTTCAGAAACTTGGGAATACACAAACTAGCTTCGCCCAACAGAAGGTAGAAAGGAATATTCAAGTCTCGACATTCCTGAAAATGACACATTTGAAACTATTGTAGTGCCCCTTATATGGTGTTTTGTGGCAGTGAATAATTTCACAATGGATGCTATTTTTAATTCTCACAGCCAGACACTGACAAAATTGTAAAGACTTTATGTCAAATAAATCCATCATGAATATCATGTACCAATACAAGTTTCTGTTGTTTATCTTAATATTTTTTACTATCAAAATTTTCACCCATAATTAGATGAAAATCCTGGCAGATTCTGTGACTTTTTAATCAGCCAGTGTTACAATATCAACCTTTTTCTTCCTCTTCTTCTTCTTCTTTACAAGCCATTAATGCTCACTGCTGCAGATAAAGTTCATCTCCATTCCTCTCTATTCCTAATCTTCTCTCTCCAGTTGGCGACACCAATTTCCTTTATATCCACTTATATGCTGTCTCTCCATCTCTGTTTTCATCTACCTCTTAGTCTTATTTCCTTCATCTCTTGTACATATATCAGTTTCATTTGTCTATTCTCTCCCATTCTTTCGACATGGCTCAGCAACCTTAATCTGTTCAGTTTCAAGATGTTTATAATCCACTGTGATTTAAATAACAATATCAACCAGCCATTCTAAAATTACCTTTTCTACCAGAGCTAAACCTTTCATCATGAATCCAAACTGGCGAATAGTAGCATCTAGAAATACCGGTACCAGACAGAAACAAACATAAAGAGGTGCCTCTAGCTTCATGGCCAGGCGCTGGGCGTACAACAAAGCCCAGTTATCTGAAAGCAGAGGTATAACAATTGCATATTAGGTATTTATGCATTTGGAAGTTTATAGTTCTTGTGCTTAAATCAAAACACTGATCTGACATCAGATGATTGACCACATAAGGCTCTTGACTGCCAAAGGATAAACGAAAATATGGGTGCTAACAGCATATCATGTGCATCATGGCACTATGGGCTGCTTTTACCTTTTTACTTTTTTTTTATCAAGAGTGCATCATTCTGTGAAGGACAAACCACTTGTCCAGATCAAACCACTGAAAGTATCATTTACAGAGTGTGAAATTTCATTTTATGATGAAATTTATTTCTAAAATTTTATATGGTATGTACATACTTTCACCACTGACCTTGAACTCTCTGGTCACGTGACATCCAGTAAAGCACACCACTGGTATTTTCAGGTAACTCCTCAGCACCAGTAATCACCCTGACTCGTTTCTTGTTGAATTTGAACTTAGCAACACTCTCACAGAATGCTGCTCTTTGTTGGTTGATTTTCTGCACAAAATCATCACTTTCCACGAGGCAATTTTCTTCCTCTCTTACTACCGGTGGCTCATAGCTCTAAGATCCAAAATAAAAATTAGATATCACTGTACAGCTTTGCAAAAGAAATTAAAACAAATATGATTGGTTACCAGTGATGCTGTTACATGACAAGCTGCTCTGTAATTGTTTTAACTATAAAACTAAACACAGATGCTGTTATGGACTGAGCTGTCTAGATGACATAGCAAATGAACAGAGAACAAGAAATCAATGCTAGAGATAAATAAAGAAATGTTTATTAATCCAACATCACTGCAAAAATGTTAATAATGTTAGCAAGTTCTCAAAACATAAGAGCTGGCAAACAATAAGACTACAGCTAGACTGCAGATTTCTCACCTCACTTCTTGGATTTTTGGCCTTCTTTGGTGAAGTTTCATCTGGGATTTGCTTTCTCTTTACTGCTTTCTTACTCTCTACTGCTTGCTCATTTTTTCTTGATTCTGTTTTCACGGAATTCCTTCCCCTTCTTCCTCTAGAAGATGAAGCATTCACTACAGATCTACCTGGTGCCATTGATTGCATCGAGCAAAGCGCCAAACTTAGAAGTGAGCCGAATGACAATTTAATCTTTTGTCCTGACGCTGTCACAGGCTGGCTTGGTCCTTTTTTACTTGCCTGTTAAAATTAGCAATTGCCTGTTAAAATTAACAGAGTAAGATAAGCTGCTACTATTCAGACCACTCTGCTAATGGCTGGATGTATTACACAATGTTAACATAATGTCCCTCTGTACAACATGTTCTCATACAGAATCTTACAAAACTGATTTAAGTAACCTGTCCAACAATATTTCTTATGATTAATGATTTCCCATTTTCAACTTCACTACAGTTGCATTTGTCCCTGGAACTGCACAACTGGAAAAGGATGTTGAAAGTTAAGTTACTGAACACATGCATTTCTTCTCTTATATCTTTCCCGTGCCGTTAAACGTCACATAGGGCTCGCAAGGTAGTTCGCCAATTCTTCCTGTCTTCGGCGAGTCTTTCAACCTCATCAAAGGATTTTATGCCTTTTAATTTGGCCTCTCTTAACAATGTCCTCTTCAGAGTTTCACATGGTCTGCCTCTTTTTCTTTGGCACGTTGTGTTCCACTTGACAGCTTGTTTTGGGATTCTCTGATCATTTCTTCTCATCAAGTGACCAACATATGTCCATCTCCTTTTCCTGATCACCCAAGAGACTGGTTGTTGTTCAGTCATCTGTCTTATTTCTGCATTGTTCTTGAATTTGTTCCACTTGATGTCGAGTATTTTCCTTAGGCATTTGTTTTCAAAAGAGTCTAATTTCTTTTATATTTCTTTAGTTGTTTTCCAGCTTTCACACGCATAAATGAGGGTGGATATTACATTTGAATTGAATAGTCTTAACTTGGTTTTTGTGCTTATAACTTTTGAATTCCATATGTTCTCAAGATTCTTGAAGATTGATGCTGCTTTTGCAATTCTGATCCTAACTTCCTTTCTAGTGTCACCATCCTGGTCTATGTAGCTGCCAAGGTATGCAAATTGATTGACTTCTTCAATATCTGTCCCTTCTATGTGTATTTTTCAATTTTGATTAATGGGAATTTTCATTATTTTTGTTTTGTCCTTGTTAATTTCAAGTCCTATTTTGCTAGCCAGTGAAGACAGGCTATCTGTTTTTTCTTGCATGGAATTCACATTATTACTGATAAGAGTTATGTCATCAACAAAATCAAGATTTTTTAGTTGGGTCCCATATACCCAGTCAATACCTGTGTTACCTGTGCAGCATTTTTTCATTATGAAGTCTATTGTAATCCCAAAAAGTAAAGGAGACAGTAAACATCCTTGTTTCACACATGTTTCAATCTGGAATCATTTTAGATGGTATTCCATATAGACTTAAAATTCTCCATAATGAATCTCTGTGTATGCTATCAAATGCCTTTTTAAAATCTATGAAGTTCAGTATTAATGGTTTCTGCTTTTCAATATGTTCTTCAAGTAAAGATCTGGTCAAGACAGCTTCTCCCTTTTCTAAATCCTGCTTGTTCTTCTCTCATTGTAGTATCCACTATATCTTTGAGTCTATTCAAAATGACCTTGCAAAATACTTTTGACACAACTGATATTAAGGTTACTCCTCTCCAGTTGTTACAGTCACTAAGGTTGCCTTTTTTCTTGTATTTTAACAATGATTCCTTTACATGCATTTACAGTTCTATTAAATACTCATTATAAATATATTAAAATGTTAGTGGAGCAACTTCGTCAAAAACTCACACCCAGGTTTTACCTCATAATGTACGCAAATTTACAAAAATACATTTATGGAACTTAGAAATTTAGACTAAGAAATATTTGGCCTAAATAATGTAAAAAAAAGTATTACATACCTGTAGAATATCAGGATATTGTTGGTTAAAAGCAGAATATTTCCTGATACAGTGTTCAGTAAGCACTACATATACAACGAGTGATTTCTGGTGATATTCAGTCAAAAGTCCAGCACAAAGAATTGTTCTTAGTCCCTGATGTGTAGCAACATTTGTACATCTACAGAGCAACTGGAAAGTGTTCATGCCTGCAAAACAAGACTATTTACTTGTTTTACATAAAATGTAATGAAATATTGATCCCTAAAAGCACCATCATCATCCTGTGTCATCTTTACAGTGAATTTGGATCATCATCATCATCATGTGCCGTGCCAACTGGAGTTGGCTATTATGCTTCTCCAGAGTACCCGATCCTTCATGCAGGCCATCATCTCAGTTGGTGATCTCCTCTCACACCATCCTGTCAGACTGTCCAGTATCATTTCTCTTGGTCTTCCTCTTGATCTTCTTCCTTCTATTTTTCCTGTTGTTATAATATTTTCAATGCCCCCTCTTCTCATTGCATGTCCTATGAAAGTACATTGTCTCTCTCTTATCTTTTTGACAAGGTTTTTTGTCTCTCCAGCTCTTCTCATAGATTCTTCATTAGTTATTTTTGCTGTCCAGGGGATTCGTAACATTCTTCTAATAAACCACATTTCTGCTGCTTCCAATGATTTTTGTGCAGACCGGCCTATTGTCCATGATTCACTTCCATATAACAAGATAGGTTCAATATAGCATTTTAGGACTCGTTTTCTAACATTCATTGATAAGGATGTGTTGGTTAAAATATGTTTCTCATTCTCTGAATTTGGATACAATGAATATAATGATTTCTTTTTTTTTAAATTCATTTTTTCCCCCCAAAACAATAAATTCCATTTTGGAATTTAAATGGAACAGAAATAGGAAGCTGATAGGCAGATGACAAAGTGCTGACAGTGCAAAATGGAAAGCAGTTTGCAAAACTGAGTGAACAAGGACATCAATGAATACAGTTCATGAAAACTAATGAAAAAGGTTACTGAAGCCAGAAGCAAAACAGGATTAGAGGTGAACTGTGTCACGAAAAAAAAAACAATGGTAACATAAAACAACAACAAAAAATACTATTATGCAATATCCAAGCAAATGTAAAGACACTAATATATAAGTTTAATTATTTCAGAATGACTATAGAACACAATAAATGCACATTTAATTTCAAGTCAACAAGAGAAAAATCAAGTGTATTTTCTAAAAATAACATGATGATATATTAACAAATATGAGAATGCCATACAGTAAGTATATTATAGCACCGTACAGACCAGAACTGCTTCATGATCATGAGACTTGGATGATAAAAAGATGAAAAATAAAATGGAAACAAAAGAGGTTTCTGCCTCAGAAAGCTAGAAAAAAAAATCTCACTGAATTTACAAGACGATATAAAACTAATAAAAATAATTTTAAAAAAGACACAATTATGTTGCATCTATCATGAGATGTAAGCCACGGAACCTGATACCTACTAGGCAAACTCAACGGGAAAAATAAAGAGCATGAAAATGAGGGAACAACATTTTAATGGGTTGTCCTGAGGGCACGGGAAAAGAAAATGGAATTTGATGAATGGAAATAGCAAAGACTACATAGAGTAGATAAGAACTATCATCAATGTCTTTAGATGAATGGAAATAGCAAAGGCTACATAGAAACCATCACCAATGTCTATCGGCACGGCATATAACGAATGAATGAAACAGCATTCCGAAACATTTCACGGATTTTTTCAAAGTTTAAAAAATTCAGTGTCATAAGTGAAATTGTACTGTTTATAGTGACACAGTCTAATATGTTTACATATAAGAAAAGAGATCAGTCTTAGTTTCAATCTTCCTCTAATCGTTGGAACCCGGAAACACCATTACATAACAGTTCCCGCGATTTCTTTGCGCAATCGTCGTACATATTACAGTTCGCTTTATTCTGCACAATAGGTTCAGGTTGAATAGATCTAGTTAATGATTTCGCAGAAATATTTTTTAATTAACTATGTGTTAGTCTGGACTATTCCTATACAGTATGCACTGTGCAGAGATGAAATGACTGAAATCGCGTGGGCGTAGATTGGTGATGGTGGTGGGAGTGTGAGGTCAAGCTTGGAATTAGGACCGCCTTCAGCCCAAAGAAACTACAGAAAGCCCTAACTGGTCTCAGACTCTGCAATACCTATCTGATAGATCAAGTGATTTTTTTTTCTTTCACACCTTCGCCACTTCCTAGCTAATAAATTGCGGATGTTGGCCTACTAGGTTTACGGTCACTAAATCGTTTGCTAGCAGCGCAGATTTTAAGTCTTGTCAAAATTCGAAAGAACTTACTTTTTAGAAATTGTTCCAGGGGTGGAGGTGGGGGTTGCAGAGAACTGCTATGTTTGACTATGTACTAAGTTCCGTTCCACATGAGCACAGAAAACACAGTGCTAGAAGCTTTACTAAGATCCGTTCTACATGAGACCAGAAAACTGCAGAGCTAGAAGCTTTACTAAGCTCCGTTCTATAGGAGCCCAGAAAATTACAGTGCTAGAAGCTTTACTAATCTCCGTTCTACAAGATCCTAGAAAACTGCAGTGCTAAAAGCTGTACTAATCTCCGTTCTACAGGTTCCTAGAAAACTACAGTGCTAGAAGCTTTACTAAGCTCCGTTCTACATGAGACCAGAGAACCACAGTGCTAGAAGCTTTACTAAGCTCCGTTCTACATGAAACCAGAGAACTGCAGTGCTAGAAGCTTTACTAAGCTCCGTTCTACATGAAACCAGAGAACTGCAGTGCTAGAAGCTTTACTAATTTCTGTTCTATAGGAGCCCAGAAAACTACAGTGCTAGACGCTTTACTAAGCTCCAACCAATGTGAGGATCACATCGATCTTTACCTGTTTATCAGGCTATTGTGGCTCCACCTGTAGCTATTACTGCTGCCCGAAGCTTTCCTTGGTTCTCTTCAGAGTGATTTCCTTACTGTTTGCACTAAATAAGTAATTTAAACGCATCTTCTACTCATTTACTACATTACTTCTTCCCACAAAGAGTGAACAAACGGCATTTTCAATTACCTCGATGCTCGTATTAATCAAACTGAAAACAACGAGATTTACGCAGATTAACATTTAGAAATAAAGTTTGCATAACTAGCCTAGAGAAATTGTAGACAAATCATTTTAGACGTCACAACCAACGTGGAGAGAAAGAAAAATAACAAGAGAATGACTGTGTTTAGAACCCGGGCTCTAATGAGACAAGCAACCGCCTAGCTACATGAAGGCAAAGCACTATCAACTCGAACAGGAAGGTTCCCCCCAACATAAAACTGGTATTGCTGGTTTGATGATTATATGTCAGTAGCTTCTTAAGCTGAATCCTTTAACTTGGTTTCCCCATACCTAGATTCTGTGACATAAGGTAAGCTTGTTAGGATGGTCTGCTGGACATGCCTTGGGCTTCATTATGCTCTCTAAAGCAGTGGTTCTGGACTTATACAAACTTGGCACACTTGACAATGTAAATTTCTGTCGCAGCACACTTACATTCATATTAAGTGTACATTTATGGTGTTTTGCATTACACTGGGTGACATGTTATTGGGGCTAAAATATTTTTACATCAAAAACGTGGCAGCACATCTCTGGCTAACTTGCGGCGCCCTCGCTTGTCGATGCACACCGTTTGAGAAGCACTGCTCTAAAGTGCTGTCCTATCTTCTAATGTCTAGACTTTATTGTACCCTTTTCTCTGTTGTATCTCTTTCTAGTCTGGTTTTTCAGCCTATTATCTTATCTTATATCTTATATCCTTCCCGTGCCGTTAAACGTCACATAGGGCTCGCAAAGTAGTTCGCCAATTTTTCCTGTCCTCGGCGAGTCTTTCAACTTCATCAAAGGATTTTATGCCTGTTAATTTGGCCTCTCTTAATAATGTCCTCTTCAGAGTTTCACGCTGTCTGCCTCTTTTTCTTCGGCTTGTTGTGTTCCACTTGATAGCTTGTTTTGGGATTCTCTGATCATTTCTTCTCATCAAGTGACCAACATATGTCCATCTCCTTTTCCTGATCACCCATGAGACTGGTTGTTCAGTCATCTGTCTTATCTCTGCATTGTTCTTGAATTCATTCCACTTGATGCCGAATATTTTCCTTAGGCATTTGTTTTCAAAAGAGTCTAATTTCTTTTCTATTTCTTTAGTTGTTTTCCAGCTTTCGCATGCATAAAATGGTCCTATAAAAATTCTCAGTAAGATGTTTTATAAGACTAGAAGGCAAACAAAAAGTATATACATGCTGAACGTTACTTTGATAGTAAAATTTGGTTCACTACACAAAAGTTAATTATTAATATGTATAACTTATTATATTAGTATTTTCACAATTAAATTTAGGTGAAGTGTTTCGTGAATAGGCAGCTGTAACTCCCAAAGTGCTTCCCGCCAGAGGATAGTGTATGGTGTCTAAGCAGCTGTGACCCCCAGAGTGCTTCCTACTCGAGAGTAGTGTATGGTGTCTAGGCAGCTGTGACTCCCAGAGTACTTCCTGTTCGAGAGTAGTGTATGGTGTCTAGGCAGCTGTGACTCCCAGAGTACCTCCTGTTCGAGAGTAGTGTATGGTGTCTAGGCAGCTGTGACTCCCAGATTGCTTATATGGTGTCTAGGCAGCTGTGACTCCCAGAGTTCTTCCTGTCTTAGGGTGGTGCACGGTGTCTAGACAGCGATGACCCCCAGCGTGCTTCCTGCCCGAGGGAAGTATGTGGCGACTAGGCAGGAGTAACTCTGGAGTTATCCATGCCTTAGTGAACGCCTCATGTCGGTGCTCTAGATACCTGGCCGTGTTTACTTTCTCTGTTCCTGGAGAAGGCGGTAGTCTTTTCTTCATCGGGGCAGTCTCTGTGAATATACTGGGGGAGGGGGTGTGAGATCATAATACTCAATCCTAGTGCATAAAAAGTATGTGGAAAGTGATGTCATACAGGTGAGATGCCATACAGGTGTGAAAGGTGTGAATAACACCTGGGAAAATTTTTCTAAGCCTGTGCAAAGTCCGCCGTTCTACCCCTCTGCCACCCCCCCTTCCCCAAACCAAAAAACCTCCCTCTCCCTGCCCCTTTTTATTATTTTTTTTCGTTCACTATGAGCCCCTAGAATACCTCCGACCTTATCCTTAAAACGGAGAAAATCCTGCAGGCCTCAAAGAGACGAACAGGATGGACCTCTCATCCCCCCCCTCCCCCAGTATATTCACAGAGATTGCCCTGACGAAGAAAAGACTACCTGCCTTCTCCAGGAACAGAGAAAGACGGCCAGGCGGGCATCTAGGGCACCGGCATGGGGCGTCCACTAACCCCGTACCCCTCGGGTGTTTCTGTGTCTTTGCACTCAGAACAAGCAGGCCCTGGACTAAATATTGACAGACGTGGAGATCGAAACAGAATGGTTTAATGCAACCCGAATCTTATAAAATGTCTAAAGGGAACCATAATAAGCTAAGAGTGTCTGACCAAAAATAGAACTAAAAAGGAATGCAATTATGTCTGTCTTGTCCTGTCTTGTCTTGTGCAATCTCACTGTAACTGCGAGCTGGTGTTCTTTGCAGCCGATGCTGTGGAGGTGTTGAAGTACAGCATAGGATCGGCGTTGGAGCCGGTTTTAACAGCTACTTTTTCAGTCCCGGAGTACAGCTAAAAAGCAGGGGGTGTACAATGCTTCTTTAGCAGACTCCACCACCATGGGGTCTATGGCGATCCCCTGCCCCGTTAGCCAGGCTATGTCTGTTACTAGGGTAACGGAGAGATGGGACAACGTCTTGGCTAGCTATGGTTCGCTAACCTTGACGCTAGCAAATCAGACATGGGTCTCTGATTGCCTCATCGGACAGCGTTTTCACCCCGATTATGACTATAAGAAAAAGGGTAAAAATCCACTGGCCCCAACATTCATTGAGGGTATAATTAGAAGAGTATGGTGTCAAAACATCATAGCAATAGGAAAGATAAATGAGAAAAGAGTCAAGGGAATGCAAAAAGAGAATATCGTGAATAATCAAACGAGATGGTATGATTTTTTAAAAAAATAATAAAATCACAAACGGAAGCATGTCAAAGATCAAGATCTGTGGAGAGGCATGATTGCTAACAAGATTGGATGTAGCTCTGGCACATGATGATGATGACTCTGATGATGATGATGTTGAACATTTACATGCAATCTGGTTTAAAACACGTTATGTCTGGTGTCTTTTTTTTTGGTATAAAAATGAAATTCATAAAACTGATAAAACAGTTAAATTTAAAAAGAATTCATGTGCTTAATAATCATCATCTCATGCCATCTCCCCATGGAAGGCTGACTTGCAGTGAATCTCCAGTTTGTTCTGTTTCTTGCCTTGTCATCCACTCGGCCAGGTTGGTTCCTGTACATTAATCTTGATGTCGCCTACCCATCTACGAGTATGCCTTTGTCGTTCTCTTGTTCTCTTTCCTTCGATCTTGCTCTCTAGAGGGGTTTTCACTACAATACTATGTGATAAGAAGAAACTAAATAAGAATGACACCATCAGGGCAAAGGTTGGAGTAACATAGTATTACACTATATCCAAAAAGACAGCAAGTCAAATGGTTTGGCCATGTTACACGGTTGCCACCAGACAGTAGATCACAGACAACATTCACACTAAGATTTGTAGGTAACAGGAAGAGGCCGTCGACGCAGGAGATGGAGAGAGGAAGTTACAGAAACATTAAATATTCCATTATATGAAGCAAATCGTCGAGCCCTATCATGACGACTGTTTGTCCCCTCAACACCGAAAGGTATAAGAGGAAGGAGACAAGACAAGCTATGCCGCTTGACGTGCCTAAAGTATGTTTGTTATCTTGTTTTTATGATTCTAAATATTTCTCTTTTCATTTCTAGCCGGATAGAACTCCTTTCTTTGTTTTCTTTTCTGTCCAAGGATGCTCCCTTTCTTCTATATAGCCACATTTCAAGGGGCTGAGTTCTCTTATTGTGGTCTTATTCAAGGTTCAGGCAGGTGACTGGGTCCGGCACTGACACCTCACAGAGATACCTAACCATTTCCAGGATTTTGCCTGTAAAGATTAAGCAAATTTACCATTACATTTCTCTTATTTGCACAAGAGACAAAGGAAAAAAAAAACATTTCCATAACCTTGTACCTGGCTTACGAAAAACTTCTCTCTCTACACCCCCCCCCACCCCACCTCACTCTCAGCCGACCACGATACTCATCTTGGTTAGGTAGTCGGTTTACTAATCCGGTGGTAGCGGTTTCAAGTTCACAAAGGAACATTGATTATGTGTGTAATATTTTACAATACGTACTGTGAAATTTGTTTTGGATGGATGTAAGGCTTTTCTTCATTCTGTTGAATTCTCTCCCGCTCATTCGCCATCCCAGGCGTTTGTGTTTTATGGATGTGGTTAAACATTCTTCATTAACATTTTTTAAAAAATTTATGTCGCAGATGTAAAGTAAGGGATTAAAAGTATGTACTGTTTTCAAACAGAAAAACAAAAAAGAACAACAACAACAACAAAGAATGAACAGCCTCTACAATAAGAGTCAGGTGAAGAGACTTAAGGCTACACAACAGAATAACGGTCCCAACAAAGGTCACTGAAACGTGAGAAATGACCAGTATAAAATAAAAGGCCCAAAACTTAGGGCCTTTCTCTCACTTGAATCATGCTCAGCACGGGATTACCTGAGCTCAAGTCCCAAGGATCCAGCATGAAAAAAGCATCTCCCACAAGTTAAAAAGAAATTTCGCAGTAAGTTTTCTATATACATTTAACTTAGTCTGATAATTTTTTGTTATCCTTATAGTTGATTTACAATACTGAATTTTGTGAAATCGTAATGTGTTTATCAGTTGTTTTTGCCTCCGACGTTTGGAGCAATTTTTCCTATCATTATTTTTATGCACCCATTTTTTGCTTAGAGCAAATTGTGAATTCATTTTGTCAGAAAGCTGGCGTAGAGCAGTGTTTCTCAACCTTTTTTTTTCTTTTCTTTGGATCATGTCCCACTTCAGAGCCTCAAAGATTTTGATGATTCTTTCTCTCCCTCTCCCCCTACACCCCTAGCAACATAATAGTCAACCTGGTTCTGAAAAAGTATAATATAAATATATTCAAATTGCCTTCCTGTGGGCCGTACGTCCGAAGCTGGGAAACACTGGCGTATATAAATAGAGAGAGAGAGAGAGAGAGAGGAGGGGGAGGGGAATGGAAAGAGAAAGGGGGTCCTTTAGAAGATTTTTTTTTCTGACATAAAAGTTCCTTCCGAAAAAAAAAAATGTCTCAGTTTCATCTTCAAATCGTTGTTCCAAAACCTTTGTTAAAATACGTATACACATTTTATCTGTTTGCTAGTAACACCAGCTATGGTGGAGCGGAATGGAAAGGGAGGGGGGGGGGCTAGGGTGCGAGTGCAGAGAGATACGAAAGTTAAGAAAGATCAGAGTTAAGGTCACGTGACCAGAGTAGCCGCCACTGAGCACGTGGAGTGAGTTGTTTTGGTTTGTACATCGCCCCCAGACAGAAACATAACATAACATAACATAAATCTCTCCAGAAGTCTAATCCTTGTTCCCCCTCCTCCCCCGAAATAAAGTTAGTGTTCGAGCCGATTCTGTCGTTTGTGTTTGTGTTTGTGTGTGTGTGTTTTTTTAAACCGATATTTAAAACAAAAAATGAATGCTTTTCTTGTTGTTATAGATATGTGACCTATATTTTACCCTTCTGTGTGGAGATAATAATGTCGGTGGAGGAAGGTAGTAGTTTGGCTGTACTGTCCCGATGAGTCCTCAACATGACAAGACAATTCCTACACAGAAATTTGTAGTGTTAGACTTCTTAGTCAGCTCCACCCAGCAGCTGGTCAAGAGAATTGCTAGATTTCTATAAGTACAACTTGAAAAGTATTGGGGAGGGGGGGAGGGTGGGAGACATGCGGGCCAGAAAACTGCTAGCAAAAGTCAATTCTTTTCGGGATGGGGAGGGGGGGGGGTTTAAAAGTAAAGGTAAGACCCCAGTTTTCAAGTCATTAAAGAATATTGGGGGGGGGGGGGGGGCGCGGTGTTATGCCTTCACGCATGTTGGGATGTGGTCAGTATCACGCCTGGTCGCATTTACCTTCCCAGAATTCTCTGCTAGCCATTTTAAGAGGTTGGGTGGTCGCCGGAGCCTTTTTTTGGTGCGCAGGAAAAAAAAATCCCTCTGCTGGGACTTGAACCTGGTACCACCGGATTCATAAACCAAGCGCCTAACCAAGATGAGTATCTTGGTCAGCTGCAAAAAGGGGGGTGGGGGAGGGGAAGAAGTTTCTCGTAAGCCCGGTACAATATTATGGAAATGTGTTTTCCTTTGTTTCTTGTGCCAAAAGAGAAATGTAATGGCAAATTTGCGTAATCTTTACAGGCAAAATCCTGGAAATGATTAGGTATCTCTATGAGGTCGCAGTGCCGGACCCAGTTGCCAGCAGGAGATACAGGGAGAAGAGAAGAGCCAGCTCTGCACATCTCTTCGATTGCTCGGCAACTTCTCTGCCCCAGGGAAGAGATGTCTCCCAGAGCATCGGGTACCAGTTACACAACAGCCAACAAAGAATGCAAGCTGCCGGTGAGGGCTCAGTGATCTCTAACCACGACTCTAGCTATGCTGCATCATCAGGTATGAGCTATCCGCCCGCAAGACAGTACTCGTGGGAGAGCAACGCACAGAGCGTGTCTGAGTTTTCCTCTGAAGGATCCATCTCGTCCTGGGAAAATATGACTGACGTGGGGAGCTGCAGCTCTTCAGCTTTGGGGTGTTTTCACGACTCACAAGACAGTCTTCAGACAGGCGGCGTCAACCCGTCTCTGAGACACAGTAGTTTCACAGACATTGTCTTTGCTTCGTCGCCGCAGTTCCAGGACGATATCTTCTTAGGGCCAACCACCGCAACTGACATCCCGTGCCGTGAAAATAAAGCCACCCCTCACTCTGTATTTGAAACTGCCCAAGCAGATGAGCCAGTAGGCAACCTGCATATAGACAAGATGTTAGCCCAAGCTGCACAAGATTTAGGCTCTCTCTCAGTGGCCGCCAACGGAGAACAGGCCTGCCAGGTTCCAGGAATCTCATCGTGCCCTGACGTGTACAAAAGCTCTATATATGGCAGAGAGAACTATACAAATGACATGGTTTCTACTAATGAAGTGACCAACTCAACCCTGAATGTTGGCTTTCAGAATTTATCCCTGGCAACACCAGCCACTAATTCCCACAACTTTATCCTCAGTGTTGACCAGGATGTGAGTTTATTTGTGGACAGCGGAGAAGTCTTAAGTGCATCCAGCCTTACAAGCCTCTCTGCTTCCTCCGGCAGTGTCTCTGAGAATAGCCTCGCTGATGTTGAGTCGTGTGAGACTTATTTTCAGCTCAGGGACAGGAAATTTACTCGCAAACCGATGAGCTCTACTTCAGAAGAAAGTGTCTTCAGTCAACCCTGGCTGAACTGCTTGAGATGGACAAACCAGAACTTGGAAGAGGACAGGCCAGCTTCAGCGAGCTCAGTCTATCTGAGAGGTGTGTACAGTGCTGAAAGTCTTGAGAGTGAGAGCACCAGTGGGTACTGCGAGAGTGCTTCTGCCTATTCATTGCCATGTTCAGACACATCAAGTCTGAACTCCTTCAGCTTTCCTAACGTTCACTACAGCTGTAATAACAACGTTCATGGGCCTAATTTTTCAACGCCAAGTTGGCATTCAGATCTTCTTGGCATACCCGTGACACCATCCCATGGTAGTTTTCAAGTTTCTGATAGCGGTCCGGCCGAATCAAGTCATTTCGCTAGATTATGCGAGAGAATAAGGTTTAACCCGACTGAAACAGGCTTCCATGGTGTAAGGGAAACAACTCGAAAATCAATCTTGCCTTTTAACGAAAGAGGTGAAGCACCTATCCAGCCATGTCTATTTCAGTCTTTGACAGACGCATGTAACAACAATGGATACGTAGATTTTGAAAGCGCCGTCGAATCTTCTCCGTATGAGTGTAAAATTCCTCATGATACAGACTTTACCCCAATCCAGAATTTCACGGTTCAGAAACTACCTGAAGAATTTCAAACTGTCAGCACTTTGCAAACTATATTGTCCATCTCACAGCGAGTAGTGAAGATTCTTGTGAGAAAAACTTTTAGAATGAACTCCAGCGAAGTACCTTTAGAACCAAAAGTTGTCTTCCCGGAAGCGTCATTGGATGATCTCGAGTTAGATCATTATGGGAGCGGTTTCGCCTGTTACGTTGACAGAGAATCCATTATCATCAGAACTCACTCTGAAGTAGTCGGAAGTGCCATGGAAGCCTCTAATGCTGAAGTTACGTTTCAAATCACGTTCCCAGATGGCAGTGGAAGCCACAGTATTTCTTGTTCTGGTCAGTCACAAGGTTTCAGCTGCAGCAACCACTCTCAAACAACAAAGTTCACGTGTAGGACACCACGGGAGCTACTGCAATTCTTGTATCTTTTCAGTGACGTCCCCGTGGTCCAACATTCAAGCCTCCTTTATGACTCTGGCTACTCTACTGACGCCGACTCCGACACCAGCGTCTCTGATTTCCCAAGCTTTCATCAGCTGGACTCCGAGGTGGAGAAGCCACAACTTAGCAACCATCAGCGAACCTTCAGGAGCATACCAACACCACTTCTTATAATGGAAAGGAATTACCAGTCTTCCCTTCGGGGAGCTTGTAGCATAAGCTGTCCATACGCTGGACTGAATTTGTTCGGTGGAAACGGGCTCTTCAAAAACTTCTCAAGTTTTGCCGGTAAGTTGAATTTATAAGGTAAGAAGGTAGTCCCATTGCAAAATGACGTAGGTGATGTAGCGTTAGAGAACTCATTGTGCTGGGCCATCAGGGTATGAGGTAAAGTGACCAGTTCCTTTCCTCGCTGCCTTTCCTTCCCAGATTTTCTCTGGTACCCATTTTAGGAGGCTGGGTCGACCTCGGGACCGCATTGGTCAGAAAAAAAAGTTCCGCGCATTCGAACCCCCGACCACTCGGTTGCTAGACGAGTGCGAATTTGTTATATTTTAAATAATAATAATAAAATCTGAGATTGACAATACTTTATTAACAATGACGCCTGAATCCATCCATGTCCTTGGTCTGCCATAGGCTAAGCAGTCATCTCCCACTACGCCCCCCTGGCGTCTTGCAAGGCAGAAACAAGTTCTCTCTCCACCTCTCACGATCTGTGGCCAGGTTTTATATTGTGCCCCAGCTGTGCTGCATGCTACTGATTTCCCGCATCCACAGTTCTCCGGAAGGTAGTCTTTGGTCGACCTCTCTTTCTTGTTCCCCTCGGGTGTCCATCTCATTGGCTGTTTTAGCGACGTTGCTGGGGGGGGGGGGGGAGTCTCTTCGGAGCACATGACCGTGTATGCTATAGTAATTAGTGCACTCGTCTTTCACGTGAATGTCGGTGGTTCGAGTCTTATGGAGGGGGGGGGGGGAGCCTCAGTCACCCAGTCGTAGGAGAAGGTACTCGGCTCCCAGATGAGCTGAGGAAAGAAAGGCGACCAGGGCGTAGTGCTGACCACGTGATCTCCTAGCGTGCTGTCAGGTCAAGTAAACACTGACACTATCCTTATGGTCTCCTATGGCATGATGGGATTATGATTATTATTATTATTATTGTTGATTATTATGTACGTATTATGATCATTTAAAGAGGTAATGTAACAGAATTTATAAATTGGGTTTTCATGATAAAGTAATAGATAATCAGCTAATAATGGTAGTCATTTATATCGCTGTTTCTTAACACAGGCACATTTGGGTCGCAAGTGGGGGTGGGGGTCACAGGATAACTGAAAAGATGGGGGGGGGCCCACAGGTGAAAAACTTGTAACAAAGGAGCGACGGAACTTTGCTGATAAGGCCATAGAAAATCGCTGTGCAGTATATTGTAAATACTGTCTTGTTGACGCCGGAGAACGTTAACAGTTATCCTCCCCTGTCCGTATCCGAAACAGGGAACCTTGCATCGTCGGAGATCTCCTTGTCGTCAAGTTTTCTACCGCCAAAGTATCTGTGGGCTTTTCATCTTGGTCGGCACCTCTCTCCCTCTCTCTCTCTCTCTCTCCCTCTCTCTCCCCTCTCTCTCTACCTCTCTCTCCCTCTCTCTCTCCTCTTTCTCTTCCTCACTCTCTCCCTCTCTCTCACTCTCTCCCTCCCTCTCTCTCTCTTTCTCTTCCTCTCTCTCTCTCACTCTCTCTTTCTCTCACTCTATCCCTCCCTCCCTCTCTCTCTCTCTCTCTCTCTCTCTCTTTGTGCGTTAAGGGATGTTCAGGTTTCGTGGAGACCATTTCAACTTCCAATGTGTGATCGTGAGCAACTTTTTTAATATTTATGTCGGGCTATCCATGTGCTCTACAGACCTGATCTGTGAAGTCTCCTGCACGGGATCACGTTCTTGTCATCATTATCGACACTAATGTGTTTATAAGTTGAACCACATGCACTCAGTTGCTACATTTATAAGTTGAACCACATGTACTCAGTTGCTACATTTATAAGTTTGACCACATGTACTCAGTTGCTACATTTATAAGTTGGACCACATGTACTCAGTTGCTACATTTATAAGTTGAACCACATGTACTCAATTGCTACATTTATAAGTTGGACCACATGTACTCAGTTGCTACATTTATAAGTTGGACCACATGTACTCAGTTGCTACATTTATAAGTTGAACCACATGTACTCCGTTGATATGGTTAGGAAAAATAAAGTACATCATTGATTAACTTGGTTAGGAAAAATAAAGTCTATCTGCTAAAAAAGCTAGAGTTTTTTTTTTTGTTTTGCTTTTTATTTTTGTTTTTGTACAAGTATTCTTAGTCTTCTACAGGTTTCTTTTTTTTTCTTTTAAAGCAGCGAATCCTTCATCTTTGCAAGTGTGTGTGTTTTTTTGGTTTTTTTTTTGGATATCTTACATCTTACATCCTTCCCGTGTCGCTAAACGTCACTTAGGGCTCACATGGTAGTTTGCCAAGATTTCCTGTCTTCGGCGAGCTTTTCAACCTCATCAAGGGATGTTATTCTTACTAAACTGGCCTCTCTTAACAACGCCCTCTTTAGAGTCTCACGTGGTCGACCTCTTTTTCTTCGCCCTTTTGTATTCCACTTGATAGCTTGTTTTGAGGATTCTCTGGTTGTTTCTTCTCAGCACATGACCGACATATGTCCATCTTTATCTAATCACAAATGAGGCAGGTTGTTGTATGCTCATCCGTCTTATCTCAGCGTTTTGTTTTGTTTTGTTTTATATCCAAAAATTTATTTTAAATATTATTTTACAGTAGAAAAAACATCAATATATAAAAATAGGATGTTTCGAGAATATATTTTCCTTCTTTCCAAATCAGCCTTGGGCAGCTCGATAGTACTCAGCCTATTATACAAAGAGATTATAGTTGCATTTCTTGTAAAATTGAAACTGTACACAAACAGTACTGGAGGTTGGCAATTTGCCCAGGTTTCTTCGTTGGCACCAGTTAATTTCTGAAAGAAAAGACTATGACGTGCTCCCATAAGTGGACCCACTTGAGCTAAATTATAATATGGAAATTCGTTTCTACGTCTGCTGAATATTGGTATTCCGGTGTAGATATGTAAGGAAAAAGAGCGGAAGTGCCGAGTGACCGCGTGAGGTTGACGGGAAGGATGACGTCAGAGTAAAAAAGCGTTGAATTCTGTAGTTGACAATCATCACACAAAAACGGCCAGCCAGCTTCCTCTCATTATGACGTCATCCTTCCCGTCAGCCGCTCGCAGTCACTCGGCACTCTCGTTCTTACCCCCCCCCCCCCCCCTTACAGATATTGGATTCATTTCTGGTGAATATTTCTGTTCTTGAAGAAGCATCACCGAACTACAACGCGGTATGAGAACCCCTAGCAAGTTTTAAACAAGAGAAACATTATTTTAGGGTAAAAATTGGTTTTCGAAAACGTTTCCACAGCTTTGGAACGTCTTGCCTCAATTATGAAGGTGAATGGGTAGCTGTAATGATGATAGAAATCATGCAAGCTGCACTGATCTATATAAGCTTCTGTGTATTGATGGTAGATATCATGTATCATGCAATGGGATATATAAAATTATGTGTAATGATGATAGAAATCATGCAAGCTGCAGTGGGATATATAAACTTCTGTGAAATGATGATAGAAATCATGCAAGCTGCAGTGGGATATATAAACTTCTGTGTAATGATGATAGAAATCATGCAAGCTGCATTGGCATATATAAGCTTCTGTGTATTGATGGTAGATATGCAAGCTGCAGTGGGATACATAAACTTCGGTGTAATGATAATTGATATCATGCAGTACTTATGTTTTGCGACATTGCTTAAGATCTCATGTTAATAGTGTTTTGCTACAGTTTTTCTGCCTCATTTCATGTGATGGCCTTGATAGCGACAATGTTTTTATCAATAAAAAAAAACAAAACTTATTACTCAAAAATCTGCCAGCCAGTAATTCCACCACTATTTAGATATTTATTTCTCTCACTCTCTCTGTCTGTCTTTCGCAGGCGATGTCTTCAAAAGCTGTCTGGATAGTTTGTTTGACACCCAGTCGACTCAGTCCGCTGATGCTCATGACCAGAGAAGATCGTTGTGTGATAACATGGCAAAGGACCAGGTTCAGCTGGTGAGGAGTTACAATCCTTTGGCAGACAGACGCCGCCTTGAAGCAATGGTTGCCGCTGTTGTTGAGGACGAAGATGGAGACTCTGGATCAGACACCAACTTTCCATCAACCATCCCATCAACTTTCTCATCAACTTGTTGTCTTGAAACTGTCCTTTACTCAGAAGGGATTAACAAGCGCTGCTTAATAATATCTTACCCCCACGGAGGGTCCAAAATGGTGTCTACTGGTTTCTATTCTCGGCACCATCATGTGGGAGGGGCCCTGTATGACACGCCCACTTGCATGGGATCGTGTGGGGCTCCGGTGATCACCCTCGCTGAGTACGCAGCCACGCCCTACGTCACAGACTTCGTCCACTCAGGCACTGTGCGGATCAATGGGGTGGTAGCGGGGGCTGGAGTGACGTCTTTTGACAGGCACTTACCAGACCTGACATAAACGCGACCAGCGTGGTAGTTACAAAGTACTTTGTCTTGAGTTTTAAACCTCTTTCATCCTTTCGTATTTGAAATGAAAATAGGATAACTAGAATTTAATATACGTTTAATAAAGTCATAGTTATATATTCATAGTCATTCAGAGTCTATTTTTTAAAATTAAAGATAATTCTGTTTTACATGAAATATGTATTTTAAAACAATTGAAAATTTAAATAGCGTATTCCACTTTTTAAAAATGTAAATTACTAGTAATTTTATGAAGAAAACTCGGCTATGGAAGGAAGGGAGGACAACTCTTCTTGCAAAATACGTCAATTATCAGAGTAATTGTTCTTCGTTCAGTTACTCCATTACATTTTACACTTGAGTTTTAATGGCCGAGTTTTAGTTTTTAAAAGTTCTATGGCTGTAATAAAGAATACAATTATTTATAGATGTTAAATGCGTCGTTTTGCTCATTACTTTTGTATAGATGTTTGGGAGATGGAAGGGTAGCATTTTGGATGAGACATTTCAGTAAGCTTTAAGTCGGACTAACCTGTACACACACATACTCACATAAACACACAGAGAAAGAGAGACAGAGAGAGAGAGAGAGTTTCTGGTCTTTTGCCTTACATATCCCGTATTCATACACAACTCTGGTCGTTGTCTTTCCACCTCTGTATATATCAGACACAGCCTTGGTCTTTTCCCTTCCATCTCCCATATATATATATATATATAACCTTGGTCTTTTCCCTTCCATCTCCCATATATATATATATAAAACCTTGGTCTTTTCCCTTCCATCTCCCATATATATATATATAACCTTAGTCTTTTCCCTTCCATCTCCCATATATATATATATATAACCTTAGTCTTTTCCCTTCCATCTCCCATATATATATAAAACCTTAGTCTTTTCCCTTCCATCTCCCATATATATATAAAACCTTAGTCTTTTCCCTTCCATCTCCCATATATATATATAACCTTGGTCTTTTCCCTTCCATCTCCCATATATATATATATAACCTTAGTCTTTTCCCTTCCATCTCCCATATATATATATAACCTTAGTCTTTTCCCTTCCATCTCCCATATATATATAACCTTGGTCTTTTCCCTTCCATCTCCCATATATATATATAACCTTAGTCTTTTCCCTTCCATCTCCCATATATATATATATAACCTTAGTCTTTTCCCTTCCATCTCCCATATATATATATATAACCTTAGTCTTTTCCCTTCCATCTCCCATATATATATATATAACCTTAGTCTTTTCCCTTCCATCTCCCATATATATATATAACCTTGGTCTTTTCCCTTCCATCTCCCATATATATATATATATAACCTTAGTCTTTTCCCTTCCATCTCCAATATATATATATATAACCTTAGTCTTTTCCCTTCCATCTCCCATATATATATATATAACCTTAGTCTTTTCCCTTCCATCTCCCATATATGTGCAATGTGTCTGTTCTCTTTCATTCTTTCTATGTGAACCAGTCATCGTAATATGTTAAAATTAATGTCTAAATAATAACTGCTGTTTTGTACATATTAAAAATTCTAGAATTTCGTATATGTAATTTAATAACTTTATATTCCTGTTGAAAAAAAAAAAACAACAACAGCAACAAATTTGACAGCCTGTTATAGAAAATACATGGCCAAAGTTATAGTTTCAAAGAAACATCTAATGAGAAAACCAAAAAAAAAAAAAGATGTAGAATAGTCATTTTGATCTATTTATTTGTACACTACAAATACGGCATCTGTGTGTGTCTGTGTGTATATGTGTGTGTTTGTATATGTGTGTGTTTTAAGTTGAGCCTTAACTAAGAGAATTTACTTCTTTCCTTTGAAAGTAGTACTTGTTGCACAAAGATTTGATTTTAAATTTCGTTATCAAATGGTATTTACAAGCATTTATAGATTTTTTAAAAAAATTGTGTCATTATTTGTTGCAGAAATGTACTTCTGGATTAAGTAATCTTTGAAGTCTTATGTATAAATTATAGATTTGCCACCGATTTTCCGATATAAGACGATCCTGTACCTCTGTCAATATGGAGGAATACAAGACATGCTGCTTTAGTGTACATCAAAGACATGGCGATTTGTGTAGCTTTCTGTAACGAGAATAGCGCCAATAAAGCCGAGAAATTGTTCTTACTAATATTTCTTGCTGGTAGTTTCAATATTCTGTATTTATTTGTGCATGTTTTGGCATAAATGATAGTTTAATTTTTACTTCTGCGTGACTTCTTTTTATCTGGTTATGTAGAGGAACCGAAATGTTCTGGAAAATCGATATCTATACTGTACTTTTCATTATTTATTGCTGTGTGATGTTTCATATGTTTCCTTTTTTTTGTGTAAAGTTAACTTCTTTAAAGACATTGTGACAGAAATAAACAATAAACATTTGTGTTGTCAAATAATAGTTTTGATTTAAAAAAGATATTTAAAAATATGTTCTAAAATATATCAGCACTAAACCTCTCCAACTGTCAGCCTGTTTTGTATGGATTAACAGAACCTGTCACTTTTGTCATTGTTAAATGTAAAATATTGATAATAATGAAAGAAGTTATCTTTTAAAACTGTTTTTTAACCTCGCTGTTTGAAGCATGTATATATATATATATATATATATATATATATATATATATCTGAACCTTAAGTGCCCAGGGCACATGGGGCTTCCGCAAGGGTTTTCCACAAATGCCTGTCTTTCGCCTTTTTATCTGCTCTTGCCCAGGTGAGCCCTCTATTGCTCAACATCCTTTCTGTTGTTCTTCTCCATGTCTCTTTTGGTCTACCTTTACTTCTGCTCCCCTGTGGTGTCCATCTTAGTGCTATTTTTGGTAGTGAGTTGTCAGTCATTCGGAGCACATGTCCCAACCATCGCCAGCGTCTTTCCTCAATAATTGTTGTCAGTGGTTTCATCTGCATTTCTGCCAATAAGATGTTATTTCTTATGGTGTTTGGCCAAAATATTTTTTTAATTCTACGTAAACATTTAGTCTGGAAAGAATTCAACTCGTTTTCTATGGTTTTGGTGATTTTCCAGCATTCACTTCCATAGAGTAGTACACTTAGAACATTACTCTTAAATATCCTGATTTTCATATTTATGCTTAGTTTATTTGATTTCCATATATTCTGTAGCATTGCAAAAGCCTGGTTTGCTCTAGTAAGTCTGCTGTTGATGTCCTCTGTGCTGTCTCCATTTTCTACTACTCTGCTGCCAAGGTATACAAATTCGTTGACCTCCTCCACTAACTTATTATCTACTCTGAGTACATTTCTGTTGTTCACATTTTGCTTCATTAACTTTGTCTTTCCTACGTTGATCTTTAGTCCTATGTTGTTTGCATTCTGGGTTAACTTGTTTATTTTATCTTGCATATCTTTGTGACTGCTTGATAATAGACAAATGTCGTCCGCAAAGTCAAGGTCCTCCAGCACTGTGTCAAGGGTCCATTGTAATCCTCTGCGTTTGTCTGATGTTGCCTCCTTCATTAACCAGTCTACTGCCAAGATAAATAATGTTGGTGATAGTACACATCCCTGTTTCACTCCTGTTTGTACCCTAAAGCTGCTGGAGGTATGTTCTCCACAGATAACTTTGCACTGAAAACCCTCGTATAGGGCTTTGATTACATTAACTATTTTATGGTGGACGCCATGCCATCTTAGGATTTTCCACAGTGCATCTCTGTTGACATATATATATATATATATATATATATATATATATATATATATATATATATATATAATACTTTTTGCTGACAGCTTTGAAAGAAATAGATGTCTGGAATAAGCAGAGGTTTCTCTCTGACTGCCATGAGTGTATTCGTCTGGATTAAACAGAGGTTTGTCTTTGACTGCTTTGTGTGTCTTTGTATTAAACAAAGGTTTGTCTTTGACTGCCTTGTGTGTCTTTGTATTAAACAGAGATTTGTCTTTGACTGCGTTGTGTGTCTTTGTATTAAACAGAAATTTGTCTTTGACTGCCTTGTGTGTCTTTGTATTAAACAGAAATTTGTCTTTGACTGCCTTGTGTGTCTTTGTATTAAAGAGAGATTTGTCTTTGACTGCCGTGTGTGTCTTTGTATTAAAGAGAGATTTGTCTTTGACTGCCGTGTGTGTCTTTGTATTAAACAGAAATTTGTCTTTGACTCTCTTGTGTGTTATTGTATTAAACAGAGGTGTGTCTTTGACTGCCTTATGTGTCTTTATATTAAACAATGGTGTGTCTTTGACTGCCTTATGTGTCTTTATATTAAACAGAGGTGTGTCTTTGACTGTCTTATGTATCTTTATATTAAACAGAGGTGTGTCTTTGACTGGCTTTTGTATCTTTATATCAAACAGAGGTTTGTCTTTGACCGTCTTGTGTGTCCTTGTATTAAACATAGGTATGTCTTTGACCGCCTTGTGTGTTCTTGTATTAAACAGAGGTGTGTCTTTGACCGCCTTGGATGTCCTTGTATTAAACAGAGGTTTGTCTTTGACCGCCTTATGTGTCCTTGTATTAAACAGAGGTTTATCTTTGACTGCCTAGTGTGTCCTTGTATTAAACAGAGGTTTGTCTTTGACCGTCTTGTGTGTCCTTGTATTAAACAGAGGTTTGTCTTTGACCGCCTTGTGTGTCCTTGTATTAAACAGAGGTTTGTCTTTGAACGCCTTATGTGTTCTTGTATTAAACAGAGGTTTGTCTTTGACCGCCGTGAGTTGATTTGCTTCAAGCTTATTTAGCAAGACGCTTACACGCAAGTCCACAGCCCAAGTGAGTGGGGAAGTTGGGGGCGGTCTAGTCAGTGAATCACCCGAGGGGAGGTGGGGCGGCTGACTTCCACTATTTTACAGGAAGCCGTGGGTGGGGACAGGGAATGGGTGCTGTGGATGAAAACAGAATGATTTAGAGTAAGTGGACTGGGGAACGGTGAGGACTACGGGGTGGGGGGGGGGTTTGGGGATAGTAAAATAGTTCTGTACCATCTCACTAAGCTCTTCTCCTACCCCCAGTTTACAGGCACTGAATGTCTGTATTTTTTTAAAAACGGATTCTTATAGAACAACGGTAGATAATTAACTGCCTGGATACAGGTCATCTGGGCTCGCACGCCGTAGGGTCATGCTCCGTAACACCGTGCTCATGTTGAAAGACCGACATGGACAGCGCCTGGGAAGTGGATTACTGTGACCTGCCTGAAGATCTGGGTTGGACCCGAGAAACAAGATTCACGGCAGACTCCACCATAATAATGTTGGGGTGGGGGTGGGGGGTGGGGGTAGGAGATGGCGAGACCCTGCCCTACTAGACAGGCTGTAAAAATACAACAGGCTGTTTGCGGAGACCGCCATGAAGACATGGTTAAAGTGTCTTTCCTAGTTCTGGTTTACCAGCCCTTGATAACGATGCCTAGTAGTGGCTGGAGGACAGGCCTTTAGGCTGAGTAGTTCTTAAGTCTAGCAGTGGCTGGCGGACAGGCCTTTAGGCTGAGTAGTTCTTAAGCCTAGCAGTGGCTGGCGGACAGGCCTTTAGGCTGAGTAGTTCTTAAGCCTAGCAGTGGCTGGCGGACAGGCCTTTAGGCTGAGTAGTTCTTAAGCCTAGCAGTGGCTGGCGGACAGGCCTTTAGGCTGAGTAGTTCTTAAGCCTAGCAGTGGCTGGCGGACAGGCCTTTAGGCTGAGTAGTTCTTAAGCCTAGCAGTGGCTGGCGGACAGGTCTTTAGGCTGAGTAGTTCTTAAGCCTAGCAGTGGCTGGCGGACAGGCCTTTAGGCTGAGTAGTTCTTAAGCCTAGCAGTGGCTGGCGGACAGGCCTTTAGGCTGAGTAGTTCTTAAGCCTAGCAGTGGCTGGCGGACAGGCCTTTAGGCTGAGTAGTTCTTAAGCCTAGCAGTGGCTGGCGGACAGGCCTTTAGGCTGAGTAGTTCTTAAGCCTAGCAGTGGCTGGCAGACAGGCCTTTAGGCTGAGTAGTTCTTAAGCCTAGCAGTGGCTGGCGGACAGGCCTTTAGGCTGAGTAGTTCTTAAGCCTAGCAGTGGCTGACGGACAGGCCTTTAGGCTGAGTAGTTCTTAAGCCTAGCAGTGGCTGGCGGACAGGCCTTTAGGCTGAGTAGTTCTTAAGCCTAGCAGTGGCTGGCGGACAGGCCTTTAGGCTGAGTAGTTCTTAAGCCTAGTAGTTTGAGCTCTAGAAAAAAAAATTAAATAAAAAAAAGTACCCAGATACTTGTCTTGTTTTGTCTAATGTCTCCCTGGTATTGCGAGCTGGTGTTCTTCGCAGTCGAAGCTGTGAAGATGTTGAGACACAGCATGATTTCGGCGTGGGAGAGTGTTATGGCGAATTTTTTTTCATTTCCGGAGTTCAGCAAAACAAAACAAAAAAAGCAAGGGATATGCAGTACTTCTGCAGAGTCCACCACCATGAGGGGGGGGGGGGCTATGGACTGTTACTAGGGGGTACCAATAGAGAGGTAGGATAGGGTCTTGGTTGGGGATGGTGGTTCACCAGCCCAAACGCTGGCATGGTCAGCTATGGCATGCTGACTGCCAAATCGGACAGCGCCTTCACCCCCTCCCCCCTTCCCCCCCTCCCCCCGGCCACTGATGATATAGCGTTTTAACTATTTCCAGTTTACTGATTCCTGATAACCCGTCCATCAGTCTAACACGGACGTCTTTTCTCCCACAAACAGATACAAAATCTCAGCGCGTTTAATTCAGTGGTTCTCAAATCTGACCAGTACCGCCCCGACCAAAGGGGAGGTGGAAAGATCCAAGAGGGTGGGGGTGGTTGGGGGGGGGGATAAGCGACAGGAGAGCTATCAGAATCAAATGAGTGATAAAAGTTCTGGAAGGAACTAGGCCCCGAAAAAGTCTGAGAACCACTGGTTTAAAAAGAGGGTACAAACACCTCATAATCTGCAAGTTCCCACCCCCACCCCCCGTTCCCATCCACAGTTGGTGAACTGCGACAATTTAGAGTATCAAGTTACCATATCGTCTTTATGTACAAGAAAAGTAGACAATGTGGCTTCGGAAGACTTTAATTAAAAAAAAAAAAGCAATAAGTGAATTCAGAGAAACTCTACATTTCTAGGAGAGATCCATCAGGGACAACTGGCGAAGAACTGCTAAAGTGCAGATGGACAGCATGTAGGACATTAGGAGGTTTATAAGAGATTGGCTGCTGACCGCGAGAAGTGGAGAGGATTTGTCTTGTTAGGCACTACAAGGTGTAATGAATAATGATTCATTCGTCGGTCAGTAGTCAAGGAAATGGATGGATGGATGGATGGATGGATGGATGGATGGATGGAATGATGGATGGATGGATGGATGGAATGATGGATGGATGGATGGATGGATGGATGGATGGATGGATCCTATCAGACGACAGATCCAGCATTTATTTTCTTGCAGAATATTGATCACGATCAGCCTGTCTTGTCTTGTCTTGTCTCCTTCCTCTTATACCTTTCATTGTTGAGGGGACAAATAGACGTCTTGATAGGGGTCGGCAGTTTGCTTCAGATAATGAGATATTTAATGTTTCTGTACTTTCCTCCCTCCATCTCCTGCGTGGGCGGTCTCTTCCTCTGTTACCCACAAATCTTAGCATGAATGTTTTTTATTTGTTTGTTTGTTTGTGTGGTAACACTGTCTAGTGGTAGCAATATAACACGGCCAAACCCTTTGACTTGCTGTTTCTGGATATAGTGTAGTACTGGTATAAGAAAAAAAAGGCAAATTTAGCAAATCCTAACATAAACATCATTAACGATAATCTCAACACAAGTGGAGAAAATCTCTTCAGACCGAACAAGTAGTAAGTAGCTGTAGTTTCATTACTTTCAGACCGAACAAGTAGTAAGTAGCTGTAGTTTCATTACTTTCAGGATTGGATGTAAAATTAAAAAAAAAAACCCCATCTCGTAGCAGTTTCTGTTGTCGAGGGGGGAAAGGTTGGGGGGGGGGGGAGTAAAGATAACGCCGACCACACTTTGTACACCCCACAGAAGTATCAGGACTGCCAAAGCAGCCCCTGATGATCATCAGTGGTCAACAACAATAAAAAAAAAAGAGTCACCAAGCCAAGTCTCACGAGGTTCGGAATATGTTACCTGTAAATGTCTGATACTATGCTGTATGGTCATGTAATTATGCTTAGGAAATGCTCGCTTATTTGAAGTGACCAACTGTACCATACGATACGGAACGGCACTACTTTTTAAGGATTTGTCTCGGGAATCGTATTACTCCGCTCGGAGCGAAGAAATGTCCCCACTCCCCACCCCGCTATAAAATGTGTGTCTCATATTGTCCCTTATTCCCGTCCTTGGTAGCCGCCATGTTCGGAAATACCCAGAATTTTTCCATTATTTTTTGTGAAAATGTTGCCGTTTTGAAAAAAGTTCGCCCTATAGAAAATGAAAACAGGTATGCTTCCATGACGACACTGTTGTAAGTAAAGTTACAAACCTAGTCTACTTACTGGCACATTTGTAAGTAAAGTTATAAACCTAGCCAACTTATTGGCACATTTGTAAGTAAAGTTGTAAACCTAGCCTACTTATTGGTACATTTGTAAGTAAAGTTGTAAAACTAGCCTACTTATTGACACATTTGTAAGTAAAGTTGTAAACCTAGCCTACTTATTGGCACATTTGTAAGTAAAGTTATAAACCTAGCCTACTGATTCTGTGTTAAAATTTTAAACCCCCCATCGCACCACTTGACTGAATGTTTCGTATTTTATTCTTACAAAATGACGGTCCGGTTAACGTTATTAATTTTATATCTTCAAACGGATCGTCACTCTCATTTAATGAGGCAAGTCGTACGCTGTCTTTTTGCATCTTCTGCATTTAAAACTTACGGAATTATAAGCAAAACTGGGGAGGAAAGGCCAGTAACGCGCGCATTTCATTCGCATTAAGTACGGCGTGATCAGCGGTAGGTCGTACACCGAATGTGTCATTTCTGCTTTTGGGTGACCGCCGACATCATTTTGCAGATTACTGGTGTTTACTGTCACACAATTCTGTGCAGTGAAATCGCCAGCGAGAGGGTCAGTTTTTTCAGGTTTTGTTTCATAAACGTTATCATGGAGTAGTTCGGAGCTACCAGCAGTTGTGACTGAGGTCTCGCTTGTGTGTGAACTGAAATCCTGCTCCGTGCTGTCTGTTGTTGTGGTTTCAGAATAATCGATATGTGAACGCCATTTCTCAATTCCCCTCTCTTCAATTGTACCTGGTGAGGAAAGATGTAGTAATTAAGGTACACACTTAATGAAAGCAAAATAGATATAACATATGCTCATCTTCATTAACAGGTGCCGTGCCGACTGGCGTTGGCTATTATGCTTCTCCAGAGTACACGATCCTTCACGCAGGCCATCAGCTCAGTTGGTGATCTCCTCTCACACCATCCCGTCAGACTGTCCAGTATCATTTCTCTTGGTCTTCCTCTTGATCTTCTTCCTTCTATTTTTCCTGTTGTTATAATTTTTTCAATGCTGCTATGTGGTATTCTTACATCATAGATTTGCAAGATCTACCAGCACTGCCGGAACTATTTTAGGGGTAAAAGATTTATGAGCGGATTAAAAATTGTCCTATATTCCACTTGTAATCCGTGGTGAATCTAGAGAGTGGGACTCCGCGCATGCGCAGGCACTGCATCAGATGATGAGGAAATGTGGATCAAAGACAGACGATGCAAGTGCAGAAATATGGGATCATGCAACAAAACATGGATTTGTGTTTCATGCCCCTGAATCTTCCGTTCATGTATAGATAGATTCAGCCTCTAAATACGCTGCGTAACAGAAGTCCACGCGGCAAATTTCAGCAGCAGCAGTTATCATCAGAATGTTACAGCAGTTTACGTCTTCATAACTAAAACAATATATACCCCAGAAACAATTAAACTATTCTTAAGGCCACTGCTTGCGTTTTCCTATTGTTTGTATCTTCTGCTTCTGCTTTCTTCTTCTTTTTCTTCTTCTTCTCCTTCTTGTCATTTATATATGTATATAGTTACCTTCTGTATTGAGTGCATGGATAAGAGTGAAATGTGAATGTTATACTTCAATTTTTTTATGTCTCTCAGCTTTCCAATGTTAGTTATGATTGATTATATGAGCAGCGTATTTGTAGAGTGTCTAGAACAGAGTGAAAGTTGTATGACAAAGGGCAGAATGTCAGACGGACCTGCGTGCCCAATTCCTAACCCTTTGGAAATAAAGATCAATCAATCTTCTTCTTCTTCTTAACTCTGAATGGAGCTGAAAAAAGGGAGGGGGTGCTATACTTCTTTATCAGATTCCACCACCATGATGATTGTGGCGATCCCCGACCTGTTAGTCAGGCTAGGCCTGCTACTGAGGATACCAAAAGAGAGGTGGAATAGGGTCCTAGTCGGCTATTGTTCGCCATCCCAGAAGCTCCCATGTCAGCTATTGTTCGCCATCCCAGACGATCCCATGTCAGCTATTATTCACCATCCCAGAAGCTCCCATGTCGGCTATTGTTCGTCATCCCAGACGCTCCCATGTCGGCTGTTGTTCGCCATCCCAGACGCTCCCATGTCAGCTGTTGTTCGCCATACCAGAAGCTCCCATGTCAGCTATTGTTTGCCATCCCAGACGCTCCCATGTCAGCTATTATTCACCATCCCATAAGCTCCCATTTCGGCTATTGTTCTCTGACTGCCAAATCGGGAAGCATTTTCTGATAAAAGCTGATAAATTCTAACTTCTCAGACGTGTAGATTTGTCGTCAGAATGAAGAGATACACAGGATAAGCCTGGGCGAAGATTGGGCGAACCATTATAGTCAAATTTCGGTGTTATGATATTGACGACCAAGACCAAGGCGAAGATGGCTGCAAGACATCGTTGATGATCTGCAAATGGATGCATCAGCAGCAGGCCATCTTGCTCACAGCCGAGAGGCCTACAGGAGTGCTGTTAGGGAGACAAAGTTCCGCAAGGGACATGCAAATGAATGAATGACTGATATTGATGATGATTATATTTTGATGATACTGATACACGGTATAAACTACCTGTTTTATTTTATGCCCCACCATTTACTTTCATGAAAATATTACCTGGGACCGTGTTGTCCAGAATAAAAGCCATGACACCACCAACAAACATGGATGTTCCCAACAACACAGTCAACACACTATCCAGCTCCGAAACGCCTGTTGGGATAGACAATGTGACACATTGTACGCGTTTTGTTTTTTTTTTTGCTGCAGGACAGACATTTCCTAGCTGGATCTATGGTCAGCTGTTAAGAAACAACTAACAAACAAAGTGTGTGTGTTTTTTTTCTTTTTGGTTCTCACTCAGAATCTTCTGAATGAAATGCTAACCTCATTTGCAAATCCCAGCTAAATGCCAGATCACGAGCAACACACAATCAACAAAACACTGGAGTCATCTCCCTAAAAAACACTGAAGGAAATCCTGATGTCAAGGGCCGAACGCGTATGGGCGGGCCCCGAGTGTAATGAGGGCGCTCCCAAGGATTTGGAAACAGAGCTAGGCCCCCTTTTTGTTACACTTACACTTACGGTGATACAAATGATGACTCTGAAGATGTTCTTGGCGATAATTCTTACGAAAGACGGGCACCACAGCTTTCCTGATTTCCCCGGAAGTTTATTTACAAGATTTTTCTAGTGTCCTTCCTGGAGGCTGCAGTAATATGCTTCTCTGTTTGCTCCACCAATGAATGATTAGTTCTTCCCTACTTCGTTAGTCTGACTGCTGAAACAAAGTGTCTTGTACGAGAGCATTGGGGAAAAAAAACTGAGGTGGGATCTGATTGGCTACTAATCGGTTGTCCTGGTGACAGAATGACACCAATTGTTTAAATATTAAGCAGTTTAAAAAACGTATCAAAATCAAGAAACAAAGAAAGATTTTTCTTTAAAAAAAGCTAAATCAGATATTCCTTATAAAGCTGTCCAAGTGAGTCTGAAGATAAATAACTATAGCCATTTTCATTTCATTAGTTATTCACCACGGCTATATAAAGTAGTTGTTTCTTTAGTTCATGAAGACTATAATGGTTATAATGTTTAATTCCATTGTTTTTTCTGTTATTTAAAAAAAACATGTCTTGATTAGATGAAGTAAATTTATATTTGTTTTCCTATCTTTTTTTTTTGACAAGCTAAATCTAAACATATAAAATTGTCCGTATATGAGAAAGCTGAACAAGACTCCTTTCTGCTGCCATCCTTGTACTCTAGTTTTTATTCATGTTCTATACCTCAGACAGACTTACCTGCACGCTCACCTATACATACCTGTGTTTATAGCTCCTGTGTGGGACTCCAGGAAACGAGGGATCATGAGGCCAGCCAGCATCGAAGTCCCAATTATGGTTAGATTTCTAGAGGACGATAGATCCACAAAACTCAGGGCTGAAAGACCAACAGAAGTTACAACTCCGAAGCTGACGAAAATAATGCCTCCAAGGACAGAATCTGGCATTGTGGTTAAGAATGCTCCTATTTTTCCCACTATGCCACAAATGAGGAAAACCGCACCAGCTGTGAAGAACGCTGACCTACTTCCAACCTAGCAAATGATGGTAAAGATAATTTAGAAGAGAATAGTCTCGATAAATTTGTGATAACGAAGAAAAATGTATCTGTATTACTTTCCATATATACATTTTTTACGCATAAGAAACAAGACTTTCGCACATTAAGGTAACAATACAGTATTATATTGTTACACCTTGAAAAAGCACTTTTAGACATGAAAGAAAGAAAAATGACAAGAGAATTATCCGAGACTTGAACCAAGGACTCCGGTAAGACCAGCAACCGTCTAGTCACGAGAGGAAAGCGCGTAAATCATCTTAACCATCTAGCACCCTTCTAAAGGTGTTTGATAGTTAAGCCATCAATGCCTTGGGTGCTAGATGGCTAAGTTTATTAATGCGCTGCCCTCTCGTGACTAAACAGTTGCTGGTCCTACCGGAGTCCTTGGTTCACGTCCCAGGTAATTCTCTTGTCATTTTTCTTTCTCTTGTGTCTAAAAGTGCCTTATCAACACCTGACCATACAGTACTGTACTCTGTTACTTTACAAGCACTGTATCATGCTAAATAAGAAGCCACGAAACCCGGATAAAGTGCTTTTCCAATTTTCTTCGGATTCTCATGGTTGCCCTTTAGTTCCTGTCTCAGAACCCGGACCTTTTCTGACCAGCTTTGGTTCCGTGAATCTCTGCCCGATGCTCTCTCGCCTCCCCTCGAGGTTATAGTTAACAGAGGCATTGGCTGCATCTGGGTCGGGAAATTGAATGGAGGAGGTTTACAACGCATGAGGGAAATTGGTACGACGCCCCTGAAGCAAGGTTTGGAAAGGCAGACAAAGTGTGGGGGGGGGGGGGGGGTCTTTTAACGTCAACTTGATGACGTATGTGTGTGTGTACAAGGAATACTTTTTTACTGGCGAGGTATGAACTTTGTTAGTTCGTTCAGCTCTAGCAGTAGATCACGCTCTGAAAAAACAAAAAACCTTGATTGATCATCACCCATTTGGTGGGTGAACGTATGATTTGTTTTGGAAGAAAAGTTCCTCGGGGAACTAATGTTGCTCCAACTGAAACAACAACCGATATTTTGGAGGTATGTCTTTGCCGTCATGTTAGGTGGTGTTGTAATATTATCACCGTGTAGCGTCATTTAGACAACAAAAGTATTTAATTTTACAGATTAGCAAAGTTTGCATAATTTTAGGTAACAATCGTTTTTCTCTTGTCATTTTTTGACTGGTTACATCTGGTACCCTTACATACTTTTGTAAATCCAATGGCGCCAACATTCTGGCTGTAAGACGTAGTAGCTCCGCCTGATCCTATCGCTCCAGATATCAGACTACCAATTCCTTCAATAGCAATCCCTCTGTTGATAGCGTGGGCTGGAGGGGGCGGTTCTTCACATATTCTAGCGCATGCGTAAAAGACCCCGACGGATTCAATCACAGACGAGATAGTCACGGTCAGCATGGCGATGACCCCTGCTACACTGACTGTTGGCAGTCCCCATTGACCTGTTTTTGTTGTATAAAACAGAAAATGTAGAGTTTATGAAGCAAAATTAAGAAGAAAGAAGAGGACGATGGTGACTGAGCTAAAAAAAAAAGATGGTGCAGTGATCAGGGTCAGCAGGCTGGAACTGGTCACGGCTATTCCACTTTGTCATGGTTGTCCTAGTAAGAGATCTGAGCGCTTTTTTTTCGGTTATGGCACTGTTAAAATGAACAGAGGGGGAAAGGGCAAGCATGACACTGGAGAACGAGATGAGAAATATACAGAGTGTTCCATAAGTAACTGTGCACTAACCCAGTATCAATTCCGGTATCGTAGTGATATTTTAATGTCTGTAGCATCTAACCACACCTATCTGCCGCAGTCATTAAAATATAACTACGATACCAGAATCGATACTGGGTTAGTGCACAGTTATTTTCCGAACGCACTGTATAAGACAAATTGCACATGGAAACAAGGGAGAAAAGAGAAATAACTCAAGATCTGCCTTCATTTCGTTTTGTCAACCTGAAGGTCCGAACTCAAATGTCCTAGGGGGAGAGATTTCATCACTTTGTGTCTTCTTGGCTACAGTAAAACTGTCTTATCAGTCTGAAGGAAAATCTGTTTCACTTTTACTTTAACTCCTTCACCCCAATACAACAGCGTTAGTGTTGGTAGATCTATGCGAGTTAGTGCTCATAATGATATATAGGCAAAGTCGAAATTAAAATGACGAGTAGTATATTTCTAATCTTATAATTATAGGGCGTCTTCCTTCCAGTTTCTTCCTACCAAAATTCTTCATTAAAGTTTATTATTGCAGAGCATGGAAACTAATTTCCTTGGAAGATGGGTTAATAGCTCTCGCATCATAATTTTTATGCTGATGTTCACGACTCTCTTGTGTTTTCACTGTGTGAAATAGACTGACTGGTGTCCATATGCTGTTATATCGACATGAGCGTAAGGGGCTGTTGCTCGAAGTGGTTCCCTTACTTCTGTGACCAAAGCCACCGATAAGACTACATTTTGAATCCACTGAGACATTTCCAGCATGTCACTGGAACCCACTCTCTATCAGAGACACCTTTGGCGTGAACTTCAAGAATAGTAGAGATATGGGATGAAGAGAGCACAAGTTTCCATGTCGAGAAAATAAGAGCGAAAGAAAGAAAGAAAGAAAGAAAACAATATCAAATTTTGGTTATTGTTATATCTTTTCATCTTTGAAAGGCGGCTCTAGACACTAGATACCAAAGTGATTTGTATAACATACAAAACCGCTTAGTGTAGGTTTAATCCTAGCTCCTTAAGTGAGATAATCCATATCTGCCTTCGATTTTGTTTTTTTACTTTCTGTACACAAAAACACTGCTACCCTGATATGAGGAACACACTTCTTTAATATTGTTAGATTTCATAAAATCTTACTACCAACCTGGGTAAGGAAAGAAAAACCAGTCGGCAGATTCTAGAACATCGGATTTGGCGTCGGTCCTTAAAGATGGTGGAGCCACGTCAAAAACCGTCAGTAGGGCACACAAAGCCCATGATATGACCACAGCAAGGATGACCTTCGTTATTAAACAGGTGAAAACGAAACCACACGTGAAAATGGCAGCACAATAATAATTTCTAGGCAGACAGATAAGCATGCAGGCAGATAGACAGGAAGACAGACAGACAGATAGACAAACAGATAGACATAGAGGCAGGCAGATAGGCAGACAGATAGACTGACAGGCAGAGATGGATGGATGGATGGATGGATGGATGGATGGATGGATGGATGGATGGATGGATGGATGGATGGATGGATGGATGGATGGATGGATGGATGGATGGATGGATGGATGGATGGATGGATGGATGGATGGGAGGACGAACTGATAGATAGACAGATACACAGACCGACAGACAGATTTGAAACTGCAGGACTAAAAGCCGAATTGTGTATGTCACCAACGATGAAGTCGTCAGAATTCAAGTTTAAAAATATACCCAGTCTATTTTCTAATTTTTTTTTTACCGGCGTTCTTGAAAATAGTAGTTATACTGTAACATAATGAGGAGGACGAGATGTTTTCGTGATCCTGTGGGTTGACTCGCTTGCCTGAGTATTCAGTTTCTAGTTCACAAATTCGTTCCAAAATGTATGAAAAGTTACAGTGGCCAGTCAGAATCCAGCTGCATAGTTTTGCTCAATGTCTTTACTACGCGGTTAACACACCTTGTCTTACATTCAGCCACAAAATAACCCTTTGGTAATTGTAAGAATTATAAACAGTCTAAACAGTGATCAGGAAAAGAAGGAAGGCATATCCAAGTTCTATGTGGACTATTCTATGGAAGCGAATGCTGGAAAGTCAGCAAAACCATAGGAAACAAGCTGAATTCTTTCCAGGCTAAATATTCACAAAGAGTTAAAAAAAATATTTTGGCCAAACACCGTAATAAATAACATCTTGTTGGCAGAAATGCAGATGAAGCCACTGACAGCAATTATTGAGAAAAGACGCTGGCGATGGTTGGGACATGTGCTCCAAATGACTGACGACTCACTACCAAAAATAGCACTAAGATGGACACCACAGCGGAAAGGAAGTAAGGGTAGACCAAAAGAGATCTGGAGAAGAAGAGGATGTTGAGCGATAGAGAGCTCACTTGGGCAAGAGTGGAAAAAAAAGGCAAAGGACAGGCATTTGTGGAAAACCCTTGCGGAAGCCCCATGTGCCCTGGATACTTAAGGTTCAGAGAGAGAGAGAGAGAGAGAGAGAGAGAGAGAGAGAGAGAGATGTGGGTCACATGATGAGAAGAAACAGTCAGAGAATCACAAAGCAAGCCATGAGATGGGAAACACTTGGAAGAAGAAGAGAAACAAGTCCGACCTGGAGAGACCCTAAAAAGGGACGCTGACAAGAGAGGTTAAGACGATTGGCGTCAAATAAATCGTGGATGAGATTGAGAAGCTCGCTGAGAATAGAGATTCATGGTCAAACACACTGCGAGCCTTATGTGACGCTTGATGGCGCGGGAAGGATGTAAAATGCAATTATAAGAAGATTAGTTAAATTACCAACCAGGCAGTCAGTAAACCAACCCACCAGACAGTTAAGACGCCAATCAGCCAGTCAACCAATTAGACAATCAACTAGACAATCAAACAATCAGCCAGCTGGCCGATCATGAATGTGACCAACCAGCCACCCTGCCAGCCACCCACCAAACCAACCAACAAGAAAGCAAGCCAGCAACCATTCACACCAACCATTCAGGCAGTAGCGGTCTTTGTGCCCTATATAGATTGGCAGATAACACTCACCTTTCTCGTGTACAGTAAGAAAATAAGCAGCAATGTAATTCAGCCAGTCACAAACTAACTCAACCAGCTACGAAATAACTCAACTAGCCATGAACTAATTCAACCAACCGCGAACTAATTCTACTACCCACGAACTAGCTCAACTAGCCATGAACTAATTCGACCAGTTACAAACTAACTCACCCAGCCAAACTAATTTTATCAGTCAAGCTGGTCACGAACTAACTCAACCACTCACGAATTAATTCAACCACTTACGATCTATTTTAACCAGTTACCATCTATTTTAACCAGTCATGAACTAATTTAACCAGTCATTAACTAACTCAACCAGCCACGAACTAACTCAACCAGTCACGCTAACTCAACCAGTCACGAACTAACTCAACCAGCCACGAACTAACTAACGGTAAAGAGACCAACTATCCCGTATTATACGGAACCATATTTTAATGATGTATCCATGGAATTATATTAATTCGGCGGAAACGCTTAAATATATCTCATATTGTCCCATATTCTCATCTTTGAGTACCTATTCGGAAATACTCATAATTTAAAAAAAATCTCAGTGGAAATGTTATTTTTAAGAAAATTCACTCTGTAGAGAAGTACAAGAAGTACTGACTGACACATTTGTAAATAAAAGTTATAAATCTAGTCTATGGATTACAATATGGGTTAACATTTGAATTTAACTTTAACACATATGTCCCTTTCCAGACTTGATTAACTGTCCCGTATTTGAACTTGGAAAGATGGTAATGTTGCCATCTGAAGCACAAGAAACTCGTATGTATACATATATACATACATACATACATACATACATACATACATACATACATACATACATTCATACATACATACATACAAACATACATGCATACAAACATACAAACATACATACATGCATACGTACGTACATACATACATACATACATACATACATACATACATACATATATACATACATACATGCATACATACATACATACATACATACATACATACATACATACATACCGGCATCAGTTTAAATAAGGGATATCGAAGAATATGGCAGCCTTTCTGTCTTGTGTAGGCTGGGAGAGGAACATTCACGTCCCGTAGATACAGCGAGAAAAGAAATAGCAGACCAACCGTTCTGCAGGTGAATGGTGATATAATTACATTTTAAATGTGAAACAATTAAGATAACTGTGACAGAGATGGCAAAAGTAGTCTGTAAACATTCATTCATTCATTCATTTGCATGTCCCTTGCGGAACTTTGCCTCCCAAACAGCACTCCTGTAGGCCTCTCGGTTGTGAGCAAGATGGCCTGCTGCTGTTGCATCCATTTCCAGATCGTCAACGATGTCTTGCAGCCATCTTCGTCTTGGTCTTCCTCTTTTTCTTTTTCCCATTATGTATCCTTCCAATACGGTCTTCTCTAAATTATCATGACGTTTAATGTGTCCAAAATATTTCAGTTTTCTCTCTTTAATCCTCTTCACTAGTCTGTAAACAAAGCTGTTTAATATCTTGTTTTACATCCACGTGGTATATGTGTGTTTGTGTGTGCTTGTGGTAACAGGTCATATCTTACATCCATGTGGTGTGTGTGTGTGTGTGTGGTAACAGTCCATATCTTACATACATATGGTGTGTGTGTGTGGTAACAGTCCATATCTTACATCAAAGTGGTATGTGTGTGTGTGTGTGTGGTAACAGATCATATCTTACATCCATGTGGTGTGTTTATGTGTGTGTATGGTAAACGTCCATATCTTGCATCCATGTCGTGTGTGTGTGTGGGGGGGGGAAGGAAGGGGTTCTGTAGTAACAGAGCATATTTTACATCCATGTGGTGTGAGCGTATGTGCGGCAACAGATCATATCGCACATTTATGTGGTGTATGTGATAACTCCCTGTAATGACCATAGAGTGTGGGAAACAGAGTTGAAAATGTCACAGTCTTCAAGATGGCGGACGTTTTTGAGAAGCCTGTTAAATTCCACACTAGATGCTTATGAAAACTACTGTAGCATATTTACCGTTTCCAGCATGAAGCCTCTCTTAGAAATCCTCCTTTTTGCCATCAGTGTCCAAGAGCTTCTATTTTGTAAGTTAAAGCCCCTTATACAACATCATGCTAATGCTCCGATAAGCATAGTTCTCTTGTTTGACTTTTTACTTGATTAATCAACAATTAGAGGTGATATCCAACTTTAACAACTTCAGTGTTTTTAACTGTACACATAAAAAGCTGTGCTCTGTTTATGGATCTGCTGTAATGAGCGTTGGGAATATAGCAGGTGTGTTAGCTGGCGCTAGTTTGTAGTTCAAATATGCATCAGATAAACCCGTAAGCTGAGTACCTTTCTTAGTTCTCAGCACACACACGCTACGTGCCGTGCCAGATCGAGCTGATGACCATGCTTCTCCATCTTGTCCAATCCTTGGTGCTTCTGATCAGTTCAAATGCTTTTTTTTCTCTTTGCTCTTGGTCAGATCACTAAGATATTTTTTCTCTTTGTCACCTTCTTCCTCTTTTACCTTCAATTTTCCAGTTGTTCTGTCTTTTCATGACATGTTTCAAGTTCTCTAACTTCTGTCTTCTCATGACATGTCTAAGTTCTCTCTACCTTCTGTTTTCTCTTGACATATCCCAGAAATTCTCACTAGTTTGTTTGGTTTTTTTTTTCCTTATAATTTTACATAGTTTTTGCAGTTATAAAACGTCTTTGAGGACCTCGTAGAGTTTTTTTCGTACATTTCTCCGAAGCCATGTTACTTGCAGTTTTTTTTAATCATGTGGCACAACTTGAAAAAAAAAAGCTTAAACTATGTGGCATATTTGTCTACCCCAGCATCTGAATAACGGATTTATCATATATTAATAGTACGACAGCCATGGAAAAATGTAACCTCAAGCCGAAGGACGTAATCATGAAAATTATATTTCATATTTTTAATTGTTAAGTCCCTTGAGTTTCGGTTTTTCTTATATGAAAAGACGTCTTTTACTCGTCCATCAGTATTGTCATGTCTTTCAGTGGTTACGCCTCTTTATTGACGGCTGATATTGTGATTCGCCCTTGTAATTGTTATAAATGGATTCTCTCAGAACTGTTGTGGTCCACATGTGGTCTAGTCGAGGTACGCTGGCTTGTCATCACAGGCCTAGAGTGAAGTGGCACTGCTTCCCAGACGAGAGAGCCTTCTGGCACGGCCATAAAGAGGCCGATGAGCTCCTTTCTGTCTGCCGAATAAGGTAACGCTTGTCGCAATCTCAACGGTTGTGGAGCCTGCTGAGAAGCTTCTTTCCCCGGGTCTTTAATTAAATCACTGTAATCCACTTCCTATCTTACAAATGCCTGTCCTGCGACATCCTCCAGGCGGTAAATGAACAGAACAAGGATTCATAGTTCCAGACGGATCAATACAAGAGCAAGAAGACAACAAAGAAACGTACTTACAAAGCGCTAATTCCCCAGTGGGTCTGACACAACTCTAGCGCCACCCCAATCAAAGACAGTCCAACCAAACTGACGGTGGGAACAATTGTGATTGGTCCAATATATTGCAGTAAAACACCCAGAAGTCCGGTGCATCCAATCAGAATTTGAAATGCAGAAGCCACCATAATCCCTCCTTGTATCTGCAAAGACAGTATTAAACTTTTGTTCTGTAAACTGCCCTTTCATCGTGTCAAAATATTGCAATTAATCACTTTTAAGAACTACTAACAGCAGTGACAATTACACTATTCGGTAATACGGTTCCGTTTCTTTCAAACTTCGCTGATTTTCTTGAAACGTCCTTTCTCCCATATCTGTGAACTTTCCCTTTCATAATTTACCATTTCCCGCGTCGTGGGATGATACATTATGTCTAAAAAATGGTCGCGCAATGTATGAAGCTGGTACACAGGTGATGTCTACTTGTGTAACATCTGATTGTAAAAAGACAGGTACCATAATCATGTGTCACTGCAGAGAGTGAAGAGGTACAGCTTAATATATTTTCCAATCTGCAGTTTGCAGATGTGTGCAGCAAAGAAATAATTATGACAACTCGAAAGGTTCCAAAATGAAAAATATTTTTTTTCCTGCCCGGTATGTTAGCCGTGATATTTACACCAGAAATCATTTATTTCACGGAAATTTTAAAGACACATCACTTGTAGTTAGAAGGGGGTGAAGATTATGTACGTTTTTTTTATATTTTTTTGTACTCAGCTACCCATAGATGACATGCTAGCACCTGGGAGTGGCGTGTGGAAGAATTTGGCATAAATTAAAGCTAGTCTGAGCGAAGGGAAATAATTCGGAAGAAACAGGCGTCAAGGAAGAGTAAATTTCTCCTGTAACTGTTTTTTTTTCTTTTCATAATGGTCTCTTCCAGCGCGGGTTTCTTAAGAATAGCTCCGGTAGGATGGTTGGGAAAGTCAGCTATATAAAAACTAGGGAAAGTCAGCTATATAAAAACTAGGGAAAGTCAGCTATATAAAAACTAGGGAAAGTCAGTTATATAAAAACTAGGGAATGTCAGCTATATAAAAACTAGGGAAAGTCAGCTATATAAAAACTAGGGAAAGTCAGCTATATAAAAACTAGGGAAAGTCAGTTATATAAAAACTAGGGAATGTCAGCTATATAAAAACTAGGGAAAGTCAGCTATATAAAAACTAGGGAAAGTCAGCTATGTAAAAACTATGGAAAGTCAGTTATATAAAAACTAGAGAAAGTCAGCTATATAAAAACTAGAGAAATTCAGCATATAAAAACTAGAGAAAGTCAGCTATATAAAAACTAAATCGGAAAGAGATAAGAAGGAGAACAACTGAGACATCGTTGTTAGAAAAGGTTCGGATAGGAAAGGCCATTTGTTATAGTCAGTTTTCGAGCCCAGTGGTTTCCAAAATGTAGGGTATGGTACTTAGTTGTCCTCTTTAGGACAATTGTGTAGTTGTATTGTTAGTTGTCCTTTCTAGGACATTTAGAGTGAGTCAACGTTAGGTTGTTTTACTGTCAGACAAGTTAGTCTGTTTTATTTTTCAACATGGAATATTGGGATGTGTGGATTTTCCAGTTGTTGTGGTGTTCCATGAGAGTTGCAAGTATGGAAAATCTTCATACAGTTGTTGTAGAATTCTATGTCTTAGGTTTCCTCCCCACATGGCAATCCATGTCTTGCCAGAAGTTGAATATTGTTCTGTATGGTCGCCCTGCCATGTTGGCAGCTCTTGTGTTTTCCTCATCCTCATAATTCATCGTCCAATTTCTCATTCAATAAATTCATGCCTGTGTGATTGAAAACACATTCTTGGTTATTCCTCACGCCGTGAGATGCTGTCATGTTGGAAACTTGCAGAGTTTGGTCCAGTTGTACTGTTGCTGACTAGCGGAGAAAGTAGAGTACCTGGATCGTGATGTGTTTCTAAGCGTATGTTATAGAAACAAAACTCGAAGATTCATAGATCAATCTATTAAACTTGATGCTGAGAGTAAACTAACTGTCAATTAGTTATCCCACTAGACACCTTGTTAACCCGGTAATTCACACAGTATATTCATGTTATAGTGCAGGCAGGCTCCATACAGTCGCCACACACTCTGTTTCATGGCGAACCGTAGCTGAACAAGACCCTGTCCCACCTCTCCGTTGGTACCACCAGTAACAGGCCCAGCCTGGTTAACTGAGCAGGGATCGTCAAAGTCCCCGTGGTGGTGGATTCTGCTAAAGAAGTACTGCACATTCCCTGAATTTTTTTTTGCGCTCAGGGACTGGAAAAATAGGTTCAGTGACCCACTCCCAGGCTGTCACGACGCCATACCTCAACATCTTCACAGCATCAGCTGCAAAGAAAACCAGCTTGCAGTTCTAGGGAGATAGAACAAGAAGAAGAAGAAAGAAAGAACGAACGAAAGAAAGAAAGAGAGAAGGAGAAGAAAGAAAAAGAAGAAGAAAAGGAAGAAGAAGAAGTAAGAAGAAATAGAAGCAGAAAAAAGAAGGAAGAAGAAGAAGAAGAAGACTTGTAGTTCGGACGTGTTCCTACTCCATAATCATAACACATGATATTCTCCAAACGCCATTCTATAAATAATATGCCATTCTTTGATGGGAGAAAAGGTTACAGCGAGCCAGTTAAAGTGATGGCACAGTTATTAGACCTGGCCAAGAGCCTGTCACAGCTATTCGTTGGTGCTCCTTGTAACAGGTTCGGGCCGACTGAAAGGGGGCAAAACTCACAGTGGTCTTCCAACGGTGAAGTCTGCAGACTTGCTAAGCTTCTTCCTTCCGCTTCAACCACCTTAATCCACTTCCACATGATACTACGTTCAACATTTTCACAAACCTGACTGCCAGAAATATCATGTTTAAATCCAAGATAGATAGAGCAACAACATAAATATTCAATGACAGCCATTTATCTTTACACTTAGCTTGTTAAATTCGAGAATCTAATGGCCTGGATTGCACAATGGTGTGGAATCGTATCCTTTGCTTTATGGAATCATCGTCTTTTAATTTCATCCATTTCAATTCCATTCATCCTTTCTTTTGTTTTAATAATGCACACTGTGATATAGAAGAATGTCTTACCTCCCTCATCCGTGGTTTCCAGATATCTCCAACATCCAGGGTCGAGTTTTCGGCCTTATAGGGAGCTAAACAGATAACATAAAACTTTATCATATATCGGGCGATATACCGGTCTAGATTAGGGGAGGAGTCAGTACTATATCAGGTTAAGTGATGCGGCTCTTCAGGTGATATACGGGTCTAGATTAGAGAGTGCGTCAGTACTATAACAGGTTAACAAATGTGGCCTTTCAGGCGGTACACAGGTCTAGATTAGAGAGGGACTCAGTGCTATATCAGGTTAACAAATCTGGCCCTTCAGGCGATATACAGGTCTAGATTATAGAGAGAGTCAGTGAAACAAAGATGATAACATAGATCAAGGAACTTGTGTAAGAGAACAGACAAGATGTTACATATACATCAGATGGACAAAAGTAGCACTTGAACAGGTAAGCATCAAGACAAGAAAAAAAATCATAAAACAAATAAACAGGTAATGAGTTGAGTAAACATGCAAGATGGAAATCTTTGGCAAATGCACCATAGAAAAATAAATAAATAAACAAACAAATAAAGAAATCTGATAAAGTATAGGGTAGGTTAACAGAGAAAATGATAATACTATGTTAGAGAAGAACAAGGCCAATAGATAGGACTGGCCAATAGATAGGACTGGCCAATAGATAGGACTGGCCAATAGATAGGACTGGACAATAGATAGGACTGGGCAATAGATAGGACTGGCCAATAGACGGTCAGAAAAGCCACGTTGATAACAATTTAGCCATCTCTATCCTCAAACTGCGCAAAAAGGTAATTTTGTAACATTATACGAGAGAGTTGGGCGTTTGAGTGGCGAAGTGATTAGTGCATTCGTCTCTGACGACGAAGATCGGGGGTTCGAATCCTGCGCGAGGCACCCCCCCCCCCCCCCCCCCCAGTCACCCAGCTATAGAAATGGGTACTGGACTTCCCCTGAAGTTTGGAAAGGAAAGGCAGCCAGGCGTGACGCTGATCACATCGCCCTCTAGTGTGCTGACAGGTCAAGGAAAATATGGGCACTAACACCATATATCTATGTGTCTCTAAAGCATGGCATAGTTACCTTTATATTTTACCTTATATGAGAGACAGACGAATACAGCCATGATATATTGCCCGATCTAGGAAAGAAGGCCCTTCTTCTTCGTAGTTTAAAGTATGGCTTGATTGTTGTAATTTTTTTTATACTGCTTTCCTATAAATTTGTTAGTTTTGAGTGAATGTATGCAAGTTTATTTCATGTTGTTGCATAAATCAGAGCATAGAGTATATGGACAAGAGATAGGTTTATTATTTATTTATGTAATCATTTAATGTGTCTTCATGATTATTATGCTCATTAACAAATGCTGAATGACTGTGTCTGAGTGAAAGCTGTATGATGAAGAGCAGAATGTTAGACGGGCCTGCGTACCCAATTCCTCTCTCTCTCTCTCTCTCTGAACCTTAAGTGCCCAGGGCACATGGGGCTTCCGCAAGGGTTTTCCACAAATGCCTGTCCTTCGCCTTTTTTTCTGCTCTTGCCCAGGTGAGCCCTCTATTGCTCAACATCCTTTCTGTTGTTCTTCTCCATGTCTATTTTGGTCTACCCTTACTTCTGTTCCCCTGTGGTGTCCATCTTAGTGCTATTTTTCGTAGTGAGTTATCAGTCATTCGGAACACATGTCCCAACCATCGCCATCGTCTTTCCTCAATAATCGTTGTCAATGGCTTCATCTGCATTTCTGCCAATAAGATGTTATTTCTTATACCCAATTCCTAACCCTTTGAAAATAAAGTATGTTTGTTCGTTCGTTCGTTCGTTCTTCTGCGTTCTATGGTTCTAGCCACAGATGTCTATATTTACTGTCTGCATAAATTGTGCAGTCTTTTTCGGGTTAGGTTTTGCACCCCAAAGTTTGCCTCCCATTGCAGCTCCCTCCTCCCTATAGCCAGAGCCGGTTTCTAGTTTCTTGGTAGAGAGGACAGAGCTGCAGGACGTGCTGTGGAGTCTGGGCACCTTCTTGCAGGTGCAATCAGGGGTGTGTGACAGGTGAAGGCGATACAGGTGTGCTCGCAGCTGGCAGTGTCTTGTACGTAGTCTGAATATAGTGGGGTGCTCTTGAGGTGAGAGTTGCGGCATCTGATCGTGTTAGATGGTGGGTTGTGCTAGTCAGTCCACAGCTTCTTGTATTGATGCTTGATTATAGTTCAGGCTTCACTGTATGAGACAAGGTGCTGTTGTTGTTGCTGCTGTTGTTGTTGTTGTTGTTGTTGTTGCCTGCTACCAGATATAGCGAGACTGGCAGCTTCTTCGTTTCCCAGCAGACCACAGTATGATGGGATCCACTGGACCACATTCGCCTTTTCCCTGAGAGAGTGCGCACAGCATTTCTTTATTGGGTGCTCTCCGAGCGACAGCAGACTTCGTACGATAAACTTGCTCCCAGTAAGGAAGATTATATTACTGCAAGTCTGAGCTGTGGCGCTAACTTCTCTGGCAGCAGTGAGTTCAGTTCCATAGCTGGTGGCCAGAGAATATGAAATGTGAGACAGTGTGCCCATTTGGGTCATTCATTCATTCATTTGCGTGTCCCTTGCCGAACATTGCCTCCCTAACAGCACTCCTGTAGGCCTCTCGGTTGTGAGCAAGATGGCCTGCTGCTGATGTATCCATTTGCAGATCATCAACGATGTCTTGCAGCCATCTTCGCCTTGGTCTTCCTCTCTTTCTTTTTCCCATTATGAACACTTCCAAGACGGTCTTCTCTAGATTATCATGACGTTTAATGTGTCCAAAATATTTAAATTTTCTCTCTTTAATCCTCTTTACTAGCCAGCCTTCTTCAAGATTAAGTTCTTGTAGAATGGATATAACCCATTTTGGGTAGTGAATGTATATTCCGCTACCTCCATTACCAGTGGTTGCATCTGAGGGTCTGTCCGTATAGACGTGTTGGAAGGAAACGACAAATCAAAATTTTTATTTTCCAGGTAGGTAGGTAACGGTAAAGTTAACCCTATCATGCCTTAGAGGCACATAGCTGTGTTAGTGCCTATATTTTCCTTTGCCCTGTCAGCACACTAGAGGGTGGTGCAGGCAGACAGGGCGACCTCCCCCCCCCCCCCCAAACAGATCATGTGAAATCCTGATTAATGTGTCCATGAAGTTACGGCTGTAACAGTAACATAAAAACATGTGATTACGGCTGTAACAGTAACATAAAAACATGAAGTTACAGGTGCAGCAGTAACATAGACAGTATGGGAGCCCGAAGACCCAGTATTCAGGCTAAGTGAAATGTTGTTGAGAGACCCAAATCTGACTATTTGCGTCAGAGTTAGAGACCCATTTCTCACTATTTGCGTCAGAGTTAGAGACCCATATCTCACTATTTGCGTCTGTTAGAGACCCATATCTGACTATTTGTGTCAGAATTAGAGACCCATATCTGATTATTTGCGTCTGAATTAGAGACCCATATCTGACTATATGCTTCAGAATTAGACACCCATATCTGATTATTTGCGTCAGAGTTAGAGACCCATATCTGACTATTTGTATCAGAGTTAGAGACCCATATCTGACTATGTGTGTCAGAGTTAGCGACTCTATCCTACCTCCCTTTGATCCGACCTGGTAAAAGACTATTGTCTGGCACAGTAACATTGGATCGAACTGGAAGGTGAAACCGACTCAAAAATAAATAAATAAATAAATAAATAAGCCATCGAGAAGAAGGATGTGTTGTGCCGAAAGACGGAGTTACAATGACCTTATGGTAAACCATGACACGAAGCTACTGCCTCCTTATTCAGGGCGAATCACACACACAAACACAGAGACAGACAGACAAACAGACAGACAGAGAGTATAACTGCTAAACAGAAGTAAAAGTTTATGCAACATACTCATATCTGGGCACTTCCAAGTTCCCAGGCTCATCAGGGCTCCTATGGCTGGCAGGAACTTGTGACAGCCTCCTTGCAAAATTGGCAGTCTAGGGGCAACAAGTATTCATAAATTTTTTTTCAACACAATTCAACGAGAATCTTACAGCGGTAATCTGCCAAATAGTTTCTCAGTCCAACTAAAAATTTATGTCACGTATCGTGTGACTTACTGTGAACTTCTGTGCTAACATATTCTATCGACCAATGAAACGATAGCATTTTAAATTGTGGGGTGGGAAAGCAGGCCCGCCTTCTTCTTCTTCTTCTCCTCCTCCTCCTCCTCCTTCTTCTTCTTCTTCTTTCCAAGCCCTTAAAGCTCATTGCTGCAGATAAAGTTCGCCTCCATTCCTCTCTATTCCTAATCTTCTCTCTCCAATTGGTGACACCAATTTCCTTTATATCCTCTTCTATGTTGTCTTTCCATCTCTGTCTTGGTCTACCCCTTGGCCTCGTTTCCTTCATCTCTTGTACATACGTCATTTTCGTTTATCTGTTCTCTTCCATTCTTTCTACATGCTCCAACCAGCGTAGCCTGTTCAGTTTCAAGACATTTATAATTCGTTGGGTTTTAAATAACCTGTTCGGTTCAGTGTTCTTTCTAGCTCTCCATTCTCCAATGTTGGTATTCTTAAAAACCACTAATTACTATTGCAATCAATACCATCACGACAGTTATAGCAGTACTATTACTACCATCATTACAGCAGGTATTACTACAAGTACAATCCATAATCCCCCCCTCCCGCCCATTTCTTTTATCCATTCCGGGCCCACCCTTAAAACAGAATAAGCCCCCCTCCCCCAGAATAATGCATCGCCTTGACTCCCCCCCCCCCCCGGGAGGGGGGGTTAGGGTAGCCATGCCACTGTCTACACATTTACTACTATTATTATTACAACCATAGTCGCTCTGTTATCACTGTCAACCTCACTACCACACTCACTAATATTTCTCCTTCTACCTTCACTGACAGTGAGATCGCTACTACCACCACTACACTTGCCACCTGTTTACTACAATAAACACCGCTGCCGCCGATAATACCACAACTATTATTGTTGTGCCATCGCCCAATACTATCAGTATTGCCCATTATTATCGCTGCCGTCATTATCTCTGTTATCATAGTTTCTCACATCAGTAGCTGGTGGATGAACTGCGCATCGCGTGGCAGCCGTCAACGACCCACAGCTGACGTGCTGGCATCAGGGTTGACGAACCCCAGCCGACCAAGAGCCTGTCCCACCTCTTCGTTGGTGCCTCATCAACAGCCTCAGCCTGGCTAGTGTGTCCCAGGATCGTTATAGGAGTAATCCCCACGGTGGTGGAGTCTGCTCAAGAAGCACTGCACCCTTCCCTGTTGCTGTTGTTTTGTTTTTTTTCGGGGGGGGGGGGGGGGGGTTCACTCCGGATTCTGCACACAAAAAAAATACTGCCACCGTAACCTTCTCCCCATCCGACGTGATATTTGTGTTTTAATATCTTCGCCACGTTGCTTGAAAAGAAATTCACGGTATAAGTTCCAGGGAAGATACAGTAACAACAGCATCATAATCACAACATAAAAAAGGTAAAGATGGCCCCATAGCAAATGCCGTAGGGGATGAAGCGTTAGAGACCTCATTATGCTGGGCCATCAGTGTATGAGGTAGGGAGGCCAGTTCCTTTCCTCGCTGCCATTTTCTTCCCATATTTTCTCTGGTACCCATTTTATGAAGATGGGTTGGCCTTGGGGCCGTATTGCTCGGGAAACAAAAAAAAATCCCTGCTCAGCCGAGGATTCGAACCCTCGACCATTCGGCTGTTAGACGAGTGCTCTTGCCAGCATATAGGCATAAAATTGTTTTTAAAAATAGGCCAGAAAGATATGAATATAATCTTCACACATACCTGACACCAAGAAGGCACTGAAGAATGGTGCACACTCCACACATGAACAAGAATGTGCACATGATCTTGGACTTCTCCAGGTCAAAATCTCCAATACAGATATGAACACTCACAACAAGCGGGACAGTGATTGTGGAACTTATGCTCAGAAATAGTTGCTGATGATTTAGATTTGAATTTTATACTCAGAGATAGTTGTTCATGGTTTAGATTTGAATTTTATACTCAGTAATAGTTGCTGGTGATTTAGATTTGAATTTTATACTCAGAGATAATTGCTGGTGATTTAGATTTGAATTTTATACTCAGAGATAGTTGTTCATGGTTTAGATTTGAATTTTATACTCAGTAATAGTTGCTGGTGATTTAGATTTGAATTTTATACTCAGAGATAGTTGCTGGTGACTTAGATTTAAATATTATACTCAGAGATAGTTGTTCATGGTTTAGATTTGAATTTTATACTCAGTAATAGTTGCTGATGGTTTAGATTTGAATTTTATACTCAGAGATAATTGCTGGTGATTTAGATTTAAATATTATACTCAGAGATAGTTGTTCATGGTTTAGATTTGAATTTTATACTCAGTAATAGTTGCTGGTGATTTAGATTTGAATTTTATACTCAGAGATAGTTGCTGGTGATTTAGATTTCAATATTATACTCAGAGATAGTTGTTCATGGTTTAGATTTGAATTTTATACTCAGTAATAGTTGCTGGTGATTTAGATTTGAACAGTATCTATCTATCTATCTATCTATCTATCTATCTATCTATCTATCTATCTATCTATCTATCTATCTATCTATCTATCTGTCTACCTATCTGTCTATCTATCTATCGATCTATCTATCTATCTATCTATCTATCTATCTATCTATCTATCTATCTATCTATCTATCTATCTATCTATATCTATCTATACATCTACCCACTCACTCGTCTTCTGTTTGTCTGTCAATCAATCCGTCCGTCCGTCTGTCTATCTGTCTGTCTGTCTGTTTGTTTTAACACATTTTTAAAATTCGGTTGTTTGAAAAGATGCGTAATGTTCTGTACCCTAGCTCTGTGTATATCTAACTTAACCGGTCTATCTGCGCATCGGTAACTCTGGTCATCTATCTCTGCATATTTAATGACATCCCGCTGTCTGTACATCTATATTTGCACCGTCTGTCTATGTATCATTAACTGTGTCTACCAGTACATCTTCAACTCTACCTGCCTATCTGTATATCTTTAACACTTTCTTTGTGTTTGTACATTTGTAACTCCACTCCTTCATTGTATAACTTTAACTTCATCCCCTCCAACTATTTATATTAAACCCTATCTGTCTATGCATCTTAAACTGTATCCGTCTGTTCATCTTTACCTGCCTGGTTGTGTTTCTTTTAATTCTAGTGCTGATTCTGTATATCTTTACTTTCTCTCTCTCTCTCTCTCTCTCTCTCTGTATATGTTAACCACACCGTTCTCTCTCTCTCACTCTCTGTATATTTTAACTCCATCGCTCTCTCTCTCTCTCTTTCTCTCTGTCTCCTCCTCTTTCTATCTCTGTATTTAACTTACCACTCTCTCTCTCTGTCTCTGAGTATTTTAACTCTACCGCTCTCTCTCTCTCTCTCTCTCTCTCTCTCTCATGTAATTTGTGTACTTATATTTCATATGGTTTCATATATGTAATTTGTATACTTATATTAAATCGAATGTGTGGATAAAATGAAAGATGGAATGGTGAAGGGCAGAATGTAAGAAGACGAGCCTATGCGCCCAATTCTTCACCCTTTTAAAATAAAGTTCATTCGTTCATTCATTCATTCATATATATATATATGTGTGTATTTAACTGCACTGTTCTTATCTCTGTATATCTCTAACTTTACCCCCTTTAAACTCTACTGATAAGTTTGTATATCATAAACAGTTAAAAGCTGTCGTGGCTGTTTGCCATTTTTGCGACCTTTGTTTCCTTGAACTTTGCTGAATATGATGTCTGTTAGCTTTCATGCTACATCTCTCTTTAACATGCTCGCTTGTCTGTCTGAGAGATGTCTGTTTTTCTGCCCTTTGCAGTCTCGTGATTGTCTGTATCTCTTTAACATCCGCATGATTTCGTCCATGTCTTGTCCAATATTTATGACTTATCCATCAGTTTGCCTGTCAGATGATCCTCTGTCTGTCACATTTCTGTCTCTTACTCTGTCTGTCTGTTTGTCTGAGCTTCATTAGACTGATACCTGAAGGCCAAACAGCAAACAGAGATGCGGTGCTGGGATATCATCCACACGGTACTCCAGCTGCGACTTCGTAGATTTCGTTTCTCTGAAAGGAATTAACGTTCACCATGAAGAATTGCTATGAAGTAAGAGTAGACCAAAAGAGACATGGAAGAAGAACAACAGAGAGGATGTTGAGCAATAGAGGGATCACCTGGGCAAGAGCAGAAAAAAAAAGTCAAATGACAGGCATTTGTGGAAAACACTTGCGGAAGCCCCATGTGCCCTGGGCACTTAAGGTTTAGGGAGAGAGAGATGAAGAATTAACGTATAATATGAAGAATTAGCGTTTCCTATGACAGCAGTGTTAAAAGCGACTGATGTAGGTGAAATTTAACTGTAATGATCATAATTGCATATGATGACGACTTTCAAAAATATTTTTTCTGTGTGGGCGGCATTGGAAACGGACTCGCCAAATGCATGTCATTTTTAGCATGTGTCATATGGCATAACAGCGTCTGCAAATATGCGAACAAATATACAAAATCGCAGCCGTATAGCTGTATAAAATAATTTGAACCACATAAAATATGTCAAGAACAATCTTCACTTATAATCTCTCTCTCTCTCTGAACCTTAAGTGCCCAGGGCACATGGGGCTTCCGCAAGGGTTTTCCACAAATGCCTGTCCTTCACCTTTTTTTCTGCTCTTGCCCAGGTGAGCCCTCTATTGCTCAACATCCTTTCTGTTGTTCTTCTCCATGTCTCTTTTGGTCTACCCTTACTTCTGCTACCCTGTGGTGTCCATCTTAGTGCTATTTTTGGTAGTGAGTTGTCAGTCATTCGGAGCACATGTCCCAACCATCGCCAGCGTCTTTCCTCAATAATTGTTGTCAGTGGTTTCATCTGCATTTCTGCTAATAAGATGTTATTTCTTATGGTGTTTGGCCAAAATATTTTTCTAATTCTTCGTAAACATTTAGTCTGGAAAGAATTCAACTTGTTTTCTATGGTTTTGGTGATTTTCCAGCATTCACTTCCATAGAGTAGTACACTTAGAACATTACTCTTAAATATCCTGATTTTTATATTTATGCTTAGTTTATTTGATTTCCATATATTCTGTAGCATTGCAAAAGCCTGGTTTGCTCTAGTAAGTCTGCTGTTGATGTCCTCTGTGCTGTCTCCATTTTCTACTACTCTGCTGCCAAGGTATACAAATTCGTTGACCTCCTCCACTAACTTGTTATCTACTCTGAGTACATTTCTGTTGTTCACATTTTGCTTCATTAACTTTGTTTCACTTATAATATCTAGACAAATTTCGTGATGTATCAATTATCGCCTTTTATTTTACAACAAAAAGCTAAACAAGAAAATAAAAGAAGGGCAGATAATATGAGAGAAGAAAGACCAAACATAAAATAAAATGTGCCAGATGGTACATAAACTGTGGGTATCTCAGCAGAAAACTTACTTAGAACAAAAACCAGTTAGAACTGGAGGATTTGAGGTGTGAGGGTCTTGCCTTTTCGAGGTATGCGAATAACAAACAAAAAAAATGGACAATGGGGCTCACTTTCTATGCAATTTTTTAATGCTATTAAAATGCTATTTATTTCACCTTTTGCGTTCCTAAATAAAGATCATTCATTCATTCATCCCTAGATTTTCCACATGTAAAGCAAAACACGGAGACCTTTGAGGTTAACTAGTGCTTAACAGGAGTGGTAATGATGATGATGATGATGATGATGATGATTTCGACAGTCTGGCGAAGGATGCATGGCCTTACACTTGGCAGTCAACTGTGAGTCTGTAATCGCAGATATATTAAGAATCCGTGAGTTAGAGGATAGGTAGATGGTACGTAGTTGTCTTGCTAATACAGTAAAATCCCCTTTGCTAATATATATATATAAAACCAAGTTACTGAATGACATTTACAACAGTGGATATATGCCCAGTGACCTACTTAAATCCACGTTTATAGCAGTACCGAAGAAACCAGGTGCAAAGGAATGTGACGACCATCGGACTATCAGCCTCTCATGTCACATAATGAAGCTACTTCTGAGAACTATTATGAGAAGAACAAGGAAAAAGATAAAAATGGAAATAGAAGATGAACAGTTTGGATTTGTTGAAGGAAAGGGAGCACACAATGCCATTTATGCTTTACGAACACTAACAGAAAGAACTTTAGAAGTACAGAAAGATCTCTACTTATGCTTCATTGATTACACCAAGGTATTCGACAAGGTGAAACATAATGAAATTGTTAAAATGCTTGAAGACATCAATATAGACGGCAAAGACCTGAGGATTGTAAAACATCTATACTGGCAGCAGGAAGCAGCAATTCGAGTTGAAAATAGAACTGGAAAATATCAACCTATAAAACAAGGGGTGCGACAAGGATGTGTACCATCTCCAGATCTCTTTTCTCTGTACAGCGAGAATATTCTAAGAACAATCATCACAGAACCAGGCATAAAAATTGGAGATACAATATTAACAATCTTCGGTATGCTGACGACACAGTACTTATAGCTGAGAACCAACAACACCTGCAAAATCTCTTGGATAAAGTCGCCAAAGAAAGTGAACAGAAAGGCCTTACTTTGAACATCAAAAAGACAGAGACTATGGTTATATCTAAGAAACAGAACGCATCAACATGCAGTATAAAATTAAACGGAACTAATCTATAGCAGGTGCAGAAATTCAAATACCTTGGAGCAGTAATAACTTCAGATGTGAAATTCATAACAGAAATTAGGAACAGAATAGGCCAAGCAAAGACTGCATTTCAGAGAATGAGAAACATATTGTGCAAGACATCCTTATCAATGAATGTCCTAAAGTGAAAGTCCTAAAATGCTATATTGAACCTATCTTGTTATATGGAAGTGAATCATGGGCAATAGGCAAGTCTGCACAAAAATCATTGGAAGCAGCAGAAATGTGGTTTATTAGAAGAATGTTGCGAATCCCCTGGACAGCAAAAATAACTAATGAAGAATGTATGAGAAGAGCTGGAGAGACCTAAAAAGAAAATCTTGTCAAAAAAAATATTAGAGAGACAATTAGAGAAGAGGGGGCATTAAAAATAGTATAACAACAGGAAAAATAGAAGGAAGAATATCAAGAGAGACCAAAAGAAATGATACTGGACAGTCTGACAGGATGGTGTGAGAGGAGACCACCAACTAAGCTGATGGCCTGTATGAAGGATCATGTACTTTGGAGAGGCATATAATAGCTAACGCCAGTCGGCACTGATGATGACGATGATGATGATGATGATGATGGTGATGATGATGATGTGATGATGATGTATATTAATGCGGACTGTGTATATATATATACATATACATATATATATATATATGCCACTTTGTATATAATAGACTAGTTTGCCAATTCCCTTGTAGTCCGGTATAATGAGATTTTACTGCGTAGATAAAGCGTTCCCTTGTTTGAAGTTTTTTTCTGACATTTTAAGGCGGTGAAAAGTAAAATTAAGACAAAATCATGACATACTTCTTTGCTGATGTCCCTTTTCCATCTTCGGCTGCAGTTGCCATAGGCAGGTTAGAACAACACACAGTCATGTCTGACAGAGCCCAACACAGAATGCGTCAACGCTGCGGAATAAAACAAAATTAATAGGTCTAAGGGGCAGGGCGCAGTAATATATGGGCCTCGGTAATTGGATCATTGAAGAGTCATGAAATCCAAAGTGACATGCGAACAGCAGTAAGCCATATATGTAAGTTTTTCTCCATCTCAGTGCTGTATACCTGCTAAGGAAAACAGTTAGCATCCTAGCAAAAGACGGTTGCAGATTACCACAAACAGATACAAGCATGACATAAGAAGTGGAGAAGTCTGTGATAAAAATAGCATTGAAGAACATATGGGCAATGAACACCCTGTTTACCAGAAGAGAAAAAAAAAATGACGCCCTCTATCTACTCGTATGACAAGAGCAAGTTAGTATTTTTCCGACTCCGAACCGCGGCATAACAGACTGAGGTACCAACTTTTAAAACTGCTCCAGATCAGTCCGAATGACATGCGCACCACGTGTGGCACTGGTGAGATGACGGGAGAACATATTCTGCAAAAGTGCCACACATACGAGGTGCAGAGAAAACAGATGTGGCCAAAACCTATATCAGTTTAGGAGAAGCTTTATTCGGGATGTACACCAACTCCAGCTGCCCAATGATTACTTTAGAAGTGTACAAGCCGACGCCTGAGAATGAGCGAAGAAGAAGAAGAATGTGGTCTTGTCTAAGTATCTCTATAAGTAGGCAGAGAGAGATAAATACTTTTATGATTTGCGTTCGCTAACAGATCCTTGTAATAGAATAGGATAGGTAACTGGGTTGGATAGAAATAAAATAGCAGTTTCCTCTGTAGAGAGTTAATTTTGGATACCCATAAGCAAGCGCGACGGGAAAATCTGCTGTAAAGCTTGCACGTATTTGTACTCATAGTGAACGAATTTGGAAAGTACGCACAGAAAATAGGCAGACAAGAAAAAAAACAAACAGTTGCGACGAACAAAAGAGAAGGTTCCAGAAATGTAGGCACGCAAGTTTTTCTTCAGAGTCAGTATTCTAGTTGGGCTTCTAAATAGTAGAATGTAGATTCCGGTGTAGGAATGCTTTGTATTGGTTAAATGTGTCCTTTTTATAACAGTTTCTTCTTAATTCAGTTTTTGAGAGAGTATGTAGTATTATCTGTTGTAGAAGCAAAAATGTCCTTCAACATCTTGTCGTGTGAAAGGTTAAGTTGCCAGGACATTTTTTTTTGTATTTGTGAAATTCCATCAGTCTTTTCACACCACTTCCATTTAGCAACACACACCAACAAATGTGGTCTCATCAATAAGTCTGCTCTATTGTAAGGTCCGGAGTTGGGTGATTACTGACTTATGTTTTGTGTCGCAACTGAGGAGTTGGAATTATCAGTTAATTTTATTGATATAGTTCACAAGTGCTGTGTGAGCTCTGCTTAGTGATCCTGGATTAGATGAAGTTGTATAGAGCATATCGACCTAATGAAATGAGGCAAGTGTAACAACTTCATTATGTCAGAGAAGTTACCCAAAACGTTCAAGGCACACTCTACAGCCATCAGCATGAAAAAAAAACAACACCATTTTAGTGGCGCAAACAGCAGACCAGATCAAGATAGATAAAGTCGAAAGTCTGTTTACATTGTCAACAAATGGTCGAGCAACCCACTAAAAATCCTGTTTATCCTCAGCAGGTTACATGTTCCCAGCAAGTTCCAGGTTCTCAGCAAGTTATAGACTGTGAGCAGATTGCAGGTCTTCAGCAGGTTGCAGGTCCTCAGCCGGTTACAGGTCCTCAGCAAGTTACAAGTTCTCAGCAAGTTACATGTCCTCAGGAGGTTACAGGTCCTCAGCATGCTACAGGTCCTCAGCAAGTTACAGGTCCTCAGCATTTTATAGATTCTCAGTAGATTGCAAGTTAGAAGTTCTCAGCAAGTTATAGATTCTCAGCAGATTGCAGATCCACAGCAGGTTACAGGACCTCAGCAAATGCCAAGGTCTCGGCAAGTTACAGGTCCTCAGTAAGTTACAGGTCCTCAGCAAGTTATAGAATGTCAGCAGATTGCAGGTCATCGGCAGGTTACATGTCCTCAGCATGCTCCAAGTCCTCAGCAAGTTACAGGTCCTCAGCAAGTTATAGATTGTCAGCAGATTGCAGGTCCTCAGCAAGCTACAGGTCCCCAACAAGTTCCTAGCAAGTTCCAGGTTCTCAGCAAGTTACAGATCCTCAACAGGTTACAAGTCTCAAGCAGGTTACAGGTCCTTAGCACGTTATAGGTTCTCAGCAGGTCACAGGTCCTTAGTACGTTATAGGTCCTCAACAAGTTACAGGTCCCCAGCAAGTTACATGTCCTCAGCAGGTTATAGGTCCTCAGCAAGTTACAGACCCCTGACTTATTACAGGTCCTCCGCAGGTTATGTGGAGTTCCACGTAGGAATTCTGTATTATGTAAAAATAACATAAATGTATAACAGTTTCTATTTTGATGTAATTAACGAAGGGATAGGTAGACGGCCCAGTGTTCTACAGACTGCGAGCTAACGTTGACGTTCGGTACAACACTCGAGGGTTGGGTTTGTTTTTAAACTGAAATGAGTGTGCATTGAAGTCTTAAAAATGTCACTTGTTATCTGTGACAGGTAGTTTTTCAAAACGTTCCCCTACAGATAGTGTTTGCTTGTTCTACGAGAATATTATTCTGCTGTTGTGTGTCTGTTGTGTGCGTGTATATATGTTTGTGTGTATTATTTTTATGAATTTGTATTAGCAGTTGTTGTTTGTCGACAAAATAAGTCGGACACATTTTGATTAACAAAACTTCAGTTGACACGGAAAATGTGGAAATCTAAAAAAAAAAAAAAAGACCAAATCAGTCCGACTGCAGAGACATGACTGTTGTTACTCTTTTTGTTTCTAATTTGTTGTTACTCTTGTCGTTATTAATTTGTTGTTACTCTTGTCGTTATTAATTTGTTGCTGCTACTCTTGTTATTATTAATTTGTTGTTACTCTTGTCGTTATTAATGTGTTGCTACTCTTGTCGTTATTAATTTGTTGTTACTCTTGTCGTTACTAATTTGTTGTTAATGTTTTCGTCGCTAATTTGCTGTTACTCTAGTTGTTGCCAATTTGTTGTTACTATTGTTGTTGCTAATATGTTGTTATTCTTGTCGTTACGAATTTGTTGTTACTGTTGTCGTTACTAATTTGTTGCTGTTCTTGTCGTTACTAATGTGTTGTTACTCTAGTTATTGATAATTTGTTTTTACTCTTGTCGTTGCTACATTTATAATACAGTTGAGGAACTGAAACCTTGACTACTGTCCTTAAACTTAGTAAAGGCCTAATGAGCTGTCTTTTGTCTCTTTTAATTAATACAAGAACTGAAAGTGAAGGGAAAACAATGACATAATTACTTAACAATCGAACGGTGTGTACGTCTGGACTACGACAGGTAAATGTGGCTAGATATCGCAGAGATTATGACATCACTAAGATACCAGAATCGATACTGGGTTAGTGCACAGTTACTTGTGGAACACTCTGTATTTTCAAATGAACTAGATTAAATTTGGAGTCTCAGTATCACAGAAGTCAAAGTAGTATAAATGTAAGGAGGGGGAGGGGGGAGTTCAACAGGTTACATTTACAACCCCTTGGTATGCTGCTAGACTTGGTTGAGTTTCACTTCTACAACAGATGTTCTTTCAAACTTTTCTACGCGGATCCTTTTTCTCACTGCTATATTCAGAGCTGGAATATTTTCCGTCGTAGCTTTTTTGTATACTTTCGGGAAAGTGCTGAGGAAAGGCTGCACACTTTCAGGAAAGTGCTGAAGAAAGGTTGCATACTTTCGGGAAAGTGCTGAGAAAAGATTGTACACTTCCAGGAAAGTGCCGAAGTAAGGTTGCATACTTTCGGGAAAGTGCTGAGAAAAGATTGTACACTTCCAGGAAAGTGCCGAAGAAAGGTTGCATACTTTCGGGAAAGTGCTGGGAAAAGATTGTACACTTCCAGGAAAGTGCTGGGAAAAGATTATACACTTCCAATAAAGTGCCGAAGAAAGGTAACTGAGAATTCTGCTCTGTCGACCAAATTCGGCAGCAGTCATCGGTAGAGCAGTCTTCAGGATGGCGCACAAGAGGAAGATGGCATTTCTATGATTCTTCTAATCCACCCCTCCCCTAGGGCTGCAGATGTGAAGAAGAAAGCAATTCTGCATAGAGTCGGAGTTGATAGAAATGTACCATTTATGAAGGAGACGGAGTTGATAGAAATCTACTATTTATGAAGGAGACGGAGTTGATAGAAATCTACTATTTATGAAGGAGACGGAGTTGATAGAAATCTACTATTTATGAAGGAGACGGAGTTGATAGAAATCTACTATTTATGAAGGAGACGGAGTTGATAGAAATGCACCATTTATGAAAGAGCCGGAGCTGTTAGAAATGTACCATTTATCAAGGAGCCGGAGTTGATAAAAATGTACCATTTATGTAGAAGTCGGAACTGATAGAAATGTACCATTTATAAAGTAGCCGGAGTTGATAGAAATGTACCATTTATGAAGGAGCCAGAGTTTATAGAAATGTACTATTATGAAGAAGTCGCAGTTGATAGAAATGCACTTTTTATGAAGGAGTCGGATAGAAGAGTAGGATTTGAAGATTTGACGAATCATTTCCACAGTCTCTGTCTCACCATCACCCTATTTACAACATTACACATGAAAAATGTCCCATGCAAAAAAAAAAAAATATATGTAGAAGAATTATTTCACTGATAAGAATTGAAGAAAAGTACACATAATTATTTCTGATACACGCTTCATCCAGCCCCTGCCAACGTGCTACCAGGGAAGTCTGGGAAGGTAAATGCGGCCAGGCATGATACGGACCACATCAGACTTTCATGTGCCGAAGGTCTTGGAAATACGGGCCCTAGCACGGCATCCCCAACATGCCTTAACGACACGGAAACGGAGACTTTACTTTTACCTTCGCTTCTGATACACAACCTTTGCAAAATAACGTTTCCTTTCCTATAATGTAAAAAAAAAAACGAAAAAAAAAACAACCCATACAAACAAACTGATGGTTTGTGGAATTCAAATGAAATCAAATAAATTGAAAAGTATCGGAAATTTAAACGAATTTTAAAAAAAATTCAGTGGTTAGTCGCCACTGAAAAATAATGGATACATTGGATCATCACAAATTAAAATAAGCAAAAAAAAACAAAAACAAAACAAACAAACAAAAACAACGCGGAAATGGAAATTAATGGATATCATCTCTGATAATTCAACAAAAATCAATGTTAAACATTAACAAGATTTCTTATGGGTCGAAATTATACAGTGAAAGCAGCAAGGATAAACCAAGGAACTGAAATTAATTTTAAATTGTATTTGGACTTACCCGTGGAAAAAAAAAGGAGAGAATTATATGAAACAAATTTCCTCCTTCCTCTAAACTGTGAAGAAAAAGCTGATTAAAAAAAAAAAAGTTCTAGTACACGTATACCAATAGTGAAGTGAAAAATAAATCTACTGATAGCGATCCAAGTGCAAAATTACGAGGGCTGTTCACAAAGTTTCGACACTGATAATGCACTATAGACACGTGAAATCACGACCTAACATCCTACATTTGTAACGTAAACAAAAAGATATGCCTCGCAAAGCAAATCGGCTCAAAATGGCTTTTATTTGCCTTCGGCAACCAGAGTGACTTAATGTTGTATCCAGTCAAGTTCTCTAGTAATATATTACACTCACCTGAAAGACCTCTTACCTCCCGACACGCTTCAGTAAAGAAAAGAAAAAAAAAAAAGGAACGAAGATTTTTAAAAACCAAAGCAGCTTCAGAAAAGAAAACTTACGTTTTCGTTCGAGTTTTCAAATGGACGTGATTTATATATTTTTTAAAATAAGAAAATAAATAAATAAATAAGACAGCAATCTCTGGTACATCAGTCCTTTGTTAGCCAAATGTGAAGCCCGTTAAAAACGCCTTGGAGCATAAGGTAATATATAAGGAGCCATAAAATTTGGCTCAGAGACATGTGACCTTTCACAGCCAATGTTACTTCACACTCGCTCAAACGGAAAAACATGCTTAATAAATCAAGCATTTATTTTTTTTTTAACTTAAGGGCAGAAGTAAGCATTGGTGGGGTTTCAAATTTTAAATTCTAAAGTGAAACTTAAATATTTTGGACAAAATGAGAATTTAGAGAAGACCGTCTTGGAATAGTACATAATGGGAAAAAAAGAGAGGAGGATCAAGGCGAAGATGGCTGCAAGACATCGTTGATGATCTGCAAATGGACGTATCAGCAGCAGGACATCTTGCTTACAACCGAGAGGCCTACCTGAGAGTTGTTAGGAAGGCAAAGTTCCGCAAGGGGCATGCAAATGACTGTATGACTGACTAACTACTTACTGAAAATGAAACAATTATGAACGCTGGAAAAAATATAATTATAAACAAAAATAAAGGAATAAAACAAATACTCATTCGTAGTCGAGTAAAGACAGACGTTTTTTTCATCTTTTTAATAAGTTATAAATATAAATAATTATGTGAGTAAAATGCAGTTTGTTAGCGATAAGAGAAATGACGACTCCGGTAAAAACCATTTCTAGTAATGCAGGTAAACAGAGATGAAAAGGCACGAAAAATAGATGAAAAATTTAATTTTGCGGCCGTCTCTCTGTCATGGAGGATACTAAAAAGCGAAGTCTTTCATTTTTCATTTATTTTTATCTCTTGTATTGTTTTTGTATGTGATCCTTGAAAAAATATTTTTCCGAAATATTGGATTGCTGTATGTCTTTCATTTATATGTACTCATCTTATTTTCTGCCATTCTTATTTCTGTTCACTTTCCTCTCTCTCTCTCTCTCTCTCTCTCTCTCTCTCTCTCTCTCTCTCTCTCGTTTTGTAAAACCGTACCGTACACTTCCATCTACTGTCATTACTTCTGTAATCTTATCATTGCTTTTAACTTGACCACTCACGGCGCTGAAGTCAAACACAGTAGTAGAATTAGGTACCTGGCTTTCTCTTGCAGTTATGGAAGGAAAGGTAACCACTAGATCAGTGTTTCTCAAAATGGGGCGATAACGCCCCCCCCCCCCCGTGGGTGTTGGGAAGGACCAGGAGCGGTGAAAGAAAAAAGGTCGGAGGGGGGATGGTGGCAGTGGAAGAAAAGGCGGCTTTCTGGGGAAACGAAGCAACAAAAGGGACCACAATACCTTCCTTCTTAGCACTTTTCAACCCGATATTGAGAAACTTGTGTCCCAACATGAAACTCATCCACCACGTTAAAAGTTGAGAAAATTTACAGTAGGTCAGTTATAAATGTGCTCCTTCGTACTGTTAAATAAACTGGTTTACTAGTTGAAGTATGGACATATGTTGGTCACTTGATGAGAAGAAATGATCAGAGAATCCCAAAACAGGCTATCAAGTGGAACACAACAGGCCAAAGAAAAAGAGGCAGACCACGTGAAACTCTGAAGAGGACATTGTTAAGCGAGGCCAAATTAATAGGCATAAAATCCCTTGATGAGGTTGAAAATTTGCGAACTACTTTGCGAGCCCTATGTGACGTTTAACGGCACGGGAAGGATATAAGATATAAGATAAGAATGCATATCCTAGTTTAATAGACCATTGTACAAGTTGTACATGTGGCAGGTGGGGGTGGGGGGTGGGCATTGAGGATGTGGTTTGAGAGAATGGGAGGGAGCAGCTCGAACAAGCCTGAGAAACACTGCACTAGATATTCACAACACCCCCATCTGTGGCGCTAGATGTCCTGACTTGTCACCGATTACATTCATGTCACACTCTCTGTAATCTTCAATGGCAGAGAAAATGGTTATTTTCCCCCCTCCTTTTTCTCTAAATTTAAGTAAAACAGCGAAAAATAAAGGACGTCAGGTATGCCTCCCCGTGCAAGAAATACTATCCATTTTTAGATGCGTTGTCCCCAACAGTTATGTGAGCTAAACAAAATATGCGTCGAAGAGCGCACCAGAAAACATGTTTTCGGTGAAATTTTATTGCACTTTAATTTTTTATCTTATTTATCCATAGTTTCACCTGCCCTAGTTGAATCTCTGCCAAATGGCCACTGCTCTATGCAAGCTCACGGTACTGTACATATGCTGTATTTTGTTCCACATTTCAAGCGAGACCACGCTGTAACACAGGCCCAGCCACATTAGGCTGTACTGAGAAATCAAAAACAGTGGTAACTGACAATGCAAAAGGACCTCAACTGGCAATCCAGAAAAAAGCTCTGAGCTCACAGGAAGGTGCACGATGTGCGCTTTGGTCGAGGGGTGTACGACCTTGACCGAAGCGTATTCATTCATTCATTTGCATGTCCCTTGCGGAACTTTGCCTCTCAAACAGCACTCCTGTAGGCCTCTCGGTTATGAGCAAGATGGCCTGCTGCTGCTGCGTCCATTTGCAGATCGTCAACGATTTCTTACAGCCATCTTCGTTTTGGTCTTCCTCTTTTTCTTTTCCCCATTATGTATCCTTCCAATACCGTATCCTTCCGAAGCGTAATCCTCCCAATATATAACATGTAAACTTGCACCAACAAGTTTTACAATTGGTGCCGTGAATCAACCTTCCATTTAGTCATTTTAAAATTCCGCATGCAGTAGCTCATGGTTGGGTCATGAAACAAAACAGCGTCCTAGATCACATGCAAATCTGTGGTGTGACGTCAAGGGATACGGACTTGCGTGCTATGCTATGACCTAAAATTAGGTGGACAAAAAAAAATGACGCAAGAACCAAGACAATTTAATCAGTGCTCGGTAATGTATGGAGTGAAAGGATTTGAGATTGGATTAGACTTTCCTCAGAATACTAGCAGAATGTACAGATTTCTACTGTTTTCTTAGTAAGAACATGGAATTTATGAACGCGAAGAAAGAAATGGAACACGAAGTTAAATCTGTTGCAACTTCAAATTGGAACAATACACTCAATCACACACGAGTGCCATGGATAATTCGTTTCTCCAGCAACTATCAGAAACTTCACACACAATAAACATTTCAATGCTTTTTCAGGAGACTAGTGTGCAAATCAGTCCATGTCATGGAGATGCTGATAAGATAGAACCATGTCATAGAGAGGCTGATAAGATAGAGCCATGTCATGGAGAGGCTGATAGGATAGAGCCATGTCATGGAGAGGCTGATAAGATAGAGCCATGTCATGGAGATGCTGATAGGATAGAGCCATGTCATGGAGAGGCTGATAGGATAGAGCCATGTCATGGAGAGGCTGATAAGATAGAGCCATGGCTCGAACAAATTGATAGATCTGGCATAACACATAGTCTCAGTGGGAAAAATAAAAGACGATATTGCTGCGCACAGCAAGAGGTCCAGTAACTGACTACTTAACTAGACTATCAGCTAATCATAGTGACAAAACTTGTGTACAGTTAAATCAAAGAACTGTTATATGCGTTTGGACAAAGTAATGACTCACATTGTTGCTCTAAAGAAAGTGCACACAATTAAACAAAATTCAAGTGAGCAAATACAATGTTTTGCAGAAAGTTTTTTACAGATTAGCTCAGAAAGTATTCACTGAAATTCATTTGACAAACACAGACTGTTTCATCGATGGTCTGTGTGACAAATCCTTACAACTCAAGCTCTTGCAAAAAGGCTTTCAAAACTTCGAGGAACTCTGCAGATTTGCGCTGCCAGAAGAGAATCTACAAAAGAGACTTGAAGAGAAGGGTATCCAGTTCGACGAAGTGCTGTCTCAAGAATGCACAACAAAGCACAGACACAGCAGAGTTCAAGAAGTGTCTACAAGTCACAGTATATCAATCACACTCGCGATATTTACAGAAGGAGTATTTACTCAAGAAAGACTTTAAGATGTTTTCTTTGCGGTAAACTGAACCACACAGCTCTAGGATGTTGACATGTACAAAACTACAATCAGTCATGAAACACTGTGCCTATTTATGTGAACATGGACATGTTGCTGGTGATTCCAGCCACACTTCTAACAATATGTAACCTTGCTATTGCTTACAGTAAAAGTTTATAGTGCAGTATCTATGTGTTTCTGTTTTGTTATTGTTATAAACATTGTAAAAAAATTGTGATATGATACAACTTTTTTTCTCTCAGGGTGACAGAGAGTATGTGGACGATCTGAGCTTGGGTCGAGGGGTGTACGACCTTGACCGAAGCGTAAGTGACCTGTTAGTGGTTCCGGGGTTAGTGTGTGATTGTCTTTTTTTTTCTTGCATAAGAATTATCTGAGGCATGGCCGTGCGATGTCATGTTTTCGTTGTGCTTATGAATGTGCTATAATTTCCTGTATATTATTAGTGTAGTTATACTCTGCCCTTGCCTACCTCATGTGATGTAGATTGTATAGTGTGAATTATGCATATTGGGGTAACATTATATTTTATATATGTTCTTCATGTTTATGGATTATGTGTTTGCATCAATACAGATTATATTAGTGAATGTCATGGCAGCCATGGCTGCGTAGATTAAAGTGCAATTGCGCACGTATTCGTATGGAGGCCACATGCTAGGGCCTGAAGAGTCCCAGGACATTAGGTCCATGGTCATCATCATCATCATGTGCCGTGCCGACTGGCGTTGGCTATTATGCTTCTCCAGAGTACACGATCCTTCATGCAGGCCATCAGCTCAGTTGGTGATCTCCTCTCACACCATCCCGTCAGACTGTCCAGTATCATTTCTCTTGGTCTTCCTCTTGATCTTCTTCCTTCTATTTTTCCTGTTGTTATAATATTTTCAATGCCCCCTCTTCTCATTGCATGTCCTATGAAAGTACATTGTCTCTCTCTTATCTTTTTGACAAGGTTTTTTGTCTCTCCAGCTCTTCTCATACATTCTTCATTAGTTATTTTTGCTGTCCAGGGGATTCGCAACATTCTTCTAATAAACCACATTTCTGCTGCTTCCAATGATTTTTGTGCAGATTTGCCTAATGTCCATGATTCACTTCCATATAACAAGATAGGTTCAATATAGCATTTTAGGACTCGTTTTCTAACATTCATTGATAAGGATGTGTTGGTCAATATGTTTCTCATTCTCTGAAATGCAGTCTTTGCTTGGCCTATTCTGTGTTTTCTTCTCTGAAGTTCGTTCTGTTCCACATGTGTTTTTGCTTGGTCCATGGTGTTCATAATAATATTGCAGACATTTGAAGTTCCATTATCTTATGTCATTATGTTTGAATTATTTTGCATTGTCATTGATTTGTCATCCAATTGCTCTTCCATTATTGATTAATAATGTCATGATGTCATGTTGATGCCAGTGCATGTTTGTATATTGTTGTTGGTTAATTTTGTAAGATTAAAACTGGCGTGACACTGGATTCAGATTCAGTGATTTGTATTGCATGTTATATGTATTGTTTACTGAATGAAATATTTGAGCAGATCGTGCACAATTAGCATACAATAGGCCAAGGAAGGGGGAACCTAGGTTGGCAGTGTAATATGGGAGATGGTATACGTCCTCTAGTTCTGAAGAAACACTGCATCAAATTCTTCTCCCAATATATAACATGTAATTTTCACCAAAACGTTTTACAAGAGGAGTATAGCTTATATTTTATCACACAGTATGGGACGGCATGAAGATTAAAAGAAGGCGGCGTGAAACTTAATCTTTACCATTATCGTAGCAGATAAAGGATTACTGGATTACTCCTCGCTCATGCGCTTCAGAGAAGAAAACACACGTGGAACACAAAAAAAAAAGAACTTCAGAGAAGAAAACATATGTGAAACAAAAAAGAACTTCAGAGAAGAAAACACATGTGTAACAAAAAAGAACTTCAGAGAAGAAAACACATGTGTAACAAAAAAGAAAAGGAGTAAGAAATGCTTTTATATAAAACCCCCAACACGTGATATTCATTATCTGGCTTCGGAGCTAGGAAAACACAGATATCGTGTTCCGAAATTTTGAATTGTCATTCATTGTTGAAAGAGCAGCCAAGAGAGGAACAGAAATACCTTCAGGGAATAAAACACACGTGGAACAGAAAGAACTTCCGAGAAGAAAACACGCGTGAAACATAAATACCTTCAGGGAATAAAACGCATGTGGAACACAAAGAACTTCAGAGAAGAAAACACGCGTGGAACATAAATACCTTCAGGGAAAAAACACATGTGGTTAACACAAAGAACTTCAGAGAAGAAAACACGCGTGGAACATAAATACCTTCAGGGAATAAAACACATGTGGAACACAAAGAACTTCAGAGAAGAAAGCACATATGAAACAAAAAAGAATTTAAGAGAAGAAAACATATGTGGAACAGAAAGAACTTTAGAGAAGAAAACACATGTGGAACAGAAAGAACTTCATAGAAGAAAACACATGTGGAACAAAAAAGAATTTCAGAGAAGAAAACCCATATGGAACAAAAAGAATTTCAGAGACGAAAACACATGTGGAACAAAAAAGAACTTCAGAGAAGAAAACACATGTGGAACAGAACGAACTTCAGAGACGAAAACACATGTGGAACAAAAAAAGAACTTCAGAGAAGAAAACACATGTGGAACAGAACGAACTTCAGAGAAAAAAACACATGTGGAACAGAACGAACTTCAGAGAAGAAAACACATGTGGAAGAGAACGAACTCCAGAAAAGAAAAAACATGTGGAACAAAAAGAATTTCAGAGACGAAAACACATGTGGAACAGAACGAACTTCAGAGAAGAAAACACATGTGGAACAGAACGAACTTCAGAGAAGAAAACACATGTGGAACAAGAAGAATTTCAGAGACGAAAACACATGTGGAACAGAACGAACTTCAAAGAAGAAAACACATGTGGAACAGAACGAACTTCAGAGAAGAAAACACATGTGGAAAAAAACGAATTTCAGAGAAGAAAACACATGTGGAACAAAAAAGAATTTTAGAGAAGAAAACACATGTGCAACAGAAAGATCTTCAGAGAAGAAAACACATGTGGAACAAAAAAGAACTTCAGAGAAAAAAACACATGTGAAACAAAAAAGAACTTCAGAGAAGAAAACACATGTGTAACAAAAAGAACTTCAGAGAAGAAAACACATATGGAACAAAAAAGAACTTCAGAGAAGAAAACACATGTGTAACAAGAAAGAATTTCAGAGAAGAAAACACATGTGTAACAAAAAAGAACTTCAGAGAAAAAAAAACATGTGAAACAAAAAAGAACTTCAGAGAAGAAAACACATATGTAACGAAAAAGCACTTCAGAGAAAAAAACACATGTGGAACAAAAAAGAACTACAGAGAAGAAAACACATGTGGAACAAAAAAGAACTTCAGAGAAGAAAACACATGTGGAACAAAAAGTATTTCAGAGACGAAAACATATATAGAAGAGAACGAACTTCAGAGAAGAAAACACACGTGGAACAGAAAGACCTTCAGGGAATAAAACAGATGTGGAACAGAACGAACTTCACAGAAGAAGCCACATGTGGAACAGAACGAACTTCACAGAAGAAAACAAATGTGGAACAGAACGAACTTCACAGAAGAAAACACACGTGGAACAGAAAGACATTCAGGGAATAAAACACATGTGGAACAGAACGAACTTCAGAGAAGAAAACACATGTGGAACAGAAAGACCTTCAGGGAATAAAACACATGTGGAACAGAACGAACTTCACAGAAGAAAACACATGTGGAACAGAACGAACTTCACAGAAGAAAACACATGTGGAACAGAACGAACTTCACAGAAGCAAACACACGTGGAACAGAAAGACCTTCAGGGAATAAAACACATGTGGAACAGAACGAACTTCACAGAAGAAAACACATGTGGAACAGAAAAACCATCAGGGAATAAAACACATGTGGAACAGAACGAACTTCACGGAAGAAAACACATGTGGAACAGAACGAACTTCACAGAAGAAAACACATGTGGAACAGAACGAACTTCACAGAAGCAAACACACGTGGAACAGAAAGACCTTCAGGGAATAAAACACATGTGGAACAGAACGAACTTCACAGAAGAAAACACATGTGGAACAGAAAAACCATCAGGGAATAAAACACATGTGGAACAGAACGAACTTCACGGAAGAAAACACATGTGGAACAGAACGAACTTCACAGAAGCAAACACACGTGGAACAGAAAGACCTTCAGGGAATAAAACACATGTGGAACAGAACGAACTTCACAGAAGAAAACACACGTGGAACAGAAAGACCTTCAGGGAATAAAACACATGTGGAACAGAACGAACTTCACGGAAGCAAACACACGTGGAACAGAAAGACCTTCAGGGAATAAAACACATGTGGAACAGAACGAACTTCACAGAAGAAAACACACGTGGAACAGATAGACCTTTAGGGAAAAAAACACGTGGAACAGAACGAACTTCAAAGAAGAAAACACATGTGGAACAACAAAGATCTTTACAGAAGAGTATATCCCTCAGATCTTTTATCGTGTTTAGTTTTCTTTTAGCTTATAAACATGTCCACTTACAAGCAGGATCTGTGGCGTTTTTTTTTTTTTTGGTTTTTTTTTTTTTCAAAATCAGCTTTTCTTATTTCCGCTCCACTGCATACGATAAGTGGCAGGTGCATCAATCAAACTGCTGTGTAATATAGCTTTTTTCTTGTATATATATATATATATATATATATATATATATATACAAGAAAGACATATATATATATATACATATATAAGATATTTATGCAGATCAAATTTATGCAGAAAACGATTAGAATTATTGTTGCATGATATTTTACTCTGTATTTTAAACCGACTTATTTGCTGTTTGTCAATTTGTTTGTTTGTTTGTTTGCTTGCTTGTTTGTTTTGTTTGTTTGTTTGTTTTGTTTGTTTGTTTGTTTGTTTGTGCAATATCCCTGTAACTGCGAGCTGCTGTTCTTCGCAGACGATGCTGTAGAGGTGTTGAGGCACAGCATCGTATCGGCGTGGGAGCGTGTTATGGCAGCTATTTTTTTCAGTCCTGGAGTACAGCTAAAAAGCAGGGAGTGTGCAATGCTTCTTTAGCAGACTCCACCACCATGGGGGCTATGTGGGATCCCTATACCGTTAGCCAGGCTAGGCCTGTTACTGGAGGTACCACGGAGAGATGGGACAGGGTCTTGACCAGCTATGGTTCGCTAACCCTGACCTTGGCTTATCATCTATGGGTCGCTGATTGCCTCATCGGGCAAGCGTCTTCACTCCCTTTAAAGCGACTAAAGAGCACTAAAATGTGTGATCTATACCTTTAAAGCGACTAAAGAGCAATAAAATGTGTGATCTATAAAGCGACTAAAGAGCACTAAAATGTGTGGTCTATACCTTTAAAGCGACTAAAGAGCACTAAAATGTGTGATCTATACCTTTAAAGCGACTAAAGAGCACTAAAATGTGTGATCTATACCTTTAAAGCGACTAAAGAGCACTAAAATGTGTGATCTATACCTTTAAAGCGACTGAAGAGCACTAAAATATGTGATCTATACCTTTAAAGCGTCTAAAGAGCACTAAAATGTGTGATCCATAGTCCACAAAAAGGTTATCCGTGTGCATGCTACACCTGTGAATGCTGGGTAACGCGCCTCTTTGAACTTTTTTTTTTTTAGTTTTTCTCACGAGTGAAGTCCAGAGTTCAGATGAAAAAAATGAATGTTTCGTTAGTAAATGCTCCATAATTCAATCGTAATCTTCCAGAAAGTCTGTTTGAGTCACCTATCAGTATAGCTGCACTTATGTATAAAAGCTATCGTTGACTTGTCAGTTAATTCATATAAAAAAAGTTAACCATTCGTGACCAACTGAGAAAAACATTTTCTTAGATCGGTAATAAATATAAAGACGTACAAGAGTACGTGCTTTGTTCTGTGGGCCGTGTCGTTTTTTGCACTTAACGTGCACCAGATACGTGTCCAGGTTCTCCCAGTGACCGCCTTTGAAGTGCTGATATTTCTTAAAGTGGTTTTACTTCCAGGTGAGAAGTTACTGTGACACTGCAGTGACAGTAACAGTGCACGTCTTGTCTTGTCTTGTCTTGTCCTGTCTTGTCCTGTCTTGTCTTGTCTTGTCCTGTCTTGTCTTGTCTTGTCTTGTCTTGTCTCCTTCCTCACATATCGTTCAGTGCTGACGGGGCAAATATTGGCGATTTGCTTCACTACGGAACATCAACAAGAACTCGTCAAGAAGAACACTTAATACCGAGAGAGGAAGGAACATCTCCACGAAGATCTATGTCGCTGTGTGGGGGAAATACCTGGCCAAGGAGCCTTGAAGCAGATTATTTTTTAATCGACCACACTTGAAGACGGATAGAAGAAACAGCCAAGGAGATAAATAAACGGAGAGCCCTTGTTGAAGGTCTATAACCCAGATATTGGTAAAAAAGGGGAGGTAAGAACGAAGGAATTTCCTCTCTCCACCTCTTGGGTGGGCAGCCTCTCTCTGTTCCTGTATTTCTCAGTGTGAATGTTTTCTGTGGTGTACTGTCTGGAGGTAGTCGTGTAACGTGGCCAAACCGTTTGACTTGTTGCTTCTGGATACAGTTTAGCAGTTGCGTTACTTCAGCCCTTGCCCTGATGGAGTCGCTTCTTATCTGGTCTCTTCTTGTCACATTTAGTGTTCTCCTTAAACATCTCATTTCTGTCGTGATGGCTTCTCTTTTTTGTTTTTGGCTGTTAGTGTCCATGTTTGACAGAGTTGGGAGGACAGCTGTGTTGTACAATGATCTTTTTGTTTCAGTTGTGGTGTATTTGTTATTCAGCAAAAGCGTTATTTCCAATGACCTGATTATAATCATTATTACACCTTGCTTTGCTCTTTCTTGTTTAGTCAGTCCAGGTAAAGGATTACATAAATTCTGGTGTATTTTGTTACCACGGCCTTTACCTCTAACTTCGGTGTCGGCAAATCCCATTATGTTTATGTTTCTCTTTTTCATTCCTTCGAATAATTCATCTTTTTTTAAAAATCATTTGTGCCACATTTGTTGATAGTGCATACTTTGAAATCGCTTTTTCTGTCTCGTTGTAGTTTAACGTTTCCAAGTCGTTTTCCGTTTATATCAGTGCGTATAGTCTTTCTGTATTTTCTATTAGCGGTAAAGAAAAATTCACCGTCGGCTTGCTGGGTCAGTCGCGGCTTCGTGACAGAATTTAATCTAAAGGAGCCCGTCTCCTTGAGTGAGACTGTGTGGGAATATTATTAAATATATAGCGAAAATCGAGATTTATAAGTTGTCTCGATATCAGATACCAACACTCTATTTTCTTCTTTCTCCTTTTTATATTCATCTTCTTCTTCTTCGCTCATACTTTATCACAACCCTGCATCAAAAATCTCGCCGTACGTTGTAGCAGATCGGATATAAATTCACTAATTTTCTACATGACTGGCAAAGACTGGTCAAGTCCGTAGTCTCTAAAGACTGGTCAAGTCCCTAGTCTCTAAGGACTGGTCAAGTCCGTAGTCTGTAAAGACTGGTCAAGTCCCTAATCTCTAAAGACTGGTCAAGTCCCTAGTCTCTAAAGACTGATCAAGTCTCTAGTCTCTAAAGACTCGTCAAGTTCCTAGTCTCTAAAGACTGGTCGATGTGTTGGTCAGGTAGAGTGTAATGCATTAGCTAGCCGAGTTGTTCCGGGACCTATGGCTGGGTAGCACACGTTATCTGGTGGAGCCGTGGGTGTGGGATATCTTGATGTGTCCGCTGCAGTTTTCGTGTGTATGGTGATGTTGGATAAATGGATTGTTAAGCTATGAACCCGGGTGCTGCCCAAGGCTCCTCTTGTTTGTGTAAGTTCTATGTGTATGTTGTTGTAAGTCGGATGTGGAGTTGTGGAAGCGTGAACTGTGATACGGGTTCAGTGTTACGTGGCTAATGAGTTGTTTATCAAGATAAAGATTTGAAATGCACAATTTTCGTTGCTGTTATATTCTTCATTACTATGCATTCCTACTTTCACATGTTTCACCTTTTTTTTAAAATCATAGACACTGAAATGTTTTCCTGTGTAGTTTGTGAGTGCGCATGCGTTTCTTCTGAGCAGTGTCAATTTCACCCATGATTTACAATGCTATGCTATGTTTCATCTTTCAGCACCATAATGAATCATAATTGGTTATTAATGTGTTATATTTGCACCATATGTGTTGCTGCTGACGCAGGCAGAGTACTGCGTTATATGTGTTATATGTTTGAGATGACAAGAAACTTCTATATGTGTAAGGGAGGGTGGCTAACTCTTGGCTGTTAGTGAATATACATATATATGTTGTTAAAGAGAAGACTAGAGACTGTAAGAGATGTTGAAAAGTAGCAGCGTCACGTGGAGTGACGCCTTTGTTGAACATGCTATTTCGCACAAGCGTGCTTATATTTTCCATGCTGCGGTTAATTGTTGTTGAACTACATGTTGTGTGTGTTTGTATGTTATTTGGTGTAAACGTGTGTGTGTGGCGTATGGTGTTGTGATTAAACCTAACCTTTATTTGCTTTGATCAGTTTATGCCTTTTGAGTAGTTATGTATTGTTGGTGGAGCTATAGGCGGATGAGGGGTTAACTTATTGCTCCAGCGCAAAGTCATTTAGGGGAGCTTATACAGACACCAGCTGAGAGGGTAAGAGCCTGGGGTACGGGATCGTCAGAAGCGATGCAGTAACTGAGAGTGTTCCAGGCACAGCTGTACTTCACTGGGCACTAAACTCATTACATAACGGCTAGCGGTTTAAGCCATGAACACCACGAACCTCCTTTCGATGATAAAGATAAAGAGATAAAGAAGCAACGCGGGAGAGAAGAATTGAAAAGTTATATAAAATAAGCACCAACGTACAAGTAAATAAAACTTATATTTTACAAAGCCCATAGTCACTAAAGACTGGTCAAGTCCCTAGCCTCTAAAGACTTGTCAAATCCCTAGCCTGTAAAGACTGGCCAAATCCCTAGCGTCTAAAGACTGGTCAAGTCCCTAGTCTCTAAAGACTGGTCAAGTCCCTAGTCTCTAAAGACTGGTCAACTCCGTAGTCTCTAAAGACTGGTCAAGTCCCTAGCGTCTAAAGACTGGTCAAGTCCCTAGTCTCTAAGGACTGGTCAAGTCCCTAGCGTCTAAAGGCTGGTCAAGTCCGTAATCTCTAAAGACTGGTCAAGTCCCTAGTCTCTAAAGACTGGTCAAGTCCCTAGCGTCTAAAGACTGGTCAAGTCCCTAGTCTCTAAGGACTGGTCAAGTCCCTAGCGTCTAAAGGCTGGTCAAGTCCCTAGTCTCTAAAGACTGGCCAAGTCCCTGTTCTCTGCTCTTAAAGTCCTGTGTCCTCTTCCCAAGGAGGACTGGCTCTAAGTGTCCTCTGTATTAAGGAGCCTCGGGCTGTCACTGCTTCCTTGCGAGTCTTCTATTACTGCCAGAATTCTTGCCTGTACTACAGGCTCCGTATACTGTAATGGAATCTTTCTTCATATGCAGTAGGAGCACTTATAGACTTTTCATGGGGTACAATGAAGATACAACTACAATACATTTTCTTGGTGATAAAGGCGGTGTATCCATTTTGCGGCACACCACAATCATCTTAACTGTTGCTGCTTAGTAAAATAGAGTACATGGCCTTCTTCCGTAGATAAGATATTCAGACAACTAGCTAGACAAGGAAGGGTCTAAATAAATACAGCCACGAATAACTCCAAATCAAAAGTAATGACAACATTCTGCAGATCTCAAGGCCCCAAAACAGGACAGCGGTGTCCTACTTAAGCAGATTTCCGTTCAAAAGTTATCGCCTTTAACTTTTAAACCTGGGCGCTGATAAATCTGGGTCGACATTTAAAATGACAAAAATGTCGACCAAGGAATTAGGTCGGAGAAGTTACTTGGGCCTAAAGTAAACATACGCCCACTTCCCATCCCGAATCAGCGATAGTGCAGCGCTTCTTTAGCAGGTTCCATCACCAAAAAGGGGGGGGGGGACTAAAATCCAAGCTAAGCCTGCTACTGGGAGCACCAAAGGAGAAGTAGAATGGAGTTTTTGTCGGCTATAGTTCGACAACTCTGATGCAGCAATGCCGAAACAAGTAACGACCACACTTATAATAGTTTGATGACCCTGATGCAGCAATGCTGAAACAAGTAACGACCACACTTATAATAGTTTGATGACCCTGATGCAGCAATGCCGAAACAAGTAACGACCACACTTATAATTGGGTGGGAAAAGAAGAGAGAATCCTCAGAACGGGAACAGAGACTTACCAAAGCTTCCGTTGTCAGGAAGGATGTTTTGAATAATCATCTCATGTTAAATAATATCGATATTGTAGTTGTTGTTGTTGTTGTTGTTCCGAATACTGTTTTACCGAACAATTTGCTGTTAGGCCTAAAGACAATGAAAACATTTGCGATAGTTATCGATAATAACTAACTGTCGTGGTTCTCATCATAATATTACTTTGGCGTTCATACTGAACAATTTATGCGTTATTTTAGACTCTTTGCAGATGTTGAATTTAACTGAATATGTTATTTCATCTTCCTGGGTAGTAAAAACAAAAAATAACCAAGGCGAAGATGGCAACAAGACGTTGATGATTTGCGAATGCATGCATTAACAGCAGGGCATCTTGCTTACAACCGAGAGATCTTCAAGAGAGCTGTTAGGGGGGCAAAGTTCCGCAAGGGACATGCTAATGACTGAATGAATAGTAGTTTGACAGACAGTCATTAGTGTGAGTCACTTGTAGTACTGAGTGCATAGATATGAGTGACAATCAAACTCAAAATTTCATTTTATTGTATTTCATGAATGTTATGAATGTTAATTATGCTTAGTATATGAGTAGCATATTTGTAGATTGTCTAGAAGGGAGAGAAAGTTGAGAGATAAAGGGTAGAATATCAGACGGGCCTGCGTGCCCAATTCTTAACCCATTGGAAATAAAGATCAGTCAGCCAATCAATAATAGTCAGTCTCTCTATCCCTATCCTCTCCCATCTATCTATCTATCTATCTATCTATCTATCTATCTATCTATCTATCTATCTATCTATCTATCTATCTATCTATCTATCTATCTATCTATCTATCTATCTATCTGTCTGTCTATCTGTCTGTCTGTCTGTCTGTCTGTCTATCTATCCTTCTGTCAGTCTATTTATCTATCTATCCGTCCGTCCGTCTGTCCGTCCGTCTGTCTGGTCTGTCTCTCTATCGATCTAATCTATCTATGTAAAAAATACTCCTCTGAGACATCCCCCATGGGACATACCCCCCCCCCCCGCAGATATACAAACCCATGGTTAGCACTGCTTCACACAAAAAATACACTGCTCTAACGCTCGTGTGTCTACTTACCACCAACCCCTTGCCAATGTGGATGTCTGAGTCATCTCTAGGGTCTTAGATATCGTACAGCAGCGAGATGTGCTCTGTGCGTGAAGAAGGAGGAAGAGAGAGGGGAAGTTGACGGAAAAAGGAGGGGACAGAAAAAGGGAGTAGGAGAAGAAGAAAAGAAGAAGGAGAAGGAGACAGAAGGAAGAGGAGGAGGAAACAGAAGGAGGATGAGAAGAAAAGAAGGAGGAGGCCAAAGAAGAATAAGGAGGAGGAGATAGAAGAAGAAGAAGAAGAAGAAGAAGAAGAAGAAGAAAAGAAGTGGGAGGATGAGGAAAAAGAAGAAGAAGGAGGAGGAAATAAGGAAGAAGAAAAAGGACGAGGAGAAGGAGGAGGAGAAGAAAGAAGAAAAAAGAGGAGAAGAAGAAAACAGAAGAAGAGGCAGGACGAGCAGGAGGAGGAAGAGAGGGAAGAAGAAGAAGGAGGAGGAGGAAGAAGAAAAAGAAGAGGAGGGAGGAGGAGGAAGAAGAAGAAGGGGAGAAGAAAGAAAAAGAAGAGGTGGGAGGAGGAGGGAGAAGAAGAAGGGGAGAAGAAAGAAAAAGAATAGGAGGGAGGAGGAGGAGGAAGAAGAAGAAGGGGAGAAGAAAGAAAAAGAAGAGGAGGGAGGAGGAGGAAGAAGAAGAAGGGGAGAAGAAAGAAAAAGAAGAGGAGGGAGGAGGAGGAAGAAGAAGAAGGGGAGAAGAAAGAAAAAGAATAGTAGGGAGGAGGAGGAAGAAGAAGAAGGGGAGAAGAAAGAAAAAGAAGAGGAGGGAGGAGGAGGAAGAAGAAGAAGGGGAGAAGAAAGAAAAGCCCATAGTCACTAAAGACTGGTCAAGTCCCTAGCCTCTAAAGACTTGTCAAATCCCTAGCCTGTAAAGACTGGCCAAATCCCTAGCGTCTAAAGACTGGCCAAGTCCCTAGTCTCTAAAAACTGGAGGAGGAGGAAGAAGAAGAAGGGGAGAAGAAAGAAAAAGAAGAGGAGGGAGGAGGAGGAAGAAGAAGAAGGGGAGAAGAAAGAAGCAAAAGAAGTGTTTCAGGAATGTCCAAGGTCTGTAGACGTTCACAGTCAGACCCGCCTCGGAGTCTAGAAGGAAAGCTCAAGCTCTGAGACTTCCTATAAAAATCCTCAAAAACAAAACAACCCCCCCCCCCCCCCCCCCACTGTATTTGTTCTTGATAACTGAGCTCCAAATCTACCATGAAGCGGTAACTCGAACTTCTACGAAAGAAACATGCAATGAACGCTAACTGTGTACATAAAGAGAGAAATGATACTGTTAAAACAAGTTTCAGTGTGACAGTAATCAATGTTACATCGATTTGTTAGCCAAAAATCATTTCTTATATACAAATCCTGCTAGAGGATTGTTGTACTATTTTATGCAGATCTTGTATGTAAAGTTTATCTTGTTTCGACTGCATTAACTCTTTCAACTCAACATGCGTTGTAGTCAGTATCTCGCAAGACAAACATCACATATGACGGAGAGTGTGTCACTAATAACATTTGGGCCATATGTTTTATTGTTCTGGTGAGTCATGGGATATATGTACTATTATTCTGGTAACTATAAGAATATCGTGGTGGAAACAGTCCGGGAAGGTTTAGTCACCGTTAAATACAAGTATTTCCTATCAATAAATACCCAGTACAAAATGTGCATGGTTATCGCCCCATCGTAAAATCGAAATATCGTAAGTCGAGCCATCGTAAGTCGAGGAGCGCCAGTATAAAACACAATCCAGGGGAGATGACCACGTAATTTTATCAACGAGCACCATAAAGATAGGAGTTTACTACCTTGGCGAAGTATAGGGAGACCAATAAAACGAGTGCTGGCGATTGTTTATGTTCTCAAGTCTTTAAAAATATATAGCCCAAAATATACTGTCAACAAAAAAAAAACGCATAGCTTATATAAGCTTCATTTTTTATATGTTACGACAAAAAAATTTTTCCTGGGTATCTCAAACCAAGCCAAAAATTGTCATCAAGATATCAGGTCCATGATTTAGTGGGAATTTTGCTATTCTCGTGTATAGTCAGAACGCAGTAGCTGCCCTTGCTAATCAAGCATTTTGTTTACCATAACACACGTTATTTTTGTGGAAAAGATGTGATTTTTGTGGTGAACACAACTCACTTCCCACGCAGATGAAACCCTATGAAAGGATGAGGTTACACAAACAAGTTCAGTTAATTTTCAAGCAGACAATTATGGCGCGTCTATCGCAAAATTTACGAAACATTGCTATTGGTCAAAGTCAGGTTGCCATGCATTTAAACGTGCAGCAGAGTACCATCAGTCGACTTTGGCGCCGTTTCCAAGCCACTGGCTCAGCTGAAGATCGGCACCGCAGTGGACGACCCAGGGTGGCATCAGCAGCTGATGATCGCTTTATTTCATCATCTCTGAAACAGGTATACAACAGCTTCCTTAAGTGCCCAGTCATTGCTTGCAGGACGTCGTGTGTCTGATAAAACTATTCGGAATAGACTGCATGAAGCTGGACTGGTGGCCCAACGACCTCACCGAGGTCCTGTCTTAACGAGACCCCATTGCCAAAATCAACTTGTTTGGACCAACCAGCATCGGCTCTGGACAACTGACAATCAATGGAGACGTGTATGGTTTAGTGGCGAATCTTCCTTTTTGTTGCACTGCCATGATATGCGGAGAAGGGTCTACCGTAGGTCAAATGAATGTTTTGCTCAAAATTGCGTTGATGAAGCTCCGCCGCACGGTGGTGGAGGAGGTGTAATGGTATGGGGAATGATCAGTTTCAACGGAAGGAGTTCATTGGTGCAGACTGAAGGAGGCTTGAATGCGCAACGATACGTCAACGAAATTCTTCGACCTCATGTCCTTTCATTTTTGGCTGCGCAAAAGTATATGTTTCAACAGGACAACGCCAGATCCCATTCCGCGCGATTTACCACACAGTTCCTGACTGCCAACAACATTCTCACCCTTCCCTGGCCATCCCTGTCTCCAGACATGAATCCGATCGAACACCTATGGGATGAGCTGCAAAGATGTGTTTGTCGCCGAAACGTTTATCCAGCCAATCGTCGTGATCTGTGGCAGGCATTCCAGGAAGAGTGGGCAGCCATCCCACAGACGCACATCAGACATCTGATCGCATCTATGCCCAGGAGATGCCAGTCGCTGATCGACGCAAGCGGAGGCCACACACCATACTAACTTGAGAACCCCTGGGACTAACAAATTCTCTTCACACAGATGCAAGAAACTATCAAGTGAGTCTTTAAACCTTTAGGTATTAGTGTGTGAAATTTGAAAATTTTATTCATTCAATTTAAAAAGCTATAGAATATCAAAGTTATGACTAAAATTGGGCAATCAGTAGTTATGCGTTTCTTTTTTTTTTTGGACAGTATGTATATATATATAACGACAAGTGTTACTTTAATTATAAAAGCTGTAAAGACAGTAAAGTTATCAGGGCTGGCTATACATATATTACCTAATACCATACCCCACGTTTTGCTTATGCTCTTTGTTGACCTTCTGCAAATTTGGTCTAAGGCAGTGTTTCCCAACGTTTTTTTTTTGGATCATGCCTCGCTTCAGCCTTAAAGATCATGATGCACTGGAGCGCATGACTGAACTCGTACGGTTGGTGGATTACTTTCTTGGGAGGAGAGCAGAAGGAACGCTTGATTTGAGAGGATGTATTTTGTCTTTATTGTCTATCACTGAGTCCTGGATGAATTGTGGAAGTCGGAATGAAGATATGTTTCGTCAAGTCCTGTTCCTGTCTTTGTCCAAATGGATGAGAAGATACCAGTTCCATGGCCGGATGTACGAGGTATGATAAAAAAAATATCCAGGATGAGGGCATAACTCTGGAACCGACTGGCACAGCCGGAAGCTTATAGGCACGGGTTGACATTGGCATACGACACATTTTGCATCAAATCACGTCTCCTCTGTTTGTCTGCTTTGTCTACAGTAGTGCTTTCTTCTGATGTATCTGTATATGTTCGTCGCAATAACCTGTCGTGAAAACTGTATCAACGAATTTGCAACAGATTTTGACAGTTACAGGTGATCTACGGGGAGGAGAGTTCTCAGCTGACCAGGAACTGACCCGTGTTGCGGCTGTTCGCGATCTGCTTGAAAGCATCGAAAACAACGAGATCTTTTTTATTTTAAACAATCATGACTGGTGAGGAATCGTGGGTTTACAGGTATGACCCCCAAAACTAAGGTGTGGATACGCAGTGGAAGGCCATGATATCTCTGGACACCCCCCCCCCCCCCAACCAAAAAAAAGCACGACAGAGCCACAGAAATTTTAATAATGCTATTTTTTTTTCGATTAAGATGTAATGAAGCTGTGTTTCTTCGGAAGGGGACTTTCTACACGATGACTAAATTACACATCGAGAGATAGTTCTTGTAATTATATATATATATATATATATATATATATATATATATATATATATATATATATATATATATATATATTATGTGTAGATATATTGTATATATACGAGTATATACATCCAGTTCGAATACTTTTTTTATCACACCTCGTTTTGACAACCGAACTGGAGTTGTACAGTTTGATATGTTAAAGCTATGTTCTATCTTCATCGCCTTACCAACATCATAAAGTTCCATTGTTAAACATGCTGTATGTGTTACTGGAAAACCTGGACTCGTCTGAATTACAGAGGATTATTGGAGAACTGAGCATGAATGTGGGTATTGTCTGAAACGATGCTTATTCACTTCAGATGGGTTATCAACTGCACAATAATCCTGTCAACATTACTGGCTTACAGTTGGGCTATACGATTACAACTTGGCGCCGTAACCAGCCCAACTGAGACAACAATTTGGCGTCGTAACCAGCCCTACTAAGACAACAATTTCGCGCTGTAACCAGGCCGACCTGCGACAACAATCTGGCGCCGTTGACTACAGTTCGGCGCAGTCGACTACGGTTTGGCGTTGTCGACTTCGATACAACCAGTCGAACATTGTTTCGGCATCGCTGACGATTTCTGGCTGTTGTCATTTGTCTTGGACTTGCTGCTTCCTTGCTGCTTTCTGGAATGTTCCTGGCGTCTTCCTGTTCGCACAGACTTGACTTGAACTACACTCGTCACACATGACATAATTCCTTCTTCTTCTTCTTCTGCTGCTGCTTCTTCTTCTTCTTCTTCTTCTTCAGCTTTCCGAGACATCAAGGCTTATTGCTGCAGATAGTTTGCTTCCATTCCTCTCTTTCTAATCTTCTCTCTCTCCAGTTGATGACACCAGTTTCTTTTATATCCTCTTCTATGTTCTCTTTCCATCTCTGTCTTGATCTTCCCCTTGGTTTTGTTTCCTTCATCTCTTGTGCATACATAATTTTCGTTTGTCTGTTCTTTTCAGTTATTTCTACATGGCCCAACCAACGTAATCTATTCAATTCAAGAAATTTATAATTTGTTGGGATTTAAATAAGCTGTTCAGTTCAGTGTCGTTTCTAGCTCTCCATTCTCCACTGTTGGTATCCTTTATGGGCTCAAAGATTCTTCTTAGGATCTTGTTCTGAAAGACCTGCAATTGTTAATCTTTCTTTGTTGTGCTCCATGCATACTTACTATAGTTTTGTAGATTGTTATTTTGGTGTTTTGGGACATGATTTTGTATTTTAACAGGTGTTGCAATGTAAAGTATATTTTATTCATTGTCTGTACTCTACTTTTAAATAACTCGCTTCTGTTGAAAGTTGTGCCTAGATATTTGTATGTTTCTGCTTTCCTAGTGATCTTACTAGGGGCAATTGATAAGTTCACGTCATAAGGTACAACTGATTATTTGTGACAACTTTTTTGGGTTATTTCTCAACATAGTCCCCTTGCAAGTTTATGTACTTAGCCCAGCTATCCTGAAGCATACGGATCCCTTCTTTGTAAAGTCAGCATCTTGTGCCGGTAGAAACTGGTCTACAGCATGAATGACGTCATCATCTGAAGCAAATTTGCGACCACTGAGCTCCTTTCTGAGTTGGTAAACAGGTATATCTAGATGGTATCTCTCCATTTCTTTGATGACCTGAGTAGTTTTTGTTGGATTTCGGAAAGGGAGAAGCTGTCTCGACCAGATCTTTACTCTCAGAATAATACTTGAAGAACATATTGAAAAGCAGAAACCATTAATACTGAACTTCATAGATTTTCAAAAGGCATTTGATAGCATACACAGAGATTCATAATGGAGAATTTTATGTCTATATGGAAAACCATCTAAAATTGTCAACATCATTAAGGACTTATACAATAGATATGTTTGTGCAGTCAAGACAGAAGAAGGGATGAGTGAATGGTTCCAGATTGAAACAGGTGTGAAACAAGGATGTATACTGTCTTCTTTACTTTTTGGGATTACAATAGACTTCATAATGAAAAAATGCTGCACAGGTAACACAGGTATTGACTGGGTACATGGGACCCAACTAGAAGATCTTGATTTTGCTGATGACATAACTCTTATTAGTAATAATGTGAATTCCATGCAAGAAAAAACAGATAGCCTGTCTTCACTGGCTAGCAAAATAGGACTTGAAATTAACAAGGACAAAACAAAAATAATGAAAATTCCCATTAATCAAAATTGAAAAATACACATAGAAAGGACAGATATTGAAGACGTCAATCAATTTGCATACCTTGCCAGCTACATAGACCAGGATGGTGACACTAGAAAGGAAGTTAGGATCAGAATTGCAAACGCAGCATCAATCTTCAAGAATCTTCAGAACATATGGAATTCAAAAGTTATAAGCTCAAAAACCAAGTTAAGACTATTCAATTCAAAAGTAATATCCACCCTCATTTATGCATGCGAAAGCTGGAAAACAACTAAAGAAATAGAAAAGAAATTAGACTCTTTTGAAAACAAATGCCTAAGGAAAATATTCGGCATCAAGTGGAATGAATTCAAGAACAATGCAGAGATAAGACAGATGACTGAACAACAACCAGTCTCATGGGTGATGAGGAAAAGGAGATGGACATATGTTGGTCACTTGATGAGAAGAAATGATCAGAGAATCCCAAAACAAGCTATCAAGTGGAACACAACAGGCCGAAGAAAAAGAAGCAGACCGCGTGAAACTCTGAAGAGGACACTGTTAAGAGAAGCCAAATTAACAGGCATAAAATCTTTTGATGAGGTTGAAAGACTCGCCGAAGACAGGAAAAATTAGCGAACTACTTTGCGAGCCCTATGTAACGTTTAACGGCACGGGAAGGATATAAGATATAAGATAAGATATTCGGCACTTTTAAAATTTTATCAAATAACCGGGACAAAATGACAAACTGGCCGGGACGCAGGGACCACATCATCAAAGTCCCGGTCAAAGCGGGACGTCTGGTAAGTCTGTTTATGCCGTAATTCGTATGACCTTCCAGATTTTCGACATGGCCGGGTACAGGTTATCTTCACCTCGCTCTTGGTGCGACTTGTGTTTGCTGATGATGGTTTTCATATTATCGTTTGACTGTGTAGAGGTTGTTAATTATGTAGGGGTTGTTAACTGTGTAGAGGCTGTTAACTATGTAGAGGCTGTTAACTATGTAGAGGCTGTTAACTATGTAGAGGTTGTTAATTATGTAGAGGTTGTTAACTGTGTAGAGGTTGTAAACGTTAGACCTTGCGGAAGAAACAGAGTGGACGTATCGGATTTCTGGAATTATATTCGCTTGAAAAGTGACTGTTTCATTGATTTTTGTGTTGAAATTTGGTGGTAACATTTTGTTGGACTGAAATCTTACATTTAGGACATTTTGATTTATATAATGAGTTAGAATCTGAAATAAAGTGTACAATTGTGTGTAGTTCAGCATTCTGCTATTCTATATGATAAGGTAAGATTGGGCTGTGCTGTTAGTTTGTTTTGTTTTTCTTTTCAATGCGTTGCATACAGCTTGTTGCTTTGCATACTGTGCTTTATGTGAAAGTGTTGCTTTTTGGCCCTTGCATACTGTTTATGAGGTGCTGCGGTGGTGTAATGGTTAGTACACTCGCTTGCCGATCAGAATGTCCCTGGTTCGATTTCGCACGCGGGCGGAGTTTTCTCGGACCGACCAATACCAGGATCAACACAACCTCAACAAAAGGATACCCGGGCTTTCCGCTAGGTAAACAAAGACAACGAGGCCAGGTGCTGGCATCTCCTACATCAAATACTGTAGTGGCCTAGAAATGTGAAGCTACTAACACTTCACAACTCTAAGGCAAGTAGATGATACGGAACTTTTGGGTTGGATATGACTGTTTCTCTTGCCTTGTATTTAATGCTTTGGTCATTAGATATATTTCTGTTGACATTGCGTATTATTCTACTCGTTTTGCATATTTTGTATTTGTGACATTGTTCTAGCAGCATTACAGTTTAGTTTGTGTTTGTTTTTGCTTGTTGCGACAGTTGTCAGTGTGCGTTTTGCGACAATGAGGTTAGTAAATTTGACATTTAAAAAAAAAAGTGTGGTGCCCTCGTGAAGATGATAAAAAAAGACAAAATCTACTTTTGGCCGCAGAACAAATAAAGTTGCTCATGTCTGCAACCATTTCGAAATGCTATCTTTTTGCAGACAATGTCTATTTATGGAATGTGTAGAAGAAACAAAAATTAGGTCTGATCTTGTCTTTATTACTCGTATGCAGGCGAAAGAAATGTTAGATGTGATCTCCTCTTAATCATCATCATCATCATGTGTTGTCATCAGAACGAAGGTTGGTGTTAGTGAGCCTCCACTTTGCTCGCTCCCTCGCCTTGACGATGTACTTGGTCAATCAGGATATCCACATCCTGTCCACTCTCGTCTGTTATCTCCTCGTCCCCGTCTTACTCTATCTCTTACTGTTTTTCTTTACACCTTTTTTTTCTTGTCCAGACTTCAGAATATTGCTACGCCTTTTGGCCAGAGTATTTTGTTTTCTTGATCCTTATTTCTTTGATAAGTTCACATTATACTGGTAGTTGTTCTAAAACGTGTGTATTTGTTCTTTTTATTTTCCATGAGATGTAACCTAATTTTATATGGATCCACATTTCTGCAGTATTTATCTTTTCAGTGCATTAGCACAAATGGAAATATGCATTTAGTGCATTTGGCACAAGTGAAATATGTTATTCAGTTCATGGGCACAAAAGTGAAATATGTTATTCAGTGCATTGGTACAAATTGGAATATGTTATTCTGTGCACTGGCACAAAGTGGAAATATGTATTCGGTGCATTTCGCACAAGTGGAAATATGTTATTCAGTGCATTGGCACAGGGGAGTTTTATGTGAGATTGGAGGTGGGGGTGGGGATTTCATGGCAGCAGCGGCTGAAATGTGTTACCAGTGCATCGGCAAAATATTGAGATATATCTATACTTGCTTAGTAGGGCCAGAGGAGCCCAGGCCAATCTGGTCCACTGAGTTAGTTCTTACTTAGTTATAGATAATATATTGTATTTATGTCATGCCTTGATTATCATGATGATACACGTTGGTGTCTCGTGTATGTAATGTCTGTGGTGGCGTCACTATGATATATGTAGAGAGCGTTAATAAATGGATGTAAAGTGATGGCTGACTTGGTAATATGTATTTCATGTTGATGTGATGCATGAATGCGTGTAAAATGCTGAATTAACTAGTATGCAGTATCCTTGGAGGGAAGAATCTGGGTTGGCGGTCGGGGGGGGGGGGGGGGGGTCGCGAGATCTTGGCCACGCAGTACGATAGTACATGCCAAGGGAATGCCTGAAACAGCTAGGTTGATCTATTCTTCCCAGTCTATCCATAAAATGTACATTTAGCGCCAGCTAAGTTTACACGAAGATGGCTGCAAGACATCGTTGATAATCTGCAAATGGATGCATCAGCAGCAGGGCATCTTGCTCATAACCGAGGGGCCTATATGGGAGCTTTTAGGGAGGCAAAGTTCTGTAAGGGACATGCAAATGACTGACTGACTTACGCTCTGCACATAGCTTGCGTAAACACAGAGAAAGCACTCGATACAGAAGACAGATAAAAAAATGTTGGAAGTCTTCCAACATTATAGAGTTAGCACACATCGGATCATTCAAAAAACCAATATGAAAACAACCAATGTACATTTAGAACAAGTGCTAGACAATCCTAACTATTCATTATAAAATCTGTGAGCTGTATCTGGAAGATTTCACATTCAGGGGGCGATAACTTCTAAAGAAGCACGAAGCTTCATTGACAACTGACTCCGTGCGTGCCCACTTCGTTATTCGAAAAGTACAGACAGCAAGGCATAAGACACCATAAGTATACTCTGAGCCAATGTTCTTATTGTGGGCCGTTCAAATATCAGCAGTCAGCAGCAGCAAATATCAGCAGTCAACAGCAGTAAACTCAACACAGACAAACAGTATTTTGTAGCATCTATTAACGTTTTAAATTCACGTGGACCTTGAGGAAAAAAAAATCAAAGAAGAAACAAAGTATCATACGAGTATTTTCCTATGTGCTCAGCCATGATGGGTTTAACATGAGTAATGCATCTTTAGCTAAATAAGCGACAAATTTTAGACGTTATTGTGTAATGGTGTATAATATTACCATTTCAGGTCAGAGTCTTGGATTGTAAGTGTAGCATTGGCGCTACTTGCGAGGATAATTTTTAAAAAATTTTATTTGAACACTGAAAGAACAATTTTTGTAATAACCCGCTGTGCCTTGGAGAAATGTCGGTTTTTTGTATTGGTCTGTTGTGTTGATGCGGACGACCAAGTTTGAAAAGACATAAATAGCAGGTTCATTTTACCGAAAGATGTTACTACAAATCCTCTGTTTGAGATAGGCTAGGAAAGGGTTATAGCAGAATACTGGATTATTTCCTTGACGGAGTGTTGCATTACCAGGTATTCAACCTTTGTTGTATTTGGAAAGTCTGGCCAGACAAGGTTTTATGAGGTTTTTTTTCTTTCCGTTTTTTTTTTGTCTGAGTTTGACCTCTGCGTCACGTGGTGCCCTGCAAGGAAGCTGCCGAAAGCTTTGGTAAATGAGGAAAGGTATTCATCGACGTCATCATTATCGTCAATGTCATCATTAATATCTGGCGGAAAAGAACATACCGCACGTCACTCTCCCATAGTAATGATAACTCTTGGTCTGACTGCAAAAAAGGGGGTAATTGGGGAAAAGGGGGGTGTGTAATAATTAACAGATTTAAATGAGGGTATGCAATAAAGGTTCTATTAGGGTATAATTGTCTGCGGTTTGTATTGTACTATTATTGCTGGTCATCTTATCCTTTTAGGTACATGATGATTGACGATAACACTTACTACATATTCACACGCTACACCAATGAAAGAAAACACAAACACAGTCAGTAATGTTTCTTCAAATAATCATACAGCTTATACTGATGTAAATCATTTCTATTTACATGGTTAACAAAATCAACAAATGAACCATCACTTATTATGCTGTTCATCAGCTCTATCGTTAGCAACATAACCATTAAAAAGATTTCCTTAAATATTCAGATTCCTAGACTATCTTCCAGACTAAATGTTTACGCCAGACTAAATGTTTACGCCAGACTAAATGTTTACGAAGAATTAGAAAAATATTTTGGCCAAACACCATAAGAAATAACATCTTATTGGCATCTATATACAGATGAAGCCACTGACAACAATTATTGAGAAAAGACGCTGGCGATGGTTGGGACGTGTGCTCCGAATGACTGACAACTCACTACCAAAAATAGCACTAAGATGGACACCACAGGGGAACAGAAGTAAGGGTAGACCAAAAGAGACATGGAGAAGAACAACAGAAAGGATGTTGGGCAATAGAGGACTCACCTGGGCAAGAGCAGAAAAAAAGGCAAAGGACAGGCATTTGTGGAAAACCCTTGCGGAAGCCTCATGTGCCCTGGGCACTTAAGGTTCAGAGAGAGAGAGAGAGAGAGAGAGAGAGAGAGAGAGAGAGAGAGACTATCTTAATCGACAGTGGAACTTCTAAAGAATCAATTTTAACTTCATGTACATATTCATATAAAAATCTCTAATCTTCATCATTAAATGATTGAGTATATGATGTACGTATTATAAGGAACTAACTGGCAATAATTGTTGCAACATACGTATTCATAAATTTCAGCAATACGTATATATGTGCACACATGAGCCATCAAAAACCTCTAAATCATACATTGACAAATATGTTACAGTAGAATTATAATTATTCGTGTACCCTTCGATTATCCTAATCATAGGTAAGTGGGTAGGGATGTGGACAGCAAGACCTTGCACGCGTCCACGTGACAGAAATATAAACCCCAATATTAACCTAACACTTACATGCTTATTCACATTCTGTCGAATAATGTTGTCTTTTCTTTAGATCACTGGTTCTCAACGTGTTTGCCCCATGTACCCATTTTCAACACGACAAATCAGTGCCTATCCTATCCTGGGATTTACCAAGAGCTGAGACGTTACCCTTCAGCTTTTTCGCCCAATTATCCTTGGAATTTTCTCCCCTTACAGGGAAGTGAATTTTCTCCCCTTGCAGGAAAGTGAATTTTCTCCCCTTGCAGGAAAGTGAATTTTCTCCCCTTACAGGGAAGTGAATTTTCTCCCCTTACAGGGAGGTGAATTTCTTTTCGCCTGTAGCAAGGCTTACTTTTTCTCGTTATTGAAAGTGGTTGTCAAACTTATCTCTAAAGGAAATGATAGCTCACCGCGGGCCCCCACCCCCACTCCATTTACACTCCATAGTAGACCACCCCCACTCCTTTTACACTCCACAGTAGACCACCCCCACTCCTTTTACACTCCACAGTAGACCACTTACACTTCTTTTACACTCCACAGCAGACCACCTACACTCCTTTTACACTCCACAGTAGACCACCCACAATCCTTTTACACTCCACAGCAGACCACCTACACTCCTTTTACACTCCACAGTAGACCACCCACAATCCTTTTACACTCCACAGCTGACCACCTCCACTCCTTTTACACTCCACAGTAGACCACATACACTCCCAAAGACTTAATATTAATTAAAAATCTTTACATGCTTCTAGTTTTTCACATAATCTAGACTTGGGGGGGGGGGGCGGGGAGGCGAAGACACTGCTCGATCACCAAATCAGCGACCCATAGCTGATATGCTAGCGTCATGGTTAGTGAACCATAGCTGACCAAGACCCTGTCCCACCTCTCCGTTGGTACGCACAATCACAGGCCTAGTTTGGCTAACGGGGCAGGGATCGCCATAGTTCCCATGGTGGTGGAGTCTGCTAAAGAAGTACTGCACAGCCCCTGCTGTTTTAGCCGCACTCCGGGACGGGAAAAAAATAGCCGCCATGACTCACTCCCACGCCCATACGATGCTGTGCCCCAACATCTTCACACCATCGGCTACAAAGAACACCAGCTCGCACTTACAGGGAGACAGAAGACAAAAGACAAGACAATCTAGACTTGCCCTCGGGACCCTCATCTAACACCTCACAGCCTCCCAGGATTCACAGAGAACAAAATATAGAACCACTGACACTTACTCTAGGATCAGTTATGATCCTCCAAGTGCCTCAATAGAGACCCGTGAAAAACAAGTGTAGCTTTTAAATTTGTTTTTGTTTTCATGCATCAATACAAGAACCCAAGCAGAGGAAGTTCCCAGTTGTGATAACAATATTGCAAATTAAAAACCCTATGTTCTGTAACTCTTATTTGTTTTTTTTAAAATTATGTTTATCATAAACCATCTTGTATAGGAGGTTTCTAAATGGCTGAAAGGGGGAGGAAAGCCATGGTTAATCATACTTAATTTATGAACTCACAATTTAAGAAAGGTTGAGAACCTCTGATCCATATTTTTTTTTAAGGTACTAAACTTCAGAACTTGAAAACCGCTAAGTGACTTCTCGGGACATGATATTACTCAACTTTAGTCGACAAAAACCATAAGCTCTTTTAGAACGTTAAATGTTTAGGTCAAAACCTCGTGGTTACTTCACACGTGAGCTGCTGGTCCATTCGTGGCTGTTAACTCGAGACTGATTCGTCTCATTTTCCCGAGGCATCACCTTCACACAACAACCACGGCTGCAGGCTCTTGTTAGATACGTCAAACTCGCTTGTGGTTGCACTTTTCCTCCGACAAAGCCACTCTGAAAAGAGATATTGCGCTTTGGCGACAACAGAATGATACGGCTGGTGCATCTGCGACGTAATCGGTTGCGAGAATTATGTTACATTATCGTCGTCCACGCGCCTTTGGTTATATGTGCCAGCAGGTGATTTTGACAGACAGAAAGGCTGCAGCTTCTCATTGTGCCACTTAGGAGAAGCTTTATGGTACTCCGAGGTAAGATTTATTTCACAAGTATTAAGTATTATAATATTAAGTATTATAATATTAAGTATTACAGCATTAACTATTAGTATTAAGTATCATAATATTAAGTATTAAGTATTAGTATTGATGAGATTGAAAGACTCGCCGAAGACAGGAAAAATTGGCGAACTACCTTGAGAGCCCTATGTGACGTTTAACGGCACAGGAAAGATATAAGATATAAAATAAAATTAGTATTAAGTATTATTATATGAAGTATTAGTATTAAGTATTATAATATTAAGTATTCATATAAAGTATTATAATATTAAGTAAAAGAAAACTAAATTGATGACAACTGACAAAACAAACAAGGCAGCTGAAATATGTATTAATGAGGAAAAACTGGAAGAAGTGAAGAGTTTTGAACATATTGGATCACTATTAACTAGTAATGGAGATACGATGAGGGAAATTAAAAGGACGTCTATCGCTCTTCAGAAAGTAAAAGAACTAAAGAATCTGTGGAAAGGAGTAGACAGAACGACAAAAATAGGATTTTTAAGGGCATGCATCTTTCCCATTGCAACATATGCCTGTGAGACCTGGACACTTAACAAAACAGCTGAGAAACTCATAAATGCCTTTGAATGTAAATGCTACAGAAGAGTTCTTCAAATATTGTGGACACAAAAAAGAACAAATATATCCATACTACAAGAACTTAATGTTGAAGAAAGCTGGCTAGTGAAGAGGATTAGGGAGAGAAAACTTAAATGTTTTGGACACATTAAACGTCATGATAATCTAGAGAAGACCGTCTTGGAAGGGTACATAATTGGAAAAAGAAAGAGAGGAAGACTAAGGCGAAGATGGATATAAGACATCGTTGAGGATCTGCAAAAGGATGCATCAGCAGCAGGCCATCTTGCTCACAACCGAGAGGCCTACAGCAGTGCTGTCTGGGATGCAAAGTTCTGCAATGAATGAATATTAAGTATTAGTACTAAGTTTTTTTTATGCCCGCATGGGCTCGCTAGATAATTTTACCACGTGTGTGGTGAGGGTTGTTGATTAAACTTAACCTGGGTTGAAAGACCACCTTTTTATTTTATTTATTTCATGGTAGCCTTCCGTGCCAGGTAAGTATTAAGTATTATAATATTAAGTCTTATATCTTATATCTTATATCTTATATCCTTCCCGTGCCGTTAAACGTCACATAGGGCTCGCAAAGTAGTTCGCCAATTTTTCCTGTCTTCGGCGAGTCTTTCAACCTCATCAAAGGATTTTATGCCTGTTAATTTGGCCTCTCTTAATAATGTCCTCTTCAGAGTTTCACGCGGTCTGCCTCTTTTTCTTCGGCCTGTTGTGTTCCCCTTGATAGCTTGTTTTGGGATTCTCTGATCATTTCTTCTCATCAAGTGACCAACATTTGTCCATCTCCTTTTCCTGATCACCCATGAGACTGGTTGTTGTTCAATCATCTGTCTTATCTCTGCATTGTTCTTGAATTCATTCCACTTGATGCCGAGTATTTTCCTTAGGCATTTGTTTTCAAAAGAGTCTAATTTCTTTTCTATTTCTTTAGTTGTTTATATTTAGATTTTGAAAATGATGCAGCGCCACACCACATTGTTACTCATTCACTATGGAGCGGTTTCTCATGCAGTAATTGTCGATTTTCTGGTGTCCAGTATCTGAAATTCTGCTTGTTCACACTTCCTTACAACTCAAAATGTGCTTCATCAGACATTATGAGGTCATTGGGCAAATTCGGACTTTCTTCAGTGCGTGCTAGAAAATCGATAGCAAAGTCAAGTCTGTTAATTTTATCCAGATCATTCAGTTGCTGCACAACTTGCACCTTGTGGGGTAATGCAGATGATTATGAATGATGCGACGTAGCGAATGACCCGACTTACAAAGTGCCAAAGCGTGCCCAACAGCTGATCGCCGAGGGCTACGAAGCAATACTTTTGCGAACTTCTTGAATTCGTTCAGTTGTCTGTTGAGTTCTTGGACGACCAGTAGACTTGTTATTAAGGCAATTAGCGGTTTCCTTACATTTTTTGGACCCACCTCAAAATTGTTCTCCGATGGGAACATTATCACGGGGATGCAACTCAAAATGCTGACGAAGCTTCCTTGTAGTAACAGGCGATTCTCCACTTTTGAAATAAGTTTCACCGGTGAATGCGCGACGTTGTGTTTGCCAAGAAGGCATTGTTAAAAATGACCGTTTGTCTGCTTCATCTCTGACGGCATGGTTTTTTCACGCGTATTCTGTTTCTGCGCACACGTCAGTTAAATTCAGCCATGCTTTATGCCGGACCCTGTATTATGTGCCTTCCTCTTCGGAAAGAAGGTTGGGGGTAGTGAATATCCAGATTCCTCCATCCCTCTCCTTAATGGAGGCTGCGTCCCCTCTATTCTCATATGTTGCCTCCCCATCTACATCTTTACCTACCATCATCATGTGCCATGCCTGGAGGCATTGGCGATCATGCCTCACCACAGTTTCCGATCTTTCATGTTATTCATCATTTCTGTTGTTGTGTCTATCCCATGCCAGTTTGACAAGCCTTCTAAGATCTTCTCTCTTGGTCTACATCTCCCTTTCCCGCCTCCAGTTTTCCCTGCTGTCACGGCATTTTCAATCCTTCCTCTTCTCATTATAATAAGCGTTGATTGTCTCCCCTGTAGTGTGTGTATTAATTTTCGTTTCTTACTGACTTTCCTTGGGCATTCTTCATTTGTTAATTTGGTTGTCCATGCTGTTCTTAACATACTTCCCATGAACCATATTTTAATTGATTCTAATGTTCGTGTTGTTGTTTTAGTTAGTGACCATGGTTCTCTTCCATATAGTAGTATTGGCTCGATGTAGCATTTCATGGCTCTTTTCCGAGTATCTATTGACAAAGATGAACTGTAGAAAATAGATTTCATTTGACAATGTATCTGATTTGACATCGTATCTGCCGATATGTGTTTGTTTACTGTGTTACAATTTTTGTTTGTTTGTTACTGAGTAGAATGTTAAGGCGCTAGTTGAAGCCGTGTTTGCTGAGTGTTTCTGGATTAGTTATTCACCGTCTCCAGCCATCCTTCACTTCCAGGCTCTTTCAATCTTTCAAAGTTGGCAACACACTGATACAGAGGTCAAGCCAGTCCTGTCTATCACTCGATATCAGTCTTTATTGATAAATTGGATGACAATACAGATGGTGATGGCGATATTCTGACCGCCGGCAGGTTTGCTCTGCCACATGGAGAGTCCATTCATACTTCCACAACTCCAATAACAGATATAACATCCATTTTCTTGACAGAGACAGGTACACATCCAAACGTAGAGAGACTGCCCACTCACAGTCTCTCCCACAATTCTCTGTCACGAGTTTCTCAGACCAAGTAACTTTCTAGAGGGATCTCACTGACCAAGAAAAAGTTCAAAAGGAGAACCATAACAATTGCCCTTTCTGTAGAAACAAAAGTTATCTCCCTGTACTGCTACACATTTTCTGAAATGCTACCTTTGCCTGGCATATTCTGTTTCTGACCTCTGTGGCACACCAGCTATCTGATGTTATTGCTGTGCCAAGATACTTGAATTTGTGGGCTTGTTCTAATGTTATTCTTTTGTTATTCATCTCCCTATCCCTTACTCTTTTTCCTGCCATCTTTCCTTCTAGTATGCTTTTCGGTATGTTATGTCTTTTTCTATCCATCCATCCATCCATCCATACATCTATCTATCTATCTATCTATCTATATATCTATCTATCTATCTATCTATCTATCTATCTATCTATCTATCTATCTATCTATCTGTCTGTCTATCTATCTATCGTGAAGGGAGCAATGGCGCTGTCCTGTTTATCACTCAGCGATCCATATCTGACAAGCTAGCGTCAGGGACCCATAGCTGACCAAGACCCTGTCCTACCTCTCCGTTGGTACCTCCAGTAACAGGCATAGTCTGGCTAACGGGGAAGATATTGCCATAGTCTTCATTGGGGTGGAGTCTGCTAAAGAAGTACTGCACACCCCTCTGCTTGTTAGTTTCACTCATGGACTGAAAAAATAGCCGCTATGACCCACTCCCACAAGCCGACACGATGATCTACCTCCATATCTTCACTGCATCAGCTGCAAAGAACATCAGTTCGCAATTTCAGGGTGGTTAGTAGTAGTAGTAGTAGTAGTAGTAGTAGTAGTAGTAGTAGTAGTCGTCGTATCAGCAGCAGTAGTAGTAGTAGTAGCAGCAGCAGTAGTAGTAGTAGTAGTAGTAGTAGTAGTAGTAGTAGAAGAAGAAGAAGAAGAAGATGATGATGATGATGATGATGATGATGATGTTTTAAACCCAATGAAGGATGCATTTATCTGAAACTATAACATAAAGTACATTTATTTCAAACCATTACAATCTATCATCCTCACAATCCTACTTCATCTACCCACGGAATGTTCGCTGCAATATTCCTCCAACTTACATTAGGAGTCTATTGCTTTTTTTTAGAATGGTTCATGATAAGGTCCTCATCTCTTGCACGGTTACAGGCCGTATCTTCTTATATCTGTCCGATATTGGTTCCTATGTCCTGGAAAGTTTGCGATGTACTTTATTCCAATTCCAAAAATAGAAATATTCTTGGGCTTGTGATTTTGGAGAGTAGTTAATTAAATACTCAAACAAGTAGCGCAGTTAATAATGAGCTGCCTTGGCATAAGAAAGTTGTGGGTTGGAAACTCATTAACTGTACCAGCTAGTCAGCCTATTTTTTTTATAAACGTGCTTTTTCTTTATTCTTTATCCAGTATGGTGCTAACGAAGTCTGACATTCACAAAAATGAATTTGTATGATATCCTGTTTCATAATCATCTATTAACCTTATGCACAATAATCCATTATGCCTTGCTGTGCCGCAGACATTTTCCGTTTTCGGAGGCGTTATTCCTCAACACAACGTAGCCAGGACCCATTTTTGCAACTAAAGTGGAGCGGCAGCGTGAGCAGAACCCACTGCCTTAAAATCCGAGAAACAACTTCTATATCGGTTTGAACACTCCCATCCTAGATTCTGTCTGTAAATATAGGTACCTGGCACATAAATATCGCGAAAGCTGCGTCAGAAAGCCATAGATTATAAGCCTGCGTGGAGAAATACACTTTGGATTGCACTTTGCCTGCCAGTGCATGAAGCGAGAGAAAGGAATCACAATAGAGCGACTTTTGAAGAACTAAAAAAAAACTTCAGAAAACATTTGAAAGCGTCACAAACAAAAAAAAGTATATCTGCGGACCCATTTCTGAGAACCAATGAAAATAAAATCGTACAATCCACGGGTCACACGACAGCGTGTGGCCGGGTGCGTATATATCGTCAGATTACTAGCAGCTTCTTTGATAAGGAAAATTTAAGAAAGTTATGAGATCGCGGAGAACTTCAGTTGAAACGGGCATTATACACTTTATATGTAAATTTCTTGCAAACATAAAAATATGTGTCAGGGTAATTGAATCTTTTTTATTTGAAACTGTGATGAAAAAAAAAGAAGATTAAATAGAGAAAACTTAAATATTTTAGACACATTAAACATCAAGAGAATTTAGAGAAGACCGTCTTGGAAGGGTACATAGTGGGAAAAAGAAAGAGGAAGACCAAGACGAAGAAGGCTGCAAGACATCGTTGATGATCTGAGAATGGATGCATCAGCAGCAGACCATCTTGCTTACAACCGAAAGGCCTATGGGAGAGCTGTTAGGGAGGCAAAGTTCCGCAAGGGACATGCAAATGACTGTCTAACTGAAATGAAAACTGATATAAATAATGATACAAATTCGTAACTTATCGTGAAAGAGTTGTATATAGCAGCAAAGAGCTGCATTTTTGTGCAGTGTCGTCTTAACGCATGGGCCCACCTGGACACTGTCCAGGGGTCCCAAGTGCATGGGGGCCCCAACCAGTCCATGGAAATCTATGAATTCCTAACATTACTTTGCATAGGTTAGAGAGAAATGGTGGGGGCCCCGTGCATTACTTTGCCCGGGGAGGGGAGGCCCCCGATGCTGATAAGACGGTCCTGTTCTTGTGTATTTTTTTACATAACACTCACTTCTGTCATGGCCAGTCTCCCCCTCCCCCTATTAATTCATCCTAAGCTAAGATTTCTATATCAAAATCTTTTGTCCTGCCAGCGACCATGAAGCTGTTACTGTTATGTGTCCGGTCTGCGAGGGACATGCCAAATAACAGGGAGATAATCAGGCAAGAAACTGTGCCTCTTGCCCAGGTGTTCAAATCTTTCCTATCAGGCTACATTGCCACAATCTACTGTCCATGATGGACGTACTTCTTCTCCCTGCCAACCTAACTTGAGGTGTGGGAATTAACTGAAGAAAACCTTTTTTGGGCGGGGATTTAAGGGGGGGGGGGGAAATTACTCCTCTGATTATCTTGGGCAAGGGTTTTTTTTTAATCCAGAAGTATGAGGGTAAAGGAACCTAATTATAGGGGTACAGGTGTCCCTTTCTAAACAACTCCCCCTCTAAACAACTCCTCCTCTAAACAACCCCCCTCTAAACAACTCCTCTAAACAAACCCCCCTCTAAACAACTCCCCCTCTAAACAACTTCTCCTCTAAACAACTCCCCCCTCTAAACAACTCCTCCTCTAAACAACCTCCCCCTCTAAACAACTCCCCCTCTAAACAACTCCTCCTCTAAATAACCCCCCTCTAAACAACTCCCTCTCTAAGCAACTCCTCCTCTAAACAACCCCTCCTCTAAACAACCCCCCCCCAAATAACTCCTCCTCTAATCAACTCCTCCTCTAAACAACTCCCCCTCTAAACAACTCCTCCTCTAAATAACCCCCCTCTAAACAACTCCCCTTCTAAACAACTCCTCCTCTAAACAACCCCCCTCTAAACAACTCCTCCTCTAAATAACCCCCCCCCCTTTAAACAACTCTCCCTCTAAACATCTCTCCCTCTAAACAACTCCCCTCTAAACAACACTGTTCTGATATTAGACTTATCTTTCAGCTGTTCTGTTTCTAGCAATCCAAGTGTAAAGTAAAAACCAAGCTGTTCACATCTTCTGAAGACATCCTGGTACCTAAGTGGGTAATAATGACGATAGTCTGGATATGGGAATATCCTCCACATGGGGTAATCTATCATGGGGTCTGTAAAGATAAAAATTTAAGATTCCATAATCCAAGGAGATGTATATCCATTGTGCTGTCGGTAGGTATCCGTTTTGCTGGTGGGAGAGTGTTTGCTGTGAGCATGCTTGTCGCTTCCCATATGTCTCAGATGAAAGTAGATGGGGCGATGTCTTTAAAAAAAAAACTGCAATGCCACGCTTCTTAGTAAACTCCACCACTACTGTGACTAATTTTGATATCTGCTAAGCTCGTCAGGCTGTCGTGACTTAATGGCTGTTGTGACTCGTATATTTTCAAGGAAGTGGCTCACATAAGGTCAAGTTTTCCTAATATATGAAGTGGACATACGAACTTCTTTAATAACCTATAGTGCTGACATAAGGATGCTTGCCCGACCTATGGAGCAAACGTAAGGTCAGCTTTCTTGACTTTTCCATCCATCTATCCATCAATCCAATCATATCCTCGGTCGTTGATCCGCAAAGCAATTACCGCCCAATACGCCTTGTGGCGTTTTGCAGGGCAGCAACAAATTATTTACTTCTTGACAGTCCAATGCCAGCCTTTGTATTGTGCCCCAGCTGTGCTCCATGCAGCTCATTCCTGCTTCTAGTAATACAGGTAGATAAAGGTGTATGAAACAGTCTTACATAACGATAGATGGAGTGAGAAAAGTGAGAGAAAAAAACACAAATAGTGAAAAACATACAGCATCCAATATTTCAGCGTGAGCCTTTTTCAAGAATCACATACAGAAACAAACACAACATCTAATAATAAAAGAATAAAAATGAAAATGAAAAACTTAGCTTTGTGACATCCCTCCTTGTACACAATACAATAAAATGCACCCTAAAGACAAGGCTAGGAGACCACAAAGGAAAACAAACCGAACCAATCGGATGTTAGCGGGCGTGAAAGGGAGAGAGCGATGCAGGTGCGGGGTAGGCGGGAGGCAATAAATACCTCTAGGCCGCTAGTTCTCACTTTTCTCACTGCCACTATCGCTTTGTAAAACTGTACCATACACCTCTATCTACCTGTATTACTAGAACCAGTTTTACTGCAGTCATTATCTCTTTTATCTGTGACATTCCTGCTTCTACAATTATCCTCCAGGTATCCTTTTATCAGATGCCTCCCATTCAGTGCCTTCTTCTTTATTTTCGCTGCTGTTAAAAAAAAACGTTCACCGATCCAAACCTCTGAGATGAGGAACCTCTATAGCAAGAGTCGATGAAGCAGTTACACTATAGCTGTCTGTGTGAGAACCTTGTCGGTGAAACAAGAGACGAGGAAGCAGTTACGAAAGAGCTATTTGTCCGAGAATGTGGTCGAGGAAACAAGAGACGAGAAAGCAGTTACAAAATAGCTATATGTGTGAGACAGTCGTAGGGAAACAAGAGACGCAGTGCTGCTGCTTTCATCACACTTTGGCTGGAGTGACGTTTTGCAGACATACGTGACTTTACGTGCGTTTTCTAAAAGAAGACAATCTCGTTTTCATACATTTTCATATTCTACCCGCCTTCTAACACCTCCTACCACAATTCAGTGATCAGTGGTGGATGGGGTCGAGAATGTAAAAGTGACCTTCAAGGGGACAAAAATCCCGTTGACGAGCCAGTTTTCCCGTTCTGTCATCAGAAATACGTGCTTTACTAGTTAGGCAGTAACTGTAAGTCTCAGCGATCTGCGGACACTGTGAATGTTGAAAGAACCGTTCAGAAAGAAAGTACAATGTCGCGGAAAAGGACCAAAGTATAAACAACAAAACGTGTGTGATTAATTGTCTTGTGCCAGGGGTCGACAAACAAAGGTCCGTGGGTCACACAAGGATTGTCTTGTGTCAGGGGTCGACAAACTTAAATCCGTGGGCCACATAAGTATTGTGACTTCATTTTTTGTTAGGCCCTCTGATGTCTGTACATATTTTTGATTAATCAATTTTTTAATCAATGGTCAATTTTTAAGCTAATTTCCTCGGGTAAATTTTAGAGCAGAATCCATTTTAGATTGTTTATAATTATTGCATTTATTTAGCTCCGTAGCAAATGTAGAGCTTCATATTTTTGTTATTAGATCTATGCTTGTATACTGATGTTCGAACTCAAAACAAAAGGGAAAAAAAAACTTAATGGACTGGATTTGATAAGCAGAAAAACATCGACCATTTTGTTATAAAATTCAAAGTATTGCGTTTAATATGCACCGGGAGGAACACTGGAAGGAAACATCCCGCAGACTGAAGGAACTGGGTATGAGGCAAGATAAGGGGGAAAACAAGCTCCCTCTGTGGATGGAAATGAATCAACGCGCGACAGGGACATTCAGTACAAACACTTTACGTTGATTACTGGAAAGGGCATCGGAGCAGGTATGGGAATGCCCTGACCGTGGTGAAGCCACTTCTTTAGACAGAATAGTTATAACCTGATAATACAGCACGCACTGGCTATAACAACGTGTTTCCCTAACAACCAGCCAGTTCTGGCAGTCATGTGTCTAGAGACAGTTGACAGTTTTAAAAATAAAAATTACATTTTTTTATAAAAGTATCGCGTGGTTGTGAGGCTCATATAGAGTATAGAGTTATTTTTGCTCATATTTTTTCTAGCCTTGTCGGCACATAGAAGATGATGTAGTTAGTAGTCAACCTGAGGATTTGCAACTTTTCTTAACTATAATTCTGAGAAATTTGAAACCCTATACCCCTTTGCTAATCCGGTGGTACCAGGTTCAAGTTACAGCTGTGGGGATTTTTCTTCTGATGCAGACTAAAAAGGCCCTCATGGTCCACCCATCTTCTAAAAATGGGTACCAGAGAAACCTGGGAAGGTAAATGCGGCTATGCCTGATACTGACCACATCACACCTTCATGTGTCGACAGTTTTAGAAATACGGGTCTAACAACTCATCCCCTTAATGGCGTGGAAACGGAGATTTTACCTTTATATGTATATATTTCTCGCACGAATCTCTTTAATCAACAGATGTTTGCATTGTTTCATAGTTGTTATTGTTTATCAGTGGACCCCATGCTAACTCCGAAGTCACTGAAGAACTTTGTGAAATGTTTTATTGAAACAAGTGATGAAAATGTTTCACGCATGTTTCAAAGAGTTCCTATGTTAAAATGGAACCACGTACTTCCAGTGGCAGGTAATTCTCTTGTCAGTTTTCTTTCTCTCATGTCTAAAAGTGCTTTGTTTACGATTTTCTCAAAGTGTGACCATACAATACTGTGCTCTCTGACTCTGCTAAAAAAAATCAAACAGTTAAAACAGAGAGAGGGAGAGAGAGAGACAGAGAGAGACAGAGACAGAGAATGAATGAATGATCTTTATTTTTAAATGGTAAAGAATTGGGCACGCAATTCTCCCCTTCTTGACAGAAGAGAGAGACACACACAGAGAAAGAACTTTACAACAATTTTTTTTCTTTTCTTTTTCTTAGTGGCCAAGAGATCCAGATTTCCACCCCCTAGTGAAGAGACGGTGGCGTGACATTAGATTTCTAATATCAGACCCGCAGTATCTGCTATTCTTCAATATGATGTACAGAATTTCAGACCTGAAACTTAACAGACGTCTTGTGGGGAAACATCAACGCCTGATCGCTTGCTTATATGGTTTCCTTGGCGGTATTTTGCTTACGAACCTTGCTAAAGTCATGGTAGGGAGCATGTTCCTCACTTGTGGCCTGCGATGGCACCGCCATTCAACCAGAAACTGTTCGCAGTCGCTGGGGTGTGTCGGGGAGAACAGATCAGGCCAAGATAAATTTCTCTTCATCGGCATCATGACAGCAAAGAAGTTCTTGTCCACAAGAGCTATGGCCAGCAACAAAACATGGGCACACAAAGTACCGGGGAAAGTTGTGTACTTCATGGAAGAAGGAGAAAAATATAAAGGTACGTTATCCATCCATCCATCCATCCATACACCAATTGGTCTATCACTCTCTCTGTCAGTCCCACACAGAATATACCTTCCAACTTTTTCAATACCTACATGATATCGAGTACATGCCCCTGGTATTATAAACTTTCCATGTAATTTTTAATGCAGGCACTGGAAGTAAATGATTTTAAATTTAATTCTCTCACTACGTAGTATTTTCCTATATATCTATTAAAATATGGATTGTATTTTTACGTGAGCATCGATTTTGTGCTAATACAGTGGCAGTGTGTTGTGTAGTGTAATGTGCTTGGCTTTGTTGTTTGTTTGTAGTTACCACCTGTTCAAGGAACACAGTTACAAGTGCAAAGTTTTATTTCTTTTCTTTACTGGAGTTTTATTTATGTTAGTCATACCTTCCCAGATTCTCTGGTACCAATTTCTAGAGGCCGAGTGAACCCCAGAACCTATACATAAAAAAATCCCCGGGGCCAACCCAACCTCTAAAAATGGGTAACAGAGAAATCTGGGAAGATAAATGCGGCCAGGGCACTGTCATGTGTCTCAGGTCTTTAAAATACAGGCCTATCACCGTATCCCCAATATGCCTTAATGGCACGGAAACGAAGAGTTTACCTTTACCTATATACAAACATATTTTTACTCTCTGAAATAGAATGTGTGGCGTACAGAGAAAGTTATATGATAAACTGCAGAATACCAGACGGGCCTGCGTGCACAGTTCTTCAGTCTCTAAAATAAAATTTATTCGTTCATTCTCTCCTTCTGTACATTCCCGCAATTTATGCAGATATGCCTGTTTTTTTTTAAATCCGTTTCCATGCTTTTAATGCATATTGGTGATACTGTGCTATATAGGTCATTTACACAATCTTCGGCACATGAAAGTCTGATGTGGTCAGTATCACGCCTGGCCGCATCTACCTCTCCAGATTTCTCTGGTACTCTGAGAGGATGGATGAGCCCGGGAACATTTTTGTGCGGTGATGCCAGAAAAAAAACATCCCACAGCTGGGACTTGAACCTGGTTTTACCAGACTGAGCACCTAACACCCGGGCCGCTATATATATGTATATTCCCAACAAAGAAACTACGTAACGGATCTTGTTACGCCAGGAATAAGAATAAACTCAAGGTTTTTGGTTTGTTTTTTATTTTTAATTTTAAATAAAGCCCGCCCGCAGAGCTTCCGTGGTTTGCCGCTAGGAGGCAGTAGAACTAAATATGGCATTCACTAAAAATAAGCAGTCATTTTGTGTTTTGGAATACGCAAGAACTTCTTCCGGTATGACTATGCAACGATGTTTTCTAGCGGAATTTCAGAAGACAGCACCTGTTTTCAACAGTATCAAGAAGTGGTAAGCAAAATCCCGGGATGAAGGCTGTCTGTGCACAACTCCTCGGCAGCGACGCCAGGACCAAGCGAAAAAACTGTGAATCATGTTAGAGAACTGAAAATCCCTGCGTCGTCACAGAACATGTGCGAGACTCACCTAAAGTGAATGTCTTCTGCGCTATTTTGTAAGTGAAAGTGCATCGAGCATTTTTCTTCACCGTCACTGAGGCGATTTGCCCGGTCGTGCTGGAAAGCTGGCTGATGCCCCAATGGAATGAAGACAGTAATGGCTACATTTTTTTAAAAGACCGCTGTCCGGCTCACTACCACAGAGACGTGCGAGGGTATCTCAATCAGTCTGCCACAAAGACGGATACGGCGCTGAGGACGACAAGACGTTAATGGGGTGGCCACTCCGGTCCCTTGATTTAACCCCTTGCGACTTTTTCTTGTGGTGGTTGGTGAAGAACACCGTCTTTGTGCTATTAGTACTCGCTAATCTCCAGGATCTTGGCTGCTGTGGCCCTGGTCGACCATGATATACTGACCCGCGTGCGGGATGAAATGGGTTATCGTATAGATGTCTACAGCATAACAAAAGGTGGACACACTGTGCAGTTGTGAAATATTTTTTTTAAAAAACTTGGTGAGATTATCTGCAATACAGTCTAAAAAAATGTTGGTATCCTTTACGTAGTTTATTTGTTAGGAAATTTTAAAAATGTTTGAAGCACTTATGAGTAACCATAAATATATATATTGATGTCTGAGTGGCGAAGTAGTTAGTGCACTAGTCTCTCATGGTCAAGGTCGGGGGTTTGAATCCGGCCTGAGGCACCCCAGTCACCCAGCTGTAGAAATGGGTACCCGACTTCTGGAGTTGGGGAAGGAAAGGCGGCCAGGCGTGATACTAACCAAATCACCCTCTAATGTGTTTGACAGGTCAAGGAAAATATGGCCACTAACACCATATCCCTATGTGCCTCTAAGGCATGACAGGATTACCTCTACCTTTACATATATATATATATATATATATATATATATATATATATATATATATAGGTATGTCAGTGAGTACATATTTATAGGCGGACGATGTTTCAACACCGACCCACATCTCTGCTTGACTTTATATGACTTATTTCCTGCTGACTCACCAGGCGACTTAAATGTTGTCCAGTTACCAGGAGTCAGTGAACATGACTACCCGCCACAGAAGAAGTCTTTTGCCATGTTACAATACATAGCCAGACATTATGCAAAAGATTATGAGGTAATGAACAATTCGTTAGCATCATCATCATCATTTGTGCTGTTTTATTATTTACTGTTTTTTTAATCTTCCTATAATTTCTGACTAGAATTTATTGGCAGCTGATGTTGCGGTAAAGACACCTATTATAAGACATCGTTTTGGATTCAGAATATTTCACAGCAGCGTCCCATGCTACTGTGGTGCCTAGCAAAGAATCGGTATTGTAGCTAAGATTTATCACCTTGGGGAAGCAGCCATATTTACTCCCATTAACTTCTTTTTCTGTGTTCGAAGTCGTTGGTCACAACAGATTCTGATCTCTGTCGACATGGCAAAGCCCGCAGTCCCGTCAGGCGCCCACAGCTTATGTCCCACAACATTTTTGTTGTTGTTGTGCGTCCATAATATTTGAATGACTCTTCTATAGCAGTTACAGAGAAGAGAGAAGTTACTGGGTGGGCTGTCGGTGTGGCTAGGAAGAAAGCCACCGGAGGAATCTCATAATCACAATCGCAGAAGACAGGAAATTGTGGAGAGAAACAATCGCCTACGCCACGCGGCACGGCACTTAGAACTAGAATAACATTTGCATTCAAAGACACGTGTTTCTCTGATGTTTTGTTAAGTGTCCAGTTTCACATGTCGCATGGATGCACATGGCTAAAGATCCGTTCTACAAAAGATAGGACAAAAAAAAAAAAAAGCTGTTCGCTCAAAATCACTGTTAAAAAATCTGTACACATAAGACAAGAAGGCAAAACTCAAACCTTTACCTAACATCCTAGGAGATATGTGCTGCTTATCTCCTCGAGAGGAAATATCTTTTGAGACTGGAGGTTGAGAGTCCAAAGAAAAGTCGTCACGCAGATGAGTGGAGTGGATTTTTTAAAAAAGGGTAGAATAAAACGTCCTTGAAAAGGACAGGGTTTGTAGAATCAAATTCCGTCATCAGATGTGACTAAAGGATGCTATTATTAAATGAAATAGCGTCTTAGTATAATAAAATGAGGCTGTTATATTTAAAACTAGCTGATTACCCGGCGTTGCTCGGGAATTTATTAATTATTAATACTGCAGAGTGGATTTGAGATCATCATGCTTCTCCCATGGACAGTTTTATGTTGCTTGTTCAAGGGTGGGTTCACCCAAGAAATTTATTCTTGCTCCTGGAGGTGAAACTAAAAATGTTGTATATAATCAAATTTTGAGTTAAATTAATATTACAGTGAATTCGTAAAAGACTTTACTCTGAATGTGTAGACTGCCCCTGTGACTTGTTGATCGTGATCGAGAACGCAAGTCTCACTGGAAATTGCAATCTCTTAAAGTTAAAAGGGAGATCCGTCGGAATGAGTGGTATCCGTGGGATAAAAACTGCTTCACTCTCTCCTTATCCTGTTAAGATAGTCGCTTCAACTACATTGCCTAGCATCCTCTTTACACACAGCCTCGTGCCGTTGCAAAGTTTTGGTGGGTCGAGGTTCCGTAGTAAAATAATTGGAAATCCAACCCTAATTTTCAACACCCCCCCCCCTTTTTTTCACACCCCCCCCCCCCCACGCCGATGGGGCTGAACTTGGACGTAAACTGCGTCGGGAGTGTCACTACTCATCTCAACGACACCGAAAGCTATAGAATCGACATTAATATCGGTCGTTTTCGATTACATTTACATGTCACCTCCATCCAACCTCCACCCCTCTCTCATCCCTCATGCCGATGGGGGCTGAACTTTAACGTGAAAGGCATTGGGAGTGTCACTGTTCATCTCAGCGACCCGAAACATGTGGACTCGACACTAACTCTTTTCATGCCGCAGGAAGAAACACGGACGTTCCGCCACGGACCGTTTGAGTAAAAAAAGCAGGTCTTGATATGTATCGTGGGTATAGTTGGAAAAGTGAATGAAATGCAGTTTTTTCATGATAAGTGTACTTATTATGTTTCAAAATAACTAAAAATGTATGAAGATTTCATAAATCCAAAGTTTTTTTAGAAAAAAAGAAGTAATGTGATGTTTTTAGACAATAATTGTGTCCTACTTACGATCGGATATGTATAGATGTACAGTTCGTTCCATCTGAGATGCCCAGATCTACTTGTCGGTCTCGTCCTGTGATCATATGGGCCATCTTCACTAAAATAATATCTGAAATAACCTTCTAATTACTTCTCCAGTAATCTAATATGTCTAGATCTACTTGGGATACATTCAAGAACAGTGGTATGGTCATAGGGCATGTCCATACCCCTATCTACATCACCAAATTTTGAAATTTCTCGACCAACAACTTCGTTTTTCTCACTCGACATCGCTCGTAGCTAAGCACTCTTCCGCCATGATGAAAGGGGTCATTGAACATGCGCAAATAAAACATGTACAATTAAAAACCTTTTTTTGTAGAAACAAAACAGGTATATTTAAAAAAAATCACACGGCAGGGAACACACATACAGGAATTGACCAATTTTAGTCATAAGGCACGGGAAGAATTAATATCCGTCGTTTTTTAAATTATTTTTACTTGTCACCCTCATCCCACCCCCACCTCTCTCTTACCCCCCATGCCGATGGGAGCTGACTAAGAGACCATCAAAATTATTGCCATCATCATCATCATCGTCACCCTCATCATCATCATCGTCTTTCACTCCCTTGAGAGCATAGGCCAAGGATAAAGGATCTCCAGTCATCCCTGTTCTTGGAATTATTTTCTGCTTCCTTCCATGTGTGTCCCTTGTCTCTGAGCACTGTCATAATGTCTCTTCTCCAAGTAAGTCTAGGTCTTCCTCATTTTCGATTTCCTTGAGGATCCTATGTCAGTGCCTGTCTTGCTATGCTGGTGTCGGGTTTTCTCAGAATGTGGCCAATCCACTGGTTTTCCTCTCCTGTTTCTCTAACACTCCAGTATTTTTACAGGGAACAGGTCGTTGGCCTAATGCCCATCCTCCTTAGTCGCCTCTTATTACTAACGTGGAAGGTAGCAGTGGGCTTATTCTTTTCTCTCCAGACTTAGATCTGGACCCCGGTAACCATACGGGGTTTGCCATGGGAGGCTACAAATGCCTATATATATATATATATATATATATATATATATATATATATATATACACGAGGGGTGATAGGTTCGCGGCCTAAGGCACAACGGATTATTTGTGGACAACTTTTTGGGTTATTTCTCAACACAGTCCCCTTGCAAGTTTATGCACTTAGTCCAGCGATTTTGAAGCATACGGATCCCTTCTTTGTAATAGTCAGCATCTTGTGCCAGTAGAAAGTGGTCTACACTATGAATGACGTCATCATCTGAAACAAATTTGCCCACTGAGCTCTTTTTTTAGTTTGGTAAACAGGTAATAGTCCGAAGTGGCCAAATCTGGGGAATAAGGAGGATATTTAAAAAGCTGGAAACCGCATACATGAATGCCAGCCATTGCCACCGCCGACTTGTGAACTGGAGCATTGTCTTGATGAAAGATGACTCCTCGTGTCAATTTCCCTCCACGCTTTTCCTTCACTTTGACCCACATATGCTTCACAAGATTAGCGTAATAGGCCCCGGTGACCGTTCTGCCCTTTTGATGATAGTCTACCAATAGCACACCTTCTGAATCCCAAAAGATGGAAGCCATCATTTCACCTGCAGACAGAACCACCCTTGCTTTCTTTTGAGGTGGGGATCCATGATGTTTCCACTGTTTAGATTGTTCTTCGGTTTCTGGTTGAAAATGATGAACCCAAGTCTCATCCATAGTCACAAACTTTTAGTGAAGAAACTTTTCAGGATGTTCGGAAAAATGACCAAGATTATCTCTTGATGTGTTGAGACACTGTCGTATGTGATCAGTTCCAATAAGTTTCGGGACCCATCGAGCAGAGACCTTTGCCATTTGAAGATCATTGTAAATAATGGCATGAATACGTTCCCGTTAGATGCCCAACTCAGTAGCATTGTACCGTTCAGTTAGTCTTCGATCCTACATTATCATATCATGGATTCTGCCGGTGGTTTCATCGGTGGTTACCGTTCTTGGTCTTCCTGGACTGGGATCATCTTCCAGACTCTCCCTTCCATGTTTTAATTGAGCTGCCCATTTCTTCACTGTGCTATAAGAAGGGCACTCTCCCCTAGAGTCTCTACCATATCCTCATGGATCTCCTTCGATGATAAGCCCTTGATGCAGAGGTAACGAATGACTGCTCGATGAGAAATGTTATCCATTTTCTCAATTTCTGCCGCCTCTTACCAATTTAGTAGCCTGTAAAAAAAAAAGGAAAAAAAAACTGGTTGCAGTTAATTTCTTGAAACTTTGTGTTTAATCTTACATTAACCTAATCTACAAATGCACCTAATATCAACTGTGTGTTTCAAGTATTTGTACCTTATGCCGCGAATTTATCAATCAACCCTCGTATATAGATTACAAAGAAAATTCATGGTAGCCAAAATTATAGAGGACACCCTGAGAAAGAGAGTGAGCGCACTAAAAACTAAAACCGACTGGCCAATAAAAACCAAGATAACAGGAAAGAGGCAAGACCTAGAGCAGGGAAATGCAGAAATAAGCAGGGTTGCATCAAAGTGAGTATGTCTATCAGCGGTGTAAACAATCATGTTTCTCCGGGTTCGAAAATGCGACACAGGACACGCAAGTTTCTTTCATTTGAAACAAGTTCTCAATATTACTTCGTCACAGATTTGTTTTCACTGTACTTGTAGTGACTGACTGCAACCTAGAAATTGTAACAGCTACAAAATGATGTGGCTTATTATTAAATGGTGCAGCTTACACAAGATTGTATAGTTTATTACTAAATGATACGGCTTATTACAAGATTATATAGTTTATTAATGTAGCTTATTACTAAATGATGCAGTTTAATACAAGATTGTACAGTTTATTACTAAATCTTGAAGCTTATTACAAAACTGTATAGTTTATTACTACTAAATTATGCAGTTTATTACAAGATTGTATAGTGTATTAATGTCGCTTATTACTAAATGATTCAGCTTATTTCAAAATTGCATAGTTTATTACTAAATGATGTAGCTTATTACTAAATGATACAGCTTATTACAAGACTGTATAGTTTACTAAATGATGTAGCATATTACTAATTAAGCAGCCTATTACAAAATTGTATAGTTTGTTACTACATGATGCAGCTTATTACAAAATTGTATAATTTATTACTAAGTGAAGTAGCATATTACTAATTTATGTGGCTTATTACACAAACGTATAGTTTATTATGCATGATGCAGCTTATTACACAAATGTATAGTTTATTATGCATGATGCAGCTTATTACACACATGTATAGTTTATTATACATGATGCAGCTTATAAAAAAAGTTTGTACAGTTCATTACTAAAGATGTAGCATGATGCAGTTGAAATTTTTTTTTTTTAAAGAAAGAGCTTGATTAGCTGATTCATTTTTCTTTGCCACAGTGGATTATACGAGCAGACGATGACCTTTATGTAAGAGTTGACGAGCTGGTTAAATTTCTCAAATCAGTCGACCATAGAAAGCCCTTGTACTTGGGTCAGCCTGGGTATGGAAAACGCTCAGAAAGAGGTAAGATTGTCAGACCAGAAGCGCCTGAGCACCAAAGTGGTTAGTGCATTGTCTCTCATGGAAAAGGATCAGTGGCTGAAGTCAAGCAGGAGGCACCCCAGTCACCCAGTTATAGAAGCAGGCACCCTGCACCTCTAGGAGTTGGAGAAAATTAAAAGTGACCAGGTTGTAGTGGTGAACACATCATCTCATTTAATGTGCTGGCAGGTCAGCGAAATTATGGGCACCAGCATCATATCTCTGCTAAGTTCTACTCTTTCCTTACCTGTTACTTATATTCCAGAACTACTTCACAACATTAGATTACAAACCCTCTGCCCTAGGCGTGATGCTGACGGTCAGTCTATAGTGGTTTGCAACATTTTTGTATCCAAGGACCATTTTTCCAGCTATGTTTAATTGCAATCCACCATTTTACATGGAATGTCTCAATACCTTAAACCTTTAATTATTTTAATTAAATAAATAACACTTAATAGTGGATCGAAAACACTCCCATGGGGCACCTCATAATGCTTGAATGACCACTTGTGGTCTGCTGATCACAGATTTGGAATCACTGCTCTAAGGCCCTGACAGGTGACGTAAAATACTGGCACTATCACCATATCTCTTAGGTGCCTCTGTGACCTTTACCTTATTATGCATATCCCTAAAGGCAAGACGTAGTCTTATTAATACTACATTTTTATAAGTGACGCTATACAAGTTGATTCACTGTTCTGATCCATCAAATTTTTTTTACCTTGACTTACCATCTTTCTTTCCCTGTCAGGCAAGCTTGGGTTGTCTGGCGCCTATTGCATGGGTGGACCTGGCGTGGTGATGACCCGAAGTTTGGTTGAATCTCTAGCCCCATACCTTCCATCTTGCCTCAATTCGACTGTGTCTGATCATGAGGACACTGAACTGGGCCGGTGCATTAGTATGAACCTGAAAATAATCTGCACTTTATCTGTAGAGGTGAGCAAGATGAATTAAAAAGTTTTGGATAAGAGGCAGTTTATCTGGGCTCTGTTCATCTGCTGTGCTGCTTCTGTGATCATCTGTTCATCTGCTGTGCTGCTTCTGTGATCATCTGTTCATCTGCTGTGCTGCTTCTGTGATCAGCTGTTCCTCTGCTGTGCTGCTTCTGTGATCATCTGTTCATCTGCTGTGCTGCTTCTGTGATCATCTGTTCATCTGTTGTGCTGCTTCTGTGATCATCTGTTCATCTGCTGTGCTGCTTCTGTGGTCATCTGTTTATCTGCTGTGCTGCTTCTGTGATCATCTGTTCATCTGCTGTGCTGCTTCTGTGATCATCTGTTTATCTGCTGTGCTGCTTCTGTGATCATCTGTTTATCTGCTGTGCTGCTTCTGTGATCATCTGTTTATCTGCTGTGCTGCTTCTGTGATCATCTGTTCATCTGCTGTGCTGCTTCTGTGATCATCTGTTTATCTGCTGTGCTGCTTCTGTGATCATCTGTTTATCTGCTGTGCTGCTTCTGTGATCATCTGTTTATCTGCTGTGCTGCTTCTGTGATCATCTGTTTATCTGCTATGCTGCTTCTGTGATCATCTGTTTATCTGCTGTGCTGCTTCTGTGATCAGCTGTTAACTTGCTCTGCTATTCAGGTCCTCTGGTGCTTCCACGCTCTAACACTCACTAGTTGTGCTGCTCCAGACTCCAATAAAATGCTTTTCTCAGAAATGAACTTCACATGGTAATGTATTTCCACTTTCATTGCCCAGCATAATTTGTGCAGTCAGTCTTGTATGTTTTCCACTTCAGACAGGTATTCCCCATTTTCATAGTCTGTGTGCTGAATATTTGTGTCAGATAGTCATTTCTATAGACAGGTCTTGTATAGGACCCTGGTCAGTGGCATGTTACAAGCCAATGATCTTCAAGAAGAGAGTACAAAAAAAAAGCAGCAAGGGCTAGTGAGGCATTGTCAGTAATAAAAGAATTCATCAACTGACAAGGAACCATATCTGATATGAACAATCAAATCATTTTCCTTCTTGGCACTCCAATTCTGGACCATGAAAGGCAAGAATAGAACCACTGCCTCCCATTAGTAAGGTGGTTAAAGGTAGTGTTACTATACTATGATTAGGCATACTGAAGACTGATAACTGCTTCTTAAAACAAGAAGATGAAACCAAAGTTCTTAGATGAATGAGACTGAAACTTGTGATGGCAACACTTCACATACCAGTGGAATGAATAACTAGCTGAATTTCAGTGCAAAATATCCACTTGGCATTGGCTGCCAAAGGGTTAAGTTAACTGAAAAGTTTTAATTAAGAAATGCAGCAACACTCACTAGAGACTGTAGATGTTCTGTTTGTCTGTCTGTTCATGTGCAAACAAAAATTCACACATGATTACATGCATGGGTGGGTGCATGCATGCGCACATACCAGACAGACAGACATACATACATACATTTACGAACATTTACATAAATACATACATACTTGCATGCATACACACATACATATATACACACACAGCGCCTCTGAGAGAATTTATACGCGCCATGTAAAGCTATTTCCCCCTCTACCTTCCCCCCACCCCGTTTCCATCTGCTAACACCCCACCCCCATAGCCCTTTGAATCCACCCTTAAAAAAGACCTTGAAATGATGCACCTGCTGAACCTCTCTCTCATTTGGCCTAGATAAATATATATATATATACACATACAAACATGCATGCATATGTACATACACATTTTCAACAAATGTTTAGTCACTTACCTCAACAGATGCAGCAGATTTTCATCCACAATTACGTGAAAGGCAAAGATATGACAAGCTCGTTCAAGTTGGGCCTTGGAGTGACTGGGAAAAAGGCCCTTACAATCCACCCTTTCAAACAACCTTCCTTTGTCTTTAAGATGGACAATCATTTCAGTAGTCAAGCCCTACAGGTAGGAATGAGTATCTGGCGCAAAGTACATACACAAGAGCTCTACAGAAACTGTAAATGATAATAGTAATAATAATAACATGCAGTCTGTTTTCCATTTAAGTCAATCCAGTTTATCCACTTTCTTGAATTTGTAGCAACAGAAAATTTACTGTTGACTTGATAGGCCTGTCACAGTTTCATCAGAGCTTCTTTAGCCAGCCGTTTTCAGGTTGATCCAAGTTAGCCTTCATAGCTACCATAGCAGCCCCATGAGATAATAAGAAGAAAAGCAGCAACGACAAGATAAGAAATGACAACATAAGACAATCAGCAGGAACTACATCATGCTTATAATATATAGAGAAACAAAGAATTAAGTGGTTTGACCACTTAATGAGAATGACACATATACAGCGGGCTGCAAGGGCCTTCAACTTAAGAATTACAGGACACAGGTCAAGGGGAAGACCCCAGAAAAGATAGGTAGATGGAGTTACAGAAACTTTTACGAATTATGGTGTCGACATCATCAAGACCACTCATGTGACCCAAAGATGCCAGCTGCATTCTCACCTTGACATCTTATGGTATAAGAGGATGGATAAAGTAAAGTAAGTAAATAATAATAATGCAAAAAAAGAAGAATGATTATTATATCATAGAAAAAAGCCAGCTAATCATTGCAGGACTTGTAGATTAATGAAATCAAATAGAATTCCTTATCGGTTCAAATCTTAGAAACATTTTTAGAATCTCTCAGTCTCATTAGATTTCTGGAACACTTGAGGTTTATGTACCAGTTTAGATTTATCACATGAATTTAGATTTAATTTAAAAGGTAAAAAGGTAAAGGTAATCCTGTCACGCCTTAGAGGCACATAGGGATATGGTGTTATTGCCCATATTTTCCTTGACCTGTCAGCACACTAGAGGATGATATGGTCAGTATCACGCCTGGCCACCTTTCCTTCCCAAACTCCAGAAGATGTCGGGTACCCATTTCTACAGCTGGGTGACTGGGGTGCCTCCAGCCGAATTCAAACCCCCGACCATCGCCATGAGAGACCAGTGCACTAACCACTTCGCCACTCAGACATCCAGATTTAATTTAATGACCTATTTTATTTCTGTGCCTTAGCACCAAAGAAGTAACTCAATGCTTCATTAGCAGACTCCACCACCAAATGAACTGTAGTGATCCTTGTCCCATTAGCATTAAATCTACATAGGTGCATGTTACCGGGGGCACTAATGGACACATGAGAGAAGGTCTTGGTCATCTATGCTTTGCCAGTTTTGGCATAAACTGAATTTTTGTGAAAGACTTTTGCAATGGCAGGGGCATGTACTCCAGATGACTGGTAAATTACTACAAAAAAATGGCACTGAAATGGACACCTCAGGGAAATAGGAGTAAGGGTAGCCCAAAGGAGACTTCTTCTTCTTCTTCTTTGTTTGCTTCTACCACCAAGACCACCCTGTGATCCCACTGAATTTACGCCTGTGGTCCTCGTTAAGTCCTGTGGTCTCCCATGTGGTCCCCGAAAGGACCACATGAGATCCCTGAGAGGACCACAAGAGGTTCAGAGAATCGTAGGGCTTGAGCCTGTATTCTTGGTAGGTCTCAGAAGCGGGATTGCATGACACCAAAGGAGACATGGAGAAGAACAACAAAGAGGATGTTGAGTAATATAGGACTCACATGAGAAAGAATGGGGAAAAAAAAAAAAGGCTAATGACAGGCATTTGTGAAAAACCCTTGTAGATCTCCCATATGCCTTGGGCACCTGAAGATTCAGAGAGAGAGAGAGAGAGTTTTTGTGAAAATTGCCATAGCAGTGAATAATTTATCTAACATATGGAAATGAAAAATCTACATTTTTGAAACTGAACTGAAAGTTTATAAAAACATGGGTCACATCAGTTCTTATATACATAACAGGAAAATAGAAGACTGATAACCTAGTAGAAAGCACAGTCAGAGATTTGGATGATAAGACTTAGAAATGCTGTAGAACAACATCTGAAGACAGGGGTAAGAAATACAGAAGTTGTACAAGAATGAATTGTGTAAAATTTGAGATAAAATTAAGTTACTGGATGGGGGTTGGCCAGGTATTGTTCATGAGCAAGACAAAGACTGGATAAATTGGACAGAGAGACAGTAACATAACAAGATTAAACAGACGCTCGAGACAGAACTCCAGAGTGAAATAAAGGCTAAACAGGAAAGAGAGATGATTAGTTCTGGTGGAGATATTTTTCTTCCATGTTTTATTTGCCCCTGAGTGCGATAATAAGAGTATTATTATTGTTATTATTAGTATTATTGTTATTATTATTGTTGTTATTGTTGTTGTTGATATTGTTGTCATCACTGTCATCGTTGTTGTTGTTGTTGTTGTTGTCATCATTATATATATATATATATATATATATTATATATATATATATATATATATATATAATATATATATATATATATTATATATATATATATATATATTACTGGATGTCCAGGAACTGAGAGTCAAGGAAAGGGCATTGATTGCAGACATCACTGCTCCTGACTCACTCAGTCTGAGTAACAAGAAGAAGAATCCTAAAGTGACAGATAAAGTCATCTCAGAGAAGTCAGTGCTGTTAGAACAACTGCAGAGGCCAGGTAAGTTTATACTCATCTTTATGTTTTTGTTTTCTCCAGTATTTAATGGTTGCAGTACATATTTCTTATTATATGTGTAAGTGCGTGTATAAGTGTGTGTCCTACAAAGATGTCAAATAGATGTCGTAAAACTGTTTGGGTGTCTTAAAACCGCTATTTAGATGCTGTAAAACTATTTGGATGTCTTAAACCGCCATCTAAATGCCATAAAAGTACTATTTAGATGTCATAAAACTTCATTTAGATGTTGTAAAACTGCTGTTTGGGTGTCTTAAAACCGCTATTTAGATGCTGTAAAACTATTTGGATGTCTTAAACCACCATCTAAATGCCATAAAAGTACTATTTAGATGTCATAAAACTTAATTTAGATGTAAAACCGCTGTTTGGGTGTCTTAAAACTGGCATAAAACTACTATTTGGTTGTCTTAAAATCACCATAAAAATACTATCTGGGCGTCTTAAAACTGCCATCAAGATGTCATAAATCTGACTGATCTCCAAACGATATGGCACAGTCGGAGTGTAATAATTAGTTCAGTTACAGTGAGTTGCCTGGTTGTATTGTTGACTGGTCTATTGTTTGGGTTGTTGGTTGGCCTGTGGTTTGTGTGCAAGAGTGGATCTTAGTTGCTTTTCTTTTTTTTTTTTTGTTTTGTTTTTCTTTTTCCCTAATCCTTTGCTATAATTTTTTGGTTAGACAAAACATTTTAAAGTCTTGTGTCGATTTTTCATTGCACATGAGACCTTCTTCTTCTTTAAGCGACATTTCCTTTCCAGAACATTGTCCTTCTCATTGCCTCCCTGATTGCCGTTCGGTCTTGACGTAAATTGATCAGTGTCTTGCAATGACATATTCAGACTTTCTGTGGTGTCCTGAGTCCACCTGCAGTGAGGTTGTCCTTTTTCTCTTTTGCTGAGCACTGTGACATGTGACCAGTGTCATAAACATGTTCTCATTGAAAATTATAAGCATGAAAAATAATTACACAGCCAATTAGAACAAAGGGAAAGTGCAAAAATTACATTTAAAATGAATTCAGCATATGAAATTATGCAGAAATGGGATTCTACGGTGAATTTCTCAAAGATAAAAGAAATAGAAAATATTTAAAATTCTTTTAAAAAAAAAAAATATATATATATATATATATATATATATATATATATATCTCTTTTATCAGTAGTCCACTTTTTCAGGTGAAAAATTGGACTTTCATAGTTTACAAATAATTTTAAAAATACAGGAAGTTCTGTCCGTTCTGAAATCTTCATAAAATAAAAAAAGTATTTTATTCTGTTCACAGAAATTGAAGTCAACAGCAATAAAACTGAAACATATGATGAAAATTACTTTCATAAGGTATCCATCTTATCTCATCTTATCTGTCTGTCTTATCTATTTATCTAGTCTGTCTGTCTGTCTACCTGACTACATATCTCCCACCTATTACCTATCCACCCACCCATCCATTCACACACCCATATACCCACCCACCTGTCTATCCATCCATCCATCCATCCATCCATCCATCCATCCATCCATCTTTCCAAAGATGTAACTACATTCCAGATCAGTCTGAACATTTTCATTTTAATGTGAGTGGATTACCTTTTCAATATCTTTTTTTTTTTTGGCCTAAATCTGATTTCATCACATCCTTTCAGCTCTTGAAACCTGTCTATTCATATCTCTCAACCTTCTTGCCCACATGTTAGTAACTGATTGACTAACTCATCAATTAAAACAGGCCACCATGATAAATGACCTATCCTATGTTTGGGATTTGTTCAAGCACGAAGTGTTCTACAGTGTGTTCCATAAATCTGAGAAGCCTAACCTATATATAGCTGCCAAGGTAGTGTAAAGTGAGCATTATTTCAAAGATAGAAGTCAGATAGTCATCAAAGAAGAAGTCATAAATATAGAGCAAGGAATTTAATTTTCTAGAAAAGTCATGAAAAATGGTGCTTACATGTTGTCATCTTTGTTTTTTTATTCATCTCCCTTTGTCTGACCTTGTGCCAGTTGTCCCAATGTAAGGTACAATCATATCCCAAGTTACAGCAGTTCGTACGTATGTTTGAGGTCACATATGATTGTCTAATGTGTTGTAGTTCATTCAATGATTAATTTATAAAACATTTTCTAGTCTACATATGCTATAAATTCATCACAAGACATGAGATGAACATGCACACTGCATAATCATTTGATGAATGAAAAATGTATGTATGTGAATGTGTGTGTGTATATTTTTGTGCATTGTAGAAAAGTTATTACAGTATGATTTTTTTATTTTGGGATTGAAGATGTCCAGTTTAGTAGTCAGTGACCTTTTGATGACATGCTAGTGTCAGGGCTGGTGAACCATAGTCAATTAAAACCTTGCCTATCCATCTATCTGTTAGTCTGTCTGTTTGTTCTATTCTGCTTACATCTGTCAGCGGGTCTGTGCGTCTATCGTTTCATTTTTCTATCTGTTTGTGGGTCTGATTCTCTGTCTGTCCATCCATTCTTCCATCTGACTACCTGTCTGCCTGTGTGTCCCATCTGTTAGTCCTACCTATTAGTTTATCCATTTATGTCTGTCTTTTTGTCTGTACATCTGTCTGTCTGTCCAACTGTGTCCACACACACATTTTAAATGAAGACTTGAGGTGTGAGAAGGGGGTTGGGGATAGCAGAAAGGAGAGAGAGGGATGTAATGGTTGTCAAACTGAGAAAAGGATGGGTAGAACGGATGATTGTGTTTGGTGCAGAGGGTGTGCTCATCAGTTAATAATCCTGTTCCTACTTTTGTTTAAATAATTGTAACATTTTTTTTTGTCACAGCTTTAACTGCAGTTGCTTTGTGTATGTTTATAGTCCTATCCAAAAACTATTTGTGTGCCACTAACTGAAAAAAGGTTCTGGTAACAGGGTAGATATCACCTGCTTGCTGGCACAGTAGACAAAATACAAGCATCTGCATTATTCAAAAATGAACCCTCAAACACAGGCCTGTTGCATTTTCATGATCTGACCTATCAGACTCTGAGAGCAGATCATGGTTGTGAAGAGATCATGTTTGTGAGAAGAAACGTAGAGAATAAGACGCTCTTTAGACCAGTGTATGTGAAGAGACGTTTGGAGAAACAGCTTTTGGAGTTTACGTGAGTAACAGTCAAGCAGTCTTGTTAAAAACTTCACAGCAGTAGTGGCTTAGGTTTTGCTTGTTAAGTGAGGAAATAATATCCAGGTCGAGTATGCCTCAATGACAAAGAGTTTAATATGCTCATCTCTCATCATAAAGTCTGTTGTTCAAGTGTGCACCCTCAGAACTCCAGTCATGAAGCTGTAGAAATGGGCACCAGAGTTCAGTAGAGTTGAGAAAATATGGCTGCCAGTCATGGTACTAATCACATCATCATCATCAAGTGTGCCATCAGTTCAAAGAAATTATGTATGACATAGCAGGATTAAGGTTTTTATATGTAGATAGTTAAAAATCACACTGTTAGTTAATAAAAGGTAAATAGGTTTGATTGCACTTTGTGGAAATAAAAAAATGTGCATCTGTGGAGGGGGAAAAAACATTTTTTTTTTAAGTAGAAACAAATTCTTACATAAAGAAATGGAATTTTCCAACTTTAAATGAAAAAAAAACAAACCTCTCATCATCCCACATTCTTTACCCTTTGCAAAAAAAAAAAAAAGGTGGGCGGGGGAGTGGTTTTGTTCTCTCTCTCTCTCTTTCAGATGATAAGAGCAGAATTTTTGTTATTCGAATTTTTTTTATCTAAGTGGGCTATGTGCATAGTACACTAGTGCTAAACTAAATGTCTTGGATAGTGTGAAAGCTGAGAGGTACACAGCAGAATGACATAAATGCCTGTGTGTCATATTCTTAAGTCTTTGAAAATATACTTAATTCATTCTCTCTATCTCTCTCTCTCTCACACACATCTTTCTCTCCTCTATCTCTCTGTTTTTATCTCTCTCTCTCTCTCATGCTATCTCTCTCTCTATCATTCTATATATCTCTCTCATCTTTCTCTCGCTCGCTATCTCTCTCTACCTATCTCTCTCTCTCTCTCTCTCTCTACCTTTCTCTTGCTCTCTCTCTCTATCTCTCTACCCCTCTCTCTCTCTCTCTCTCTACACCTCTCTCTCTCTCTCGCTACACCTCTCTCTTCCTACCTATCTCTCTCTACCTCTCTCTCTCTCTTTTTCATTCTCTCACTATCTCTCTCTACCTCTCTCTCTCTCTACCTCTCTCTCTCTTTTTCATTCTCTCCCTACCTCTCTCCCTCTCTACCTCTCTCTCTCAACCTATCTCTATCTCTCTCTCTCGTTTCACCTCACTCTCTGCTTACCTCTCTCTCTACCTTTTTGTTGTCTTTCTCCCTCTCTCTCTCTACCTCTCTCTCACTATCTCTCTCTACCTCTCTCTCTCTCTACCTATCTCTCTCTACCTATCTCTCTTGCTATCTCTCTCTACCTCTCTCTCTCTCTCTCACTCACATCTTTCTCTTCTCTGTCTCTCTGTCTTTCTCTATCATTCAATATATATATATATATACCTCTCACTCTCTCTCTCTACCTATCTCTCTTCTCTTTCCATCTCATCTCTTAACAGAAAATTGTTCTTATACATTTGTAATACAATGACTAAAACAGTGTTGATTGACTGCATAAGAATGATATTTGGTTGATGAAGAACAGAATGTCAGACAGAACTGTAGCCCCAGTTCTTCATCCTATTAAAATAAATTTTGTATATTCTCATATATGTGTGTATGTGTGTTGTGTATGTGTGTGAGAAAAAGAGATCTGATACCAACATTTATAATCCTGCTTCATCAACCTCACATCACTTATCTGATATTTACATCTCCATCTAGAAAGGTCTCTTCACAAAGTTGTATGGGGTACAACAAACCAGCAATTTTCAGACAAAACATTGCAGACTACAAGCCCTTTTCATGAACTAAAGATTGCCCAAACCTCACCACGCAATAGTCTAAAAGGTCACAGGACCCCATAATACATCCTGCAACACTATAACCTCCTCTCCAGGGTTCTTAAACTTTTTATGATTATGGACCACCAATGGATTGTTCAGTACTCCCTTATCCCCTCTGGCAGATTGTGAGAATCAACATCACCATCACCAGTAAGACCTCAGAAGACCCTCATCTATTTAGTATTACCTTACATAAGAACATTTAGGAACAAACCAGGCTAAATAAGCCAAAAAACATTTTAAAAAATAATTGTTCAGACATATAGTCCCAAACTCCCATAATTTGGGTTCAACTACCCCTTTTCACCCCAAAGGGTTATGAACCCCTGCACTGCTCAAACTTTGCCCGAGAAAAAGCATAGGATTGGACAGGCATAAATAACTCCTGCTAATGATGGGATTCAGTGATGTGAACCATATCCTTGTCTAGATAGCTGAACATGTGAAACCAAACATAAAATGAGGGGAAAAAAAACAAATATAGAAAGGAAAGCAAAACCAAATACGGAAAGGGAAAAAACCCAGAAGAGAAAGAATGTCTATACATTCATCTAACTGCATCATTCATAATTAAGAGCAACATTTCTTTTTCAGAGAGTCATTGAAAGAAGAGACAGAGCCTGAAAGCCCTCATAAAACAATCCACATATTGCTTCTGACATACAGAAGATTGTCACAGTACAAGACTTACTTGGAGCAACACAAGAAAGCTGTTGAGGGTATAGACCTATGCATTTACATATTAGTTTCACTATTTCCATGTAAATTTCACTAGCATAACACTTTCAATAACATGTACAAGGTAATAATATATATTCTCTCACGTATACAGCAAGTATCTACTCAGTGATCTGTGGAAAGCTGGATTGACTGCCATATGTTGATCTATAAAAGGGATGATGACTGCAATAAAACTGGTTGAAATAAAAAAGGTAGATAGAGGTGTATGGTGCAGTTTTATAAAGTGAGGGAGGGAGTGAGTAAAGTGAGAAAAAATGAATAGAAAGTATGAGAATGCACAAATGAAAAAACATACAACATCCAATATTTCGGCTTGAGCCTTTTTCGAGGATTACATGCACAAACAAGATGACAAAAAAAAAACCAAAAAAACGAAGAACTTATCTTAATGTGGCCTCCTCCAGAGGTAAAAAGCATAGACTTTACATGGACTGACTGTTGACCATCCTGTGACTCGATTTCTTCACAGCCACTGACTTGACTAACTGAAGCATATATGTAGGGTCATGGGTTATCAACTTTCTTTAAGTTGTGTAGTGGACTCAAGATATAGGCTTCTTAGCAGACTCCACCACCACGCAGCAATCTTTACTTCATTAACCTGTCTGTAGGAGCACATCAGCTTGTTACTAGGAGACAGCATGGAAGTCCGTTAAGGTTAGATCACTTACAGAATTTCCCATCCCTCGTCGTCAGATTTGAAGGTCATCTTGCTATCAGGAGGCATGGCCCCCACCCCCTACCTCAGTCACCATCACCACATTCTGGAATGTTGGGATTTAAAGATCCTCAACATCATCAGATATATTTCCTGTCCTGAGAGTACTCTTCGTGGACTTCTCTACAATTTTCTAATGATTATAAAAATTTTTACATTTTTCAAAACCAGTTTTATGTCTCCAGAAATGATTAAAACCATTGGAAATCTGAACAGTTTGTCCTCCTGGACATGTAGTACATGAAGCTCTAAACAGCCATTCAAGATCAGAACAATTCTTAATAACAACAAAGAATGAAGACTGACAGTGGTTCTCATCCTGTCCTCTGTCTCAAGGACTACTTTCAAGCCATTATTTTCATCAGAGAATTTGCCACTTTTTATAAAGACATGCAGTATACTGTGGCATCAACAAATCTTCTAAATTTTAAGTTGTGAGATCTCAAAGACAAACAAAAGGGATGGCGACTGCAGTAAAACTGGTTGAAATAAATAAGGTAGATAGAGGTGTATAGTGCAGTTTTACAAAGTGAGGGAGGGAGTGAGTAAGGTGAGAAAAAACAAATAGAAAGTATGAGAATGTATAAATGAAAAACATACAACATCCGATATTTCAGCGTGAGCTTTATTCGAGGATACATACAAAACAAGACAAAAACATGAAGAAGTTATCTGAAATGTCTTCCTCCGAGTCAGGACAGAAAAGTGTGTAGTAGAAGAGAGAAGGAAAGACCACGCTGCCTCTGAACAAAAGATGCCCGATAGAGCCAATCATGAAGAAGAGGTGGAGAGAGGGGAGGAGAACAAGTGGGAGAAAGGGGTGGGGAAGGCAATAGAAACATGATGGCCGCTAGAGGTGTCGGGGGGGAAAGGGGGAGGGAAAAGGGGATGCGGGGAGATAGTGAATGAAGAATATAAACACCTGCAGGGAGAAAATGTGAAATTGGTATATAGGACAAGACCCTGAAGACACCAATATGTTGGTGGAGAAGAAAATAGGGTGGTGGTAGGGAGGGGTAGCATGGAGAAAGAAAATAGAGTTTAAAAAAAAAGGCCAGTGGAAAAATAAAGAACTTACAGCTGGAATTAACAATGTCTTCAGCTTTCTGTAAGTTATTTATTTTTCCACTGGCCTTTTTTTTTTTTTAACTACCTCAAAGACAAACACAATCTTTCCAGGAAAAAAAAATTTGACACTTTGTGTTTCCATATTCATGTGTGTTGATTTGAATTTCAATGCCTGTTTCATCCATTATATTTTATAAATGAATGGTTCAAAATATAATGATCACTGATGAGTGGACAGTGTTTTACTTAACATTGCATTGATGATCAGATCACTGATCTGCATTTGAAAAAGTCATTTTTATATTTTCTAATATAGGTTACCTTGGGAAGGTTTTTCTCAGTGTTCTGGTGTTTTTAGATGCCTATAATGAGCATAAGCTTGTGGCTGCATTGACCAGTGCCATGTTGGCTAATCATTCTCACTTGGAAATACAGATAACATATGTAAATGAGACATTTAGTCGTGGAAAAGGTGAGTATTCCATCAGTCCATCTGTCTATTTATATGTATCTATCTCTGCATGTCTGCTTATTTATCTATCTGTCTGTATCTATGTCTGATGTCCATTTGTCTATCTTTATATGTATGTATATCCACCTGTTTATCAACAGATCTGTTGTCTGCCCATCTTTCTCAGTGCTTGTTGGCTTATATAACAAATAATAGTGAAGAGTATGGTTCTTCAGAGATGTAAGTTGGAGCAACCAAGAAGATGATGGGCTCAAGACATCACTGACACTCCGCCCCACTACCAGGAGCAGATATCCTGTCTCAACAGCAGGACATCTTCATACTGGCTATCAAGAGTGCAACATCTAGCAATGGACAGACATGCCATTTGAAAACATATCAGTTTATTTTGCCTAAAGATATGTTTATCAGGCTGCCTTGTTGCCTCTTTTTTATCTGTAAGATTTTGATAATTCTTTTTATCCTAAAACATCTCTCTCTCTCTCTCTGAACCTTAAGTGCCCAGGGCACATGGGGCTTCCGCAAGGGTTTTCCACAAATGCCTGTCCTTTGCCTTTTTTTCTGCTCTTGCCCAGGTGAGCCCTCTATTGCTCAACATCCTTTCTGTTGTTCTTCTCCATGTCTCTTTTGGTCTAGCCTTACTTCTATTCCCCTGTGGTGTCCATCTTAGTGCTATTTTTGGTAGTGAGTTGTCAGTCATTCAGAGCACATGTCCCAACCATCACCAGCGTCTTTCTTCAATAATTGCTGTCAGTGGCTTCATCTGCATTTCTGCCAACAAGATGTTATTTTTTATGGTGTTTGGCCAAAATATTTTTCTAATTCTTCGTAAACATTTAGGAAAGAATTCAACTTGTTTTCTATGGTTTTGGTGATTTTCCAGCATTCACTTCCATAGAGTAGTACACTTAGAACATTACTCTTAAATATCCTGCTTTTCGTATTCATGCTTAGTTTTTTAGATTTCCATATAGTCTGCAGCACTGCAAAAGCCTGGTTTGCTATCCTAAAACATATTTTGTTTTAAATTCTGTTCTCTGTCATGTGCCCTAACATGAGTTCATTTTTCAGTAAATCAAAAACAGAGATAAGCATCTTCTGTTATTACAGGGATGATGCTAGCCCTGAGCAATCTAGACAACAGCTCCCTGATACTCTTTATGGATGTGGATGCAGAGTACACATCTGATTTCTTACACCGTGTGTCTCTGAACACAATATTGGGACAGTCAGCCTTCTTTCCGATCACGTTTAGTTTGTTTAGGTATGTGTTTTTTGGCAGTTTCATTTTATATTCTGCTTTGAGTGGGGTTTTTTTTAATGTTCTTTTTAAATCTCTTTTCTAATGTCAGTGTGTTTTCGTATTTTCTTTTTCAAATATTTGGGTGTGTTTGTGTATTTTCTTTTTTTTTTTTTGTTACGTCTGTATGAGAGTAGTTTTGTACTGTAAAATTTTCTTTTTAAAAAAAATGTAGTCCATTATATCATGTTTGCCTTCATTTTAGTTCTTGCCTGGATCACCTGGTGTTAATATTCCTGTAATTTTGTTTTTGTTTTCACAATTAACTATAAATGTATGCTGTTCCCAAATTTTATCAGTATGTCCAAACTAATTGCCTTTTTTTTTCAGTGAAGAAGTAACCACTGCAGATTTTGTGTCATGTAACATAGATTGAACATATCATAGATAAATGAATGTCAGCATATGAAGGTAATAAGTAGTCTAGAATGTAAACTCCATAGGCATCAATCAATAACAAAACTGCACAAGCAACACCTGAGCAGAAGCTCTAGACCGTATTATATCTAGAAGAACAGACTTCTGATGCTGTGATTCTAAATTTCATATGACCTGTTACCAAGGAACTTGAATTGATGAACATAACAGACTTCTGATGCTGTGATTCTAAATTTCATATGACCTGTTACCAAGGAACTTGAATTGATGAACATAACAGACTTCTGATGCTGTGATTCTAAATTTCATATGACCTGTTACCAAGGAACTTGAATTGATCATAACAAAGAAAGAAAAAAACAGAAAGAAAGCGAGCAAGAAAGAAAGATAGAAAGGGAGCAAGAAAGAAAAAAAGAAAGGCAGTGATAATGATAGTGATAATGATAGTAATAGGAGTATAAATGTATGAGAAATATTTTTATTCAAAACCCTGGAACTTTTTTTTTTTCATTTTCCTGGACACATTATCTCTTTTAAGTGTTTTTCCACTAGCCCTGATGTTGTGTGTTACAAGAGAGACAAGTGTGAGCTTGACAAAAAAAGCCATAGTGATGACAGTGGCATGTGGAGGAGTTATGGTTATGGTATAGCCTCTGCTTATAAACAGGATGTACTTAGGTAAGAAATGAGTACAAAAAATAAAGGAACTAGACATTATTTTTAATAATAATAATAGAGATGGGAAAAATGGAATGGAAATTTAAACACAATCCTACACCAGCAATGGTATGTGACCCGCAATCCATGAAAAAAAAATACTGAAAGTTAACAAACAATTATTTCAATGACTAATGATGATGGTGGTTGCTGTTATTTTAACATTCAGGTTTGAAAATATAAAGTAATTGGATTTCCCTCAAATCCTATAATTTTTTTCAAATTTTAATTTGTTATTTCTGATTTTCTTTTATACTTTTTCTTTTTTTACATTTGTTATTAATATCTTGTGGCCCTACCTCAGACCCTGAAATTTAGAACCACTGATGTACAGCATTGTTTCCACTTAGAGATTTGAGGATCCTATGAAACTGCTGTACATAAATGCTGATTGGTCAACATTTAGCCACTTGGGCAATGCATTCTATTTATGTTATAAAACTTCTGACCATGAGATTTCAGTAGACAAAGCTACTCAAAATCTTGATTCTAGGAATTAGTGTCATCGCACTCAGGGCACACCCATACATGCTCTGCGTTTCAGCAGCCACTGTAAAGTATGAACACTAACTGTGCCAGTCAGCTGTTGGTTTTGACAACCTCATATTCTACTAGCCAGCCACCTCTCTTCCCTCTCCTCTCCTTACACCTTTATCCTTCATCTTCTGTAAATATATATTATCTATTATCAACTCATGCTCTTTCCTCTCCAATTTCCTTGACCACCAACTTCTCAGATTGAGAGCAAAAAGTGAATATGTCAGTCTGGATCTGTTGTATGGAGGTCACTATCGGTTTTTTTAACTGAAAAATAAAAATCATTCTTCTTTATAGATTTCTATTTGGCAGCCTACATAAGTTCGGAATCTACATACAATTGTGAGTAGATGGATATGTATTTTTCATGGTGGTCATAGAAAAAAAATTGGCCTTTGATAGATTATTAGCACCTCTCAGAATTACCTTTGTTCAATGTTAAACATGGTACTTGTACCAGCCATGTCTTTCCATTGTGGCAATGGTCATTTATTTCGATGTAGTAACTGTTTGAATTTCTTCTAAGTAGACATGATTAAAATGTAAGTTTTGATGAAATACTGGCAGTTCTGTGACACATATAAAGAGCAAGAAAAAGCTAACAGTACGAGGTGCAATTAAAAACTATCTGGACTAGATTTATGAAAAAAGGAACAAAAAGAGTTACCGATCTGTAATTTAATCACCTTTGAAATAGTCCTCTTCCACAGCAACACACTGTTTTCACTGCTCAATGCATCTTTAGAAGTCACCTTCTGTTATGGGAAATAGCTGCCTGTCACATTCTGTTTTATCTCCTCGACATCCTGAAATCTTTTTTTCCTTTCAAATGGTATTTTATTTTTGGAATAGGAAAACATCACAGGGAGTGATATCAGGCACATATGGTGGCTGCTGGTCCTGTGGAATGCAGTGCATCACAAGAAACTGCTGCACAAGTTGTAATGCATAGGCAGGCACATTGTCATGGTGGAGTTGCCACTCATGCAGTGTTGGCCTTTTGCGATGAACTGCATCCCCCAGACACTGTGAAACTTCACAGTAGTATTCCATGTTGATTGTATACCTGATGAAGCACATTCATGATGCACAATTCCATTGTAATTGAAAAAAAAACAGTCAGCATTCTTATGAAATTACTGCAGTTCTGCCGTGCATTTTTGGATCAGGAAACATCGAGTTCTTCCACTGTGAAGACTAGGCCTTAGTTTTAGGGTCATACTCATAAACCCATGATTTATCACCAGTTATGATTGTTTTTGACAAGTTTTCATCATTTTCAACATATTCATATTATGGTCACAAGCTGTCAAAACATGGGCAGATTTGTTGATCCATTTTTTTCCATTATGACAATTGCGATGAACAGTTTCACATGTGTAAGAACAAAACACTACTGTAAACAAAGCAGACAAGCTTGGGAGATATGACTTATGCCACATGCATGGTATATGTCAAGGTCAACCTGTGCCAAGTTTCTTCCAGCTGCCCTCAGTCCGGATACTTTTTTGATCACACTACGTATAACTTGCTTCAACTGATATAATAAGAGTAGTAACCATGTACAGTAACTATAGTTTCATTCTAGCACCGTTACCATCACTCTTATCACATTCTGTATTTGTTATTCCTTATGTCTTACCTCATTTGTCAGTCTGTTATTGTTGATTAAATTGCAGTCCATTCTTGTTTGTTAAATAATAGTGCATTTTTTGCTTGTACCAGACCATTTATTTTATTTTCTCACATGACAGTATTCTTCTTCTTCATCTTCTGTGTACAAGTGCTCATCATCATCATCATCAGGTGCCGTGCTGACTGGCGTTGGCTATTATGCTTCTCCAGAGTACCCGATCCTTCATGCAGGCCATCAGTTCAGTTGGTGATCTTCTCTCACACCATCCCGTCAGACTGTCCAATATCATTTCTCTTGGTCTTCCTCTTGATCTTCTTTCCTCTACTTTTCCTGTTATTATAATATTTTCAATGCCCCCTCTTCTCATTGCATGTCCTATGAAAGTACATTGTCTCTCTCTTATCTTTCTGACAAGGTTTTTTGTCTCTCCAGCTCTTCTCATACATTCTTCATTAGTTATTTTTGCTGTCCAGGGGATTCGCAACATTCTTCTAATAAACCACATTTCCAATGATTTTTGTGCAGACTTGCCTATTGTCCATGATTCACTTCCATATAACAAGATAGGTTCAATATAGCATTTTAGGACTCGTTTTCTAACATTCATTGATAACGATAATATGTTTCTCATTCTCTGAAATGCAGTCTTTGCTTGGCCTATTCTGTTCCTAATTTCTGTTTTGCATTTCCCATCTGAAGTTATTACTGCTCCAAGGTATTTGAATTTCTGCACCTGCTTTAGAATGGTTCCGTTTAATTGAATACTGCATGCTGGTGGATTCTGTTTCTTAGATATAACCATAGCCTCTGTCTTTTTGATGTTCAAAGTAAGGCCTTTCTGTTCACTTTCTTTGGCGACTTTATCCAAGAGATTTTGTAGGTCTTGTTGGTTCTCCGCTATCAGTACTGTGTCGTCAGCATACCGAAGGTTGTTAATACTGTATCCTCCAATTTTTATGCCTGGTTCTGTGATGATTGTTCTTAGAATATTCTCGCTGTACAGAGAAAAAAGGTCTGGAGATAGTACACATCCTTGTCGCACCCCTTGTTTTATAGCTTGGTATTTTCAAATTCCATTTTCAACTCGAACTGCTGCTTCTTGCTGCCAGTATAGATGTTTTACAATCCTCAAGTCTTTGCCGTCTATATTGATGTCTTCAAGCATTTTAATAATTTCACTATGTTTCACCTTGTCAAATGCCTTGGTGTAATCAATGAAGCATAAGTAGAGATCTTTCTGTACTTCTAAAGCTCTTTCTGTTAGTGTTCGTAAAGCATAAATGGCATTGTGTGTTCCCTTTCCTTCAACAAATCCAAACTGTTCATCTGCTATTTCCATTTTTATCTTTTTCCTTGTTCTTCTTATAATGATTCTCAGAAGTAGCTTCGTTATGTGACATGAGAGGCTGATAGTCTGGTGGTTGTCACATTCCTTTGCACCCGGTTTCTTTGGTAGTGCTATAAACGTGGATTTAATCAGGTCACTGGGAATATAACCACTGTTGTAAATATCATTCAGTAACTTGGTTATTATTTTTATTCCTGTCTCCTCTAGTGCCTCTATTTCTTCTATTGTTATATTATCAGGCCCAGTCGCTTTTCCTTTCTTCATGTGTTTGATAGCATCTATGATTTCATCTTCAAGTACTGGCGGTCCATCACAGTTTTCAGTATCTGGTGTTAATTCTGGTCTTTCTCCTCCATATAGCTCACCAATATGCTCTGTCCACAATGTCTTCTTCTCCCATTAACATTTTACCTTCTTTCGATTTCAGGCATCCTGTGGTATATTTTGTTTTCCTGCCTGTGAGTTCATTAATTCGTTTATGCATGTTTTTGCTGTCTTTATTATGAGTGTCCTCTATCTGTCTGCACTGTTCATTTAACCACACTTCTTTTGCTTCTCTGCATTTGCATCTTATTTCTTTATTTATCTTGCTATATTTCTCCTCGTTGTTTTTACTCCTCCTCCTCTTTTCCATCAGTCCTAAGATGTCGTCTGTCATCCATTTATTTTTAGGGGCTTCTTTTTTCGGTGGTATTATCTCCTTAACAGTTTGGTGGATAGAATCTCTTAACATTTCCCATTGTTCATCTATACTATTTATCTTTGCTATTGCATTGTATCTATTTGTTATAATAACTTTGTATTGTTCTCGCAATTCTTGGTCATTTTTAAGAAGTTCTGTATTCAGTTTGATGTTTCTCACTTTTCTGCCTGCTTTCTTTAGTTTTATTCTAACTTTTCCACAGAGTGGATCATGGTCACTATTGCAGTCAGCTCCTGGCATGGTTTTTGTTGTCAGTAATGCATTGCGGAATCGTTTGTTGATTAATATGTAGTCTATCTGGTTAAATGTCTTTTTGTCTGGGCTGCACCACGTTGCCAGTCTTCGAGGATGTTGTTTAAACCAGGTGTTTCCTACAACCATGCTATGTATTCTTGCCCATTCAATTAATTTATAACCTCTGTCATTCCTCTCCCCCAGTCCATAGTCACCAACGATGTCCGAAGTTCTTCCTTTACCAACTTTGGCATTAAAATCTCCCATGACTATGGTAACTTCATGTGACTTTGTGTGTTTTAGTGCTGTCTCTATGTCATTATAAAATATCTGTACATCTTCCTCAGAACTTTCAGATATTGGAGCATACACTTGTATAATATTTATGTTTATTGGGTGTCCTTTCAGTTGGGCTAGCAGGACTCTGTCCGAGATGTTCAAATATCCTACAATTGTCCTTGCCGTTTTTTCATCAAATATAATTCCTACTCCTCGTTCATGTTTCTCACTTCCTGAATATATTATTGTATATTTATCTGAGTTTTATCTTTCCTGCACCTGTCCATCTAACTTCACTCATTCCTAATATGTTGATCTTCAATCCTGGTGTCTCTGTAGCTGACGTGATAAGTGCTGGGTCATGCTAAACTGGAAGCCGGGTTGCCAGGATGAAGCCCACAGTTCTCTCCAAGTCCTTGCAGCTTCTGCCTCAGATCTATTCTCTGTGGCCAGGTCTGGCTTTGTAGGTTGGTGAACTTTAAACACTCTTGGAGCACATGCTCTGGGGTTTGTGGTCCAATCCAACAGAGGCATGTGACCATGTGAGAGATCTCGAGTCAGTGCAGGTGGCTCAGTAGTCTCCAATGGCCTGTTCTTAACTGGAACAAGATGTCTGTTGGTGTCTCTGTAGCTGACGTGATAATATAAACAGTCTTTAAAACTACTCAACACTATTTCTCCATGTTCTCCTCTTTCAGAGCTGGAGGCTTCAAGGAAAACATCAAAGGCTGGGGTAATGAAGACGTAGATTTGTTTGAAAAACTGATCTCAACTGGGATAAACATTATAAGATCACCTGACACAGGCATTATTCACAGGTGACGATGAGTTTGAATTTAATAATAATGATTTTGCTAGAGCAGTGGTTTTCAAACTTTTTCAGCCTCTTGTCCCCTTATGTCCCAGGCCATATCCCTAGCACCCTAAAAAAAAAACTTACCTTCACTATCCTCCTATATTTTGCCACCATGGAGTGGGGGGGGCAGCAGGGTGTTACAGCCCACTTCAAGAACCGCTGTACAGTACTAGAATGAAAGCACAATTAATGGGGGAGCTGGTAAACCAGAGCTGGCCAAGACCCAGAACAACTTCTTCATGGTATTCCTGGTAATATTCTCCTTCAGTCTAACTACACGGGGTATGACGACTTGCTGTGGTCCCCTGTTACTTAGAGTTTGTGGAAAAATGTTTCTTAGGGCAGTCCAGTGTAATTTATTTCCTGCCTGAGGTTCAGCTGCAGAGAACAGAAGCTCATACTCTGAGCAAGACAGCAAGAACATGAGCTCACAGTTCTGTGGAGGTCAGAACTGGAAGATGTAGTTCCAGGGAGATTAGAATAAGAACACCATAGTTCCTGGGAGATTATAACAAGAACAGCATCAAATAAGTAATGTTTGAAAACATCAACATTTCTTTAAAGATTGGATAAGAACCATAAGTGGCAAAGAGCTGCAGAAGCAGAGGTGAACAGACTGCAACAAAGATGGGGCACTGCACAAAGAATGACTCCAGTCTGTGGAAAGTGGAGAGAACGTGTTGCTGCTTTGCAATTTGCCTCAAAATTGCTTAGTCAGTCAATGCTCAGTGACACAGACATGTCAGAATAAAGATACTTTGATGTGCTTCAAGAATATCCACACAAAGCGCAAACACATTAGGGGAAGAAAACATAGGAGGAGAACAAAAGATATCAAACTCTTGGATTCCAGCAGAATGAGCAACCATTAGCTGCAGGAGAGCATCACAGAGATCCCCTTGCAAGTGAAGCTGTAATAACAGTAGACTCTTCATGATACAGAAATACCTAGGGAATATAGTGTTAGTGGCCACATTTTTTGTTTTTGACTCTTCAGTGCTCTAGATGGTGATGTAGTCAGCATCACAGCTAGGCCACCATTCTACACCCAGCTCCTGAAATAGCCAGGTAGCCATTTCAACAGCTGCGTGACTGAGGCACCTCAAACTTGTTTTGAACCACAGACCTTAGTCATGGTAGATGAGTGCACTGTCCACTTAGTAACTCAGGCACCTTGTAGCAATTCAGGCACCTTGTAGCAACTCAGGCACCTTGTAGCAACTCAGGCACCTTGTAGCAACTCAGGCGCCTTGTAAAGTCAGTGAAGAAACTAATCTTTTGGGGTCCACGCTCAGACTTGTCATTTAAATTTATTAGTCATAACTAAAGTAGGATACAAGAAATTTTTTTTAAAAAAAAAGGTTGATAAGAAAAATGGAAAGAGGATTTATAAAGGAAAGTTATAAATGTATGCAGGAAACTCTTTACTGCAGAGAGCAGAACAACAACACAACTCCTTCAGATCATCAGAGAAAGTACCCTCCCCCTTCAGACAAGTGTTTCAGCCCTATTAAAGTCCTGACACTCTAGGGGGGGGGGGGGGGTGGGCCCCTCTGGGTCATGACTCCCAGAAGTCTTGTGAGTTATTGCAAGAAAGAAAAGAAAAAGGTTGATACGAAAAATGGAAAGAGGATTTATAAAGGAAAGTTATAAATCTTGTAGGGAACTTGTAAAATCAAAGAAAGCTTGAAATTCCAACTTCAGTAAGTAACCATTTTTTTTTTCTTTTCTGTGTAATATATCCATACTTCAAGAAATTAATATTGAAGAAGGCTGGCTAGTAAAGAGGATTAAACAGAGAAAACTTAAATATTTTGGACACATTAAACATCTTGATAATTTAGAGATGATGGTTTTGGAAAGGTACATAATGGGAAAAAAGAAAGAGAGGAAGACCAAGGCAAAGATGGCTGCAAGACATCATTGATGATCAGCAAATGGATACATCAGCAGCGGGGCATCTTGCTTACAACCGAGAGGCCTACAGGAGAGCTATTAGGGAGGCAAAGGTCAAGGGACATGCAAATGACTGACTGTATATTTTTTAATAAATAGGATATCAGCCAGAATGTTACAAATAAAATGCTCTATTAATGAATTAAACTGTTTTTAATTTTTTTTAAACCTAACTATTTTAAATATGCTGGAAAGATTTTAAAAATTTGAAGAAGACTCCCCATTAAGGATAAACATACGTTTCTGTGATTTAGTAATTGACTAAATGATTATGTGTTGTAGCTTGATTATTTTGCCTATTTATTGGACTAAATTATGATTCCTACATTTACTTTACATGTCCAGATACCATGTTCGAGAATGTGAAAAGTCCCTTCCTCGTATCCAGTTGAAATCATGTACTGGCAGCCAAGAGGACACATATGGCTCAGTTAGACAACTGTACAGTATATACCAGGACTTGCTTAGTTCTCAGAACCAATCACAGGTCTAAGCTGTGCTATATAAAATCTTAGTCCATGTATACTCGAAAATGTGTTGTGATCATCATCCTGTGCCATACCAAGGAGAAAGTTTATCTGCATTGGGTGTCCAGCTCACTCTGCCAATTGTTTTCATTCTGCATCCATTCAAGCTGATTCTAGACCATCACATTTTATTGCCTGCCAATCATTAACTGGAGGGAAAAATGGACAGAGGAAGACAAAGAAACAAGATACTTGATGGACCAAAAGAGTTGCATAGTTCATGGCCAACACACATCTTACAGAAAAAGCAAAAGATAGATAGTTGTGGAAACAGTGAAACCAGTGCCTGATTGACATGGACCAGAGAGTGAGAATCATTATCACTGTCATTTCCAGATTTTTTTCTTTTCTATTTTCTGTAAAGTATACTTTATTACATTAGCATTACTTTTACATATTTCTACATCTAATGACATTGACAAAAAAAAATTGTTAAAGTGTCTTGTTAGTTCTTAGTTATTTTTAAAAATTTATTTTCAGTTTTTTTTTCTCCCAGAGGTTGTTTATTTTAATTATTTTTTTCTCAGTGAAATACATCCTGGATCAGTGTAACTGACTAATATCTCGAAAGTCAAGTCTATTCCCTTCTGAAGTCCATGCCAAATGTAGCTGCCTTTTTGGCATTTTCATACACCAAGTCATGAATAAGACCCATTCTAGTGTGTATCTGCATTTTCCTGGTATGGGGACACCATATACAATCATAGCTTGGGTTCTTAATAAGAAGAAACCAAATGATGAGAACATGGGATTCAACTTATTTTTTAAAATTAGTTGTTAGATTACAATTTTTTTTAAAAACTGTTCAGTTCCAAACTGTCCTTATATAAACCAAGCTATTGACATTTTTATAAAGTCATACTGGTACCTAATAGGACTGATGATGATGAATATGATGATTTTGATATTCTGGTGAAGGGGGTTTGTAGTGTATCAATCAATCAAGTGCTGTGGTGTAGGCGGTCATTTCTCTCCACAATTCCCTGTCTTTAGATTTGATTATTAGATCCGCCGGTGACTTTCTTCCTAGCCACACTGACACCCCATCCAGTAACTTCTCTCTCCGTGTCTTCTTCTGTCTCTTCTTCCCTCAGTTTTTCCAGTTGCCACAGTGTGTTCCAATTTTCCTCTTCTCAGAAAATGTCCTACAAATCTCGCTTGTCTGCCTCTGATCTTTGCTGTACTTTGCCTTTTAACTCCAGCCTCTCTTAAGACTTCTTTGTTAGTTTTCTTAGCTGTCCATGGTACCTTCATCATCCTTCTTATGAACCACATTTCCATAGGCTCCATTTCTCACTGTACTCTCTTATTTGTGGACCATGCTTCACATCCATAAAACAAAATTGGCTCGATGTAACATTTAAGTACTCGGAATCTTGTTTCCATTGATACGGATCTGTTGCACAAGATGTTTCTCATTTTCTGGAATGCTGACTTGGCCTGAGCACGTCTGCTTTTTATTTTGTTGTGATATTTCCCATCAGCTGTTATAATTATTCCTAAGCACTTGAATCTATCATCTTGTTTTAGTTCTGTACCATCGATGGTAATGCTACATTTTGGTGGTATTCTTTTCCTCGAGATGACCATCATTTCAGTCTTCTCTTTATTCAGGCTGAGACCTTTACTTTTACTTTCACGAACCATGATGTCCAGAGGAGCTTGTAGCTCCCCTTCACTTTTAGAAATCAGAACTGTGTCGTCTGCATATCTTAAGTTGTTACGGTTGTACCTACCAATTGATATTCCTGACAAGCTCTCTATATTTCTCATTATGTTTTTGCTGTACAAGGAGAAGAGGTCAGGATAGTGTATGGGAGTTGGTAATCATAAAATGGTTAAGACCCCTTGTTTTACTGCATAAAATCTTCAGTATGTGTTATAAATTTCACTGTTTACCAAAAATCCACAGGTCATGAGGTAGTGACATCAGTTCTATGGGCATTTGTGAGTCATTTTGACCATGTACTACAAGTTCATGTACTTTTTACATTCTCTGTGGATTTGTTATTTATAGTAGCTTTTCATTTGATGTAATCTGAACTTCTGATACCTGAAAACTAGTGACAACCACTTTCTGTGGCTAAACTACACTTCATAAGGGCTCACATTTGCCCTGACTTATGGTGTCCATCTTCTGATACCTGGCTTGTTCCCCCTCTGGTTGTGAAGTCTGCTATTACTACATGACTTTGTATTGTACAGGCCAAGCACAACTTAGCTTGATATGTTACTGTCTGTTAGATAACATAATGTGCAACAATGTTAATTATAAATTATTGTCATATAAAACAATAAATTGTATTTGGAGAGTTTTTCCCCCCTTCATGCTGGGCCCAGTGAACTGCCAACTCCTAGATTTAAGCATACAGAGTGCTACGACTAATTTATAACTGCTGAAAACGTGCAATTTTCTGGTACAGAACTCTACTCCATGAATCAGTAATGATCAACCCTATGCTATAACACTCAGAGCATTGCTATTATAAGGAAGTGATATATCACACATTTGTCATAAGAGGGCTCAGCTTTCTTCTAAATGCTGTATGCCCACTCTGCTACATTAAATAGGCTAGAACAGCATAAGATGGACACTTGAAGGAAAGAGGAAGATGAGACTGCAAAGGTAAAAAAGGCAAAGAATTATTGAACCTTGAGAGGGAGAGCATGCAAAACAGCTGATCTGCCAAAACAAGGCAATGAGAAGTGGAGGATAAGAATTTGTCACCACCTTGGAAGAGACAACATGGAGCGTTGGAAGCTGGCTGCATTGTCATAGTGAACATGGATGTATGTATGGATGGACACAACTGTTTCGACTGGATAAGAGTAGACCAGGGAGGAAGAAAGCCCCATGTATGTGGTCTCATGCTGTACATCTTCTCTTGCGCAGCAGATTTGCATTTTATTACTACATTTCTTTGTGAGATCTGTATGGGAAGACTTACCTAAAGTCACCCTGACCTAAATGTTTATCAAGACAGTGTCACAGATGGAAACATTGTCAGTAAGAAGAAATAAATAAAATGCACCAATATCCCAGATGGATTGAAACAACATCCATATGTTACCTCATTTTATTTGTCACTCAGTAATATATACAATTTTATCAACATTCAGTGAACTTTCATTCAGTAATTGTTTTGTTAACATTTCAAAGCATTAAAATTTCTCAGCATTCATAGTCTCATTTGGTCAGTTATGATTGTGGGAGAATGCATCTTTGTCACTATTATTGTTGTTTCCCCCTATAGTTGTGGTCTCCTAGCAACTTAGGCCACAGTATTAAAAACTTGGAATATGTGTATCATATGACTGAAAGTCAACATGAAGATCTGTAGTAAACAAAAATGGAAGTCATGCCCATTCTTACTTACATCCTTACCATGCTGTTAAATGTCACATATGGCTTGCATGGTATTTCACCAAGTTTTCCTATTTTCTGCGAGTTTTTCAACCTCATCAAGGGATTTTATACCTACTATTTTGGCCACTCTTAACAATGTCCTCTTTAGAGTTTCACGTTGTTGACCTCTTTCTTCGGCCTGTTGTGTTCCATTTGATAGCTTGTTTTGGGATTCTCTGACTGTTTCTTCTCATCATGTGACCGATATACTTGTATGTTTCATCTCCTTTTTCTGATCGCCCATGAGACAAGTTGTTGTTCATTCATCTGCCTTATCTCTGTGTTGTTCTTGAATTCATTCCAGTTTATACTGAGTATTTTCCTTATGCATTTGTTTTCAAAATAGTCTAATTTGTTGCCTATTTCTTTAGTTGTTTTCCAGCTTTCACATGCATAAATGAAGGTGAATATTACATTTGAACTGAATAATCTTAGCGTGGTTTTTTTGTGATTATAACTTTTTAGTGAAATATGTTCTCAAGATTCTTGAAGGTCAGTGCTGCTTTTGCAGTTCTAACTTCCTTTCTAGTGTCACCATCCAGTCTGCATAGCTGCCAAGGTATGCAAATTGGTGTACTTCTTCTACAGCTGTTCCTTCTACATATATTTTTGTTCGTGATAAATGAGAAATTTCATTACTTTTGTTTTTTCATTGTTAATTTTAAGTCCTGTTTTGCTAGCCAGTGCAGACAGGGTGTTTTTTCTTCCATCGATTTCACATTGTCACTGATAAGAGTTAAGAGTTAATCAAGATCTTATAGTTGGGTCCCATGTACCCAATCAGTGCCCATTTTACCTGTGCAACGTATTTTCGTTATGAAGTCTATAGCAATTCCAAAATGCAAGGATGATAGTATGTATCCTTGTTTTCATGTCTGTTTCAATCTGTAACCATTCGCTCATTCCTTCTTCTGTGTTGACTGCACAGACTTATCCATTGTAGAGATCCCTAATGATGTTTAAAATTTTAGATGATGTTCCTTATTAGTATTAAAATTCTCCACAATGAATCTCTGTGTATGCTATCAAATGCCTTTTTAAAGTCTATGAAGTTCAGGATTAATGGTTTTTGTTTTTCAATATGTTCTTCAAGTATTATTCTTAGAGTAAAGATCTGGTCAAGTCACCTTCTCCCTTTTCGAAATCCTGCTTGTTCTTCTCTCATTGCAGTATCCACTATATCTTTAAGTCTATTCAGAATGACTTTGCAAAATGCTTTTGACATACCTGATAGTAAGGTTACTCCTCTCCAATTGTTACAATCACTAAGGTTGCATTTTTAAAAAATATTTTAATAATGATTCCTTTTTTCAATTTAGAAGGGACCTTTTCTTCTTTCCAAACTTTATTAAACATTCTCTGTAGTTGGTTCATGTTGTCAATGTTAATATCATCATCATCATCATGTGCCGTGCCGACTGGCATTGGCTATTATGCTTCTCCAGAGTATCCGATCCTTCATGCAGGCCATCAGCTCAGTTGGTGATCTCCTCTCACACCATCCTGTCAGACTGTCCAGTATCATTTCTCTTGGTCTTCCTCTTGATCTTCTTCCTTCTATTTTTCCTGTTATTATAATATTTTCAATGCCCCCTCTTCTCATTGCATGTCCTATGAAAGTACATTGTCTCTCTCTTATCTTTTTGACAAGGTTTTTTTGTCTCTCCAGCTCTTCTCATATTCTTCATTAGTTATTTTTGCTGTCCAGGGGATTCGCAACATTCTTCTAATAAACCACATTTCTGCTGCTTCCAATGATTTTTGTGCAGACTTGCCTATTGTCCATGATTCACTTCCATATAACAAGATAGGTTCAATATAGCATTTTAGGACTCGTTTTCTAACATTCATTGATAAGGATGTGTTGGTTAATATGTTTCTCATTCTCTGAAATGCAGTCTTTGCTTGGCCTATTCTGTTCCTAATTTCTGTTCTGCATTTCCCATCTGAAGTTATTACTGCTCCAAGGTATTTGAATTTCTGCACCTGCTTTAGAATAGTTCTGTTTAATTTAATACTGCATGCTGGTGGATTCTGTTTCTTAGATATAACCATAGTCTCTGTCTTTTTGATGTTCAAAGTAAGGCCTTTCTGTTCACTTTCTTTGGCGACTTTATCCAAGAGATTTTGCAGGTCTTGTTGGTTCTCAGCTATCAGTACTGTGTCGTCAGCATACCGAAGGTTGTTAATATTGTATCCTCCAATTGTTATGCCTGGTTCTGTGATGATCGTTCTTAGAATATTCTCACTGTACAGAGAAAAAAGGTCTGGAGATAGTACACATCCTTACCGCACCCCTTGTTTTATAGGTTGATATTTTCCAGTTCTATTTTCAACTCTAACTGCTGCATCTTGCTGCCAGTATAGATGTTTTACAATCCTCAGGTCTTTGCCGTCTATATTGATGTCTTCAAGCATTTTAATAATTTCATTATGTTTCACCTTGTCAAATGCCTTGGTGTAATCAATGAAGCATAAGTAGAGATATTTCTGTACTTCTAAAGCTCTTTCTGTTAGTGTTCGTAAAGCATAAATGGCATTGTGTGTTCCCTTTCCTTCAACAAATCCAAACTGTTCATCTGCTATTTCCATTTTTATCTTTTTCCTTGTTCTTCTCATAACAATATAATGTTAATAGCTTTTAACATTTCAGCTGTTATTTCATCTTCACCTGCAGCTTTGTTGTTAGTCATTTGATTCATTGCTGTTTCAATTTCGTTCAATGTAATTTCATCTAGGTTGACATTTAGTTGGATTGGTAAGTCGATTTCAAGGTTTATCAATTCTTTTGGGTGTGATCGATTATGTATTTCTTGGAAGTTTTTAGCCCATCTTTGCTTTTGGTCTTTACTTGATGTTAATAGGGTTCCGGTTTTTGCTAAATGTTGGTCTTTCTTTGGATATAATGGTACCCGTTGGCATCTTTTGTATGTTATCTAGAGTTTTGCTGTCTCCTGTTTTGCTGCTTTCTCCGCTTCTTTCACCACAGTATCTATATATTCTCTTTTATTTCTTCTAGCTGAACTTTTTACTTTATTTGTCTAGTTCTTTGTATGTTGCTTTTGCCAAATATTTTCCAATATCTGTCTTTACATTCAACATGGCTAACTTGGCTGCTTGTCTTTCATGTATGCATTTCTATGTGTTTTCCAATATCCATGCTTTTCTATTTGTTTTTTGCAGTCCAACACTTGCTTTTGCTGCTGTGATTATGGCTGTGCTGTAAGAATTCCATAATTCATCAATATCTATCTCCTCTGGATGCTGCAAAATGATTGGTAAGTTCCAGATTACTGTTAGTATTTTCTTCCTCTAGGCTGTGGCTGTGTATTGATTTCTTGTTTTTGGTTTTCAGTTTCAGTCTTATTTCCCTATACACAGGTTGTGATCATTGTTGACATCTGCATCTCTATATCCTCTTAATCTATCAGAGATGTTCTGAATTGCTTTCTAATACAAAAATAGTCTGTCTGGTTTCTGGCTCTATCATCTGGTGATACCCATGTTGTTTTATGTATCGCTTTGTGTGGAAATATTGTGCCTCCAATGACCATGCCCTCTGTGAGACATAGTTCAATTAATCTTTCTCCATTCTGATTTACCGTATCAATTCCTTCTCTCCCCTTTACTTTTTCGACATCAGTGTTATCTTTTCCTACCTTGGCATTGAAGTCTCCCATGACAATTAGGATGTTGTGTTTAGGGATTTTGTTAATGAGTTGTAGTTGGTGATAGAAATCGTCATTTATTTCAACATCTGCATCATTTGTGGGTGCATAACACTGTATGATTGTCATTCTTCCGTGTCTTAGTTTGTATCGTGCTCTTGTTATACGCCTGTTCACTGGTTCTTATTCTACAAGGCTCTTTGCTGCTACATTTGACACAGTTATATCTACTCCTTCTTGGTATTTCCCATAATCTCTGCCTGAATGTATTATTAACTTAAGGTTTTCCGCTGTTATTTTCGCTGCTTCTGGACATCGCATTTCACTGATGCTCAGTACATGAAGGTGGTATATATCCATGATCACTGCCGGGGAAGAAATCCCAACAAAGATCATCCTGGAAAATCAGCGTTTGAATCAAGTGAAGCATTTCATTTATTTACATCATTCTGAAAGGAAGAGTACATAATGGGGAAAAGAGAGGAAGACCAAGGCTAAGATGGCTGCAAGACATTGTTGATAATCTGCAAATGGATGCATCAGCAGCAGGCCACCTTGTTTACAACCGAGAGGCTCACAGGAGAGTCATTAGATAAGCAGTTTCACAAGGGAAATGCAAATTACTGAATGACTGACATCATTCTGTGGGAAAATTGATGCCGAAATTGTTAATAAATGCAATAAAGCAAACCAGGTCACTGGACAAACAACATCTTTACTGAAAAACAAATCCATCGCAACTTGAAGCAAAATAAAAAACAAAACAAAACAGTGCCATAGAACACAATTTTCCTCAGACTCTGTGCTACCAATGTCAGACATGGACACTAGCAACTTCTTCTTCTTCTTCTTCTTCTTCTTCTTCTTCGTTTGTATTGTCTGTATATATCTGCAGTCCTGTCTCCTGGACAAATGTCACTGTTTTTTGTAATTCATGTATGAAACCACAGAGCATATCTTCTATAGTGGTTTCACTAGGCCAGTAATTATTTCTCAGTGTCTCATAGTTGGTGCAGTTTTGGAGGATATGTTTCACAGTTTGGGGCATCTGGGCACATGTACATAGATTAGTAGTACCAACCTTAAACTTTGTATACATAAGACTTTGGAGTCGGCTGTGTCCTGTTCGGAGACGGAAAATGGTGACTTGTTCCTTTCTGTTTAGCATGTGATAGTCATCATATGGTGGTGTTTGTGGCTTCCTGTAGGTTTTTATCACGCTTTTCTTCTGATTATAGGTGATTGGTATGTCTGGTTGCTCCATTTCAGTGTCCTCTTTGGCCAGATGGTCAGCTTTCTCATTGCCTGGTATCCCACAGTGGGAGGGAATCCACTGCAAAGTGACTCCGTGTTGTAAGCCAATTTTTGACAAGGCATCTTTAAGGTCTGGTAGTTTGTTGCACTGAAGAGCTTCCAGTACTGATCTTGCATCTGTGAGAATTACTAGAGGGCACGTATCAACTCTGGAGCCATATAGTTTTTCAACTGCAGCAATAATTGCCCTAACTTCTGCATCATATTTGTTGCAGTATTTTCCACTGGGTATGGAAATCTTGTCAGTGGTGTTGTTTGGATATTCAATATGTGCTCCTGCCCCTCCATTTTTTATGGCATTATGTGCAGGTCCATCTGTATACACACGTATCCAGGTGTCACATGGATATTTATCATCTAGAACACTAAGTGTGGCCACTGATCTTACAAGACTGCTCTGCATCTCACCATTCTGCACACCTTTCACTTCAGTCTGAATAGTTATTTGTATATAATCTGCTTCTTTCCCAGGTGTATGCTCTGGTACAGATGACAATGGAGCGACTACAGCTGGAAGGTCAGGTATCAGCTTACACATACGCTTGGCCTGATGAATGAAACTGCTTCTTTTAAGCCGTCTTAGTGCCAAGTTATTGAATCTCTCCTTCAGGGGATGGCTTACAGAGCTGTGGAATTTCTCTCCCATGGTCATGACCTTTGTGTCTGTATGTTCCTTTAGCGCTTGAACGCCAACTATTTTCTGCATTTCTACTATTGGTGTAGACCTCATGGCACCTGTGATAATCCGTAGTGACTGATTTTGAACCTTGTCTAGATTATGCAGGTAGTGTTTGATGCTGTGCACCAAGATGTTGAGCCATATTCTAAATGTGGTAGAATACTTTGCTGATATACATTCTTGAGGATTCTTTCACTAGCTCCCCATGTGGTTCCACTCAATTTTCTTAATATGGCTAGTTTTCTTCTGGCTTTTCCTTCTGCACTGTTGATGTGTTGCTTCCAGGTCAGTATTAAGTCAAGAGTCACTCCTAAGTAAGTGGGTTGGTTGTCCATCCTTAAGGATATTTCATTTACAAAGATCTTACCTGCTTTCTGTTTAGATTAGAGAGTGAACAGAGTGGTACTTGATTTCTCTGTGTTTATACTTACACACCATTTGTTTGTCCATGATGTCAAGATGTCTGCTGCTCTTTGAAGTCTCTGTGTAGCAACTGTCGCATATTCATCTGTACACCACATGACCAGATCATCTGCATACAGTGCCGCTTTGATTCCATAGGGAAGTTCCTTGACCAGGTCATTAATGAATACCAGGAATAGTGTAGGTGAAAGGACTCCTCCTTGTGGTACACCATGTCACAGCAGTACTTTCTGGCTTTTGTGTCCATCTATTACTACTCTAGCTCTTCTATTGTGTAGACAGGACTTTATCCACTTGTACAGTTTTCCATTCACATTGCAGTTGCTTAGTTTCCACAGCAGACCTTTTTTTCATACTTTATCAAAGGCTTTCTTCAGGTCTATCCACGCTGCTAGTACAAGGTTTTTCTCTTGGAATGCATCCTCAATCTCTTGAGAGAGATAGGTCACTTGATCATCTTTACTGTAGTACTGCCTAAATCCTGTTTGTTGTGGAACGAGAAGGTTTTCACTTTACACTAGCAACTAAAAATAAACTGAAAATCATCACGACAGAAATAAGATGTTTAAGCAGTATACTAAATGTAACAAGAAGAGACCAAATCAGGGATAGTGCCATCAGGTCAAGACTTGGCATAACGCCAATATTACACTACTTCCAGAAAGGTCAAGTCAGATGCTTTGGCCACGTTACACGATTATCGCCAGACAGCAGAACACAGAAAACATTCATGTTAAGAATTGTAGGAACAGATAGAGAAGTTTGTCACGCAAGAGGTGGAATTAGGAAATTATAGAAACCTTAAATATCCCATTATACGAAGCAAATCGCCGAGCCCTTTCAAGGCGTCTGTCCTTTCAACGCTGAAAGTTAAATGAGCAAGAGAAGACAAGGCAAAGACTGAAGTGTGCCTTTGTGGCTTTCCTTTTATGATGGAGAAGATCCATTAGATAATATATATTTCAAATGACTCCATAGTCTCTGAGAACGCGTCTATTCTTATTTAACTCGCTTGGGGGGGGGGGGGGGAAGATACTCAAGCCGAATCCCTGTTTGTATCAGAGTAGGCGAACCACAGCCAGCCACGTCCCTGTTCTACCTCCCAGTGGTGCCCCTATGGTCCTGGGGAAAGACAGAAGTCTGGCCAAGTGAATATGGATCACAGTGGGAAGACGAATCCTGTCCTAAAAATACGTCGAACCGAAGTCGGATGTGTTAGGCTAATAGGCGCACAAACGCAACACAACGCAATCACCGCCCCTTTGAGGCCGAACGATAAACGATAAGGACGAAGAAGAAGAAGGAGATTTCAAACTTTTGCAACACAACTGCTGTTTTCTAGTAACACTCCATGTGAGTAGGGCACGGTCATGACCTGGGGGAGGGGTGGGGGCGCTAATATACTATGACTTATAATGATTCACATTCTTACCTTCAAGACTATAGATTCAGGATATACCGGCCCCCTGCGATAAAAATGGGTACTCGGCACGCCAGTTTTCGAAGAAGAGAATATCTGGGTACATAAAGGAGTTCTGTCCTAAATACGGGCGACCTGGTTAGCTGAGTGTTTGGGCGTTCGGTTTACTAATCCGGTGGTATCGGGTTCAAGCCCCAGCCGTACCGCCACGCCAGAAAGGTTCATGAATCCATCCGGTTTCTAAAAAACGGTACCAGAGAAATCCGGGAATGTAAGTGCAGCCAGGCGTGATATTAACTACATCACACTTTCATGTGCCGATAGTCTTAGAAATACGGCCCTAACACCGTGTTCGAATCCCAAATATATCGTAATTGCATGGAAACGGGAATTTTACCTTCACCTATCCTAAATATTTTGGCCACATTAAACGTCATGATAATTTAGAGAAGACCATATTGGAGGGATACATAATGGGAAAAAGAAAGAGAGGAAGACCGAAACGAAGATGGCTGCAAGACATCGTTGATGATCTGGAAATGGATGCAGCAGCAGCAGGCCATCTTGCTCACAACCGAGAGGCCTACAGGAGTGCTGTTTGGGAGGCAAAGTTCCGCAAGGGACATGCAAAGGAATGAATGAATGAATGATCCTAAATACAGGATAGAAACTACTTAATGTATCGAAATAGTTTCCATCGAACTAACAATGAAAAACTACAACAAAAGAATGCCATCTACATCAAGGATCATTACCTTAAGAGAGTGAAACAAGACAAAGACAGAAATTACGTTTGAATAAGATGGCCTCGTTAAAATAAAAATCATGATCCGTACTGTTTTTGTTAACTCTTTCACTCCCTGACAACAATGGCATGACACGTCTATACAAAATGAATGTTCAGTGCGATGTTTAGGCAAAGTATAAATAAAATGAAAAGTATCACATTTTTAACCCAAACCATATTTGTAAGTTAGAGTAATTTCCTTCCAGTTTTTTTTTTATACTACATTTGTAACCCAATCCATATTAGTAAATTATAGAGTAACTTCCTTCCATTTTCTTTGTACAAACATTTCTCATCAAGATTTAATCTTTGCAGAGTAGATAGATTAATTCAGGATTGAAGACGTTACGATTAATTTCAGCAGTAAAACTATCACTAGTTAGTAGCAAACAAATATTCATGCATGTACTTCATGACAGTTTTGACAAGACAGTCTTAGAAGGGTACATAACTGGGGAAAGAAAGAAAGGAAGACCAAGGCGAAGATGGCAACAAGAGGTTGCTGATGATTTTCGATATAGATGCATCCAGCAGCAGGGCATCTTGCTTACAACCGAGAGATCTTCAAGAGAGCTGCCAGAGAGATAATTTCCGCGAGGGACATGCTAATGAGTGAATGGACCTCATCAAGTTCACGACAGCTTTTGACTTGGTGAGACATGATATAAATGTTTCAGAAACTACGTGTAGATGGCAAAGATTTAAGAACTTTTCATAAACTGAAATCAACGATCAGTAAGAGTGAACAATGAAATAAAGTGAAAAAAAAAGATCAAAATGAGAATAAGACACAAACCTATCTTGCCACAGAACCTCCCCCCTCCCCCCTTTTTTTTGGGTCTGTCTCGAACAAAATTAAAATCCAGCCTGCACACACTGTGGCGACTGCTCTAAATAAGCGGCCATTAATCTCTTAACCTCAACGTATTCTCCGGCAGTCCCCATTCAGCAGACGCTAAAAAGAACTGGTATTTACGCTGTAACTGACATTTTTTGGCCACACTATCCCTGAAATTGGAAAGACACTGACACGATTACAGAAATTCAGTTACTGCGGAGTGAAAATAACAGTGGATGGGAAAATACGCAACTGAAATCAAGTCAACAATAGCAATATCCAGCAAAAAGAACATACTAACAGATAAGAGAGTGTATTTAATTTAAATGAGATTAGGCACTAATATCTAGTAGGCTTTCACATTACGAACCATGCTAGCGGGGGCCATGGCAAACAGTGAAATCCCCAGTATTTCCCTTTTAAAATTATTGTCAAATAAAGAGCAAAAGAAGAAGTAAAATTCCTCTAACCGAACAGAAAGTCCTCTATTTAATAATATCTCGAAATTTTCGGCCACGGAGAGCGTTACAACCACATAACTTCTCAAATAATAAAAGAAAAGTGCGCTATTTTATCTTCAGGAAAAACGTGTTAAATCTCCAAGCACTGTCAGGGAGTTTATGAACGTCTGGACTCAGAAAATTCAACTGCAGGAATAACGTAACTGTTGTACCACTATATCATCTCAGTTGATGACCGGGGGGGGGGGGAGTACTTGTGTATGAATGTTTCAGTATCATAGCAAAGCCACCTTGTTGGCGAATTACACCCTATGGCAATTGAATAGGATAATGAACAAGGTGCGCGTCTTTCCCGTTTCTTGCCCAGTCTTACGTCTAACATGAACAAATACAACCATAAGGCAACACACCAGCTCGAGCGGTGCATGTGTGTATTTTGGGTATAAATGAATCTAATTGAATGTGACAAGCCGTGACTGATAAACCACGGTTCTGAACTGAAGGACTGAACGTGCTAGCAACCATCTTGGATATCCGGTGTCGCGCTGAAGAGTGGGAACGATGCGATTATTCTTGTTTTGTACAGTCCTTTGCGTTTCTAATTAGATCCTTTGCCTGTAATTTACAGTGCCACTCAAAGATAACCAAAAATGCAAAATATAGCACGTTTAAAGCAACAAAACGTATAGAAATGATAAGAGATGATAAAGGAAGCATTTGATTACATCATCATCGTCATCATCGCCTTTCACTCCCTTGAGAGCATAGGCCGCGGATAAAGGCTTTCCGGTCATCCCTGTTCTTGGAATTATTCTCTGCTTCCTTCCGTGTACATCCCTTGTCTCTGAGCACTGTCATAATTTCTCTTCTCCAGGCAAGTCTAGGTCTTCCTCTTTTCATATTTGATTACATAATAACTGCACGCACGCACGCACGCACGCACGCACACAACTGACAGAGAAAGCTAAGGAAGACAAGAAGTGTGATTATACTGCTTTGTATCAGTAATAGAGATGTCAGCAAATGTCGAAATACTGTGAAATGTATCAGATCAAGGGATCTTCAACCGGCGGGGGATTCCTCCCCCCCCCCCCCCCATGGAAATTTTACGCGGTGATGTTTTTTTTTGGGGGGGGTGGTGGGGATGGGGGATAGAAGGAATCACAGACAACCTCATAATAAGGAATATTGATCTGCAAAGTAGAAAGATCAATATTCCGACAGTGTGGGTCTATCAGTCTGTGGTCCCAACCCCCAACCCCTCCCCCTCCCACCAGAAACCTTAAAATTCTTCACTGTTTGAGAACCTCTGTATTAGATGCAGAACCGATGTCAAGCTATTTTGCGCTCCAAAGCACAAATCTATAAAACTGTGCACCTCATAAACCAGGACTGTGCTTCTCCGATATCTGTGCACTAGTCTGCTGCTTTTTGTTTGTTTGTTTGTTTGTTTGTTTGTTTGTTTGTTTGTTTAAACACCGGCCCTGGTTAAATGTGCTCATAACACGATACAAGATGAAGTTATTTGTTTATTTATTTTGTGATAGGTTCATAAAAATGTGCATGTTTTTTTTTAGTTCTTCTGTATCTCCAAGCAGAGTATTTATGATGCTGAGCAGTGGTTCTCACGCATTTTTTCGACTGCCGCCACCTTACTTCTCAGACTACATTTTAAAAGCGGCTAAAAGGTTTGTAAGCACTGCCTTTCTGGATTTGAGAATTCACCTCTCTTGCGTTTCCCGCCATACACCGATAACTCACGTAGATTCTGAATGCAGCTGACAGTAGATCTCTGGAGCTGACGACGTTTTGGAACTGCAGTCAGCGATATTTTGCGCCATATGCAAAATTATAAATCTCATGGGTCACCTCTGCTTCTTTTCTTAGGTCTGCGACCTCTTTGGCCTAACTGTAGCATTGGTTCTTGATGTAGTGAGCAGAATCCGTTAACGAGACGCATGTACTCTAGCACCTTTTCAGACCCAGCCTCATTCACGAGTCAGTGGCAGTACAGGTACCTCTACTAGTACATCATCATCATCATGCGCCGTGGCGATAAGCGTCCATTATCGTCATTCTTAACTTTGTGAAGCCCATAGTGCGTCTAAACAGATCTGTTGCCTTTTCATTTGCTCCCTCGGATATTTCTCTTCAGTGTTTCGCCTGTTTTCAATGATTGGCAGGTGGTCTAAGGGGGCGAAATGTGTCACAGTTTTAAAGAATTTTAATTGTCTCTGATTAGAAAACCTGGAAATGACTGAAAAATTAAACGGGAAACGGAGAGGAACGAACGAACGAGCGTACTTTATTTTCAAAGGGTTAAGATTTGGGCACGCAGGCCTATCTGACATTCAGCCCTTCATCATACAGCTTTCACTCAGTCACAGTCATTCAGCATTTGTTAATGAGCATAATAATCATGAAGACACATTAAAGGAGGGCCAGAGTAAAAAAAAAAAAAAATCTCAACGTACTGGCCAAGTAGCACGAAAAAAAAAAAATCATCCGAGTTGGCCGGAAACACTGACAGCCTCACAGGACCGAAAAACATGATTGCCATGGCTATCCGGCAAGGCATGTAATGAATGGATTTCTTCATGTTTCCTATAGGTCTTCGATGTTCTAGTTATCAGAAAGTCTCCTGATTTTCTTTGTTCGCGGAGAGGAGTACACGTTACATCTTTCTCCAGGTGATGTGTCTAGGGTCCCTGTAATTAATAATGCACAGTCACCAGTTTTGTTGTTCTATCTACTTGGAAGTGCGAGATGGCTGCTCTTTGCAAGCTTGAAAGTTTTGAGGCTAGCATAGCATCTTGTTGAATGGGTTATGGTGGCTTTTTTTTTTCTTTCAGTTCAGTCATATAATAGGAAATTTCCTAAGAAGAGGAAAACTGGAACACACGGTGGCAACTGGAAAAATTGAGGGAAGGGGAGGTAGAGGAAGACGGAGAGAGAAGTTACTGGATGGGCTGTCAGTGTGGCTAGGAAGAAAGTCACCGGCGGACCTCATATTCAACGCAAAAGACAGGGAATTGTGGAGATAAATGTTCGCCTTCGGTACTTAGAAGTCCCTTAATGGAGCTAGAAAACAGTGAATGTGCAATACTTGTTTAACATGACTCCACTGCCATAGGGACTATAACAGTTCTTGCCCTTTTAGCCAGGGTATGCCTGTTCAGATCAGATCAGATTAGAGCCAATCCGATAGGCGTAGGTGGTTATCTCTCTCCATCTCGCTGACCCTCCATGTCTCAAATCTCAAGTCGATTGCTGTTTTCCTGCCAAACCATGCAGTCATGCCATCCTGATATTTCTATCTTCTTCGCCCTCTCTGTCTGTGCCATTCATCTTTCCTGCCATGACCAATTTTTTTAGACCTTCACGTCTGCTGATGTTTCCGAGAAACTTTGATTGTCTTTGTACGGCACTAGTCTGAGATATTCCTTTGGCTGCTATAATGCCTTTTCGTTCGTCTTTCTGGCAGGTTAGTTCCGGCACCCCTTACTTCGCTCTCCGCTATTTTCCATTGTCTTGTTACTGGGGAACTTTGAATTTGCGAAATGGTATTTCATTTTTTAATTAAAATATACAGCGTCATGACTCATAAACACGCCTCATTTGGCTAGTACTTAACGTATGCCTAAATGTGTGTATACAGAATGTGTATATAGATGTTTGTGCAGGTATTCAGTCACTCAGTCATTTGCATGTCCCTTGTGGAATTTTGCCTCCCTAACAGCACCCCTGTAGGCCTCTCGGTTGTAAGAAAGATGCCCTGCTGCTGATACATCCATTTGCAGATTATCAACGATGTCTTTCAGCCGTCTTCGCCTTGGTCTTCACCTCTTTCTTTTTCCCATTATGTACCCTTCCAAGACGGTCTTCTCTAGATTATCAGGACGTTTAATGTGTGCAAAATATTTAAGTTTTATCTGTTTAATCCTCTTTACTAGCCAGCCTTCTTCAATATTAAGTTCTTTTAGTATGTATACATTTGTTCTTTTCTGTGTCAGTGATATTTGAAGAACTCTTCTGTAGCATTTACATGCAAAGGTATTTACATGTTTTTTCAGCTGTCCAGGTCTCACGGGCGTATGTTGCGATGGGAAAGATGCATGCCCTTAAAAATCTTAGTTTTGTAGTTCTGTCTGTTTTTCTCCACAACTTCTTTAGTGCCGGTATTAGAGAATTTAATATGCTGTGATTCATAATTTGTAATTAATTTCCGCACAGTTACACTGCTAATTTGCACTGTATTAGTATTTTAAATTGATAATAAACTTGCCCATTAATCTCGTAACATGATATAGCAGTGAACTATAATAGATATCTGACCTACCCTTGTAACGACCGATATACGGCCAAAACGACTTATGGCCAGACGCTGATTTATGGTCGTTAAGTGGGAGTGTGATTGCGTTTCGTTATGGCAGCCCCTAATGTAAAACCAGAGCATACCAAGCGACTATGTCTCAACAGCAATGGTAAACAAGACATGTGATGGAAAATTAATGGTCTGATACACCCAGTATTTGCTGTCTATAGACGCCAGAAATACGGTACACATAAGGTTCCACCTATACTAGCAAAACCAGATTGCCTCCTAGTGCCGTCTTCTACAGTAAAACATTCAGTCCAGACCTCATTCAAAACACATTGCCCAAATATAGTAATAAAACAGATGAGTGTATGGTAGTTTTACAAAAAGATAGAAAGAGCGAGGAAAGTGGGTAGAAATAAGAACGGCAGAAAGCAAGATAAGTGCATATAAATGAAGGACATACAGCAAATCCAATATTTCGGCAAAAACCTTTCTCAAGGATCACATACAGAAACAACACAACAGATTAAAAACACGAAAAATGTGTGAAAAATATATAGACTTAGCCTTTTGGCCTCCTTATAAGAAAGCTCTATCTCTCTCTCTCTCTCTGAACCTTAAGTGCCTAGGGCACATAGGGCTTCCGCAAGGGTTTTCCACAAATGCCTGTCTTTGGCCTTTTTTTCTGCTCTTGCCCAGGTGAGCCCTCTATTGCTCAACATCCTTTCTGTTGTTCTTCTCCATGTCTCTTTTGGTCTACCCTTACCTCTGCTCCCCTGTGGTGTCCATCTTAGTGCTATTTTTGATAGTGAGTTGTCAGTCATTCGGAGCACATGTCCCAACCATCGCCATTCCTCAATAATGGTTGTCAGTGGTTTCATCTGCATTTCTGCTAATAAGATGTTATTTCTTATGGTGTTTGGCCAAAATATTTTTCTAATTCTTCGTAAACATTTAGTCTGGAAAGAATTCAACTTGTTTTCTATGGTTTTGGTGATTTTCCAGCATTCACTTCCATAGAGTAGTACACTTAGAACATTACTCTTAAATATCCTGATTTTCATATTTATGCTTAGTTTTTTTTTTTTATTTCCATATAGTCTGCAGCATTGCAAAAGCCTGGTTTGCTCTAGTAAGTCTGCTGTTGATGTCCTCTGTGCTGTCTCCATTTTCTACTACTCTGCTGCCAAGGTATACAAATTCGTTGACCTCCTCCACTAACTTGTTATCTACTCTGAGTACATTTCTGTTGTTCACATTTTGCTTCATTAACTTTGTCTTTCCTACGTTGATCTTTAGTCCTATGTTGTTTGCATTCTGAGTTAGCTTGTTTATTTTATCTTGCATATCTTTGTGACTGCTTGATAATAGACAAATGTCGTCCGCAAAGTCAAGGTCCTCCAGCACTGTGTCAAGGGTCCATTGTAATCCTCTGCGTTTGTCTGATGTTGCCTCCTTCATTAACCAGTCTACTGCCAAGATAAATAATGTTGGTGATAGTACACATCCCTGTTTCACTCCTGTTTGTACCCTAAAGCTGCTGGAGGTATGTTCTCCACAGATAACTTTGCACTGAAAACCCTCGTATAGGGCTTTGATTACATTAACTATTTTATGGGGGAGGCCATGCCATCTTAGGATTTTCCACAGTGCATCTCTGCTGACACTGTCAAAGGCTTTCTCAAAATCTATGAATAATGCATATGTTGTGCTATGCCACTCATTTGCCTGTTCTAATATTTGTCTAAGTACAAATATATGGTCTATGCATGATCTTCCTTTCCTAAACCCTGCCTGCTCTTTCCAAGAAAGCTCTATAGTGGGTCTCTAATACAGTGAGTGAGTGCCCCCCCCCCCCCCAGTTCCTTCAATGTCCGGAGAAGAGCTGTTGACCCCTCGTTAAAAATAAAGTGTAATAATAATAAATAGAACTCAGATAATCTCTCTCTCTCTCTCTCTCTCTCTCTCTCTCTCTCTCTCTCTCTCTCCCTCCGAACCTCAAGTACCCAGGGCACATGGGGCTTCCGCAAGGGTTTTCCACAAATAGCTGTCCTTTGCCTTTTTTTCCTGCTTTTGCCCAAGTGAGCCCTCAACATCCTCTCTGTTGTTCTTCTCCATGTCTCTTTTGGTCTACCCTTACTTCTGTTCCCCTGTGGTGTCCAACTTAGTGCTATATTTGGTAGTGAGTTGTCAGTCACTCGGAGCACATGTCCCAATCATTGCCAGCGTCTTTCCTCAATAATTGCAACCCAGATAATGCCAAATTTTTTTTTTAATCGGCCAAAGTCATTTGCTGGTCCGTGGACACCTAAAAATCCTAGCATGGATCCCACGTTTAGAACCACTTCTCTAATAGAAACCTTAGGGAAACATTTTTTTTTAATGAAAAAAAATCAACACTAACGCTATTTTAACAAAGCAGTTCAGAAAATAAAGTGTATGCAATACCGAAAGATTAAAAAAAATTAATGGGTTGTTTGCTTCGGAGAGGTTGAAATTTTATAATTATCGTGAACATATGCGAATATAATTGCTCTGGTGCATTCATTCTTTGATTCTTTTCTTTTTTTTTTCGCAGGAAGCAGGTGCCCCGACTAAATTCTCAACCTCGCATGCGCAACCTTTGTGCATGTGACCTTTCGCAACCAATGAAATTGCAGCAATGGCTGACGCCGCCAAGCTCGTATTGCTTTAGATTGGCAAAAAATGAATATTGACAGTTTGTCAGAAAACGTTAATCATCTTACAGAGAAGAAAGTAATAGAAAACTAAGACTAACTCTTACAAAACTAAAGCTTCGTGCAATAAACAAAAGTTTAACTAAAATTAGTCAACTTTAAAGTGTTTACGAGGAGGGAAAACCCGACCGGACGCCATTTTTTGGTGCCAAATTCACAGAAATTTGTAGACTTGATGCAGCAAAACAAGACAATTCTTTTTTCATGCAAGTCGTTCATGTTGTTTCTAGGTCATCACTGGATTTATTATTCATCATAAAAGCAGACTTGGCATCGCCCGATGGCGAACAACAACACCACACTTGCCAGCTTGTGGGTGGATGAAGGTAAGTGCTGCTTACTTTTTGCAGTTGCTTACAAAGAGCCTATAACAAAAAAAAAAAGTTACGATCAAATATAAATGTTTTAGACAGAGTGTGTTGTGCTTATCATAAATGAGATGTATTATGCGGCACAGCCTTTGGTACTAAAACAAACATGCACCAGAGCAAAAATCTGTCGAATCTTTCAAAGATCACATATATGTCCAGCTGTGAATATTTGTGGCAGGAACTGTTAGAAATGTCTTTCACACATAGCCCCTACCTCGTTAACAACAGATAAAGAAGTGAAAATGAAACTGGATTGAACATAGACGGACAAAAATCAAAGGTCAGTATTAACTTATCAACAATCAAGAACTCCCCAGAGGGAAAAAAAAACTTTAAAAATAGATGAGGGGATTTCAAAGCCATATGTAAGTACCATTTGTTTATACCAAAAGTAAATGAAAAACAACTGTTTATAAAGTAGCCAGGTGGTCTGTATGTACATAAATATTGGTGAATATGGTTCATCTGATGTATGGCAACTGTTCAAGGTTTTAAATTTTGAAGGGGAAGTTAAAAGGATGTTATAAAGGAGCTTGGACTTGGTTAGTGTTGAATGTACATAGTGGTGCAGTTTTAAAAGCTGGTTTTTTTTTCTTCTTTTAAGCAAAGTAGCAGTTTTTTTAAACCATAATTTCTTCTGTGAGGCGGATGTCATGATAACAGTTTCTTTTCTGTGTATTTTCTTTGAAGACTAGATTGGTATCATGATAATAGTTTTCTTTCTGTATAATTTCTTTAAAGACTAACTCATATATCATGATAAAAGTTTTCTTTCTGTATATTTTTTAAAGACTGACTCGAGGTACCACTAGATCATAAGCAAATCCAGGTCAATGATGTTTGTGTTGAGAGTAAAGTTACATACATTTTCTTTTTTTTTTTTTGGTTTGTTTCTGCATTCATGTGCTGTTGACTGAAGATACATGGGGCTGGTTCCCACTTGATAATCTAATTGTTCCTTAATACACTGACAGCCAGATGTCATACCTTATAGGGTGATATTTATGCCTACTTTCAGAAGTAGATCTGGAACGTGGGTATCAGGTACACATTTTTAACAGTTTGGTTGTTTTGAGTGTGCTCTGGCTAGACCACAAAGACTTGTCAGCAGAGATGTTATGCTGTAGAGCTTTTTATAACAGAAGGTTAACTAAGATATTTGTCATGAATCATTTTTAGACATAATTTTGCAGTATCCTTATTTCTTCAGAAGAAGTCGGGTCCTCATTTCCACAGTTGGGTGGCGACTTCTTCTGGAGTTGGGGAAGGAAAGGCAGCCAGGTGTGATACTGACCATATCACCCTCTAGTGTGCTGACAAGTCAAGGAGAATATGGGCACTAACCATATCCCTATGTGCCTCTAAGGCATTACAGGATTACTTTTACTTTATACTTTACTTTTATTTCTTCACTCCTTATTTTCATATTTGTTATCTGTGCATAGCACAGTTTTAAAAGAAAAGAAAGTGAAAATTGTAAGTTTTGGGGATTAAAAAAAAGCTTTGAAGTTTAGTATTACAAATTCTTTTTGTAGTATCAGCAGCCAGAAACATTCAGCATTTGCTGCAGATTCAGATGACAGTATGTTGTGCTAGAAAGCCCAGTTTAAAAAAAAAAAAAAAAGAAAAGATGAACACATTAATTAACAATCCTGAAATGAAAAGAAACAGTGAAGATGGAAGAAAGATGTGAAATACAGTCACATAAAGAAGACTTAACTAGAGAAATCTTGATCAGCACTTGGGGAAAAAAATACTCATGAAGTCTATTGGCTCAAAAAAAAAGGGCCTAGGGTTCCACCCAGTGATGGCATATTTGTACAGATTGAAAGCTGTCAGTGGTCCAGAATATGCTTGGAGGTACCTGTTCATGTACTAAAGAGTGTATATACTTTTGGTGTTTGAAACAATGGTCAGTCGTGGTCCCGTCTTGATGCAACAGATGGTGGGATTTCTTGGGGTAAGCTTGTGTTGAAGAAGAAAAAAGAAACACAAGGATTTACTGTAAGTTGGTCTTGTCTTGTCACCTTCCTCATATTTACAGGAAATGACAGAAGCCTTAAATATCCTGCTGTGTGAAGCAAATCAGTGGATTTAAATTGATAAGAAGTTTAAAATAAAAGAGCAGTAAAATGAGCAAAGGCCATGTTGCAGCACAAACAAACCCCGAGGGTTTTGGTCATCGTAAATGTAGCAGGGAGTGAAAAATCCCTAAACCTGGAAAAAGATGGACAGAAATAAACATTCCTAGGAAAATTCACTTGACATTGAAGTCAGCTGGAGGAGCATGAATTTTTCTTTTCATTCATTAGATGCCCTCGAGGGTTCGAATCCCCAGCTGAGGATGATTTTTTTTTCTGACCAGTACAGCCCTGGGGTTCACCCAGCCTCAGAAAATGGGTACCAGAGAAATCCTGGAAGATAAAGCAGCCAGGCGTGATACTGACCGCATCACACTTTCATGTGCCAAAGGTCATGGAAAATACGGGCCTAACACTGTAATTCCCACTATGCCTTAATGGCATGGAAACGGGAATTTTACTTTTACCATTAGATGCCTGCAGTCATTCTTCACCATTCATTATGGTCCTTCATGTCTCTAATTAGATTTGTTTTTGTTTGTCGTGGGTTGATTGATCAGCCTGTTTTGTTTTTTTCTTTGTCTGCTGCCATTTCCTTTTCTCTCTTCAACTCTTTCACTCCAGAACAACATTGGTAGTGTTGGAAGATCTTGCACAACAATGGGAATCAATGCTCAAAGCGATCTTTAGGCAGGCACAAGTAAAATGAAAAGTAGCCCATTTCTAACCAACCCATAATTTTAAGCTGTAGAATAGCTTCCTTCTAGTTTCTTTCTGCCAACATTTCTGATAAAAATTTACTCCAGCAGAGCATGGAAATTTAATTAGGAGGCAGAATGTTAAGTTTTCCAGCAGTTATCAAGTTGCATATCTCCTCATGACACATCCCAAGAATTTTTATTTCTTTTCATTATAGTTGTTTCAGTTTTCTGTTTCGTCCGTTCTTTATGTTTCTTTGTGAAGTCTCACAACCATAAAGTAGCAGTGACTTTTCTGTATTTAGCAGGTGAAATATTTTATAAAAAACATCTGTGAAGAATAGGAAATAGATAAAGGTGTTACAAGTAAGCTAGGCCAACTTATGAAAGTGAAATCCTATATGGACCAGATTTTTGTTCTCAGAGTATTGATATAAAGCACAGTCATTAGAAAGGAATTGACCGAGTGTCAGTCACCAGCCAGCTTTACAGGATATTTTGACTATGTATCCCCAAATAGAATCCTCAACAAAGGTGTTTAGATGGACGGTCAGTGTTCTATTAGACACCAAGGATATTACAGCAGTTGATTTCACATATAAAGTCATAATTTTGGCAGGGATATGCTGGTTATTTGTACCGGAACCCCTTGTGCAGTTGAAAACTCTGAATGTGTTTTTGTTGACACCTTGGTATGAAATTCTCTGAATTCTATTTGTTTTCGGTGACTAATGATAGTGAGGTGGCACAATAAGAAAGCAGGAACAGCATTGTCTAGAATCTGACAAGAGGACAAAGAGTGTGGTATTTTGAAGATAATGTTACATTTCAGGTGAATACAAAAGGCTTCCAGAGGGCATAAATTTAACAAATAGCTGAGGTTAATCTGTCTTACTGTTGAAGCATTTGCATTTGGGGGTGCCCATAAGAGTAACAGTGAAATGAAAGAAAAACCATGAAGGGAGAAAACCTGCAGATAAGTTAATGAAACCTGAGAACAGTTTCTAAAATAAGATATCACTATAGGGGGCAAAAATTCTCACCATTGGGAAGTGTGAAAATGCATTTAAATGTTTCTAAGTAGCAGCTGAAGCCATGCCTACACTGATGGGCAGGCATTCAACACAGCTGAAAATGATGGACTGGCCCTTATTGTACTGAACAGTGGGGAACACAGGCAGCTGTCAGGGAAATTTTCCAGCAACTACAGCAGCGGAGGCCTGGCATCAGAACAGAAAAAAAGGTATTAAACAAAATATGGTGTTCCTGGCTGATAGAGTGTCACTAATTACTGCGCTAATGAGCCAGATAAATGAAACTCTGGGTGACCTGTGAACAGCAGTGTATCAAATATTTATACTGTTCTCAAGAGTGGTGATACAGTTGTTTTCATCTCACTGTGGTACATCTGAGAATGAAGCAGTAGACATCCAAGAAGAAGAAGGTGGCAGATTAACACAGACAGATACAAGTATGACATATGAGGAGGTTGTGCCAGTGGTAAAAATAATATACAATAATAAAGGATTGATGGGGGGGGGGGGAGGATGGAAAACTGGTGGAAAATTATAATTAATCATCTTTCAGCTCCTCACCAGTCACAGCAGACTGAGGTGTCGTCTATTCAACAGGTTCAAGATTGGCCCAGCCAACATGTGCACACGTGATACCAATAAGATGATATAGGAAAACATGTTCTACAAGATTGCCCAACATTCTAGGAACAGAGAAAATGTGGCCAGTGCTTATACCAGTCCAAGAAAAGCCGTTTGTGGATGTACACAAACTCAGCTGACTACCTGTTTCCTCAGAAGTATACAAGTCAACATCTAAAAATGATTGAAGAGAAGACCTAAATAGCGCCCCCAAAAACAGCAGTTTTGTTTCATATCAGCATTGCACTTACCAACTCATTTTTATAAAATGAAGACTGTCCATCCAAATGATCTCCGAAGACCAGAACACAATCTGCAAAAGTGCATTAACTACAGAGACCTAAGGGTCCAAACTTGGTCTCATGAAAAACTGGAGCACATGTGACCTGCTCACAGCAATATTCATGGAGCTGACCTGCCTCTTTCTATAAGCATATGATATTAAATGCAGAAGTAAAAGAATTGAAAACCTGTATATATATATATATGACCAGGATGGTGACACTAGAAAGGAAGTTAGGATCAGAATTGCAAAAGCAGCATCAATCTTCAAGAATCTTGAGAACATATGGAATTCAAAAGTTATAAGCACAAAAACCAAGTTAAGACTATTCAATTCAAATGTAATATCCACCCTCATTTATGCATGCGAAAGCTGGAAAACAACTAAAGAAATAGAAAACAAATTAGACTCTTTTGAAAACAAATGCCTAAGGAAAATACTCGGCATCAAGTGGAATGAATTCAAGAACAATGCAGAGATAAGACAGATGACTGAACAACAACCAGTCTCACGGGTGATCAGGAAAAGGAGATGGACATATGTTGGTCACTTGATGAGAAGAAATGATCAGAGAATCCCAAAACAAGCTATCAAGTGGAACACAACAGGCCGAAGAAAAAGGGGCAGACCGCGTGAAACTCTGAAGAGGACATTATTAAGAGAGGCCAAGTTAACAGGCATAAAATCCTTTGTTGAGGTTGAAAGACTCGCCGAAGACAGGAAAAATTGGCGAACTACTTTGCGAGCCCTATGTGATGTCTAACGGCACGGGAAGGATATAAGATAAGATATATATATATATAAATATATATTCTGATTTTGGAAACTGCACATTCTTCTTCTTCAGTCTCCCTGGAGCTGTGAGCTGGTGTTCTTTGCAGCTGATGTGTGAAGATGTTGAGGGACAGCATCATGTTGGCTTGGGAGCAGGTCACAGCAGCTATTTTTTCATCCCCTAAATGCAGCTGAAAAAAGCAAAGGGTGTGCAGTACTTCTTTAGCATACTTCACCACCATGGTGCTGATGATCCCTGCCCAGTAGCCGGGCTAGGCCTGTTCACTGGGGTACCAGTGGAGAGGTGGCTTTGAATGACTGACAACTCACTACCAAAAATAGCACTAAGATGGACACCAGGGGAACAGAAATAAGGGTAGGCCAAAGGAGATATGGAGAAGAACAACAGAGAGGATGTTGAGCAACAGAGGGCTCACCTGGGCAAGTGTGGGAAAAGAGGCAAAGGACATGCGTTTGCGGAAGCCCCATGTGCCCTGGGCACTTAAAGTTCAGAGAGAAAGAGAGAGAGAGTGGAGAGGTGGGGCAGAGTCTTGGTCAGCTAAGATTTGGCAACCCTGACACTGGTATGTCAGCTATGGGTCATTGTCTGCTAAAACTGACATTATCTTTGTCCCTACTGCACACAGTTAAAAGAGCTACAGTTTCTCATCTCATTTAGATAAATTATACTACATTAACCTTTTCATTTCCTATCCTTGTATTGTATTTTCCGTTTCAGCTTAATTGTCTCTGTATGAGGAAGTCAGAATGTTATGTAATGTATTTTGTGACAAAACCTAAGCACTTCATGTTCAGTAAGTTTATTTTTCTGTGGTTTTGCAGCAGTAAATATGCAAATTTGGAAAGAAAGTGAAAACTTGTGGAACTGAGGATTGGAAAAGTAATGTAAGCATATGTTTATGTACAAGGTATCCCAAGTGTCTCAAGGTATATCACTTCATTACTTTTGGGATGTTCTGTATTATGTGCTGCTTGATCTGCTTGTATAAATCTAAATTACTCTCTGTTGATTTTATCATGAATGTTTCATTTTAATGAACTTCAGTTGCTGATTATGAATGAAAATAAGGGGTCTTTATTTTGATCACCAGGTCAGGGCAGCCCCCGGCATGTAACTCAGGTCACGCCATCCAAAATTAGTGGTAATAGCAAGGAGGATTTGATCAGTTTTTACAGACATGCAGGCCTAGACACATTGGCTAAAGATGTGAGTGATACTTTAGTTTGTTCACTCTCAGCAGATCAAGCACTGATTTCTTGTTACTGAAAGTAAAGCTTGTTCCTATCATTTCATGCTCTTCAGTCATTTTTTGAAGAAGTGCAGCAAGGACTATGCTAATATATTGACTCATTTGTGCCAATACTTGACTCCAAGGGTTCACAGACTCCAGTTTGAAAACCACCATACTAGATGAACCATTTTGTAAGATATGATATGAGGGCAGATTGTTCTTACCATGTCCTCATCGGGCAATTATTACTGTAACTCTTTGTTTCTGTTGCGTAGTTTTGTGTTGCAAACCTGTGACAGCATATCTGTTTCATCCATAGGTAGGAATTCTTGACTCCAATGGTGAAATAAAGGGCTTCAGTGGAGACCAGCAGTCAACATCAAAACGTATGTAAACTTCTGATATAGAAATCTTGCAGTTTAATGCCAGTTTAAATTATATATTTTTAAATATTTTTTAAGGAAAAAAAATTAAGAACAGCTTCACTTGGTTTAAGCAACAACAACAACAAAAAATTGACTTTTTTGGTTTGCTTCAACAAAGTTTCATGTCTTATATAAGTAGTTTATTGTTGCCATGTGTCTTGTCACAACTGTTTGTTGTTAAAATGGATACATACTATCCAGCTCCAGTATTGGTAGAATCATTCACAGCAGTAGCTTCTCAGTAAAAGGATATTTGGCAAGTTCTGCAGCAGCAACCATCTGTCTGCTTCAGATCGTGTCTTCTTGATGAAGGTGCCATAGTTAGGCTGCAAACGTTTTTGATTTTTTTTTTTTTTTCATTTGGCTGTCTGTGCCCAAAAAAAAAACTGTATTTGTTCACTTTAATATATTGCATGTTTTTTTTTTCTTCCAGAAATTCAGTTAGTGGCAGTCCCAATAGCACAGTCTCCAAATAAAATGTCCCCACACTTATTACCCAAACCTTCCCTTACTTCACAGGTAAGTGAAATGAAGCTGTTAGCTTTTTAATTATTTTTTTAATACAGACAATGGAACTGTTTGCTGTCAGTACACTTTACAGCTGGTAAAGCCATATCACATCTGTCATATCATGATTCCAAGCAAATCTGTGGAGTCAGAAACAAGCAGTTTTGGTTGAAGTTGTGGATTCACTAGAAATGTACCACTTTACGGAGGTATTGAAGTCAGAAAGATTAAAAAATGATGGAGCTGTAGTCATTGCTGGATGTTGTTATTGTATCTCTGGAACTGCAAGCATGATGTTCTTTGGGGGTGATGAGATGAGAGCATTGAAGCAAGCATTTGTGTTAAATGGGGAATGGTTTATTGCAGCTATTTTTGCAAGCCCTGACCATATCTAAAAAGCAGAGAAAGGTGCAATGTTTCTTTAACAGACTTCACCACCATGGGGGCTATAGTAATCTCTGACACCGTTATTGGGGGCCCACAAAGAGGTGGGACAGGGTTTTGGTTGGCTGTAGTTCACAAAGCTTAACATCAGCAGTCAACTGTGTTTCATACTATCTTTACCCACAGCGATTTTGGATGGATTTGTAGTTGGAGTCAGCAGAAAAATTGCAGGAATCATAAGGTGAAGGTAATACTCCACAATGCTAGTTCCAACTTCTGTGGAACTGTCTGTGCTAGTAATGGTTTTTCTCATATGTATGTGCTCTCATAGAAAAGTTATGAAGACGCTCTTCCAGTCAGACTTCTGTTATAAGATTCACCATTATGACTATTACTACCATATCAATTCCTGCTTAGTTTGCAGACTGTCATGACAGCAAGCTGCCAGGGAATCCAGTAGGTAGAGTAAAGTTTTTTGACAGTTTTAATTCATCAGTCCAGGTGTCAGACTGATAAGATGGATAAAGTAAAAATGTACAGTGAAAGGAGGGGTGGGGGTGTAATGAAGAAGTTTATTGTTACTATTAATTTTTTTTATTCATAGAATAATTGTGTTAAAAAAAAAGAGTGAACTTTTGTTATAAAGACATAAGTGCTAGTTTGACATTTTAAGCACTGTTCCCTTTGTAGTAATCACCTCTACTGCCAGTACACCATTCCCAATGTTTCTTCCATTGCTGGAATGCACTTTCTGTGATGGCGCACAGTTCTCTTATCGCATTTTCAAGAATCTCCTATGTGATTTGGAAACAGTGTCCTTTCAAATTGGTTTTAAGTGTAGGAAACATGTCTGCTGGGGCTAAGTCTGGAAAATATGGTGGATGGGGCACAATGGGTGTTTTATGTTGTGCTAGATAGCTGTGGATGGTGAGTGACTTGTGAGCTGGAGCATTGTCATGGTGCAACATCCAAGTCTGGTTTTCCCACAGTTACTCTTTCTATTCACAGCATCTCTCAAACGCACTAAAACTTGTGCTAAAACTGATTACCATCTAGCCACTTGGTACAGATTCATAGTGGTCAGTGCCTTATGCAGTCAGAAAACACAATCAGCAACACCTTAATCTTTGATCAGCTCATCCATGCTTTTTAGTTGAGGAGACCCTTGCCCCACCCACTGCAGAGATTGCATCTTGGTTTCAGCATCGTAGCCATAAACCCACGTCTCATCTCCTGTTATGATGTTCTTAAGAAAGTTTCCATGACCATTTGCATTGGCAAGCATTTCCAGACTTACTTCGTCAGCTCTCTTTCTGTTAATCAACAGATTTTGCAGACGTGACACATCTGAGTTTTTCAATCAAAATTTGGTGGCAAGATCCTATGCTGATGTCTGCTTTGTCAGCAACTTCTCAGTTTAACAGTGATTTCCATGAATCACAGTTTAAAGTCTTTCAACATATTTGTCATTGGTTAGTGTGGAAGGTCATCCAGGCCTGATATCTTCACTTACCGGCATTTTGCCCTCTTTAAAACACTTAAACCACTTGTAGCATATGTAGTTTTCTACATGTGCTTAGTTAAGCAGTTATGTCTCTAAAATTTTTACCAAATTCTGCATCAAAATTTCACATACACAGCTAGTTCTTCAGGCTCCCTCATTGTCACTTTTTTTTACTAAACTGGCGAACAGCTAGTACATTTACTCACTTCAGTGGATGTAGCTCGATGAGTAATGCTCATAGTGAAATGGGGGCAAGTGGCAATTTGTTATCAAGATCTGCTGCTACGTGCACTTAGTAGCTGCACTGTGCCCTCCATGCTGGTTGGTGCACTATTTTAAAAGTTTGCTTCTTTTTTTTTTTAAAATTTTAAACACACCTCATACTCCACATTGGAAATGACTGAAGAAATAACTAGATAAGCTGAGCAAGATTGTGGAGAAATTAACAGTTTTATTATCAAACTTGGTTAGAGATACCACAGAGAATGGAGAAGTGTGATTATCCACATCTGTTATATTGTCTTCACCTAATGATGATAATGTTGAATTCTGTCTCTTAATGATTTTCCTATTTAACATACAGCAGTAGTAATGGCTTTTCAGAAGAATTCAGTTTTCAACCAGCTTTGCACATTTGTTGATCCTTGAGCTTATGCATGCATTCATTACTTTGAGGTTACTCTTCTGAATCGGAGGATCACATATTCGGCCAAACTATAAAACATAAACATGCTGAGAAGTGGACTCTTTTGAATTTCCTAGTGTTTTGTATGATTCTGTTTTCTTTACCCAAATGATTTCTAAGATGGACCTATGCACCCAGCACAGTTTCTGTGAAGTTTTGTTTCAGATGTGGAAAGACAGAGACAAAAGCATTTCGGCTTTTGAAAACAGTCACAGAGGATATTGGGCTGATGTGGAGCACATGTTTTTTTGAGTGGTTCAGATGCTGTAAAGAAGGCAGAATTTCAGTCAAAGATAGTGAATAATCAAGGATATTTTCACTTTCTGAAGAGCATATTAAAAATGAAAAAGACACTGTTTTCAAACAGTTGATGAGATAAAAAAAATTTGGACTGAAATCTAAGAATTATCCCCAAAAGAACCTGTGGCAAGTTCATACACATGTGGAAAAGGCAGTTGAAGTTGCCTGAAAAAGCAGAATAGGACAATTTGAAAGATTTTAATTTTTAAAAATTTTATGAATCTAGTCCAAGTTATTGTATTGATCAAAGCTCATAGATAGCTCATATTGTAGTTACAATGGAGCTGAGATTCAGCGATAGCAGATTTTGGATTTAGGGCAAAATTTATTCTTCCTGCTTTCTTTAGGATTGAGTTATAAAGGTTAAACAATGTTAATTTCAGATAATGAATTCGCCTGTGAGACCACAAGTTATTCAAGTGGATGCCACTTCCCCTTTATCAGCAAGAAAAAGGGCTTCAGATATTCTTGATTCAGATTACTCTGAAGGGTGAGCTTGTTTGAATAGTTGTAAATTTGTACTCTTTGTTTGCTTTTGGGCTGGTTATTTTTAGTAGTATGATCTGTTGATGGCATGATAGGTGACTGGAGAGATGACACTAAATCCAAGACAGTGGACCAGTAGTGGTTAAGCCCCCACACTATCTCCTAATGCTGCCCATGATAATGTGCTCTTATTGTGCAACAACTTGCACAGCAGAGTAGGCTTCTTTGGTTTCCATAGTGATGGAGCTGCCTGAGAAACCAACATTTTAAAGCTCATTCTGAGATTATCCATAGCTTTCCCCCCATCCAGTATACCTTATAAGATCTTCGGAGGTGTCTAGAGCATCAGGTCAGCATTTCGTTAGAGCCATGGCAGTGTTAAATCTAAGCACTGAAGTTGAGTAATGCTGGTAAACAAAGGACTGACATGAGAGAGAGACAGGAAGAAAGCAAAGGACCAACAGAAGCGAAAATCTCTTGCTACAGCAGCCCTGTGTGTTTTAGGGACCGACAAGACAAAAGAGAGATAGAGGAAAGATTGAAATTCAGTAACACTTACCTAGTATTTTTCTAGAAGTAGATAGATTAGTTTTGGTGTTCCATTCAGGTGTTAAAGTAGTCATGAGACGTTGCTGAGGAAGATTTGAAATCTGAGCCTTTAAAGTGGGGTGAAAAAAAAAAAAACTATGCACACAAAAGATTTCAGAATGTGATAATTTAACACAATATATAGAGTGAATTTAGTCTAACAAACTATGGATATTTTTGTAACCATAGACAAATAGTTAATTATTTAATGAAAAATAATTTATCTAGTTATTTATCAGCATTATCTTTTTTTGTACATTTAATTGTAGTGATCAGAATACAAGGAAAATGAGTAGAAGGGAAAAAAAACCTTATAAATGAAATGAGGGAAATAAGGATAAAGGTAAATATGTTTCCACGTTTCTTATTTTCGTTTGATAGGCAAAGGTTAAGGGTTTGTTTTTTTTTTGGTCAAGTTATAGCAAATGAAATAGATAATAATTTCACCATGCATTTATCTTAGAAAACGAGGAAAGAAAGGTGACAAGGGAGGAAAGGGTTTGCGCCATTTCTCAATGAAGGTTTGCGAAAAGGTGCAGGCAAAGGGCGTGACGTCATATAACGAAGTTGCGGATGAACTGGTGGCTGAGTTCAGTGATCCAAGACTGTCTCCCTTAGATGTCACGGTATGTCTGTTATGCTACTTTGTTTTCCTTAATTTGATTAAAAACAATTTTATATATAAATATATATATATATATTTTACATCCTTCCCATGAAGAAAACTTAAATATTTTGGACACATTAAACGTCATGATAATCTAGAGAAGACCGTCTTGGAAGGGTACACAATGGGAAAAAGAAAGAGGAAGACCAGGGCAAAGATGGCTGCAAGACATCGTTGATGATCTGAGAATGGATGCATCAGCAGCAAGCCATCTTGCTCACATCTGAGAGACCTACAGGAGTGCTGTTTGGGAGGCAAAGTTCTGCAGGGGACATGCAAATGAATGAATGAATGACATCCTTCCCGTGCTATTAAGCATCACATTGGACTCACGTGGTAGTTCACAAAGTTATCCTGTTTTCAGCAAGCTTTTCAACTTCATCAAGGGATTTTATGCCCGCTAAACTGACGTCTCTTAACACTTTGTTGACCACAGTTATTTACCCTGAAAAACCCCCAGTTCCCAGCCATTTTTCTGAAAAATGAACTTTTTTGAGTGAACTTAGAAAAACATGCATATCTCTACTCACCCTTTAGGGAATGTAATCCAACTTGGTAGACAGACTCCCAAGACCCTCTAGTACTTCTTGAGGGTGTGATATCTTATGAAACAACTATCTGAATGCAGTGGAACTTGACAACTTTGACCAAAAAAAATTTGTTTCACTCTTTTTCTCATTGACCAAGCACACTCTGCACTTCCTAGATGATGCTTTTTTAGTGCCTTCATCCTCAGGATTCACCAGAACATGATTATTTACTATTCCAGACAATCACTGTTGTGCATTGTTGATATCATGCGAACAAATCTTTCGTCTTTCCTTCATCAGTCGAAAGCTGCTGCTTCGGTTTATACAACTCTTGAAATTTAGGCAAAAAATAATCCAGCAGAGGTTTTATTTTGCTAATTCTACTTGTTTCTGGAAATGTTTGAGAGTTGTCAGAGAAATGCAGAAGTGTCAGAAGATGCTCAAATTTAGCTCTGCTCATTGTTTTTGAAAATATTGGTGTTTCCAGAAGAGGGTCTGTTTTCCAGTAATATTTTCCAGTGTGTCTTCCTAGTCTGGTCCATCAAAATGATCAATCCAAAGAATTTGTTAATGTCTGAATGTGTTATATTTTCAGACAAAAAGGCAGTAGTTTGTTCATATGTTGTGTCTGTGCACAGTATAAATTTTCATGATGAGGTAACAGTTTAAAAAAATCATTGCCAAACACTGTACTGAAAATTTCCTCCATGCTGTCTTGTTTGTTTACATTCACTGAAACACCAGAATTTCCTATAAATTTTTCAAGAACTGGTGTAGAATCAATGTTACTCCACACACCTATATCACTGCTAACTATATCACACAAAAAATGTGAAATACTTACTGTTGAAGAATCATATCCTGACTTCGAATCACAATCACACTATCTCTGGAATTTTCACTTCTGACACAGCAACACTGTGCCTAGTTATCATATTTTTAATCAGATCGCCGTCACAGAAATCACTTTGAAACACATCAATTTCATTACTAGAATCATTAAACAGTGGTTTTTATTCATTACTAGGGTAGTCTGACAAAAGATTCTGGGCATAATTCATTGTACTGTCGCAGTAACATCGAGCGTAACGTGCTCCGCCATTTGCACAAAATGTCGACTTGGCGAGATCTCGTAAACACATGTTTCCGACAGCTAAACCCGCGAGATTTCTATTTTTTTTTAAGTTACAAAGATTAAAAACAATATTTTATTATATTAACTTTGCAGTAAAAATACAAACAACCAAAAATTACTTTAAATAACACGCTAGAAACAGTTTAAATAAGACGACCATCGAATACGGCAAATCCGCCTTTCGGTCAACAACGCACGGAAACCAGAAATACGGATTTTCCCGTATTTGGTCAACAAAGTGTTAACAATGTCCTCTAGAGTTTCACGTTGCCAGCCTCGTTTTCTTCAGCCTGTTGTGTTCCACTGGATAGCTTGTTTTGGGATTCTCTGTTTCTTCTCATCTCTTGACCGACATTTGTCCATCTCCTTTTTCTGATGACCCATGAGACAGATTGGTGTTTGCTTATCTGCCTTATCTCTGTGTTGTTCTCGAGTTTGTTCCACTTTATGCTGAGTATTTTCCTTAGGCATTTTTTTTTCAAAAAGAGTCTAATGTCTTATTTCTTTAGTTGTTTTCCAGCTTAACAGATCATGATAATTCTTACGCCAAGAGAGAAACTCTTCAAATGATTTTTTATAAAGCCCATGCTCAGAGCTCCTGTGGTTTGCTGCTAGGAGGCAGCAATAGCAAATATGGCATTCAGTAAACATGAGCAGTCATTTTGTGTTTTGAAATACCCAAGAACTTCGTATGTTGTAACCGTGCAGCAACGATTTCGAGCAGAATTCCAGAAAGCAGCGCCTGTTTTCAACAGTATCAAGAAGCAATGTGCGAAATTCTGGGATGAAGGCTGTCTGTGTACAGCTCCTTGACAGAGATGTCGAGGACCAAACGAAGAAACTAGATCATGTTAGAGAAGCTTACTAGTGAAGCCCCTGCAAGTCCACTACACATGCAAGTTTAGAGGTCTCACAATCAACATTATGGCATATTCTCCACAAGAGATTAAAGTATAAGCTACCACAGAGACGTGCGAGGGTATCTCAATCAAAATTTGCAAAAAAAAAAAAAAAAGATGGATAGGATGACAAGACGACATGTTAATGGGGTGGCCTCCATGGTCCCCTGATTTAACCCCTTTCGACTTTTTCTTGGGGGGGTATTGTGAAGGACACCGTCTTTGTGCCATCACTCCTTGCTAATCTCCGGGATCCTTCACGACTGTGTCACCGCTGCTGTGGCTCTGGTCAACCATGGTATGCTGACTCTCGTGTGGGATGAAATGGATTACTGTCTGTCGCATAACCAAAGGTGGGCGCATTGAGCACCTGTGAAATATTTTTTTTTAAAACTTGATTAGATTATCTGTAATTTTTATGAAAAAAACACACAAACAAACAAAAGCCATGTATGGCTTTCAGTCTTTACTCTACATGTAATAATTAAGATCAGTTCCTTTTTTTTTTTTCATTATGCTATTTATTATGCAGTTGTTGCTCTTTATGACAAGGATTCTCAGCTTGGGCTCCAGGAGAGGCTGCTAGGGGTTCTGCAAGAGATTCATTCATTCATTTGAGTGTCCCTTGCGGAACTTTGCCTTCCTAACAGCACTCCTGTAGGCCTCTCGGTTGTGAGCAAGATGGCCTGCTGCTGATGCTTCCATTTGCAGATCATCAACATTGTCGTGCAGCCATTTTCGCCTTGGTCTTCCTCTCTTTCTTTTTCCCATTATGTACCATTCCAAGACAGTCTTCTCTAGATTATCATGACGTTTAATGTGTCCAAAATATTTAAGCTTTCTCTCTTTAATCCTCTTCACTAGCCAGCCCTCTTCAATATTAAGTTCTTGAAGTATGGATATATTTGTTCTTTTTTGTGTCCATGATATTTGAAGAACTCTTCTGTAGCATTTACATTCAAAGGCATTTATGTGTTTCTCAGCTGGTTTGTTAAGTGTCCAGGTCTAACAAGCACATGTTACGATGAGAAAGATGCATGCCCTTAGAAATCTTATTTTTGTAGTTCTGTCTGTTCCTCTGCACAGATTCTTTAGTTGTTTTACTTTTTGAAGAGCAGTAGATGTCCTCCTTTTAATTTCCCTCATTGTATCTCCATTATTAGTTAGTAGTGATCCAAAATATTCAAAACTATCTACTTCTTCCAGTTTTTCCTCATTGATACATATATCAGTTGCCTTGTTTGTTTTGTCAGTTGTCATCAGTTTAGTTTTCTTCGCATTAAGATAGAGGTTTTACTCTTCGCTGTTCTTACAGACTGACATAATTAGTTTTTCCATTCCTTTTTTGCATTGTGGACAGTAATACTGTGTCATCAGCATATCTGATCTCTGGTATTTCATATCCTCCAATTGTTATGGTATCATAATATTCTATGTCTACATCTTCTCTAACATTCCTCATTATATTTTCAGTATACAGGTTAAATAAGTAAGGTGACAATACACAGCCCTGACAGACCCCTTATTTTATGTCAAACCAAGTTGTTTCACCGTTTATTCTTACTGCTGCTTGTCGGTCTACATACAGCAGTGATGTTAATTGTATCATATGTGTTGGAAATCCCATTTTTTCCATTATTTCCCAAAGTTTCTGTCTGGTGTTGTACATAATCAAATGCCTTTGAGTAGTCTATAAAGGATAAATATAGATTCACATTAAACTCTGCATTTCTCTATTATTAATCTTATATTGAATATATGATCTCTTGATCCTCTTACTTGCCTGAAACCAGCTTGGACCATATTGACTTCTTCTATTTTCTTACAAAATCTACCCATTGTGATTTTTAACAGAATTTTACTGGCATATCTAATCAGGGCAACAGTTCTGTAGTTTGTGCATAATTTCAGGATGCCCTTTTTTGGCAGTGGTATGTGCATAATTTCAGGATGCCCTTTTTTGGCAGTGGTATGATTATAGTTCTTTTCCATTCTGTTTGGCCAAATACCTGAATGCCATATCTTTTTTACATAGTGCATGATAGACTGTTGCACATTCCTTTCCTCCTGCTTTAATAAATTCAGCTGTTATCTCATCACATCCTGGTGATTTACTATTTTTCAGATTCTTTATTGCCCATAAAACTTCTTCTATTGTTGGTTCGGGTTCTTTCTCCTCCAATAATAATTCACACTGTTGATTTCTGCTTTCACAGTCGGTTGTTTCATACATTCCTCTGCAGTATTCCTTCTGTCTTTCTAGAATTTCCTCTGTCTCTGTCAAGGTATTCCCCATCTCATCACAAATTAATTTAACTTAGGTGTGACATTTCTCATCAATGTCTTCATTACTTTAAACATTTCACTATCTCTTCCATACTTCTGATGTCCCTTTATTCTTTCACAACAGTCTTGTATGTATTGTTTTTAGTCTTTTCTTATGTTTCTTTGTACTTCTTTTGTTAAAGATTCCTCTTTGTTGTTGTTGTTTGTCATTTTCCATTGCGTCTTCATTTCTCTACGCTGTTTTATCAGTTCTAGTGGTTCTAAGGACTGTTATTGCCGGAGGTGGGGTGGAGAACTCAATCTCCACTCCAACGGCGTGCGTCTCAAACAGCCTCTGGCAGTCAAGTCCAGTTCCTGGCCTTCCCTTGGCAGAACTGTTTAAACTGACAGGAGAAAGGACGAAAGCGAATATCTGGAGCCTGAAAACCAGACACTTAGGGTAGATGAGTGGCATGTTTGGTAGATCATCTACCGCTGCTGGCGAGATTCTTCAGCTGCCGTGCATGGAGCGGTGCTCCTCCTGGCCAGTGAAGAAAGGTGCAAATGGGGTTGCCGCGCAGCACGACTGTGGAAGAGGTGGTAGAAAGGATAAAGTGAAGCAAACAGTCAAATCACGGCACCTCTGGTCTGGAGGTCGGCCACGTCCTAAGTGCAGTCATATCGGGTGAAATGCATGAATCGGCTTAACCCAGAGGTTAAGACACTGCTAGCGAGACTCTTCGAATGCCGCGCGTGGAGTGAAGCTCCTCCCAGTCAAGGAAGGAAATGCGGAAGAGAAACAAGGGTTGCTGTGCGGTGCCAATGTGAAAAGGTGAAGGAAAGGATAAAGTGAAATTTAATCGGTATGTTCAGTAGTATCGCTGCGAGAGCTGCACATACCACAGCGCCTCTGCTCTAGAGGCCGGCCACATCCGAAATACACTTACACTGGTGAAATATGCCTAAACCGGCACACACCAGGGGTGAAACTTGATGGCAAGGCATGTCACGCCACCTCCGCTCTAGAGGTCAGTCACACCCGATATACACCCATACTGGTGAAATATGCCTAAACCGGCTCATACCAGGGGTGAAACTTAAAGGCTACGCATGTCACGATACCGCTGTTCTAGAGGTCGGTCACGTCCAAGCACACCCATACTGGGATAATATGCCTAAACCGGCTCAACTCAGGGGTGGAAGTCACTAGTGGTGAAGATTCGTCCTCCTGGACAAAAACTCCATCCTTGTCACAACTAGGAAGGATAGCAGCCACGACCACAAAATGCTGAAGTCGGAGACACTGGACCAGGGCAGTCTAGATTGGCAACCACCTCTCACCCGGTGGGGATGTATGCGTATCCTAATCACGCTGAGGTTTTCCGGTGAGAAAGTCCAACACTGGACTGGATGGGCAACCACCTCTCACCCGACGGTGGTACACGGATATCTCAAAACACGTCGAGGTTTTCTGGTGAGTAAGTCCAACTCTGGCCTGGGTTGGCTACCACCTCTCACCCAGCGGGGATATACTGATATCCAAAACACGTCGAGGTCTTCCGGTGAGAAAGTCCAACTCTAGACTAAACTGGTGCAATGAAAACCACGGTGTCACGCAATCCCGCTTCTAAGACCCACCAAGAATACAGGCTCAAGCCCTGAGATACTCTGAACCTCTTGTGGTCCTCTCGGGGATCTAGTGTGGTCCTTACGGGGGACCACGGGACTTAAGAGGACCACAGGTGTAAATTCAGTAGGATCACAGTGCGGTCTTGGTGGTAGAAGCAAATGAAGAAGATCAGTTCTAGTGTGCCTGCTGTAATCCATCCATTCTTTTGTTTTTTTTCTTTACTGGAACCATGAGATTATGATTTTAAAAAGGTGTGAAATAAACATATTTTTTCCCCTCTGTAAGCCACACATTGCTAGCAGTTCTAAAACCAGTTTTTACCTATAACTTGCTGATTGCTCTAAGTACTTCAGGCTGAAGATGCAGTCATTTTTTTGGTTGTTGCATGGGTTTCCTGAGGATTAAAAATTATTTTAAAAATAACATCATATTTGGCCTAAAAAAGGATAAAGAAAGACTGCTTTACAGTAACTTTTATGATGTAGTTCATGGTGTCATTGTGATGGAAAGATATTGCTTCAGAAAGAATGGGTTCATCTGTGAGGAGCCTAATGCGGCTTTATTATCCAGGACATGGTGGAGTAGTACATTGCAGTGAAGTGGCAAATATGCTTAGTTGGCAGGCTGAAAATGGGTAAGGGTGAGATTGCTGAAGCCATATTGGAAAGACTGCGGCAAAATGAAGAGCAGGAATGGAAGAGCAATGTAATTGTGGAGCAAATGCTGGAGCTAGGACAAATTAAGGACACTGGTAGGAAATCTGAACTGTGTGGCAGAAAACTCATCATAAAGAACCAACACTTGATGGGAACTATTAACAAACATATTCCTGGGTGGATGCTGCGGAGCATATATAGGGCTGTCCTGAATGCTATGACACCAGAGTCTGATTTTGAACTTTGAATGAGAAACAACTATAGATCTAAAGCTAGATAGAACACAGTAAACTGCAGTATTCAGGCTTCCAACAGGACATTGCAGACTGCAAGCCTATTGGCACAAAATGGAGACCACTCAGACTCCATTCTGCACGTGCAAAAATGGTCTCCAGACCTCAGAACATATCCTGAAAACCCTAAACTCTCTACAGAGGTCCAAGATCCCAAACTTGGCACCAAGAAAGAAAACATGGTGAAAAACTGTGGGGCCCACATGAATAACCACTGCTGAGGGTGGGATTTGTGGAGGCGAACCATGTTTTCTCTAGCTGGGAATGTGAAACTGAATGCAGAAGAATAATACCAGTATATTTGCCAGAGATGTTTTATTTCATACATCATTGGTTTTCTTAGTTTGTCTCATTCTCTCTGGTGTCAAAGTTCTGGGGTGATTAATCTTTCTGAGGATGCATACCCATTGTTTTTTGTTTTTTTTTGAAGCAGAAACTTTTCTTGTGTGGCACTAAAATTTTATGAAGTATTTTTGAGTATGAAATTGTTGGGGTTTTATGTCCCAAAAAATTACATTTGGGTCCTTTTTGGTCACCCCTTACGTGGATCGTTACATCAGATGAATAGATTGAAAATTAAAAGGTGGTTTCTACTTGCCAGACAGAATACACAAGACCACACTGTACTTTCACTGTTTATATAACCCATCTGCAGAATGTTTCTGTCTTGATAGGCAGTTTGAAAATGTTTCATTGTCTAGCCACGTTGCCTGCTTTTGCAGATGTGATGTTCTGGACCGAACGTCTCTGCCCCCTTCTTCATATTCTAGGAATTGCACCCTTCATTGTTTTTAAAGGCCGTCTTGGGGGCAAAGATGCTACCCGATTTGGGAATCAGTGTCCCATAGCTGACATCGGGGTTGGCAAACCATAGCTAGACAAGACCCTGTCCTGGCTAATAGGGCAGGGATCACTATAGTCCCCATGGTGGTGGAGTGTGCTAAAGAAGCATTGCATACCCCCTTGCTTTTTAGCTCCACGTAGAGACTGAAAAAAAAATAGCCACCATAATCTGCTCTTAGTCTGACATGATGCTGTGTCTCAGCATTATCACCACATTGGCTGTAGAGAACACCAGCTCACAGTTCCAGGGAGATACAAGACACAGGCCATCTTGTCATTTCACAAAATAAAGATAACTTTTGTTTCTTGATGAAGCTGAGCAGCCAGATTTTCTAAGGTGCCCCTCCCCACCATTTCAAGATATGCTGAAGCTCCTGTGTGGCTTCTCATTGTGAAAGATGTATTCCTATTTTCTGCTGCTTGAGACAGAGTCCGCAATTCCTGCCCATAGTGGTTATGTAGGAGATACTGATTGTAAAAATTTGGCCCCAGTAATGTGTGTGGGATCATGTGAGAAAAATTAGCTTAACATTAACCTACCAAATGACGTGCACAGCATATGAACATTATTCGTAATAAGATAGTATTGTTTAAATATTTTACTAGGGAAAGATTAGTCTATGCTTAGCATTTGCAGCAGTTCAGTATTATGAATTCCCAACTGCAGAACAAAAGCACATGAATAGGAATTTTAAGTTTTAATTTAAAAAAAAAAAAACAGAAATATTTAAACATCTAATGATAGGCAGAGAGTTAAAATCTATGTTGTGTTTTGGTTTAATTATGCTGTATACATAGTAAAAACTTGAATAGACATTAATTCCCTGAAGATGGGTTTTATGACCTGTGTATACATGAGATTTTAGACACTTGATAACTTTGACATACATATTATTCAATAATAACTTAATAACTTGTATTATGGCATATGACACTGTTTTATTGCCCGTGTTTTAATGCTTTTTTTTTCCTCATCACATTTTTTCATTCCATATTCAGTCATATGATCAGAAAAACATCAGGAGGAGAGTTTATGATGCCTTAAATGTTTTGATGGCCATGAACATCATCTCCAAAGAAAAGAAGGAGATTAGATGGATTGGCTTGCCCACAAATTCAGCACAAGAATGTCAGCATTTAGAAGTAAGTCCATTCAGTTTATAGTAGTGGTTTCCACACTTTTTCTGGCTTGCCTCCCAGGTCACGTCCCTGCTGGCCACAAATTTTTTTTTTTAACCCACTTATTTACTTCTAGTTCCCCCTGCTGCTCTGTTTCCCTCAGCATTTCTCTGGATATCAGAGCAGCTGCTCTTGTGTCCAGTATTAATGCTATAACAGCATCAGAGCAACTGCTCATGTGTTTGGTATCAGTGTTGAAAAACCACATACCAAGGAGTGGTTGGCTAGCATAAAAAAAGCAAAACAATGGTACCTCAGTTCATGAACTTAATTTGTTCTTTGACTCAGTTCGCGAACTGAAACAATTTTTCCCATTGAAATTAATGCAAATCCAATTAATCCATTTGCCCGCCCCAGAAACATATTGTTTTTTTTACTTTTTTATCGATTTATGCGTGGCAAAAATATATAAAACATACAGTATAACTTTACCTTTGTGGTTGATAGTTTGCTGGCACAGGTAGATGATAGAGGAGGAAGACTACTCCTTCGAAGGAGAGTCCTATTCCTTATAACGTCGAGCAACTGTGTAGTTATTTCTGGTGTTTTTTCTCTTGTTTGTATCCTGGGAAGTGGTTCGATTGCTAGCTCGGTGGCTGGTGTTTTCAAAAGATAACAATCCAGAGACATTTGGCTATTTTCTTTGTTGGATAATTTTCTGAGAATGGGACATCATATTGTCATTTAAAATGTCCACTGCTCTGCTGGTCACAGTTTTATTAGGGCGCATCTTTGTTCTTTAAGATCGTACAGATTGTAGATTTAGCCATGTCATACTGCTTGGCGAGATCAGAAACACGAATGCCATTCTAATGTTTTGTTACTATTTCCTTCTTCGTTTCTACTGTAATATGCTTAGGATTCTTTACACCACTGTCACCAACACTTTTCACTTTCTTGAGAGCCTAGATGAGGGTTAATTTAATGCAAAAAGCAAAAAAAAAAAAAAAAAATTGTATCAAGAACAATGCGACAACAATGTTCACAGTGCACAAACCTGAGTACCGCTGATGTTGTTCGTGAGCTGAGGCATTGTTCGCGGGTCAAGTCAAAATTTGTTCTGAAATTTGTTCGTGACTAGAGGCATTCATGACCCAAGGTACCACTGTAATTCAAAGTTCTGTGTTGCCAGATTGGTGCAGAGATATACATGCTTATTTACTTTTACCGGGGGGTCTGATGATCCGAAGGAGTTGTGTTGTTCCGCTCTCTGCAGTAGAGAGTTTCCTGCATGTTTACTATCAGTTCTGGTAATTTAAAGAGAATGATCACAATTTTTTAAAAAATGTCCTTTCAGATGAGAGTGTGCATTGTGTCTGTATATAGATTTATAACTTTAAGCAAAGTTTCTTAGTGTTTATGTGGAAGTTGATGTACCAGATGTGGTGTGAGCACAGTTAAATGGTAAGTAAAGAATTTATGCTATGAAAGTGTGGCTGAGAAATGTTCTTCCTGGAGGAAACGAAGAAAAGACAGGCGTTGCTTACATTTTTCTAACTTTTTCCCCCGTACAAATAAGTCTGTAACAGTTTAGGCTCTGATTTATTTTTGTTTTTTCGTTCTTTGGCTGACTGCACAGTTTTTTTTTTTTGGTTTTGTTTTTTCCGTTTTTAATTTTTTTTCGTATGAAAACTGTCTTAACTAGCCTAAATGCTTTATTTTTCTTTGTTCTGTTATGTCATCACTATTTATGTATGTATTTTTTCTCTACTCTGTCATATGTTATCTGTGTGTTTTTGTGTATTATGTCATGTCATTGTTTATTTGTCATACAGATGTTTATATATCATACTTTCATGTATTCTGTCATGTCATCATTATTTATGTGCCTTACTTTCCTGTATTCTGTTGTGTCATTATTTATGTGCCTTAATTTCCGGTACTGCGTCTTGTCTTCCCTATTTGTGTGCTTTGTAATACTTTACATTTATTTTATAGATAGAGAAACAGAAGCGACTTGAACGAATCAAGCACAAAACTCAGCAACTTCAAGAACTTATACTGCAGGTGAGATATCTTAAATTTAAATGTCCACTCTCTGTGATTATATTCAATACATATACATCCATTGATCATGCTTGAACAGTTCATCAAAGCTTCTTGTCAACTGGGAGATTTTTTTCTTACACTGTATGATCTATTTTTGGTCATGGTTTAATTTAAGAGTATGAGAGTGATAAGAGGAGAGTGATGTTAAGAGGCCTAACACTGTTTTCTTTTTGCAGTGTGGTTTTTTATTTAAAAAAAAAGTACTTCATGCCAGGTGAAAGATGGGTACAGTTGTTCTAGTTTCTAAAAACCCTAGTACAATCACTGAATAATGCATTTGCATTTTTATTAGCATTTCTTTTCTAAAGTCTAATGTGAAAGTAAGTTTTTTGCCCACATTAGAATACATATTAGAACATGAATGGTTTTTCAGAGCTGCAACTTCATGAGAAAATAGGTTTGTCCTGCGTCAGAAACAGAATACTCTGAGAATTTAGCTGAGAGCTGTGTTGAATGGAAGTTTTGGCTCATAATTTCTTTTATCTCTTCATGTCCAGTTTTAGACTTTGTGTTTAAATTTTTAGATCCTTTTAAAGTTTTGTATAGTTTTATTTCTTTTCTGTGTAAGATATAAATAATTTTTATAAGATGTCAGAAAGGTAATTAACTATACTTTTTATGCATCCATTCTTTGGACATTGAATGATAAAGCAGTCACTAGCCAATATGACTTTTGATATGAGCAGAGTAGTTTTAAGATGTCACCACTTTCGTGTGTGTGTGGGGGGGGGGGGGTATATCACATATTATGGTTACAATTTGGGTAACTCTTAAATTTTAGATCACATTTTTACATTACATCATAGATCCTGACAGGTTGATTTAAATAAATGTTAATGAACAGTTGGAATGTCCAGCTTCTAGTGGCATCATTTTTCAAGGGGTAGAAGGTCATAATAATGACCATTTCAGAGCTACAGCTGGGAGTTTATTTTCATGTTACAGCAAAAATTTGTCAGAGGTACAATTTTTAAATGTAATTCGCCAGTGCAACTTGGCATCCGTATCTCATGCTGTTGCAGAGTGCCAGATGTATGTGCTGCTGTCTGAGTTGCTATTTGGAAGCAGTTATGCAAGATGTATCATTTGATTATCTTCAGCTCATGTTGTTATACAAGGTTGACCAAGCCTGGGATGGTCATTCAAGGTACCTGTTGCCTGAAATCACTGGTTCAGCCCTCACTATAGCCGAGTGATCACAATGAAAATATCCGGCAGCATCTCTGGTCATTGTTCCACTGCTGAGCATACTAGCAGTGTACTATAGCTTGTTTATCTTTATCTTATATCTTATATCCTTCCCGTGCTGTTAAACGTCACATAGGGCTCGCAAAATAGTTCACCAATTTTTCCTGTCTTCGGCGAGTCTTTCAACCTCATCAAAGGATTCTATGCCTGTTAATTTGGCCTCTCTTAATAATGTCCTCTTCAGAGTTTCACACGGTCTGCCTCTTTTTCTTCGGCCTGTTGTGTTCCACTTGATAGCTTGTTTTGGGATTCTCTGATCATTTCTTCTCATCAAGTGACCAACATATGTCCATCTCCTTTTCCTGATCATCCATGAGACTGGTTGTTGTTCAGTCATCTGTCTTATCTCTGCATTGTTCTTGAATTCATTCCACTTGATGCCGAGTATTTTCCTTAGGCATTTGTTTTCAAAAGAGTCTAATTTCTTTTCTTTTTCTTTAGTTGTTTTCCAGCTTTCGCATGCATAAATGAGGGTGGATATTACATTTGAATTGAATAGTCTTAACTTGTTTTTTGTGCTTATAACTTTTGAATTCCATATGTTCTGAAGGTTCTTGAAGATTGATGCTGCTTTTGCAATTCTGATCCTAACTTCCTTTCTAGTGTCACCATCCTGGTCTATGTAGCTGCCAAGGTATGCAAATTGATTGACTTCTTCAATATCTGTCCCTTCTATGTGTATTTTTCCATTTTGATTGATGGGAATTTTCATTATTTTTGTTTTGTCCTTGTTAATTTCAAGTCCTATTTTGCTAGCCACTGAAGACAGGCTATCTGTTTTTTCTTGCATGAAATTCACATTATTACTGATAAAAGTTATGTCATCAGCAAAATCAAGATCTTCTAGTTGGGTCCCATGTACCCAGTCAGTACCTGTGTTACCTGTGCAGCATTTTTTCATTATGAAGTCTATTGTTTATACTAGCCTCCAAATGGAGTTCATTGCTGTTATTACCGTAGCCTAGTAAGTATTGACATAAAACTCCACTGTAGCAGAACTTGCTGTGGTGCCTACATGAATAGCGTAGCTCAGTCCCTGCCTTGCATGATGCCTGTTGTATAGGAGAGAAACACCATTTTATATTTTTAGTAGTCTGTACTGTCACATGATTTAGAGTAATATTTCTCAACCTTTTTTTTTTTTGCTCGTGGCCACCTTTTGTGCATTAAAATTTTCTCTTTAGCATCCTTTCATCTTCTTTGCTATAGAATATAGTTCATATCTTTTTGTTAGAAATGCAACAACAGATGCCATTTCATTTCTCCAACCCAGCAGCCATAGCTTGCACTCTTTGGTTCGAAGCAATGGCAAAGTCTGTGCAGGTCTTTAATTGTATTGAGTTTGTATATTGTGTGTTCTTGAGATCTATTCCTGTTGTAAGTTATGAGTGCTGGGCATTGTAGGAGATGGTGTGTAACTATTTCTAGGTTATTGTCATGTGGGGACATTTGTTTGCTTCCTCTGGCTTTATTTGATGTACTTTTGCGTTCAGGGGTGTGTCTTGTTCTTAGTTGCCATCAGTTCTTGCTGAAACCCCTTGATTTAAACCACTTAGTGTTTTATTTGTTTGTTTGTCTTATGATTGTATCTGTGTGAATCATTTCAGCAAATTGCATTCAAAAACCTGGTGCAAAGAAACAGGGATTTAGAGAAATCCCAGGGGGCCCCAGCATCAAACTCAGCTATCCAACTGCCTTTCATCATTGTCAACACAAGCAAGAAAACTGTCATTGACTGTAGTATTTCGAATGATAAGTAAGTATTTTTTTTTTAATTGTTTCATAAGTTAATATGGGATTTAGGGGGTAGGATTGGCCAGATTGACTGGAATGTGGTCTCTGGGCCAGTCTTGGACTTATAGCTTGGTATCAAACCCCACCTGTCGGCTTTCATTCATCAGAGTTCTCATTTCTGCTGCAGAGTTTGTGCATCATGCCGAGATCCTTCACAGGAGGAGAATGGGACATTTGTGAACTTGTTCAGTGATGATTAAAGTTTAGCATAGAAATGCCCTCTAAGAGTTCCAGCTGTGGACATTGACTTTAGAAAGGAGTATCACATTTTTCTTTGTAAGATGAGAGTCCTCAGAATATCTTGGAAGTATCTTAACAGCGTGTGGATGAAGACTGCCAACTGAGTTCCATCAAGAAAAGTTATCCTTTTGTCATGTTAAATGATGACCTAGAGAGAACAGTAATGGAGGGTACAGGTCCTGTGAGGAGGAAGAAGAAGCAAATGGTGTGGGTTAGCCGAGAAACAGTAGGACCAGGATATCAATGTTGTTAATTACCACACTCATTGAAACAGGTGTTCTGGCTAGACAGAAAATGTTTTCAGAATACCTGTCAAGAGATTCACATGAATCACTCTCTCTCCTTCTCTCTCTCTCTTTCTGAACCTTAAGTGGCCAAGGCACATGGGGCTTCCACAAGGGTTTTCCCACAAACGCCTGTCCTTTACTTTCCACTCTTGCCCAAGTGAGCCCTCTATTGCTCAGCATCCTCTCTTGTTCTTCTCCATATCTCATTTGGTCTATCCTTACTTCTAGAGTAAGAGAACACACTTTTATAGGATTAGGCCTCGAAAAAATCGTTGACGAAGCACTTTAGTGAGATGTAAGAGAAAGAATAATCACAAGAGAATTACCTGGGATTCAAACACGGACTCCAGTAGGACGAGCAGCTGTCGTCCACGAGAGAACAGCATACTAATGAACTGAGCCATCTCAGGACCACCCCCCCCCCCCCCCCAAAAAAAAAGGTCTTTTGAAAACTGAAACTATACCTGAAACTAACTTCATGTAAAAAAGTATTCGTTCATTTGTTGTTGAAGTATGCACCAGACATGACAGGAGACCGTGTATGTGTTTGTCTAAAAATTGGTGCCCGCTAGAGAGATTGAATCTAAGCTACTGAATTTTTGTGTCACAACCTCGTTTCTTTCTGGGTGTCATGATCCTTGGTGTTGGCTGAACAAGTACTGACTTAGCTTTCAAAAGACCTTTTTTGGGGGTGTCTGAGATGGCTCAGTTACTTAGTACGCTGTTCTCGTGTGGATAGATGGCTGCTCGTCCTACTGGAGTCCATGTTTGAATCACAGGTAATTCTCTTGTGATTTTTCTTTCTTTCATGTCTCACTAAAGTGCTTTGTCTACGATTTTTTCGAGGTCTGATCCTACAAAATTGTGTTCTCTTACTTTACCCTATGAAAGCCTTGTTTCCTGTTTATAAAAAATTGTTTCTTACCCTTACTTCTGTTCCCCTGTGGTGTCCATCTTAGTGCTATTTATGGTCATCCGGAGCACATGTCCCAACCATTGCCAGCGTCTTTCCTCAATAATTGCTGTCAGTGACTTCATCTGCATTTCTGTCAACAATATGTTATTTCTTATGGTGTTTGGCCAAAATATTATTCTAATTTTCCTCTAATTCTTCGTTAACATTTAGCCTGGAAATATGAACACTTACACCACTTTAAAAAAAAAGAGAGAGAGGAGGTGCATGCGTTCGTGTTTTTTTGTTTGTTTGTTTTCATTTTCTTCATTATAAATAATATTAATAGAATGCTTTCAAAGATGTCATGCTGTTAAATGTGTTGGGAGGCTGATTATAGTTTCGGTATTATTTCTTACAGATATGAGTACTTATTCAAGTTTGACAACACATTTGAGATCCATGATGATATTGAGGTCCTGAAGAGAATGGGCATGGCCTTCGGTCTTGAGAGAGGGCAGTGCACTCCGCAGGATTTAGCAAGGATTTCTAAAATGGTACCCAAATCTTTAGAGCCCTATGTATTAGGTATGTATTGCCACAAGCTAGAAACTTTTCACATAAACAAATTGTATGTGGACATTATCGTGATATCATTTAACAGTGAAGTCCTACTACTAGATCATTAAAAAAAAAAATCTCCCACAGAAAGTTTCCAAATAAATACATTAAATTAATTGTACTTGACATTAAAGGGTTCATGTAAATGAACAGAGTATTGTTGGTTATTGGCATACATCTTTTTTTTTTTCTCTCCATTATTTGATGACCAGAAGCTACAACTAACTTGAGTGAATGCTTCATAGGACAGTCATTTCTCACATCTTTATAAGAAGTTTTTTTTTTTTTGCACTCATGATGTGTCTGTCCCGTTGTTGTTGTCATCTCTCTTCTTACACCAACCCCCCCCCCCCCAATTAAAATGTTCTTTATGGCAATGCTATTCACACTACTGCAGGAAAGATGATATTTACATCTTTTAAGAATGACCCTTAGAAATTTCATACAGTACTTTGAGTGAGGACCCTAATGTTGTAGTATGATTTTGAATTTGGTTTCTGTAAACAGCTGTCAGGTATTGTACTTACTTATGTGTTTCTCAGAAATGGCCAACAGCTCCACGCCTTTTCAGTCTGGCGCTGTTCGACCTATAGATCCTCTGTCGGCTACTGCACAGCAAGCAAGGTATGATAAGCAAGATTAATTAGAACATTCTCATAAGTTGTTTAGTTCATCAGATTGGTATAAATGCAGTTCAGGAACAGAAGTGTTGTAGAGTGTATTGTGATGAATTAAATAGAGTATATTGTCCTGCTGAAGCAGTATTTTGTTTTTCGCTACATAATATTAGTTTTGAGAAGCAAGTTCTTGTTGTATCTTATTGTAACTGCAGACTCCAGTTCTTTCGCATCTTATGATGGTGAAGATCTTGAAACCAGGCTTTTTTTTTTTCTGTTGGGAAGTGTAGTCACAGGCATTGAGTTAGATGGATAATGGGAAAGCACGAGGTTGGATGGGAAGTGGGAAATAGGCAAAAAGTCAGGTGGGGAATGGGCATACGGTCAGATAGGAAGTGGGGAACGTGCACATGGTCAGATAGGAAGTGGGGATACAGGTATGAGGTCAGATGGGAAGTTAGGATACAGGTATGAGGTCAGATGGGAAGTCATGATACAGGCACGAGTTCAAGTGGGAAGCGGGCACGAGCTCAGGTGGGAAACAGGCACACAAGTTCAGATGGGAAGTGAGAAACCAAAAGATGGTTAAAATACAAAGTTGGAAATGGGCATTGAGTGAGAATGAAAAAGCTTGATTAAAATGGGAGGTGGGAAACGAGCATTGGTCCAGGTGGGAAATGGGAATACTAGTCTGAATCAGGAGGAGAAAACGCATGTATCAAGCTATAATGGAATGGAGCAAACTGACATTTTGTAATATTGAAATTGTCTTGGGGAAATTTCACATAGGAAATGGGTTGTAGTGGCATTCTTTTAATTCCTGTATGTACCTGACAAATGTACCTCACCATTATAAGGAATCATGTTGGTTTCCGCCCTTTTAGTCATGCAGAGGCAACACAGCATGTTACACGGTGAACGAGTGCAGTCTCAATCAGCTTAGGCTTACTATCCATCAGGCAGTCCACAATGCATCACTATCATTCATTTTTATCCATTGAAATTTTCATATTTCCCATAGATACCAGCAGCAAGCACTCACACAGTCCACATCAAACTCCTTGTCTGGATTCTCAGACAACACAGATAGGGAAGTTATCGCAGCACTTTCACGGCAGTCAAGTTCTGGTTCATGTGACCAAAATTCTCGAGCTGCGACAGACACACCGTCAGTGTACTCAGAAGAAGAGGAGACAGATTCGGATGATTCTAGCAGTGCTGATTTGGGATGATGTGTTTTGGTTGCAAGAGTGAAGATTTTTAAACCAAGAAGCAGTAACTGATCTGGAATATGATGCTGATGAATGTTGTTAGACTTGTGAATGTGTCTGAGAATTTCAAATGTGTTATTGTAGTGAGAGAAATGCATTTTTAGAGTGCATATATTATTATGTTGTAATTTTGATGATCCCATTAAAAAAAATATATATATAATGTTGTTTGAATACTAATATACTGTGTTCTAGGTCATAATTTAGGGGCAAAAACAATAATTATATGCTGTCGATCCTTGTAATATATCATTCACTGTATCTCTTTCTCTCTTTTTTTTTCTTCTTTAAAGTGAAGACCTTTTGTAGAAATAAGTTTATTACATTCTTGTGAATTTCATTTTGCTTAGCCCTTGTGTATTTTGCTTGTTGTGTTGTCTACTTGTTATGAGAACTTTATAAAAGAAATAACTTGTTAATGACAAATAATTAATAATTTTTTTAGAAATATTGTTTTTTAGACTGAATTTAATAATTAATCTTAAGTTTTGATTTTTGTCCAGACCAAAAAAATATTGAGGATAGCAACTCAAAATTTGGTTTGTTTCTGAATTAAAAGAATTTTTTTTTAATGAAGAATAATAAAAGGAAACATTTTGTGATGGAACGAGGTTACTGTTTTGTTTTGAGTTGTAGGGTTTTCTATGATTCTGGGTGATTCCAGCAGTGTGTGATGTCATATATAATGTGTTTTCATCAGATGGAAGGCTATTTTAAAATTAGTACATTAACTAAACAGATATTGATATAAAAGTTAATATGGTATGGAGTACTGAACACATATTGATATAGAAGTTAATATGGTGTGGAGTGCTGAACAGATATTGATATAAAAGTTAATATGGTGTGGAGTGCTGAACACATATTGATATAAAACACCTAGTGATCACGTTGGTTTAATAAGGTTTGGAGTTACTTCCAAGAGATTATTAAGATTGTAGTTTTAATGAGAAAATGGCAATTTGAATTGTGTAGTTATTCCTTGGTGATAATGAGACCAGTGCACAATATTCGAGTTGTGCACGCACAGGACACATCACCAAAGACCACGCATTATGCTGTATGCACTGCAACAGAGAAGAAGCGCGAAACACAGCTGGCCGTACTGCAGTGCATGGAAAGATCTTTGGAGTAACCTTCAATCACAGACAGAGAGAGGAGATGACTCAGTGGCAGGCGCTCCATCTTTTCATGATTAGATGGTTGCTAGAGTTTGTGGTTGAGATCAGAGTCATTTTTCTGTCTCGCATCTAAGCTGCTTTGCTTAATATTTTTCAAGGGCTGACCATTATGCTCTGTCACATTACTGTGTGAAAGCCTCATTTGCTATTGGTAAAAGCTATAACCAACAGACTGCAGAAATACAGAATGACTGAAAAGGAACTGTGTAGACTCCACTACCTGGTTCATGGGGGGGGGGGGGGGGGGGGGGGGAGAAAACTTGTAGATTTGGGGGAATCTGAGAAGTCTGGTGATATAATGTGATTAAGGCGTGAAGTAAGCACAAACATTTCACTGAGCTAAACAAGCTGTATCATATCACCTCATTAGAAGAATGCCAGTGGTATCTAGCGTAGATTGAGTTGATAAACTGTGACACAGCATGACAAAGTTGGGCGTCGGTTATTCTCTCCTCCCCAAACCCCCCCCCCCACACACACACACACCATAGATTGAAACAAAAATTATTTATCTAATTTTGTTCTGGGCAATAAGGTGGATTTATGGGAAAGTAATAAACAGGCTTAATATAATAAAACTCGGGGAAAGTGATAAACAGGTTTAATATAATAAAACTGGGGGAAAGTAGTAAACAAGTTTAACACATGTTTAATAAAACTGAGTTTAAAGATAATTTAATAAATTGACACAGCTGTGGAGAAAGGTGGGAAAAAAAAGCAAACCAGATTATTCAAACCATTCTTTATTTCTCCTTCCCCCAGATTAATTGACTGAAATTCAGAACACTAGTTGTTTTCTTCATTTACTTGGAAATATATGATGGTGGTCACATGCAAGGTCTCTCACTAGAATGTTCATAAATATTCAGAATAGATAAAAATATCTTATGCCCACCTTGTCCATGTTTTGTTTTAAAAAAAAAAAAAGCTCTCAGTTTGTCTTAATCTATGTGAACGAAGAAGAAGAAGTCTTAATCTATAATGAGCCCCATAGTGTTTTCATGCATGATGATGGATTCATTCATGGCCTTATGAATTCATATATTGGTATATTAAGGGAGAAAAGATTTTTTTTTTTCTAAGATGGAGGACAAGTGTTGTGATGAGCTGTCTCCTTTTATGCTGATGTGCCAATTTTATTTCAGTCTTTTTATATATATTTTTTTCCAGTTTTTTTTTTTAAAATTCCAATTTCCAATATAAAGTTAGTCGTTTTCTATAAGGTTCTCCAAAAACCTTAGTTTTAGGTTTCCTGTAGCAATATGTTGCTTGTTCGTTTCTGTGCATTGGTAGAATTGGTCTAGTTACTATTTTCAGCTTTATTAAGTATATATTTTTTTATCTTAAGAGTTGGCAGTTACCACTTGTTTGCCTCTGTTTTTCATCGCAAGCTTTCCTGTCATTCTCAGCAAGCTAGTCCTGCTCATGTTTTTTTACTTTCCTGTGTGGTTCTGTTTGAATTTAAAGTGGAATCATGAGTTTGCGAACTTCTTATTGTGCCATCTTGTCAGCCTTGCAGCCTTTCACCACTGCTTAAAATGAGGCTGTAGTGATACGGTTGCAGTAGCTGGATCCATGTTTTTTTTTTTAATAAAAAAGGATAGTAGGCTCACTATAATTTGGTTGAGATTCAGTTTCCTATAGTTAACAGTGGTGACCTTGTAAATATTTCAGTTCTTAGTTATACACAGAAATTTGATTTTCATATTTGATGTATTGTTTTTGTTTGGACATTGATTGCTGTTGCTAATTGTGTTTGCCTCACTCACAGCATTTTAAATTGATGTGGTATGTACTCTGCTGCTGAAAGGTGTCACAGTTTGTTTTTTTCTCTGTGTTTCTGTATTTAGAGAATACCAAAACAGGCTATGAAGTGGAGCACAACAGACCGAAGAAAAAGAAGTTGACCACATTAAACTCTAAAGAGGACATTGTTAAGAGAAGCCAGTTTAGTGGGCATAACATCCCTTGATGAAGTTAAAAGACTCGCTCAGAACAGGAAAACTTGGAAAATAACAATGCGAGCCCTATGTGATGTTTCACGGCACAGGAAGGATGTAAGATTGTATTTTGACATGTAATTATGTTATTTTGTTTCAGAAACTTTTTATGGTATTCTCTTGATCTGTACGAGCAAGCATTGATCCAAGCTGAGAATTGATTTGTTTTGTTTATAGAACTTCCTTCCTTGTTCACACTGCACTTTCCTTTGTCAGTTTCCTGTGATATGAAAATTTGTGTTGATGGTGCCAGGAATCTTTTTTTTTTTTAGTATATTTTCAGCACACAGAGGAAGAGATGTTTCTGCTCTACAACTTCCTTCAGGGCAGCAGTTCGATCTACATTTTGTTCTTGTATCAACTGAGTGGTCTTCAAATGTTTTGTAGTTCTGTCTCTTCATTATTCTCTGAAGGTTACAGCATCTGTGATGGTTATAGCTTCTTTAGTGGTTATAGCTTCACCATTGGTTATAGCTTCTGTGGTGGTTGTAGAAATGTAGACCTTTGGTTTCTGTTTTTTTTTTTTCCTGCATGATTTCAAGTTTTGTTTTTTTTTTTCATTTTTATTTTCCTTGGGGTCATATTTGGTAGAAGTTAGCTGCTCTAGAATAATCCATAACTCTCCTACCAGCACAGAACACTGAAACTAAAAATCTGATCTGTCTTCTTTTTCTTTTTAGTAGTTTGAGATCATTGTTTGCCTGTGCTTGAATTTTGTTAAATTTTGTTGTTCCATCAGTCTCTGATAAGATTCCAGAATTTGTTAATGGTGTGTTACAATGAGGGCAGCATGGCCATTTGCTTTGAACACTGCTTTCTCATCCAAGGAACATGTGTTCAAATCATGGTAAGATATGAGATTTTTTTTTCCCCCTTTTGGAGAGGGGGGGTGTAAAATTAAAAACCCAACCTGCACGTTCCTTTCTGTGAACCTCAAAGTGCCTCACTCATTCTTCTTTTACCTTCCCCAAACAGGCACTGAGAAGTAGCATATACATTGTAAATGATTGTCTTTTCTTTTGTTCTGGTGTAAACTAAAAAAAAATTTTTTTTTTTTTTAAAGAAGCATTTTGGGGATTCTTGATTTGGGTGCAGTGATTTTGATGGGGGTTTTTTTTTTCCCCATGCATCAAGTTAGTAATATTCATGTACCTGCCCAAGTTTTTGTACTGCTTTCTGATTTTCCCATTGTGTTCTGTGGTTATATTTTGAACTGGTGTAATTTAGTTAGCTCTTCTGCATATAAATCACATTATATGTAGCCTAACATATTGTTAATATATGCAAACAAAAAATATTGTGGATGAAGAACTTTAACATTATTTTGTGTTTGTCTGGATGCTTGAATTGCTGGAGAGTGATTTTATTATGTTGGATTCTGTTGTATCTTTTCTTGACTTTTACCAGTGTTTCTTGACTGTATCATGAGCTTTTTCTGAATCTGCTCATGCTCTTCTTGTTTGTTCCTTTAAAAAAAGAATATCCTCACTTGTGTTAGGTTGTTGGTTTTCAGAATTATCTAAAACCAGCTTACTCATTTGCAGCTGTTGAGACTTCAAGACATCTTCAGTGTCACTTGTGTTTTGTTCACAACTTTATGGGTACAATTCAGGAGACCGATTGGTGAGTGGTTTGTGAAGTGTGTTTTATCTCCATTATTTTTCTTTGAATTTAGTACAAGTGACATCACCGGTTTTTGTTGACAATTCACGGCAGGTCTCAAGGCTTTCATAGGTTTCTTCAAGCTTTCCTTCAGCTACTTGAGTTAACATTTCTTTACTCATAAACTTTGTGGTGTTCGTGGTTTATGGCTAAATGTTAACAGCTGTTTTCTTCCTACTGATTGTTAAGGGAAATACTTTTGAAAGATCCTGCTTGGATCTCCTTATTCTTCTTCCATCTCCCTGTAACTGTGAGCTGATGTTATTTGCAGCCAATGTGGGTAGGATGTTGAGGCACAGCATCATGTCAGATTGGGAGTGGGCAGCTATTTTTTCAGCAAAAAAATGCAGTAAGTGTGCATTGTTTCTGTAGCAGACTCCACCACTCTGGAGATTGTGGTGATCCAAGCCCTGTTACTAGAGGTACCAAAGAAGAGGTGAGACAGGGTCTTGATCAGCTCTGATTCACCAACACTGGTGCTAGCATGTCAGTTTTGAGTCAATGAACACCAAATCAGAAGCAACTTCAGCCCCTCTGCTTAGATCATATACAGTATTCTTCAATACACAGAAAACTTTCATAAGCTCCTCCTGTAACCTCTCATTGGTTTCTATTTTTCAGAGGTTCAATGTTAAGATAATCAGATTTTATTTTTGCTATGCAGGTCATACTGAAAAGCAAAAAACCATTAATCCTCAACTTCATAGACTTTAAAAAGGCATTTGATAGCATACACAGAGATTCCTTGTGGAGAATCTTAAAACTATATGGAACACCATCTAAAATTGTCAGCATCATTAAGGATCTCTACAACGGATGTGTTTGTGCAGTCAATACAGAAGAAGGAATGAGCAAAAGGTTCCAGATTGAAACGGGCATGAAACAAGAATGTATACTATCTCCTTTGCTTTTTGGAATTGCCATAGACTTTGAAATGACAAAAATGCTGCACAGGTAAAATGGGCATTGGTTGTGTACGTGGAACCCAACAAAAGGATCTTGATTTCGCAGATGACATAACTCTTTATCAGTGACAATATGAATTCGATGCGAGAAAAAACAGATACCGTCTTCACTGGCTAGCAAAGTAGTATTTGAAATTGACAAAAATAATAAAGAAAAATAGAAGGAACGGCTGTTAAAGAAGTACACCAATTTGCATACTTCGGCAACTACATAGGCCAGGATGGTGACACCAGAAAGGAAGTTAGAATTGCGAAAGCAGCATTGACCTTCAAGAGACTTGAGAACATGTGGCACTCAAAACTCGCAAGCACAAAAACCAGGTTAAGACTGTTCAATTCAAATATAATATCCCCCTCATTTATGCATGCAAAACCTGGAAAACAACTAAAGAAATAGACAGGAAATTAGACTTTTTTTTAAAACAAATGCCTAAAAAAAAATAATCTGCATAAAGTGAAATGAGTTAAGAACAATGCAGAAATAAGGCAGATGAGTGAACAACAATCAGTCTGTGGGTGGTCAGGAAAAGGAGATGGACATATGTCTGTCACATGATGAGAATAACAGTCAAAGAATACCAAAACAAGCTATCAAGTGGAACGCAACAGGCTGAAGAAAAAAGGGGTCAACCACGTGAAACTCTAAAGAGGACATTGTTAAGAAAGGCCAAATTAGTAGGCATAAAATCCCTTGATGAGGTTGACAAGCTCACCAAGAACAGGAAAACTTGGTGAACTACCATGCGAGCCCTATGTGACGTTTAACGGCACGTGAAAGATTAACATGCAGGCCATTGTTCATTATTGTACACTGCTTTAGTCTTATAGTACTGTACATGGTTGCCAGTGTTAAATACCTCCTTAGGTCCTTCTTTCTTGGTGTTAGTGATGCTTTTTTTTCTAATTGACTTAACTCGCCAACTGGGGGGGGGGGGGTCTAATACTATTAGGATTTGATTCTTGAGGACCCATGTTAATGCCAGCCATTGTGTTACTGTTTCAGTTAGAGATGTTATGAATATCAAGTTTTAAGCATTCAGTCAGGTGTGAGCATTTGATTCATGAGTGACTGAATGCAAATGGTGGATTCATGAAAACAGGACTGCTCACAAAAAGCATGAATATTAAAGTGATGCAAATAGTAGATTCATGAAAACAGGACTGCTCACAAAAAAGCATGAATATGAAAGTGACATGTAATTGATATTATTAGAAACTTGTCTCTGAATGTCACAAATACCAATATAAGATATTTAAATTTTGGAAGTTTTACTGTTTGAATTTTCTTTCAGATTTTTATCATTCAGAAGTATAAGAATTATGACTGAATATTCAACATATCTTTAGTTGTATTTGTTGTTTGAAAAAGTTAAAATTCCTGTTTCCATGCCATTAAGGCATATTGGGGATATGCTGTTAGGCCTGCATTTTTCATAACCTTCAGCACATGAAGGTGTAATGCAGCCAGTATCATTGCCTGCCTGTGTTTACCTTCCCTGATTTCTCTGGTACTAATTGTTAGAGGCTGGGTAGACCACAGGGCATTTTTTGTTGTGTGCCAGGGGAAAAAAAATCCCACTGCTGGGATTTGAACCCGAATTGGTAACAGTTTAAAAGCTTTTGTGGATTATAATTGATCAGTTTTACAGCAGCTCTTCTCCTTCTTTGTTCTTATTTTTCAGCTGTGACTTTTTTTCTTAGATACAAACTATACTTTTATTTCCAGGTATATGTCTCCATACAGCTTTTCTCTTCACTGGGTCACAGCTCTTTCATCAACAGTTTCATGCAGTCTTGCAGGATATGCTTCATTAGTCAGTAGGAAGTGGTTCCTTTCAAAAGCTCTGTGTTCATTTCTTTTCTTAGTGATATTGCTTTTTGGTTATCTGTTTGTAGGGTAAGGTATAATGCTCTTGAGGAGAATGTGAGATACATAAAATGCAAAGCTCGAATTAGCTGTGACATTGAGAATATGATTTTATGGTTAAATGATGTATAATTTGTCTGTTTCCCCAGCATTTAACTTCTCTATTGAGTATCTGCGTGAATATAACCCACTTTATTAGATTGGCTGTTAAATCCCTAAGAACTATGCAGCTTTTGACTGTGATCTGCGTGTAGATAGGATGGATTTTGCATTCTGAGAGGACATTAGATACTGTAGATTTGAATGAGAGAGAGAGAAAGAAGCCAGTTTAGTATCAGTATTCAGTTTGGCTGTTCCTGCTCCCATTCTTACATTTGAACAGGGTTCCCTTTCTTCTGATTATTTGCTCCTAACTTTCCCGTTTCCTGACCACATCCACATTTTGGTCATCTTTATCATCAGTGGCAGACCTGGGATTAAGTGGAAATAATTAGCAAAGCATATTCACTTTTAAAAGTGAATTACTTACCTGAAAGGTAAGGTGGCAAGTTTTGTTTTAAAATGCTGTTCTGTCCAGTGTATGACAAATACTTTACAACAGAATTTGCAAGAGTTGGGACATTCCTTACTTAAATGCCCCAAACTAGATGAACTGTAGATAAAACTGCTTCCAAGACAGTTGAGAACTGCCGATATTCAAAGGCTGAACAGTCACATATGGCAGTTGGGTCCTTCATCATGGCATCAGCGGTCGAGACCTTTTATCTCACAGCCACAGAGATATCCACCAGCAGAATATGAGAAGAGCATCTTTGTGCGGTGAATGTTTGGTGTGGAAATGAATGGCTGTTTGGTTTGCATTTTATTTTGTGCCTTTGTTTATATATCTGTATAGCTTCAGTACTTTAGGTTTCACTATACAGATATCCATCAAATGATGGGCAATTGTTATAGCTTACCTGTAATTTAAGCTGTTCTATTTTTTTTTTATTTTCACGTGTATTTTTTATGTTTCTTTGGTGATAGACAACAGATTTTCCTTAAATAAACACAGTTGAAATTTCTAACTGGTGTGAGCTTATTTATTGATTGTTACTGTTGTGTGTGTGTGTATACATAATATACATACATATATGCACACATATATATACATATATACACACATATATATATACATATATGCACATATATATATACATATACACACATATTTGCACACATATATATACATATACACACACATATATACATACATACATATATACAGTTGATGATCTGCAAATGGATGCATCCGCAGCAAGTCATCTTGCTCACAACCGAGAGGCCTACAGGAGAGCTGTTAGGGAGGCAAGGGACATGCAAATGAATGAATGAGTATGGATATATTTGTTCTTTTTCTGTGTTCATGATATATGAAGAACTCTTATATAGCATTTAAATCAAAAGGCATTTATGTGTTTCTCAGCTGTTTTGTTAAGTGTCCTGGTCTCACTATATAGATATATATATATATATATATGAACATGTTTATGTATATTCCAGCATCACGCTGGAACGCCTGGAGTAATTTCAACCGAACTTGGCATACATATGACTTACAGTCTAGACAGTGCACAGTGGGGGTTAGATCATCCTTAGGATACCTCTAGGGTTTGGAGTGACACATAAAAATAATTGAAAATGAACGATATTAGTGTCGAATCCACAGTTTTCGGTGTCACTGAGATGAATAGTGACACTCCCGATGCTGTTTAAGTCCAAGTTCAGCCTCCAAAGTCATGGTGGGTCCTAGGGGTGGAGGTGACATGTAGAAATAATCGAAAACAGATATTAGTGTCAAATTCATAGTTTTTTGGGGGGCGTTGAGATGAATAGTGACACTCCTGATGCCGTTTAAGTCCAAGTTCAGCACCCAACAGCATGGGGGCCCTAGGGGTGGGGGTGATGTGCAAAATAATAAAAAACAACTGATATTAGTGTCGAATCCATAGTTTTAAGGGTCGCTGAGATGAACAGTGACACTCCCTATGCCATTTAAGTCCAAGTTCAGCTTCCAACAGCATGGGGGGGGGGGGGGGGGCCCTAGGATGGGGGTGGGATGGGGTGACATAAAAATGAATGTGTGTGTGTATGTTAGAGCATCACGCTGGAACAATTTCAACCAAACTTGACACACATATAACTTACAATCTGGACAGTGCGCCGTTGGGATTAGATCATCCTTAGGATACCCCTATGACCCCTAGGGGTTTGGGGTGACATGTAAAAATAATCGAAAATGAACAATATTAGTGTCGAATCCATAGTTTTCGGGATTGCTGAGATGAATAGTGACACTCCCGATGCTGTTTAAGTCTTAAATGCAGTCTCCAAAGTCATGGTGGGCCCTTGGGGTGGGATGGGGGCGACATGTAAAAATAAACGAAAACGACTGATATTACTGTCGAATCCATAGTTTTCAGGGTCGCTGAAATGAATAGTGGCAGTTGCAAGTTCAGCCTCCATCGGCACGGGGGGAGGGGAAAATGAGAAGTGGTAAAAAATAATATGGACAGAGATTAGTGTTGAATCCATAGTGTTGGGGGTTGCTAAACTGATTGGTGACAGTCCTGATGACAATTAAGCCCATGTTTAGTCGAATAGAAGGAACCATCTAGACTGTAGAACCTTCTAGAAGGTTGTGGAAATGAATAGAACATTGTAGAACCTTCTAGAAGATTGTGAAACTGAATAGACCGCTGCAGAACCTTCTAGAAGACTGTGGAAATGAATAGAACATTGTAGAACCGTCTAGAAGGTTGTGGAAATGAATAGAACTTTGTTGATTGGGATAAATAAATACCCGGGTAATCAGCTAGTTTTATATATATATATATATATATCTCTCTGAACCTTAAGTGCCCAGGGCACATGGGGCTTCCGCAAGGGTTTTCCACAAATGCCTGTCCTTTGCCTTTTTTTCTGCTCTTGCCCAGGTGAGCCCTCTATTGCTCAACATCCTTTCTGTTGTTCTTCTCCATGTCTCTTTTGGTCTACCCTTCCTTCTGTTCCCCTGTGGTGTCCATCTTAGTGCTATTTTTGGTAGTGAGTTGTCAGTCATTTGTAGCACATGTCCCAACCATTACCAGCAGATATATATATATATATTATATATATATATATTATATATATATATTATATATATATAATATATATTCATTCATTCATTCATTTGCATGTCCCTTGTGGAACTTTGCCTCCCAAACAGCACTCCTGTAGGCCTCTCGGTTGTGAGCAAGATGGCCTGCTGCTGTTGCATCCATTTCCAGATCGTCAACGATGTCTTGCAGCCATCTTCGTCTTGGTCTTCCTCTTTTTCTTTTTCCCATTATGTATCCTTCCAATATGGTCTTCTCTAAATTATCATGACGTTTAATGTGTCCAAAATATTTCAGTTTTCTCTCTTTAATCCTCTTCACTAGCCAGCCTTCTTCAATATTAAGCTCTTGTAGTATAGATATATTTGTTCTTTTTTGTGTCCACGATATTTGGAGAACTCTTCTGTAGCATTTACATTCAAAGGCATTTATGTGTTTCTCAGCTGTTTTGTTAAGTGTCCAGGTCTCACAGGCATATGTTGCGATGGGAAAGATGCATGCCCTTAAAAATCTTATTTTTGTGGTTCTGTCTGCTCCTCTCCACAGATTCTTTATTTGTTTTACTTTCTGAAGAGCGATAGATGTCCTCCTTTTAATTTCCCTCATTGTATCTCCATTATTAGTTAGTAGTGATCCAAGATATTCAAAACTCTCCACTTCTTCCAGTTTTTCCTCATTGATACATATTTCAATTACCTTGTTTGTTTTGTCAGTTGTCATCAATTTAGTTTTCTTTGCATTAAGATAGAGGTTCTGTTCTTTGCTGTTCTTGCGGACTGACATAATTAGTTTTTCCATTCCTTTTTGTGTTGTGGACAGCAATACTGTGTCATCAGCATATCTAATCTCTGGTATTTCATAACCTCCAACTGTTATGGCATCGTAATATTCTTTGTCTACATCTTCCCTAACATTCCTCATTATATTTTCAGTATACAAGTTAAATAAGTAGGGTGACAATATGCACCCCTGACGGACCCCTTGTTTTATGTCAAACCAACTTGTTGTTTCACCATTTATTCTTACTGCTGCTTGTTGGTCTAGATACAGCAGTGATGTTAATTGTATCAAATGTGTTGGAAATCCAATTTTTTCCATTATTTCCCAAAGTTTCTGGTGTTGTACACAATCAAATGCCTTTGAGTAGTCTATAAAGGATAAATATAGATTCACATTAAACTCTCTCAGTATTGCTGTCCACAACACAAGAAGGAATGGAAAAACTAATTATGTCAGTCCGCAAGAACAGCGAAGAGCAGAACCTCTATCTTAATGCAAAGAAAACTAAAGTGATGACAACTGACAAAACAGACAAGGCAACTGAAATATGTATCAGTGGGGAAAAACTGGAAGAAGTGGAGAGTTTTGAATATCTTGGATCACTACTAACTAATAATGGAGATACAATGCGGGAAATTAAAAGGAGGACATCTATTGCTCTTCAGAAAGTAAAACAAATAAAGAATCTGTGGAGAGGAGCAGACAGAACCACAAAAATAAGATTTTTAAGGGCATGCATCTTTCCCATCGCAACATATGCCTGTGAGACCTGGACACTTAACAAAACAGCTGAGAAGCACATAAATGCCTTTGAATGTAAATGCTATAGAAGAGTTCTCCAAATATCGTGGACACAAAAAAGAACAAATATATCTATACTACAAGAGCTTAATATTGAAGAAGGCTGGCTAGTAAAGAGGATTAAAGAGAGAAAACTTAAATATTTTGGCCACATTAAACGTCATGATACTTTAGAGAGGACCGTATTGGAAGGATACATGGTGGGAAAAAGAAAAAGAGGAAGACCGAAACGAAGATGGCTGCAGGACATCGTTGATGATCTGGAAATGGATGCAGCAGCAGCAGGCCATCTTGCTCACAACCGAGAGGCCTACAGGAGTGCTGTTTGGGAGGCAAAGTTCCGCAAGGGACAAGCAAAGGAATGAATGAATGAATGAATGAATTAAACTCTCTGCATTTCTCTATTATTAATCTTAGATTGAATATATGATCTCTTGATCCTCTTCCTTGCCTGAAACCAGCTTGGACCATATTGACTTCTTCTTCTATTTTCTTTCGAAGTCTACCCATTATGATTTTTAACAGAATTTTACTGGCATGACTAATCAGGGCAACAGTTCTGTAGTTGGTGCATAATTTCAGGTTACCCTTTTTTGGCAATGGTATGAATACAGTTCTTTTCCATTCTTTTGGCCAAACACCTGAATGCCATATCTTTTTACATAGTGCATGATAGATTGTTGCACACTCCTTTCCTCCTGCTTTAATAAATTCACCTGTTATCTCATCACATCCTGGTGATTTACCATTTTTCAGATTATTGCCCATAAAACTTCTTCCATTGTCGGTATATATATATATAATCACCACTATAGATCTGCAAAAGAGCTTTATAACAATGGCCATTAGTGGCTTAATCATTGTAATCATTGACTGGGGACCTGAAGTGTATCAGATTTGAGACCATGATCAGTGGCTGGATTTCTGGTTAGAGGTTGTTTTGAGATTGGTTTCTGACTTTTTTTTGAAAGGGGGGGGGGGGGGCTTTTTTTTACTATAGTAGAGAAGGAAGTAACACGTTCCTCGTAGTGACAGAATCTCATGAGAAGCTTACATCTCTGGTCTGCTCTGGGAGCAGGTTCATGGAATCCCAATTCCTCTATTTTGATGTGACTCTAGCTCATCAGTTATGCTGTCATTTGACTTCATCTCTGTTTTGTTACTCTGATCCCATTGCCTCTATTTTGCTAATATCTTAGTATCATCTCCTCTATTTTGCTAATATCATCATCTCCTCTATTTTGTTAATTTCTTATCATCATCTCCTCTATTTTGCTACTATCTTATCATCATCTTCTCTGTTTTGCTTTCTTTTCATCATCTCCTCTATTTTGCTACTATCTTATCATCATCTCCTCTATTTTGCTAATATCTTAGTATCATCTCCTCTATTTTGCTAATATCATCATCTCCTCTATTTTGTTAATTTCTTATCATCATCTCCTCTATTTTGCTACTATCTTATCATCTCCTCTGTTTTGCTTTCTTTTCATCATCTCCTCTATTTTGCTACTGTCTTATTATCATGCTGCTGTCTGATCTCATCTCTATTTTGCTACTGTCTGATCTATCTCCTCTATTTTGCTAATTTCTTATCATCATCTCTTCTATTTTGCTACTGTCTGATCATCATCTCTTCTATTTTGCCACTGTCTGATCATCATCTTTTCTATTTTACTGCAGTCTGATCTCATCTCCTCTATTTTGCTAATGTCTGATCATCATCTCCTCTGTTTTGCTGCCATCTTATCATCATCTCCTCTGTTTTGCTACTGTCTTATCATCATCTCCTCTATTTTGCTAATGTCTTATCATCATCTCTATTTTGCTACTGCTTGATTGTCATCTCTATTTTGCTACTGTTTGATTGTCATCTCCTTTATTTTGTTGCAGTCTATCATCATCTCCTCTATTTTGCTAATATCTTATCATCATCTCCTCTATTTTGATACTGTCTGATCATCATCTCCTTTATTTTCCTACTGTCTTATCGTCATCTCCTCTATTTTGCTAATTTCTTATCATCATTTCCTCTATTATACCATCTGACCTAATCTCCATTTTCCTAGTCTGACACCATTTCATCTAATTTGCTACTTATTTCATCTCCTCTGTTTTGCTGCTGACTCCTATATTTTGCTACTGTCTGAGTCCATCTCCTCTATTTTGCTACCAGCTCATCATCGTCATGTGCCTTCTCTAGTACAAAAGTTGGCGGTAATGTTCCCTCTTTTTGATGGTGCACTCAGCCAGGCTGTATCCTGTCCATTCTCGTATGTTATCTTTCCATCTACATATCTGTCTGCCTCTTGTTCTTTTTTCTTCTACCTTTCCTTCCAGTATGGTCTTTAGTACATAGCTATGTCTTTTGGCATGGGTAAAGTATTTTATTTTCCTCATCCTTATTTCTTTGATAAATTCATATTGCATTTTGAGCTGTTCTAAAACTTGTGTGTATGTTCTTTTCATTCTCCATGTTATATGATCTAGTTTTCTGTAGAACCACATCTCTGCTGCATTTATCTTTCTTTCCATCTTTTTGCTTAGAGCCCATGTTTTTTTTTCTCCATAGAGTAAAATGAGTAGATCTAACTGCTTACAAACCCTAATTGTTTTTTATGAGCAGATTCCTGGATAACAGCGCTGTCTTCTGGTGTAGAATGTATGTTTTGGAGGTGTGCTGCGACAGAAATTTGCATTACCAAATGTGCCACAGTCTGAAATAGTTTGGGAGTCACTGCTGCAGACAATGAAGATCGCTCAAGACGGGTGCTAGGCTATTTTACACCTTACTAGGCAATGCTAACTAATCTTTTTGAAACTGTACCCTTCAAAAGTCTGCTCCTCTGTGAGCTACTAATTACTTATCCTCTATTTTGCCAATGACTGACTTAATCGCCTCTGTTTTATCAATGACTGACTTAATCTCCTCTATTTTGCTACTGACTGATTTTATCTCCTCTATTTTGCCAATGACTGACTTAATCCCCTCTATTTTGCCAATGACTGACTTTATCTCCTCTATTTTGTCAATGGCTGACTTAATCTCCTCTGTTTTGCCAATGGCTGACTTAATCTCCTCTATTTTGCTAATGACTGACTTAATGTCCCCCATTATGCTAATATCTTCACTGCCAACTCCTGCATCAACACACAAGAATTACATGCCCTCCGTTTGTGATGTGGAATTGAGTTGCTGGGCGAACCACACAAGTTGCTTGTATTCAAATACACGGTGTCTTTATAGTTAATAAATACATGATAGCAAAATGACTTAATAGTAGAAGGAATGAAACATGTAAAAAATGTATTCCAAAATTAGATTACTGCTAAGTCGAAGAACATTTTTAAGTAATTACATGAGCGCAGCAGGTGAGGAAATTTCGATTAGAAAATAAATAAACCAGACAATTTATCTTTTCATATACAACAAGGTAAAATGTAGGATAAAATCTGCAGCGCGCAAAAACGGATCGGAAACAAAATTAACGTATACAGTTTATGCCATTTTAAACAGAAATTCCACAGCCTAGGGCACCCGACCACACTTGGTAGTGCACATTTCTGTCGCGGCACACCTCTTGTGTTCTGCTGGACACTCATACAGTTCACCGTATATTCTTTAGCATTTCAAAGTTTGTCCATTACATTGATTATATACAGAAGTTAAAGATATGAGTTGTGAACCAGCATTGTCGCATACTGTCAAAACATAAGTGCTCTGGTGCCCAGTCAGTTAACCAGAAACTACCAACTAGTGTCGCCATCAGCACGAACTCCGTAGCTAAGGGCGCCATTCCTCTTCCTTCCAAGAGTGTTAACCCTGGTACCCATTTTTTCTTGAGACTTGGCGAAAAATACAATCTGGCCCTACCAAAAGCAAAAATATTAACACCACGTGTCCACCTCGTGCAATGAAACGCACCTGAAGTCAAGCAGGCAAAGACTGCATCAGACTTTTAATAGAAACAATAAGAATCGCATCACATTCAGTTTATAATGTGCGTCTTTTATTTGTTAATTGGTATTCAGAATAGCTGAGGATGTTTCGCATTAAAAATACACGGGCAGTTTCAACTCTTCCCTTGCCGCAGAAAAAAAAACGCGGACCTTCCCACCTGTGCCACACAAAAAGCGTGGGTCTTTATAAGTACAGGGGATAATTGTAAACGTGAATGTAACAAATTATTTCCACGTTTAAAAGTATACGTATTATGCATCAAAATACCTGTGAATGTAAGAATTCATAAATGAAGAGTTTTTTGTTTTTTTTTAAGTATGCAGTGTGATGATTTTCGCTGATATTTGTATACTACTGTCCCGGCGATGTCTAGAACTACACTTTGTAGACTACTTACCATCGATGTCTAGATCGACTTGTCAATGTATCTGAACTCGTCGTGTGATGATATGTAGCATACATGTCTGAAATAACATTCTAACTACTTCTCCAGTCCACTTAATAGTCTAGATCTACTTGGGGTACATTCATGAACAGTGGTCTAGTCGCAAGGGGACATGTTTGCCCCTGAAGTCACACAAAAGTTGAATATTTTCGATCAAAACATCGCTTTCAAAATGGCGACAAGGGTCACTAGACATGCGCACTAAACTGTTTACAATTTAAAAATTACACCAGTTTTTACATTGAAACAAACCAAACCTCGCTATGTCGAGGTTGGCACATATTTCACTAACCAGAAGTCCTCGCTATATTGAGGATGGCAAGAGAAGAGTCAAAATCAACAACTGATTGGCTGGTAAAAACAAGGCAGTTGCCATAGCGACACTACGCATTTCCTGTAGCAACCAGTAAAGTGTTATCCTGTCAACTGCTAATTCACAGTCCATTTTGTTCAGTTGTGCACGAGTAGCTACCGAGTAAACATAGACCATGTAATAGCAATTGCCGCCTGCTGTGTAGTTCGTGAGTTTTCTGCAAAAAGAAGGACACGGTCCCGTTGAGGTTCATCCTCGATTAACACAATCGTGAGTAAAGCGATCACGTTATGAGCGACAGTTCTGTGAGGTATTAGTTCAGGAAATTCAGTGATGGGCGCATAAATGTGCATGACAAGCAAGGACAAGAACGGCACTCAGGTGTGACTAATGAACTCATTTAAAAACTCCACAGCCATGCGTGAAATATGCGTTTCATGATTTTAGATATTCCTGATGAATTTCCTCAAATTTCCGGGACTAGTCTGTTTCGAAATGTTACAGAGAAATTGGGTTATCATGCTTTCTGTGCACGGTATGCACCAAAATAAGTAACTTAGGAGGTCACACCTAAATACTTCATAGGCGCTGGTAGGACATCAAATATTGAAATCAGGGACATTCCCTTACCATCACTGCTAGATGGTACAAATGACTGGGATGTGATAGCGGACCTTCCAGGAAGAAGAGAATATCCGACTGTCATCAAGAACACAGGAATGCGACCGGACATTGTAGTGTACTCCACAGAAAAACAGGAATTAATAATGATCGAGCTTACGGTCCCGTACGAAACTAGAATAGAGGAACAGCATTTATTCAAATTTGAGAAGTACAATGATCTGGTCAAGCAACTGAGGCAGGGGGCAGGAATCAGGGCAAAAGTGATAGCTGTAGCTTCCTCTGATGATCTGAAGGAGTTGTGTTGCTGTTCCACTCTCTACAGTAGAGAGTTTCCTGCATAACTGACGTTCACAAAATAAAAAAAAATTGACTCAGCTTTTGAAGTTCCTTCTGGCTATCAGGAAAAATGAGAAACATTTCTCGAAAGAAGCTTGACTGAGGACGAAACATGGATTCAGTTCGTGAATGCAGATACAAAGGAACCGTCCAAACAGTGGATGCACATTCAATCTCCAAACAAGCCCGGGAAGTTCAAACAAACACTTCTGAACCGAAAAATGATGAGTAAAGTGAGTGTTCTGAGACCGCTGAGTATTTTTTTTTACGGGATACATACCACCAGAGACTACAATAACGTTAGTCAGAAGTTTACTGTGAAACACTAAATACGCTTCGGACAATCGATACAAAATAAAAGGCGCAGAATGCTCATCAAGGGCCTACGTTCTCCTGCGCACCAACCCACGGCCCCATATTGTGGCTCGCACAAAGACTACCTGAGCAATTCAACAGGGAGATTTTCTACTATCTCCCCACCCCACCCCAACCCCAAACCACCATCACCCCCCCCCCCCCCCCGACACAGAGTCAGGACTTGGCGCTAAGCGAATACCATTTCTTCAGCATGACAAAGGCTGATTGACTGCCAAGCGCTTTAGAACCAACGACTAGCTCCTGGATGGAGTATTACATGGGAATGTAATATAATTATGTATTTATGTTTTGTACGCAATAAATAAGAAAGAAAGGCCTTACTTTGAACATCAAACAGACAGAGACTATGGTTATATCTAAGAAACAGAATCCACCAGCATGCAGTATTCAATTAAACGGAACTATTCTAAAGCAGGTGCAGAAATTCAAATACCTTGGAGCAGTAATAACTTCAGATGGGAAATGTAGAACAGAAATTAGGAACAGAATAGGCCAAGCAAAGATTGCATTTCAGAGAATGAGAAACATATTAGCTAACACATCTTTATCAATGAATGTTAGAAAACGAGTCCTAAAATGTTATATTGAATCTATCTTGTTATATGGAAGTGAATCATGGAAAATAGGCAAGTCTGCACAAAAATCACTGGAAGCAGCAGAAATGTGGTTTATTAGAAGAATGTTGCGAATCCCCTGGACAGCAAAAATAACTAATGAAGAATGTAGGAGAAGAGCTGAAGAGACAAAAAACCTCGTCAAAAACGATAAGAGAGAGACAATGTACTTTCATAGGACATGCAATGAGAAAAGGGGGCATTGAAAATATTATAACAACAGGAAAAATAGAAGGAAGAAGATCAAGAGGAAGACCAAGAGAAATGATACTGGACAGTCTGACGGGATGGTGTGAGAGGAGATCACCAACTGAACTGATGGCCTGCATGAAGGATCGGATACTCTGGAGAAGCATAATAGCCAACGGCAGTCGGCACGGCACATGCTGATGATGATGACGCAATAAAGTTTTTTTCTCCGTATGTTTGACTTTTTTTAACCAGCCAGTTGGGGTTTGATTTTGGAATGAGTCTCGTATTTTCACATTTATAGCGAGTTGGTAGTCCTGTGTTCTTGAATTTACTATTTGTATTCAGCAGCTTTGCTAGTAAAGAAGATTAAACAGAGAGAACTTAAATATTTTGGACGTATTAAACGCCATGTGAATTTAGAGAAGACAGTCTTGGAAGGGTACATAATGGGGAAAAGAAAGAGAGGAAGATCTAGGCGAAGATGGCTGCAAGAAATCGTTGATAATCTGCAAATGATAATCAGCAGCAGGACATCTTGCTCACGACAGAGAGGCCTACGGGAGAGCTGTTAGGGAGGCAAAGTTCGGCAAGGGAGATGCAAATGACTGACTGATTGAACTCACTACTTTGTGGGGAGAGAGTTATTTTTGGTATTAATCAACCTTTAATCTCGTAAGCACTAAGCTACTCGTATTAGTTACATTAGGAAGGAAGGACATCATCCATGCACTCTTGACACATCCACATGTGCTCCAAGCTTTTATTCAGTATCTCCTTTAGAGTACAGTAACTGATTACGCCCATTCTTTGTTGTTTGACCATTCGTCTGAAGCTCTTGATGAATCGTTCACTTTTTTCACTAATCCTAAAATTCACCCCCAACTCATTCATTCTTGACAAAGACGCTGATTCAGATGTCATTGAAATCCTTTGTTTGGCTAGCTTCTCTTTACAGCACTGACGATGTCTGGACCTTCCATTGCCTGGCCATGACAGCTGAGTCGGCCAACTGATCTGCTCTTTCATTACCCTGACACATGCATGGCCTGTTATAAATGTGAGGGTAAGTCGAAGCACCATGAAATAAAACACTAAAATGTTACCAAGAATAACAATTAATGAAGTACAGATCAGGCTGAGTAGTATTTAGATAGCTGGAGAGTTTGGACGCCAGCCAAACATAAACAAAATTATTGGGCGTGTTACATGGGGGGGGGGGGGTTCCCTTCAGCATCAGCATCAAGTATCTTCTTCTTCTTCGTTCAAGTTCTTGATTATGCTATAAAGAAGCCTAGTCACCAGAATGAAGTTCACAGTCTTTTCCCAGGCTCTCCCGACAACACCACAGCTTTCCCCGTAGGTAAAGGGCCCCATGGATATGTTTAGCTTCGTAGATCCCTAAAGTTTGGCACTCTTGGGGAAAAGTACCATCCCAAATGATTGGGAAAGGGTGGTTATACCCTTCATAGATCTCGATTCGTAATCTTCTTCCCTTGTTTCTCTTCCTATTTATCTTTTCTGTCGTCTTAATGTTTTAAAGCAAGCCTCTTTTCTTCGCTGCTGACTTTTGGACTTCACTTTTGAATAAAAAGCACACAGACAGCTGTTTACTAAATGGTTTCTCTAGCAGGCACACATTAACAGGAACAGTTGTAATACACATGGCGGGCAGTTTGTTCAAGGCACTCTGTATGGGAGTGTCAACATCCTCAGACTGAACACTGCTTTCTTCATCAGCGCTGCTCCTCAACACACGACGGGGCTACGTTTAGATGAAGCACATCGCAAGTTTAAAATAAAGTAGAATATGAATAAATATTATAAGTACATAGGTAAATGTACTACTGTCATTGAATAAGTATATAGGTAAATACATAGTAAGTACATAGGTAAATGTACTACTGTCATTGAATAAGTATATAGGTAAATACATAGTAAGTACATAGGTAAATGTACTACTGTCACTGAATAAGTATATAGGTAAATACATAGTAAGTACATAGGTAAATGTACTACTGTCACTGAATAAGTATATAGGTAAATACATAGTAAGTACATAGGTAAATGTACTACTGTCATTGAATAAGTATATAAACACATTTACTGCAGCTAACTAAATAAATATCAGTTAAAAGTAAGCAACAAAATAAAATAATAAACAATAAAAATACAAGTTTGTCCTAACAATAAGTGTAAAATGTTGTCGTATCATCGTATAGGGAAATAGCGTAAATCGAATCATCATAAGTCGATGAGCATTTGTGTCTATTTTAGATGGCGTCTGGAAATGCCCAGGAGAACAGAAAATTTATCTTCTCTACGTCTCACGGTTTACTCAAAATATCCCGCAGGACGGAATGAACTGCGCTGTGATGAACCGATGCAACTAGTTCAACAACGCATTCTCCTAGAGCTAAAATGTGTGCACTAAAGGTCCTAAAACATATCCATTGCCTGTTCGGTATATTTTATTTTCCATCATATGGTTTCTACGCACTGCTCGTCCGCCTAGTTCATTTACGTTTAATCCCCCGGTTTCTACACTTTCCATCATAGGGTTTCTACGCATCGATTGTCTGTCTAGTCTAATATGCTCTTCGCCTTCTGATTTCTACGCAACGAATGTCTTATCATCTCATTGTTCACTCCATCACCTTGTTTCTACGCACTCAGTTGTACGTTCTATCACCTGGTGTTCCAGTAGACATTTTTTTTTTTTTTACGGAGCCACCTCTTTTTAATCGTTGATGATGAAATATATATATTTCATACACATCGTTGTTTTTCTGGATGTTCTGTGGACAACTGATTCACCTGGCCAGTGAAATCATGACCTGCCCATCAGCACTACCTCTCATCTCGCCCCCACAGTTCCTGTGGCGTTTGCACTTAGTTGCCTGGTTAGACAGCCTACAAATTCTAGGTTTCCTAAGGAGTTCTGCTACAACCTTTTTTTCCCCCTCCTCTGCTGATGTAGCATATCTCTGTTTCCATGAAGCGCCACATGAAAATGAGGTAGAATCCTGGCCGACTATATTTTGCCAGCCCTGGACATTACACCTCTTGTTCCCTCAAATTTGTTAGAGATAAAAATCACGCCCGCAAGCCGAGTCCCACCGAGAACTCACGAACTTGCTTTCGTGTCGTTGATTGACAGCAAGTGTCCATTCATTTCAATAGCGCAAATACCCTTAAAAGGAGAAGGGGCAGTCCGTACTCTCTTTCTTGTATTAAAAAACAGGTAATTCACTCGTATGAAAGTCGCCTGTGAGATTTAAGGCTGACACATTTCGAACACAGATAGTGAAAGAACAGTAGTAGTTGAAGGAGCGGTAATTGATTGAAGGGCTGAAAAAAAATAAAAATAAAAAAAAACCGCAGACAAGCCCCGTCCCGAATGAAGCTGAGTGACGTCATTACACTCTCTGGAACTCTGTACTCATCCGCAGTAGATAACCATTTCTAATGTGTCTAAGAAATCGATGATAAGTAAATTTTGCCATTTATTTTGTTTTGTAATGATTTAAAATGATATAAATATTATTTACTAATTTAATGAGTCGAATTTTGTTGCTTAAGCTAAAAAGGTAAACATGATTAAATTTTGTATCGGACGTGTGCACCTGTTACGCCGGAGTAATCAGTCAAGTAAACTACTTTCGTGTCTAACTTTTGCCAACTGTGTTCCCAATTCAAGCAAGAAGATTGAGGAAAATAACGTTGCTGTTTTCGTTCATCGGTGAGTTTTGTGCTTAATAAAGTTGTGGAGGAATTCAAGCACTTCATTTTCGTGGTGGCTGCGCTAGGATTTACCTAACCAAAAATGTCTCAAGATCGGACTGGGCCGATCATTCACGTTCGTGAGAACAGCGACACAGAGCTAGAAGCTCTCTTCAACATTGCCATGAACCCGTCGCTGGCCACAGAAACAAATAAATCTGTGCCGCTGCGAATGCGGAATCTTCCCGCATCATTTTTTCGTCCACCAGAACCCCCGAAACAGATGGGGGTAGGTAAAGACAATCCCGCCGACGCACCCGTTTTCCACGGGGCAGTTAATCCATCTATGAACGTAGCACACATGAGGGCTCATTCGTCCCCGGCCAGTTTACAACAGACCCTGAGCGCAGCCCCTCCACCACCTCCCACATCACACGTCCGACAACACAGCTACGACGCCCTGGATGAGCAACCTCTACCAGCGGGATGGGATATGGCCAAAACTCCGCAGGGTCAGAGGTATTACTTGAAGTAAGTCACAACAAAATACATTATATAATTCATGTTACAGCCATAGTTGTAAACAGGCAGAAGGTTATCTGCGCAAGAAAGGAAAGAAAAAAAACGGTCGCCATTTTGGCCAGACCAGCTAATTGAAATATCCCAACCTCTTTATAAAACTACATCTTTTAGGCTCATTTCTCACTGACACAAGCCCACGTCACTTATTCTTCTTTCTTTAGGTAGCGGACAGCGAAAGTCAGCAGATGTCCAGACACAACAAGTAGTCCACGTGAAATTCTCCTCTCACCTATCATGACCTACTTTATATGTGCTAGCACCTGCAAATGAATCTGGAATTATTTCAGCGTTCTCTATCAAACCCCCTCCTGCCCACAACACACAGATTCAGCATAAGCGTCACTTCACAAAATGGACCGGCATATGGTACAAAGGTCTTTGTAATAGTGCCTTAGGAAGTTTTAAGTTCAATGAGGAATCGGATTAAAAAAAGATATTGATTTGAATCCTTTCCTATTCATTAAATATAGTTGCATCTTTATTTTTCCATCCACCCCCCCCCCAACCAATTAGACGTAACTTTCCACTTTATATTTTGAAATCTTTAATACATGAATTGATTCTTCTTCACATGCCATGGAACTGCGAACTGGTGTTATTTGCAGCTGATGTGGTAAAGATGTTGGGGCACAGCATCATGTTGGTCATGGGGTCTGTTTTTCCAGTCCCTGATTTTTTTTTTTTTTCCAGTCCTTGATTTTTTTTTTTCCAGTCCTTGATTTAGCATCATGCTAGCCTAGGAGTGGGTTATGGTGGCTATTTTTCCAGTCCCTGATTTAGGAAAAAAAATGGATGCATCATATAAAGTGAAAAGTTACATGTAAAGGGGGGGGGTGGAAAATAAAGATGCAACTAAATTTAATGAATAGGAAAGGATTCAAATCAATGTGTTTTTAAATCTGATTTTCAAAAATCTGATTCTGCAAATGGATACGTCAGCAGCAGGGCATCTTGCTTATAACCGAGAGGCCCACGGGAGAGCTGTTAGGGAGTCAGAGTTCCGTGGGGGACTGACTGACTGATTTAGCAGACTCTACGGGACAGTGGTGATCTCTGCCCATTTAGCAAGACTAGGCTTGTTAACTGTGGGTACCAGCGGAGAGGTAAGACAGGGTCATGGTTGACTGTGTTTGCCAGTCTGATGCCAGAATGTCAGTTTTGGGTTGCTGATTGCCAGATCATACAGTGTCTTCGCTCTCACTTGAACTAATAACTTGTATTATTTTTTTTTTTCTACAGCATATAATTACTATTACATTTTTTTTTGTTGAAATGACCATTTCTCTAATAAAACTTTTGATAATGTATCTGAAATGGCCACTTTTCTAATACAGTTTAAAAATATTTTTGTTATTTTGTCTTTTTTTTTCATTTGTCAAAGAAAATTTGGACACATGTTTTTGAAATGGCAATTTATCTCTTGTAATCTTTTTGAAGCATAATAAACTGGTTAGTACCTCATCCAGTCATGGGAAAGTTGACTGTATCTTAACTGGGCAGCTGTTGATCCTGTTTTAAACAAATGTATGCTCTTTTGTGGACTACAGAAGTTGTATTGTAAACATCTTGTTTTCCTTTGTAAACCATTTAATGAATCTTGCATATTTTTACAATGACAATTCACACCCAGGTCTGTCAGAGCACTGCTGACATTTGGTTTTCTTCAGTCATTACTGGTTCTGATTTACCACACTTTGTACTGCTTTATGAGGATAAATGGCTGAATAGGCTTCTTGTTGATGGGTAGTCAGTGCCACATCCTGTGCAGTTTGAATGTGTGGATGGATTTGATAGCATACACTCCAATAGTGTTGAATGTCCAGTATATGCTAAGCTTTGCAACCAGATCTGTCAACAGGGTGCAGATTGGCTAGGAGCTACAGGACTGCCATGAGAACATGAAGAAAACTGATGACTCCATCCTGGAAGCAGGGCACCGGTTTAAAATAATCAGAAGCAGAGATCGAAAAAGATCGACTACGCCTGGAGACTGATAGAAGAAACAGACTGGGATAGACATAAATAGCCCTTGTTGATGACCTGTGCCCCAGATAGGGGGTGAGGACGGTGAGGAAGGAATGAAACAATACCATACAACATTCTGCAAGCCTGCAGAGACTCAAGAATGAAACAATACCATACAACATTCTGCAAGCCTGCAGAGACTCAAGATTGAAACATTACCATACAACATTCTGCAAGCCTGCAGAGACTCAAGAATGAAACAATACCATACAACATTCTGCAAGCCTGCAGAGACTCAAGAATGAAACAGTACCATACAACATTCTGCAAGCCTGCAGAGACTCAAGAATGAAACAATACCATACAACATTCTGCAAGCCTGCAGAGACTCAAGAATGAAACATTACCATACAACATTCTGCAAGCCTGCAGAGACTCAAGAATGAAACAGTACCATACAACATTCTGCAAGCCTGCAGAGACTCAAGAATGAAACAATACCATACAACATTCTGCAAGCCTGCAGAGACTCAAGAATGAAACAATACCATACAACATTCTGCAAGCCTGCAGAGACTCAAGAATGAAACAATACCATACAACATTCTGCAAGCCTGCAGAGACTCAAGAACAAAATTTCACCCCCATAAACTGAAATGTAATAGAAAAGTGTGAAGCACATGTGATGAATTTCTGCTGGCTGTTAAGTAGCTGAACTCATCTCTTTGTAAAAAATAGCTAAACTTATGAACTGAAAGCAAGAAAAGAAAGACCTAGCGCTTAAGCAACGGGAAACTGGAACTAGCTTGTGTACCCCATGATTATGTTTATTCATTGAGTAGCAAGAGTATTCTCTGTCCTTCATTTGCATGTTTAGTAGTGTCCACCGAATGTGTGCCATAGCAAGCTGCTTCTGACATTCATTGTCAGTGTAAGTAGTGTCAGTCACCCTTTAACACATTTCATTATCATGAATGTGAAAGTGTGATAGGCTAGCTGTTCTTCCAGATTATGTTCAGGATTCTTTCATGAAAAGTGTTCCATATTATTGATGTGTACTTCAAGTAGAGTATTGTCATGTGGCGGTGGATAACTTGGTTTCTCTTCCGTGTTTTATAAGGTGTAGTTTTTAATGCACTTTAAAATGTAAAAATAAAATATAAACAGAAAAATAGTTTGATTGGAATGTGAATAAGCAAGCTGTATTTCTATGAATATTGTGCTCACTCATAAATTTAGCAGGTAGAATCCACAGAATAGTGACTTTTGTTGTGTCCTCTAATGAAGTTAACTCTTATCCTGTCTAACACACACACCCCCCCCCCCCCCCCCCCCCCCCCCCCAGACCATACAAGCAACTTTATAATAAACATATCTTTCATTTTTGTTTAAACTGGAAAATGACATAAATGTCCATGTTTAGTCAATGTTGTATGAAACTGTAAATGTACAGAAATTGGGATAAAATGGAATAGGTGCCTCTTTTTTTCCTTCAATTATTATAGGGATCACAATAAGGAAAAAGCTAAATAAAGTTTGTTAAAAAATCTGTTAACAGAACATATTTACAACACAAAATATGCATAAAGTTTCTCAGGTGAGATGAAATTACAGTCTTATTAAAAAAAATACAGTAAAGATTAGAATGCTGTTAGTACAGGTAACATGAGGAGAGAAAGGCATTTTGAAAATTAGCTTCATCTAATTAATCAGTGCAGGAATGTCTACTGACAGATAACTATGCTGTAAGTGATGGATAGTTTAAGTAGGGCCTCATGCCAACATTCCAGTGATCAGTATAAACTGTCAGAATGAAGATGAAAATCATTTTATACTTTCATTTTTTAAAAAAAATTTACTTTTTCTTTTTGACTTGTCTATTATAAAAGAAATGATTGTATAACTCATTTATCAGTGAAACAATGCCAGTTAAGAGTTAAAAAAAAATTGATTGCTCTTTACAACAAAAGGCCTCAGCATTAATTTTGTCACATAGTTTTTCATGCTTAACATGTAAAGTTGTGGCATTTTAAGATATCTTATTGTGCAGTAGTTGATATTTTTCTAATGACCAGTTAAAAGATGTAGCAGATGAGTAATTTGCACACACATCATCATCATTTCATTAGATTTATAAATTCTGTAGCTATGATTCACATCAGGGAAGCAGGTGACTCCCTGAAGAGGAATTTCACTGCTGTAAAAGAATGTATGATGGTGAAAGTCCTTTTTAGATGGCGGATTAATATAGGGGCATCCAACTGATGGCCCACACGATGCCTGCAATGTTATTAAAAAATAGTTAATAAAAATGCATAAAAACATTTTTCAGTTTAAATTTACCTCATGGCTGTTACTTTTTTCTCATTTTTATGTAAGTTGGCAAAAATTAGTTGATTTAAATACAGCCACCACTGGATTTCCACATGAGGTCACTGAAGTTTAACACCCGAGATTTAATAAACATTTGGGGTAGTCTGGATTGAAAAGAGAGGACTGGGACTTAGGATGTTGAGAACCAGTGGTCTACAGGTTTATGATTTTGATAATGGCCCCACAAGGTTCCCAAACTGAAATTCTGACTAGAGCAGTATAGCATTAATAAGATTAATACCTGTATTGAGAAACAGATATGTAACTGTGGCAAAGGAATAAGCAGTTTATTTCTGAAAGAATTAGTTCTTAAAAATCCTGTAATCCTGTGAATTCTGAATGCCAAATATTTTAATCAGAACAAAGAATTCAAACAGCATAAATGAGAAATCTAAAGAGAATGATTTGCTTATGAAACAGCGACAGTTGAACAAGTGGAATGTGTAGATGGTTGCAGTGAAACTGGTGCTGTGGAGTAGATGGGAGTGTTTGGTGCAGTTTTACAATAAGTTAGGAAGGTTAAAACAGAAACTGTAGGAAAGGAGAGAAAATGAAATTCCAAACAGAACTAATTTTGTCATGCCTTTATCATATGTCTTTTCTGTTGTCCATGATGAGGGCATTTTGTAGAAATTTTGTGTGTGTTTTCTCTGTCCTATCATTTCCTCCCTCATTTCATCTTTCTATCCTTTTATGACACTGGACCATACATTTTCATGTACCTATAGTGGAGGAGCAGCTTTGAAAGTCATGAATATTTTTACTCTAAGGAGTTCTGTTACCAAGCATGTTCACACCTATAAAGATTAATGTTAATCATCCTCAAATTAAAAAAAAAAAGAGAAATAAATCTTCATAAACCTTTGAATGTGATAGGCAAGAAGTAATAAAGATAAATAAAGAGATCAGAGGGTTAGAATTTTTATATAGCTTTAAATTTTCCTTTTTTTTTTTTTAAAGGAAAATAATTTAGATTTGAGCATCGTTAAAGTGGGAGACACAAAAAAAATATTAAGGAGCAAATGAATTTGATTTAGCAATTAGTCAATGGGGTTACCTTATTATGTCACTGTAAATATCTTTATAGACTTGTAATCTCGGCATGCTGTTATTGTAGATGGAAATGTTGAAGTTAAGTTGAGTGGAAGTGGGATCCTAAGAGTGGTATTTAATTTCTTTTGACTTTTGCTTGGTGTTGGTATATAAATGGTGTTCTTTGTAATATTTTATCATTTATATTTTTCCTTTAGTTACTGGTGGCCAGGTTAACTGAGTGGTTAGTTGCTCGGTTTACTTATCTGGTAGTACTGGTTTCAGTCCTAGCCTAAAAAAAATGGGTACCAGAGAAATCTGAGAAGGTAAATGCAGCCATGTGTGATACCGACCACATCACACTTTCATGTGTTTGAAGGTCAGGGAAGAAATGACCCCAACACCATAGCCCCAATATGCCTTAATGGCATGGAAACGGGAATTTTATTTATTTATTTTTTTTAACCTTAGTCACTGGCTGAAGTATTTAAAATAAATATCTACATTCATGTTTTAGTTATGAAACATGTTAAGAGTCATTAGTTTGTAGTGCTCTGGGTAGAATGTTTGAAGGGCTTTGTATTGAGAAGTGGGACCCACTTCTTTCACATAAGCAGGGCATCCATAAATCACAGTGTTATCATTCTTGTTGGTTTTATTGTCCACACACCACACCCCTTTGCTTTTATGCAGGGCTTTCTCAAACATTGGCAGCATTAAAACTTGCATTTATGGTAGACTTATATTCATGAAGCTCACAAATACATATTGATATTGCACTGTTAACAGATCAGATTTTCTTCAAATGTGTGAGCCCCTCACCTTTTTCCTCCAAGTCACTCCTTGTCCCTGCTGTCACCAGTGGGATGTGTGTTCACATCAAACACTGAAGTGGCCATCCTCTCTCTCAGTGCCAGTTGGTGTTTGTTTGATGAAAGTGCTTTGGTCTTCCAATGCCAGCTTTCAACTGACAGTGACATGCCTTTTTTTTTTTTTCTAGGTGAGACCAGTAGATTTTGGTGGGCTCTGCTTTAAGGAAAACATTACTCTTTACACATGGGAAATAAACTCTACTTGCTGCATCTTTGTAAAGCTGCACATAGTAACTGTAGATTGGATGAAACCAAAAGGGTTTATTCTGAAAGAATTGTTTTGTGCATAGACAACTGTTGGACAACATTGGAAATTTTAACTGGCAACTTTACTGAGCTTTTAAAATGTAAACATTAAAAGGACTTGTTATTTTTCAACTTGAACTTTCTCCCAGCACTGTGTTGTCCATGTCAGACAAGGACACTAAGAGCTAAATTAAAAGGTAAATTATCATGACAGAGATGAGATGTTTGAAGAGAATACTTAATGTAACAAAAAGAGACAGAATGAGAAATGATACCATCAGAGCAAGAGTTGGAGTAACACCAGTATTACACTGTGCCCATAAACAAGTCAAATGGTTTGGCCATTTCATGTGATTACCACGAGACAATATAACACAGAAAACATTTCCGCTAAAAATTGTAGGAAACAGAGAGAGGTTGCCCATGCAAGAGATGGAGGGAGGAAATTACAGAAACCTTAAATATCGTATTATATCAAGCAAATCTTAGAGCCCTGTTAAGACATCTGTTTGAAACCACAGCACTGAAGGTTGGGTTAGGAAGGAGACAGGACAGGATGACACAGTTAATTTTTTTCAATATTTATCTCTCTCTCTCTGAACCTTAAGTGCCCAGGGCACATGGGGCTTCCGCAAGGGTTTTCCACAAATGCCTGTCCTTCACCTTTTTTTCTGCTCTTGCCCAGGTGAGCCCTCTATTGCTCAACATCCTTTCTGTTGTTCTTCTCCATGTCTCTTTTGGTCTACCCTTACTTCTGCTCCCCTGTGGTGTCCATCTTAGTGCTATTTTTGGTAGTGAGTTGTCAGTCATTCGGAGCACATGTCCCAACCATCGCCAGCGTCTTTCCTCAATAATTGTTGTCAGTGGTTTCATCTGCATTTCTGCTAATAAGATGTTATTCCTTATGGTGTTTGGCCAAAATATTTTTCTAATTCTTCGTAAACATTTAGTCTGGAAAGAATTCAACTTGTTTTCTATGGTTTTGGTGATTTTCCAGCATTCACTTTCATAGAGTAGTACACTTAGAACATTACTCTTAAATATCCTGATTTTCATATTTATGCTTAGTTTTTTTTATTTCCATATAGTCTGCAGCATTGCAAAAAGCCTGGTTTGCTCTAGTAAGTCTGCTGTTGATGTCCTCTGTGCTGTCTCCATTTTCTACTACTCTGCGGCCAAGATAAATAATGTTGGTGATAGTACACATCCCTGTTTCACTCCTGTTTGTACCCTAAAGCTGCTGGAGGTATGTTCTCCACAGATAACTTTGCACTGAAAACCCTCGTATAGGGCTTTGATTACATTAACTATTTTATGGGGGAGGCCATGCCATCTTAGGATTTTCCACAGTGCATCTCTGTTGACACTGTCAAAAGCTTTCTCAAAATCTATGAATAATGCATATGTTGTGCTATGCCACTCATTTGCCTGTTCTAATATTTGTCTAAGTACAAATATGTGGTCTATGCATGATCTTCCTTTCCTAAATCCTGCCTGCTCTTTCCGAAGTTTTTCTTCAAGTGTTGGTACAATTCTGTTGATGATTATTCTGCAAAATACTTTACTGGTGAGTGGCAGTAGGGTAATGCCTCTCCAGTTCCCGCAATCTCTGAGGTCACCCTTCTTTGGTAGTTTTAATATAAGCCCAGTTTTCCACTCCTCTGGGCACGTCGAGGTCTTCCGGTGAGAAAGTCCAACCCTAGACTAAACTGGTGCAATGAAAACCACGGTGTCACGCAATCCCGCTTCTGAGACCCACCAAGAATACAGGCTAAAGCCCTGTGATACTCTGAACCCCTTGTAGTCCTCACATGGATCTCGTGTAGTCCTTTTGGGGACCACACAGGAGACCACGGGACCTAACGAGGACCACAGGCGTAAATTCAGTAGGATCACAGTGCGGTTTTGGTGGTAGAAGCGAACGAAGAAGAAGAAGAAGAAGACACTCCTCTGGGGCTTTTTCTAGATCCCAGATTTGTTGTAATATCCGGCAAAGTTGTTTTGGTGTTTCTGTTTCTTCTGCTTTCAACATCTCAGCAGTCACTTCATCTTCACCTGGTGCCCTGTCTGATTTTAGCTTCTTTATTGCCTCCTTTACTTCATTTATTGTTATTGGTCCTGTATTGATGTTTAGTTCCGTTTTTGCTTCAGGTATGTCTATTGTTTGTGCTGCTTGTGATCTGTTTAGTAGGGTGTTAAAGTGTTCCCTCCATCTTTCAACTTTTTCTCTTTCTCCACTGACGAGTTGTCCATTTTGTGTTCTTACTGCACTTTCATTCAATATTTATAGAGAAATACAAACAAATCAAGGGCCATGAACATTGAACAAACTTCTGTTTGTAAGTAATCTGAGCTTATGGCACACTGTATGAGCACAAATTTTTCAGCTTATGAGAAGTGCAGGATGAAGTTTGAAACATGAAATAGAAATATTGAGGATCATTAGGGCTCCATACTTATCACCGGTGGCTGTTGAAGGCTGTTGAAAAATTCAGGTGTATAGGACTCGTATGCTAGGGACTGCAGGATCAAAAAGATTGAAATAACATACAGGTGCTAACTGAAATAACATACAGGTGTTAACTGAAGTAACAACAGGTGCTAACTGAAGAAACATACAGTTGCTAACTGAAATAATATACAGGTGCTAAGAGAAATAACATACACATGCTAACTGAAATAAGGTGCTAACTGAAGTAACAACAGGTGCTAAGTAAAATAACATACAGAATATACCACTTCTGTGAAAACTAAATGACAGCTGATCCACTAATATGTACATAAGCACCCCTGTTGCTTCACTTGGTACTAGTTTATCACTTTCACTACCAAACAAAGAAAAAAAAATCCCAAAACCGTAATAATATTTATAATAAACACAGTCACTGTCTTTTTAACAGGATGTAACTGGAGGCCTTTGTTTATCTCATGTCATTGTTAAAAATGTAAATATACAAAACAAAAAACAAAACCAGACTGCAGAGCTTTTTGTTTTTGTTTTTGTTTTCTAACAAAGCCATTTAAATGATTTGTGATAGGAATAGTTTTAAAGCATGTAGTGATATACGAAAGGTAACGCAGAGAAATCTGCTTTATTTAGCATTTATTTAGCTTTTAGGAACTTTGTGAGAAATGTAAAACTATTAAAAATCCTGTACACATGCTCTGTATGCTCACAGAAAGTGTCCAGCCAATGATAATGTTAAACAGCAGTTGCCAGTAAATTACTGATTTTAATAAAGAGAAGAAAAACTGAAACTTTTGAAGTTATTGGTTACTGTAGCTGAAGAAACTCGGTAAAAAGCAACCAGCGAAATTTTTTGGAGGATATTTGGGCCACTAGGCTGATGATGTTCAATTTGTAAGGAGGAGAATCAGTCAGTTTAATTCACTTTAGTTCAGACTGAGACCATTTTGTAAAAATTAAATCATGTCTCAAATAAAATAAGAAAAAAAAATTCCACACAAACATTTAAGTCCCATTGAGTTTGTAAAGTGTGTTTAATTTCACGCAAAAAAAAAAAAAAAGTATAAAGTACTGAATGCTGTATTGAGAAAACCCGTATTTCTAAAGTATTTCAAGTAAGCTGAAAGACATGTACAATTGTATCGGTTAAAAAAATCCTAGTGCTATCACTGCTCCAGCTTGTTCAGTGGAACAGTCTAATCAGTAGATTTCTTAAACAGGCAAAGGCTCACAGAGAATAAAATGGAAAGGCATGAAGAGGGCTCTTGAGAAGCATATGAATAAAACAGGTGCCATTCACTCACAAAGGAGAGAAACACATAGTTCACATCAGATGTTGGAGAAAATGAAAGAAAACATTAAATTTATAATCCTTTGAATTACAGTGAACCAAATAAATATCCAAGAACAGACTTGTGGAGTAAAATGGAGTTGGAAAGGTTAAATACACATAAATGAGATGGAGACAACAAAGAGCAGTGCTCTGATCATGAATTTTAGAAAGATTCCATACTTCCATGTAGCCATTACACATTTCACTGCATTCTCGTTTCAGGATCTCTCTTCCACCCTAGTCTGTGTAGGCCAGTTTCAGACTGTGCCATATCCACCACTACACATTAATCTCCCATCTGTTTATATAGCTCATCACCACCCTTTCACAAACTCATGTAGGCCACACACAATGGCTCACCATTTTCCTGTATCGCATGAAACCCATCACGCTGTTCAGAGTATATTCATCCTTTTTTTTTTAACCATGAAATGTTATGTTTACTTTCACACATCTTTTATTTATTCATTAGTTTTTTTCTCTAAGCAGACATCAGAATATCTCTTTGTGGGAGCTTTCAAGGGCTGCGGAGATAAACGCATGTGTCTTGCTGAAATTATCCGCCATCATTTCCTGTCTGCTATTTTTGTATTCATGGAGCTATGATTAGCAACTTTTTTTTTGTGTCATAGCACACTTCACCGATTATCTAAAACTCCATGCCATGTGATCTAGAGTTACATACCATTGTAAATTTCAGAATCCCACTGTGTTATTTAACATGCACTTTGAAAGGCAAGGCTTACCTGTTATTGTGAAATCTGTACATGGTGTTCTCCATGCAGCTTGAAAGACTAGAATGTGGTTGGCTTTCAGAATTTATCCATTTTGATTTTATGATGTATTTTGATAACCAACAGTAAAATGTCAGTTAATAATTGTGGGATATAGAGATTACATGTAAACTTTTAAAGAATGATAATAGAAGCTCACAATTTGCAAGAAAATAATGAATAAAAAAAATGTATTGTGACATACATTTTAGAATTCCCAGAAATGGAGGAGAATGGTTGCATTCAGCCTTTGAAATAATTCATATTCCCCTTATTTTGATCACTGGACAGAATGTTCATCAAGGAAAAAAAAAAAGGCAGTTGCATTCACAAAACAGTTTATTATATTTTTCAAATATAATTGATAAAAAAAAAAATCCAAAAGTTTTATGTGAAGACACTGTCCGATTTAACAATCAGAGAATGATAGCTGACCAAGACCTTGTCCCACCTCTTTGTTGGTACCCTCAGTAACTGACTTAGCTTGAGTAATGGGGCTGGGATCTCCATAGACCCAGTGGCAGTGGTGTCTGCTAAAGAGGTACTGCACATCCTTTACTTTTTTTTTTTTTTGGCTTCATTCAAGGACCCAAAAAAAAAAAAAAAAATTAGCCACCCTCTCCCACACTTGCATGATGCTGTGCTTCAACATCTTTACTGTATCAGCTGCAAAGAACACCAGCTCATAGTTCCAGGAGACTGAAGAATTAGTTGATCTAATTAGAAGTGTAGAATCTCCTAGCCAGACACAGACCTGTCTCTCCTGTTTAAGTTATGCTGTAGCTTCTAACTACATTAGTTACACCACAGTACTTACACACTATGGCAAAATAGATAATTGTGGGACATACAAGAGAAACTACTGAAGGTGACCAAGGTGTAGTTAGCAAAATGTATATGCTTTATTTGAAATATGAAGGGGATAAGAGTATTGCCATGTAACCTTTATTGGAGAGAAATCATGATTGACAGACTCTGTTATGACACCCTTCGAGGCATCGAAACAAGTACAAGTTTACATGTTCTTTCCTTTGTTATACAATTTAATTGATTTATTCCATGACTATGGCAGTGTGCATTTGTTCTTAGCCTTGTTCCCACTTAGTAAGTACTATGTATGCTTTGTCGGATTCTGGTATGTAGGAGAGTCCAGGATCTGCTGTATTAATAGCTTCATATCATGGGATTTTAACTCACTACCAAAAATAGCACTAAGATGGACACCACAGGGGAGCAGAAGTAAGGGTAGACCAAAAGAGACGTGGAGAAGAACAACAGAAAGGATGTTGAGCAATAGAAGGCTCACATGGGCAAGAGCATCTGGAATGGTTCCAGATTGAAACAGGCGTGAAACAAGGATGTATACTGTCTCCTTTACTTTTTGGGATTACAATAGACTTCATAATGAAAAAATGCTGCACAGGTAACACAGGTATTGACTGGGTACATGGGACCCAACTAGAAGATCTTGATTTTGCTGATGACATAACTCTTATCAGTAATAATGTGAATTTCATGCAAGAAAAAACAGATAGCCTGTCTTCACTGGCTAGCAAAATAGGACTTGAAATTAACAAGGACAAAACAAAAATAATGAAAATTCCCATCAATCAAAATGGAAAAATACACATAGAAGGGACAGATATTGAAGAAGTCAATCAATTTGCATACCTTGGCAGCTACATAGACCAGGATGGTGACACTAGAAAGGAAGTTAGGATCAGAATTGCAAAAGCAGCATCAATCTTCAAGAATCTTGAGAACATATGGAATTCAAAAGTTATAAGCACAAAAACCAAGTTAAGACTATTCAATTCAAATGTAATATCCACCCTCATTTATGCATGTGAAAGCTGGAAAACAACTAAAGAAATAGAAAAGAAATTAGACTCTTTTGAAAACAAATGCCTAAGGAAAATACTCGGCATCAAGTGGAATGAATTCAAGAACAATGCAGAGATAAGACAGATGACTGAACAACAACCAGTCTCATGGGTGATCAGGAAAAGGAGATGGACATATGTTGGTCACTTGATGAGAAGAAATGATCAGAGAATCCCAAAACAAGCTATCAAGTGGAACACAACAGGCCGAAGAAAAAGGGGCAGACCGCGTGAAACTCTGAAGAGGACATTATTAAGAGAGGCCAAGTTAACAGGCATAGAATCCTTTGATGAGGTTGAAAGACTTGCTGAAGACAGGAAAAATTGGCGAACTACTTTGCGAGCCCTATGTGACGTTTAACGGCACGGGAAGGATATAAGATATAAGATGGGCAAGAGCAGAAAAAAAGGCGAAGGACAGGCATTTGTGGAAAACCCTTGCGGAAGCCCCATGTGCCCTGGGCACTTAAGGTTCAGAGATCATGGGATTTTGTTGTAAGAACAAAAACCAAGTTAAGATTATTCAGTTCATTTGTAATATCCACCCTCTTTATTCATATGAAAACTGGAAAACAACTAAAGAAATAGACAACAAATTAGACTCTTGAAAACAAATGCCTCAGGAAAATACTCAGTATAAAATGGAGTGAATTCACGAACAGCACAGAGATATGGCAGATGAGCAAACAACAACCTGTCTCATGGGTGATCAGAAAAAGGAGATGGACATATGTCCATCATGTGCTGAGAAAAAACAACCAGAGAATCCCAAAACAAGCTATCAAGTGGAACACACAGGACCAAAGAAACAGAGGTCAACCATATGAAACTCTAAATGTTAAGAGAGGCTAGCTTAGTGGGAGTAACATCCCTTGGCGAGGTTGAAAAGCTTGCTGAAAATGGGAAATCTTCGCAATCTATCATGCGAGCTCTATGTGACGTTTAATGGCAAGGGAAGGATGTAAGATTATGGGAATTTATGAGCTGATCTATAGTGATAATCTCTGGTTTGTCCCTTTAGTACTCAAGACACTAGGGACTTCTTGTAGTAAGAGATTTCCACTTTTGTTTGTCCTTTGATGTCTTATTGACTGTCTCCCACATCCACTCTTTATTTCTTATCTTATATCCTTCCCGTGCCGTTAAACGTCACATAGTACTCGCAAGGTAGTCTGCCAATTTATCCTGTTTTCAGCGGGCTTTTCAACCTCATCAAAGGATTTTATGCCTATGCCTATTAATTTGGCCTCTCTTAACAATGTCCTCTTTAGAGTTTCACATAGTCTGCTGCTTTTTCTTCAGCCTGTTTTGTTCCACTTGATAGCTTGTTTTGGGATTCTCTTATCATTTCATCTCATCACGTGACTAACATATGTCCATCTCCTTTTCCTGATCACCTATGAGACTGGTTGCTTTTCAGTCATCTGTCTTATCTCACTTATTGTTCTTGAATTCGTTCCACTTTATGCAGAGTATTTTCCTTAGGCATTTGTTTCCAAAAGGAGTCTAATTTCTTGTCTATTTCTTGTCTATTTCTTTAGTTGTTTTTCAGCTTTTGCATGCATAAATGAGGATGAATATTACATTTGAATTGAATAGTCTTAACTTAGTTTTTGTGCTTATAACTTTTGAATGCCACATGTTCTCAAGATTCTTGAAGATCGATGCTGCTTTTGCAATTCTAACTTCCTTTCTGGTGTCATCATCCTGGTCTGTGTAGCTGCCAAGGTATGCAGATTGATTGACTTAATCAACATCTGTCCCTTCTATGTGTATTTTTCCATTTTGATTAATGAGATGTTTCATTATTTTTGTTTTGTCCTTGTTAATTTCAAGTCCTGTTTTGGTAGCCACTGAAGACAGGATATGTTTTTTTTCTTGCATGGAATTCACATTGTTACTGATAAGAGTTATGTCATCAGCAAAATCAAGATCTTCTAGTTGGGTCCCATGTACCCAGTCAATACCTGTGTTACCTGTATAGCATTTTTTCATTATGAAATCTATTGCAATTCCAAAAAGCAAAGGAGACAGTATACATGTTTCACGCCTGTTTCAATCTGGAACCATACACTCATCCCTTCTTCTGTTTTGACTGCACAAAAATATCCACTGTAGAGGTCCTTAATGATGTTGACAATTTTAGATGGTATTCCATGTAGACTTAAAATTCTCCAGTGTGAATCTCTGTGTATGCTATCAAATGCCTTTTTAAAGTCTATGAAGTTCAGTATTAATGGTTTCTGCTTTTCAGTATGCTCTTCAAGTTTTATTCTTAGAGTAAAGATCTGGTTGAGACAACTTCTCCCTTTTTGAAATCCTGCTTGTTCTTCTCTCATTGCGGTATCCACTATATCTTTAAGTCTATTCAAGATGACCTTTGCAAAATACTTTTGACACAATTGATATTAAGGTTACTCCTCTCCATTTGTTACAGTCACTGAGGTTGCCTTTTTTTTTTGGTATTTTAATGATTCCTTTTTTTTCCATTTAGAAGGGACCTTTTCTTCTTTCCAGATCTTATTAAACATTCTCTGTAATTGTCTCATGTTGTCACTATTGATAGCTTTTAATATTTCGGGTGTTATTTCATCTTCACCTGCAGCTTTGTTGTTAGCCATTAAATTCACTGCTGTTTCAGTTTCATGCAATGTAACTTCATCTAGGTTTACATTTAGTTGTGGGGTTGGTAAGTCTGTTTCAAGGTTTATCAATTCCTTTGGGTGTGGTCGATTAAGTATTTCTTGGAAGTATTCAGCCCGTCTGTGCTTTTGGTCTTTACTTGATGTTAATAGGGTTCCAGTTTTGCTAAGGATTGGTCTTTCTTTAGATATAATAGTACCTGTTAGCCTCTTTTGTATGTTATATAAAGTTTTGCTGTCTCCTGTTTTTGCCACTTTCTCTGCCTCTTTTGCCATATTGTCTATGTATTCTGTTTTATCCCTTCTGTCTGAACTTTTTACTTTCTTGTCTATTTCTTTGTATGTTGCTTTCACCAGATCTTTTCTAAGATCTGTCTTTACATTCAGCATGTCTAATTTGGCTGCTTGTCTTTCATGTATGTACTTCCATGTGTTTTCTGATATCCATGCTTTTCTATTTAGTTTTTTCCGTCCAGCCCTTGCTTTTGCTGCTGTGATTATGGCTGTGCTGTAAGAACTCCATAATTCATTCATGCCTACCTCCTCTACTTCACTGAGTGTTGGAATGATTGGCAAGTTCCTGATTGAAACTACTGTTAGTATTCTCTTCTTGTAGGCTGTCGCTGTTTATCTTTCTGTGTAGTGATTTCTTGTGTTGGCTTTTCAGTTTTATTTTTATTTTACTCTTTATTTACCTTTGTTATATTGGTAATACTATCAATGAATTTTAGTTATCGTCTTGTGTAAGTCATTTACAGACATAAAAGTAAGTATATATATATATATATATATATTCTTATTTGTTTGTTTTTATGCATGTACCAAATATTATGAGTTGTATTCGAAAGAAAATTCAAATAGTGAAATTTTGAATCTGTGACCATAATTTTCTAAGTTCATCGCCAGTAGTCTCCCCTCTATCATAGTGTGAGAGTTGGGGGGGGGGGGGAGTTGGTGTACACATGGTGTCACTTGTTTTGCTTAATTGCCCAGGCTTTAGCCTTTAGAAAGGTGTTGGATACAGTGAGATAAGGGGAAAAAACCTCACTAGATTTTTTACAACAGTAATCACGTGAGTGTGCTAAAAAAAATTAACCCTTTTGGTGTTGCATTGATGGCACAATTTTATCACCAGTAAAGCATTTACCCAAACACAATGAATCCATCCTTATAGTTAGCTGAAACTTGCATAATTATAAGTACAGTATTATAACAGATGTGGTTTTGTAGAAAAGTCTACATTATAGAAATTTGCACCTTAAAAATTAGTATGGCTAATGGAGAAAAGTAGAGTTAGGTGCCTACCCAAAGAAAATATTGCTAGTAATCAGGCTGTTTACTTAATTTGTTACAGTTTTAATTTGCTGAAAATATAACAGTTAATTTAGTATGATGTATTGAATATATTCCGGCAGAGACAATGGGAAATGCCAGGAAGGAGTGGGTATAATTATGTCATCTGCGGCAGCAAAGAGCCCTACAGAATGGGAACCAGTGAACAGTCATATGATAAGAGCACAGTACAAAATAAGGCATGGAAGAATGACAATCAATACAGTGCTATGCACCCACAAATGATATAGATACAACAACTTATCAAAAGTATATAAACATGACATCTTAATTGTCATGGGAGACTTCAACGCCAAGGTAGGAAAAGATAACACCGATGTTGAAAAAGTAATGGGGAAAGAAGGAATTGATAAAATATGTCTAACAGAGGGCATGGTCATTGGAGGAACAATATTTCCACACAAAGAAATACATAAAGTAACAGGTCATAGTCTACAAGAAGAAAATCCCAACAGTGATTTCAATCTGGAACTTGCCAAACATTTTGCAGCACTCAAAGAGGAAGACGAGACAGATATAGATGAATCTGGAATTCATACAACACAGCTATAATCACGACAGCAAAAGTAAGTGCTGGACTGTATTAAACAAGTAGAAAAGCATGGATATCAGATAACACATGGAAATACATACATGAAAGATTAGCAGCCAAATTAGCCATGTTGAATGTAAAGACAGATCTTGGAAAAGTTTTGGCAAAAGCAATATACAGAGAACTAGACAATAAAGTAAAAAGTTCTGCTAGAAAAGACAAAAGAGAATATATGGACAGTATGGCAAAAGAAGCAGAAAATGCAGCAAAACTCTATATAACATAGAGAAGAAGCTGACAGGGTGCTATTACCTCCAGAGAAAGACCAGTCTTTAGCAAAATAGGCAACCTATTAATATCAAGTAAAGACCAAAAGCAAAGAAGGGGCGAACACTTCCAAGAAATACATAATCGATCACACCCAAATGAATTAATAAATCTTGAAACCGATTTACCAGCCCCACAACTAAATGTCAACATAAATGAAGTTACACTGAATGAAATTGAAAAAGCAGTGAATCAAATGGCTAACAATAAAGCTGCAGGTGAAGATGAAATAACAGTCGAAATGTTAAAAGCTATTAACAGTGACAACATGAACCAAGTACAAAGAATGTTTAATAAAATTTAGAAGGAAGAAAAAAGTTCCTTCTAAATGGAAAAAGGGAATCATTGTTAAAATACCCAAAAAAAGGCAACCTCAGTGACTACAATAACTGGAGGGGTGTAACCTTATTATCAGTTGTGTCAAAGGTGTTTTATAAAGTGATTCTGAATGGAATTAAGGATGTAGTGGATACTGCAATGAGAGAACAGGAGGCAGGATTTCGATAAGGGAGAAGCTGTCTTGACCAGATTTTTACTCTAAGAATAATACTTGAAGAGCATATTGAAAAGCAGAAACCATTAATACTGAACTTCATAGACTTTTAAAAGGCATTTGATAGCATACACAGATATTCATTGTGGAGAATTTTAAGACTATATGGAATACCATCCAAAATTGTAAACATCATTAGAGATCTCTTCCACGGATATGTTTGTGCAGTCAAGACAGAAGAAGGAATGAGCGAATGGTTTCAGATTGAAATAGGCATGAAACACGGATGTATATTATCTCCATTGCTGTTTGGAATTGCCGTAGACTTTATAATGAAAAGATACCATACAGGTAAAACCAGCATTGATCGAGTACATGGGACCCAAATAGAAGATCTTGATTTTTCAGGTGACATAACTCTTATCAGTGACAGTGTGAAATCGATGCAGGAAAAAACAGATTCGCCGTCTTCTTTGGCTAGCAAAATAGGTCTTGAAATTAACAAAGACTAAACAAAAATAATGAAACTTCTCATTAATCAAGAAGGAAAAATATACATAGAAGGAACAGTTGTTGATGAAGTAAACCAATGTGCATACCTTGGCAGCTACATAGACCAAGATGGTGACACCAGGAAAGAAGTTAAAATTTGAATTGCAAAAGCAGCATTGTCCTTAAAAAATCTTGAGAACATATGGAATTCAAAAGTTATAAGCACAAAAACTAAGTTAAGATTATTCAACTCAGATGTGATATCCACCCTCATTTATGCATGCGAAAGATGGAAATCTTTTAAAGAAATAGACAAGAAATTAGACTCTTTTGAAAATAAATGCCTAAGGAAGATACTTGGTATAAAGTGGAACGAATTCAAGAACAACGCAGAGAGATAAGACAGATGAACAAACAACAACCTGTCTAATGGGTGATCGGAAGAAGAAGATGGACATATGTAGGCCATGTGATGAGAAGAAACAGCCAGAGAATGCCAAAACAAGCTATCAAGTGGAGCACAACAGGTTGAAGAAAAAGAGGTCAACTACGTGAAACTCATAAGAAGACATTGTTAAAAAAAGCCAATTTAGTGGGCATAACATCCTGTGATGAAGTTGAAAGACTCGCTGAGAACAGGAAACAAATTGTGGCAAACAACTGTGTGAGCCCTATGTGATGTTTAACGGCATGGGAAGGATGTAAGATGTAAGTGACTGAGAAGATTTAACACTTGTGTTGTAAAAAACATGAGGATAATTATTTATGGCGTTGGTCAAAAAGTCAAAGACAGCCATGAAAAACTTTTTGTTATCACCAGTATCTTTTTCACTGAATCTGTTGGAATAGGATTGGACTAAGAAATCTGCAGCAGAGTTACATGCCTTTTCCTTTTTTCCTTAGGGTTTTATCTACATTTACTACATTTTTACATCTACAGTTTTACAGGCTATTAAGAGAGAGACATTTAATTTTTGGTGCTTTGTCATTCTTATTTTGTTTGTGAAGAAGCTGGTCAGTGGGTGCAATATATGGGATTACTCCATGAATTGGAGTGTCCATCATCATATTTACTGTCTTCTAAGATCTGCAGCTGCTTTTGGATTGCAAATGGGTTTCTATGATGTTCAAATAACACATTTATCAGCTTTACCATCTGTTCTGTCTCCTTCGCATGTAATCTAGAGGATTTGCTTCTACTCATCTTAGCCTCTGCAACACAGTACTTCTTTAGATGTTTTCTGCGTTATCTCCTGTCATGCATTTTTGTAGCATGACCATTATCAAAAGTACATTCACTTCATTCAAAAGGCTTTGATCCTCTGTGAGTTTTAGTGGGTTTCTTTTTGCATTCACTTTATTTCCATTTTACTTTATACGGATACAGGTTATATTCATCATATTATTGCGTGTGTGAATTGGATCTTCATTTGTTGTTTTTGATGGGTTCACTAGTTGTTAAGCACTTGCTTAGAAAATCAAACATTTACTCGACTAAATACCTCAGGCTGTTAATAATTCTGCGAAAAAATATTTGAACATTGAACAGTACTCATGTGAGAAATTAATATCAAAGCTAATGGCTACATAATAGCAATATTAAGCTGAAATGACAGTTTAAATCATCATGTATGTTTATTTTTGTTTTTGGGTGATTCAGCATATTTCACCATCATTTTTTTTTTCTGCAGTCATATGTTGCAGATTACTACCTGGAATGACCCTCGCAAAACTCACAGTACTGCTAACCCAGCCACAGTTTCCAGTAGCAGTAGCAGCAGCAGCAATAACAACAATATCAACACAGCAAACCTCAACAGTTCTCCACAGACTGGCAGCTCGACCATAGCCAATCAGCCCACTAGCTCCAGCCCAGTTAATGTGGAAAAAATCCCTCTTCCACCAGGATGGGAGAGAGCTTACACTGCAGATTGTGAGGTGTATTTCATTAACCATATTGAGCGCACCACGAGTTGGTTTCATCCCTCAGTACGTAAGTAACACTCTTTTTTTCTTTTTTTGTGTGTTCATTTTATACTTTATATTTTATATTTTACTGGTCTGGAGTTCAGTATAATCAGAAGTTGTCTCACTTGAGCAAGAAAGCTGTCACAGTTGTTCTGTCTTAATCTAAGCAAGAAAACTGTTCCAGTTGTTCTGTCTTATCTAAGCAAGAAAACTGTTCCAGTTGTTCTGTCTTATCTAAGCAAGAAAACTGTTCCAGTTGTTCTGTCTTAATCTAAACAAGAAAACTGTTCCAGTTGTTCTGTCTTAATCTAAACAAGAAAACTGTTCCAGTTGTTCTGTCTTATCTAAGCAAGAAAACTGTTCCAGTTGTTCTGTCTTAATCTAAACAAGAAAACTGTTCCAGTTGTTCTGTCTTATCTAAGCAAGAAAACTGTTCCAGTTATTCTGTCTTAATCTAAACAAGAAAACTGTTCCAGTTGTTCTGTCTTATCTAAGCAAGAAAGCTGTCACAGTTGTTCTGTCTTATCTAAGCAAGAAAGCTGTTCCAGTTGTTCTGTCTTATCTAAGCAAGAAAGCTGTCACAGTTGTTCTGTCTTATCTAAGCAAGAAAGCTGTTCCAGTTGTTCTGTCTTATCTAAGCAAGAAAGCTGTCACAGTTGTTCTGTCTTATCTAAGCAAGAAAGATTTTCCAGTTGTTCTGTCTTATCTAAGCAAGAAAGCTGTCACAGTTGTTCTGTCTTATCTAAGCAAGAAAGCTGTTCCAGTTGTTCTGTCTTATCTAAGCAAGAAAGCTGTCACAGTTGTTCTGTCTTATCTAAGCAAGAAAGCTGTTCCAGTTGTTCTGTCTTATCTAAGCAAGAAAGCTGTCACAGTTGTTCTGTCTTATCTAAGCAAGAAAACTGTTCCAGTTGTTCTGTCTTATCTAAGCAAGAAAGCTGTCACAGTTGTTCTGTCTTATCTAAGCAAGAAAACTGTTCCAGTTGTTCTGTCTTATCTAAGCAAGAAAACTGTTCCAGTTGTTCTGTCTTATCTAAGCAAGAAAACTGTTCCAGTTGTTCTGTCTTATCTAAGCAAGAAAGCTGTCACAGTTGTTCTGTCTTATCTAAGCAAGAAAGCTGTCACAGTTGTTCTGTCTTATCTAAGCAAGAAAACTGTTCCAGTTGTTCTGTCTTATCTAAGCAAGAAAGCTGTCACAGTTGTTCTGTCTTATCTAAGCAAGAAAACTGTTCCAGTTGTTCTGTCTTATCTAAGCAAGAAAGCTGTCACAGTTGTTCTGTCTTATCTAAGCAAGAAAGCTGTCACAGTTGTTCTGTCTTATCTAAGCAAGAAAGCTGTCACAGTTGTTCTGTCTTATCTAAGCAAGAAAGCTGTCACAGTTGTTCTGTCTTATCTAAGCAAGAAAGCTGTCACAGTTGTTCTGTCTTATCTAAGCAAGAAAGCTGTCACAGTTGTTCTGTCTTATCTAAGCAAGAAAACCATTTCAGATTTTCTGTTTTTATTTGGGCAACTAAAAACAAAGTTGTTGTCATATTCAGGAGCTTATTAATGACAAGGTGGCAGGTCTGGATAAATAGAAACATTTCCACCTCAGTTCGTATGCATACATTTAAATTTTTTTAGAGACAAGTATTGCATTAGCCTTTTGATCCCCAAGGTTTCAGAGTAATAACCTCAGAGAGTTATGTGGAGGCTTCAGAAATCTAGATGAAGTGCACATACAAGAGGGGGAAAAATATTGCCAGTAGCAAACCTGTTCCTCCTTTTGTATAAGCAGTTGCTTAGCCAGAATATTACACTCTAATCAATGTGGCTGGTGTTTCTGGCTGCAGTCTGATTTCGCTTACTTTACTTTATCCGTCCCCGTGCACTGTGAAGTGTCGAGGGGAAATGCAGTTCTCTGATTTTCATGCCATCATTTGTGTTTCTGTAACTCCATCTGTTCCATCTTTTCCGGGATCTTCCTCTTGATCTGTGTCTTGCAGTTACGTGGTTGAAGGGCCTCATGGTCAGCTGTAAATGTGTCATTCTCATCATTAAGTGGCCAGACCGCATTATCCATTGTTTCTCTGTATATTGTAGGCATGGTGTAGTTCCCACAGTAGCAACAACTTAGAAATCTGCCACTGATGGTTGTCAAATTTTATTGTTTTGAGAAGCAGTTTCATATTTTCATAGGTCTCATCTCCTTCATGTGTACAGTATGACCTATAGGAAAGATTTGGTAATGACTTGCCGTTGTGTAGCAAAAAAAAGCTTTCAAGCTTAACTTTGATGAGTCTATAAAGTCTCCTGTCTTGTGGTTTATGTTCCATTTTCAAATTTGCCTTAAGTTCATTAACCTCACAGCAGGCAACAATATTGTTTTCCATTGACACTTTTACGTTTTCCTCCAGGAGATTCCACTGCTGAAGTCTTGATGCAATAAATTCAGCTTTTCTTTTTTGATAAGTCAAGATCTTGAATTAGATCATTCAGTTCATTTTGGGAAATTCTGTGTAGCTTTTCCACTGAAACTTTTGGTGTAAATTCAGAATCTTGTACAAGCATAGCTATTTCTCGACTATATTCTTCATCGAGCTTTGTAATATACTGGTCTGATGGGACAGGAATAGGCAGATTGTCTTCATGTGGTATTGGTCATGTAGCCGATGGAATATTTGGATACTTCAAAGTCCGCTTCTTCTTTGTTGACATTCTGTGTTGAAGTGTAGGCACCATGCAAAAATAGCAACCACTTACATGATTTGTAGGCTCCCTCCATATCATTGGAATCACGAAACTCATTGACTGTCTTTTACTGTTCAGCCAACCGTGGCATTTCACAGCAGATTTATTACAGCAAATGTGAGGTACCCAGGGCTTGTCTTGGTCACTTATCTTACAGTCGAAATAATAATGATATGCTGTTTTGATTAGAGGTGTAATTTTATGTTTCTGGGATTTAAAAAAAAGTCACTTCACCCACCACACACGTAACAAAAATTGTTTGCACTATTAACACATTTGCGCAGCATCTGAAATCCAGTCCTGATACAAGTTCAGGTTATTATATCACTGTGAAATGTAAAAAAGTATATACTTCTTGAAAATAATAAACTCTTGTATTAATTTAGAAGTGAGATACAAATTGAAGTTTTTTCACATTTGACACACAGTAATAAACAATATGGCTGCCACAGATACTCATTCATTCATTTGCATGTCCCTTGCGGAACTTTGCCTCCCTAACAGCACTCCTGTAGGCCTCTCAGTTGTGAGTAAGTTGGCCTGCTGCTGATGCATCCATTTGCAGATCATCAACGATGTCTTGCAGCCATCTTTGCCTTGGTCTTCCTCTCTTTCTTTTTCCCATTATGTACCCTTCCAAGACGGTTTTCTCTAGATTATCATGACGTTTAATGTGTCCAAAATATTTAAGTTTTCTCTGTTTAATCCTCTTTACTAGCCATCCTTCTTCAATATTAAGTTCTTGTAGTATGGATATATTTGTTCTTTTTTGTGTCCATGATATTTGAAGAACTTCTGTAGCATTTACATTCAAAGGCATTTATGTGTTTCTCAGCTGTTTTGTTAAGTGTCCAGGTCTCATAGGCATATGTTGCGATGGGAAAGATGCATGCCCTTAAAAATCTTATTTTTGTAGTTCTGTCTGTTCCTCTCCACAGATTCTTTAATTGTTTTACTTTCTGAAGAGCGATAGATGTCCTATGAGCAGTAATTCAGCGGTGTCAAAATGCATTCGTAGCCCAGAAAATTTTGTGTCATAAAAATGTTGCTTTCATCGACACATTAAATAAGCAATATCAGAACAGTAAGAACTAACTGAATGTTTTTGATGTCATATTCTAATAATTGTAAACTATTTTAAAGTCGGAAATTTTGTGTGTGTTATACAGTGAATTCAGACAGAATAAAATTTTTTTATAGTAAATTAAATAAAAGCTCAACAGAGCTTGAAGGATGGTAATGGAAACATGATAAATAATGAAGAGAAAATTTGTATCTAGTGGAAAGAATATTTTGAAAAACTACTAAACTGTGAAGAGCCTATAAGCACCTTACCATAAAAAGAAGTACAGACTTATGGATCCAAAATAGAGGAACCAGACTTTGAAGAGGTTGTCTACAGTATCATACTTCTACAAAACAACAAAGCAGCATGTTCAGATGGAATTGATGCAGAATTAAGGAAGGAGGTCTAAGTCTATGTGAACAGATATATGCGCTAATACAACAAATATGGAGAGAAGAAAAACTCCCTGGTGCCTGGAAAGAATCATTACTGATCTCAGTATTCAAACACAAACAAGCCACAAAATACTATCTGTTATACTTTTAAATAGATTAAAACTATATACTGAGAACATACTGGAAGACCATCAAGTAGGTCTCAGGCTGTAGACCAAATATTTTATCTACACCGGAGAGCAGAAAGGTACTGGGAATATGGGAAAGAAGTACATATCTTTAATGACTTCAAAAAAGCTTGCGACAGCATAGATAGGAACAGCTTATGGAAGGTTATAAAAGAGTTTGAGATACCTAATAAATTAATCAATTTGACCAGAATATGCATGGAGGATGCACAAAATTTAGTAATGTATAAAGGAAGAAAGTCAGAACCCTTCTATATAAGGACTGGCTTAATACAAGGTGATACATATCTCCATTACTATTGATTGTAATACTAGAAAAGGGCTCAGAAAAGAAGATAAGAAAGCAGTACAGAACAACAAGCTAAAATACTAGGATACGCTGACAACATCGACCTAGTGGGGGAAACCATGCATGAAGTCGCCAGTACCTGCATATACCAGAGAGATGTGGAACTAAAAGTGGGTCACCATTAACCAGAGTATCTTACATCCTTCCCATGCTGTTAAATGTCACATAGGGCTCGTATAGTTGTTTGCGAAGTTTTCCTGTTCTCGGCAAGTCTTTCAACTTCATCAAGGGATGTTATGCCCACTAAACTGGCTTCTCTTAACAATGTCCTCTTATGAGTTTCATGTGGTTGACCTCTTTATCTTCAGCCTATTGCGCTTCACTTGATAGCTTGTCTTGGGATTCTCTGATTGCTTCATCACATGGCCTACATATGCCCATCTTCTTTTTCTGATCACCCATTAGACAGGTTGTTGTTTGCTCATCTGTCTTATCTCTCTGCGTTGTTCTTGAATTCGTTCCACTTTATACCAAGTATTTTCCTTAGGCATTTATTTTCAAAAGAGTCTAATTTCTTGTCTATTTTTTTAAAAGATTTCCATCTTTCGCATGCATAAATGAGGGTGGATATCACATTTGAGTTGAATAATCTTAACTTGGTTTTTGTGCTTATAACTTTTGAATTCCATATGTTCTCAAGATTTTTGAAGGACAGTGTTGCTTTTTCAATTCGAATTCTAACTTCCTTCCTGGTGTCACCATCCTGGTCTATGTAGCTGCCAAGATATGCAAATTACTTCATCAACGACTGTTCCTTCTACATATATTTTTCCTTCTTGATCATTATTTTTGTTTAGTCTTTGTTAATTTCAAGACCTATTTTGCTAGCCAAGGAAGACAGGGAATCTGTTTTTTTTTTCCTGCATCGATTTCATATTATCACTGATAAGAGTTATGTCATTTGAAAAATCAAGATATTCTATTTGAGTCCCACGTCGATCAATCGATGCCAGTTTTACTGATTTTACCTGTACAGCATCTTGTCTGTGGCAATTCCAAAAAGCAATGGAGATAATATACATCCTTGTTTCATGTCTATTTCAATCTGAAACCATTCACTTATTCCTTCTTCTGTCTTGACTGCACAAACATATCCATTGTAGAGATCTGTAATGATGTTTACAATTTTAGATGGTATTCCATATGGACTTAAAATTCTCCACAATGCGTCTCTGTGTATGCTATCTCAAATGCTTTTTTTAAAGTCTATTAAGTTTTTGCTTTTCAATGTTCTTCAAGTATTATTCTTAGAGTAAAGATTTGATTGAGACAGCTTCTCCCTTTTCGAAATATACCAGAGTATATGAAGATAAAAAGATATATGAAGATATGTAAAAAGAGGTTGACCACATGAAACTCTAGAGGACATTGTTAAGAGAGGCCAGTATAATTTGAATAACTTCCCTAGATGAGTTTGAAAAGCTCGCTGAAAACAGGAAAACTTGGCAAACTACCATGTGAGCCCTATGTGACATTTAATGGGACAGGAAAGATGTAAGAAGAAGATATGTAGATATCAAAAGACCAGGGGTAGAATGATACAGATTACATAAATGTTGGAGATACAATCATTAGGAAAGCAGAAACATACAAGTATCTAGGCACAACCTTCAACAGAACCAACATGGTAAGCAAGGATATTGAAAGCAGAGCACAGATAGGGAATAAAATATACTGTTAAAATCCAAAATCCTGTCCCAAACCACCAAAATAACAATCTAAAAACTATAATAAGACCAGCTATCATGTATAGATCAGAAATGTGGAGTACAACAAAGGTGAACAACAAATGCAGGTCTTTGAGAACAAGGTACTAAGAAAAATCTCTGGGCCCATAAAGGAGAATGGAGAGCTAGAAAGAACATTGAACTGAACAGCTTACTTAAAACCCAATGAATTATAAATGTCTTGAAAGTGAGCAGATTACACTGGTTGGACAATGTAGAAAGAACGGAAGAAAACAGACAAACTAAAATGATGTATGTAAAAGAGATGAAGGAAACAAGACCAAGGGGTAGACCATGAAAGAGATGGAAAGACAGCATAGAAGAGGATATAAAAGAAATTGGTGTCACCAACTGGAGAGAGAAGATTAGGAACAGAGAAGTGAACTTTATCTGCAGCAGTGAGCCTTAATGGCTTGGAAAGCTGAAGAAGATTATTCACTGCCTATGACGTAAGTGGCTCTGTTCTCTTTAACACATTTGTTTTTCTGCTCCCTCTAGCTTTAGTCTATATTTTTGCTGTTGCTGGGAAAAGGCACAAGCTTATTGCATAGTTTTATACCAAGTGAAACTTTCTCACATTGTTCTTACTAGATGACTATTTCAGCAGCTTTATTACAGTGGCCCTGTGTGTAGATTTATAAACATGTTTTGCATATAGTATTCCACTGATTGCTTTATTACTAATTCACTGTGTAAAAAGGTACATTATGGAAGAATTTATTGTGTATGTGAATTACATTTTCATGTTCACTCCCATCAATTTTGATGGATTTCAGCTTGTTCTTAAGTACTTCTACTGGATTATCCAACTGCCACCAAATTACAGACTGAATAAAATTTTTCTGTACCATTCTTACTGTTGGACTACTTCAACACTTTACCATAGCAGCTCTGAATATAGAATTAAGAGTGTGTTTTAGTCTGCATGTTCAAGAAATCACCTTTGTAGAAAGGCATTTTTATTGTGTACAGACACCCAGAAGTTTTATCATGATTCTGTAGATCATCAGTTACAAAGTATAGATTTTAGAATTAAGAACCCATGCTAATAAGTTTCCAAAATATGACTGTTCAGAATGTTTTAAATTTATTGCCAAGTGGCAGGTGTATGTGGGTGATGGTGTGGGTGAGTGTGGGTGGGGAGAGGGGCACATTGGCTTCAAGGATCCAGGACCTGAGTTTGGAAAGCATTGGTCTGGTCTGATAGTAATGAGTGGAAGAGTGCCCTGAAATTTACAGTGCATTCCTCCTTTACTTCTTCAACTTCTTATAGCCTGGGTCTTTCGTTTCAATTCATTGTGGGCTTTTGCACCATGGTTTCTTTCTTTTAACTTTCTTCTCTAATATTTTCCCAGGTGTCCAGTCTCACAACCTTGTTGAATGCCAGTTCTTCCTGAGTAATATGTTGGGCGGTTATATTTTTTAGACCTTAATAATATTTAATCTCATAGTATAACATCTGAACGCAGTTCCTAAGATAACATTTTTGACTTTCATCTGGTGCAGCTACACACTTGCAGAGACCAGGAATGAAGTTTCAGCAACAGCAGCAGCAGCAGCAACAGCAAATTTCTAGCGGCCCCTTAAGCCCACAGCAGGAGCAGCTAAAACACCTCAAACTGCAGCAGCTTCATATGGAGCAGGAACGTCTGAAGAAGATGCAAGATGAGATTGCTCGGCAGGTCAGCATAGGTTTTAAGTTCTCCGTGCCCAAGATTGCATGTAAGCAGAATGAACATTGGTCCACTTTCCCAGTGGTAGTTCCTTTGAATCAATAAAATGATCAGCATGGATCATATAGTAGTGTGAAAATTAAACTCTATCACTTTGTTTAAAAGAGTGTAGGACACTAGATTAAAAAAGTTCCAGGTTGCTGGAATTTCTCACAATTTAGGTCATAGACATTCATTCATTTGCATGTCCCTTGCGGAACTTTGCCTCCCTAACAGCACTTCTGTAGATCTCTTGGTTGTGAGCAAGATGGCCTGCTGCTGATGCACCCATTTGCAGATCATCAGCGATATCTTGCATCCATCTTCGCTCTGGTCTTTCTCTCTTTCTTTTTTCCCATTATGTACCCTTCCAAAACGGTCTTCTCTAGCTTATCATGATGTTTAACGTGTCCAAAATATTTTAAGTTTTCTTTGTTTAGTCCTCTTTACTAAGACAGCCTTCTTCAATATTAAGTTCTTGTAGTATGGATATATTTGTTCTTTTTAGATCATGGACAACCAGACCAAAAATTTTAAGACCTCACAAATAACTTTATAATAAACACACCTGCCATGTTTCTTTATTATTTTTTTTTAACCAGAAAGTCATCATCATCATCATCATCATCTTTTTTCTTCTTTCTCTCCCTTGAGAGCATAGGCTATAGATAAAGGTTCTCCAGTCATCCCTGTTCTTGGAATTAAACTCTGCTTCCTTCCATGTGTATCTCTTGCCACTGAGCACTGTCATAATTTCTCTTTTTCATCTTTTCCAAAAAGGAAGTGATACAATGTACTAGTTTTATATTTATTGTTATGTGCTATGCTGCATAACATTAGCAATCATGATTCTCCATCTTGTGCAGTCCTTGGTGTTTCCAATCAGTTTAGACACTTTACTTTTTTCAAAGCTGCTTTGTCAGTTCACTGAGAGATGGTTTTCTATTTGGCCTTCTTCTCTTCATTTTTCCTTTGAATTTCCCAGTAATTATTAAATTATTACATCTTATAGACAAAACTTCTGTCTTCTCATGACATATTCAAGAAATTTTGACTTTTTTTTTTTTAAAAATAATTTTAACTAGTTTCCCTTGTTCTTAGATTTATTTTTTGAGGACCTCTTCATTTGCTTCTCCATCTGCCCAGGCTATTTGCTGCATCTTTCTTCAAAATCACATCCCTCTTGCTTCCAGTATCTTTGTAATCTTTTTGTTAACTGTCCAAGTTTCACAACCATACAACAGTGGTTATGTATAGCACTGTAATACTCTTTTCCTCACTTTTAGGGACATTTTATTTGTTAGTGTCTTCTTTATGTCATAAAAAGCCACCTTTGCCTTACCTGTTTGTAATTTGATTTAATTTGTGCACTTACCATCAGCTGTTATTGTGAGAGGTAACTGAATTTAGTCCAGAACTTTGTAATTTTGTTTGTTTTTGAAGAATGAAATTTAAACTACAGACTATATTTAGTTCTCTTTCTCTCTCTCCTCCCACCCTTCCTCTCTCTCTCTCTCTCACACGCACGCTCGCTCGCCACTCACTCATCCACCTACCCACCCATTGTTTCGTTGAATGTCACATAGGGCTTGCAAGGTAGTTTGCAAAGCTTTCCTGTTTTCGTCAAGCTTTTCATCCTCATCAAGGGATTTTATGCCTACTAAACTAGCCTCTCTTAACAATGTCCTCTTTAGAGTTTCACGAGGTTGGCCTCTTTTTCATCGACCTTTTGTGTTCCACTTGATAGCATGTTTTGGGATTCTCTGACTGTTTCTTCTCATCACATAACTGACATAGGTCCATCTCCTTTTCCTGATCACCCATGAGACTGGTTGTTTAGTCATCTGCATTATCTCTGCGATGTTCTTGAATTCGTTCCACTTTATGCCGAGTATTTTCCTTAGGCATTTGTTTTCAAAAGAGTCCAGTTTCTTGTCTATTTCTTTAGTTGTTTTCTAGCTTTTGCATGCATAAATGAGGGTGGATATCACATTTGAATTGAATAATCTTAACTTGGTTTTTATGCTTATAACTTTTGAGTGCCATATATTCTCAAGGTTCTGAAAAGTCGATGCTGCTTTTGCAACTTGACGTCTAACTTCCTTTCTGGTGTCACCATCCTGGTCTGTGTAGGTGCCATGGTATCAGACTGGTTTATTTCTTCAGCAACTGACCCTTCTGTGTATATTTTTCCATTTTGGCTACTGGGAAATTTCTTTATTTTTGTTTTGTCCTTGTTAATTTCAAGTCCTATTTTGCTACCCAGTGAAGACAGGGTATTTGTTTTTTCTTGCATCAAATTCACATTGTCACTGATAAGAGTTATGTCATCAGTAGAATCAAAATCTTCTAGTTGGGTCTCATGTACCTTCTCAGTCAATATGTTACCTGTGCACCATTTTTTCATTATGAAATTTATGGCAATTCCAAAAAGCTGATGGTTGGAAAAAGATTTAGTTGAAGTATATAACAGAGAATAGTAATAAAGAAACTGATTATGTCAGTCTATAAGAATAGTGAAGAGCAAAACCGTTATCTTAATGCAAAGAAAACTAAATTGATGACAACTAATAAAACAAAGATGGAAAGTGAAGTATATATCAATGGGGAGAAATTGCAACTGGTGGAGAGTTTTGAATATCTTTACTAACATTTCATTACTAACAATGAGACACAATGAAATATTAATAGCTCTTCAGAAGCTAAAACAACTAAAGAAGATGTGGAGAGGGACAGACAAAACTTTTTTTAAAAAATGTGTTTTTGAGGGCATGCATTTCTCTCATCGCAGTGTATCCCTTTGAGACCTGGACACTTAACAAAACAGCTGAAAAACATGTCAGCGTCTTTGAGTGTAAATGCTGTAGAAGAGTCCTACAAATATCATGGGCACAAAAAAGAACAAATATATCCATACTACAAGAATTTAATTTTGAAGAAGGTTGGTTAGTAAAGAAGATTAAACAGAAAACTTAAGTATTTTGGGCATGTTAAACATGATAGTGTGGAGAAGACAGTGCTTGGAAGGGGGTACATAATGGGGGGGGGGGGGGAGACCATGGTGAAGATAGCAACAGGACATTGATGATCATTTGTGAGTAGAGGCATCAGCAGAGCATATTTGCTTACACCAGAGAGGCTTTCAAGAGAGATGTTAGGGAAGCAAAGTTCCACAAGCGACATGCTAATGAATAGTGAATGATATTCATTTTATAGGGAAGCAAAGTTCCACAAGCGACATGCTAATGAATAGTGAATGATATTCATTTTAATGAATGTGTTTAAATTTAAAGTGTTTTAATGTAAGGGAGAAATCTTATGAGAGAGGCATCTTGCTCAGTTGAAAATGGGCAGGCTGTGTGGCAATAAATATTAGAAATATTTCAGCTTCACAACTTTAAATAAATATGAGACATGCTTCAGCTTCACAACTTTAAATAAATATGAGAAATGTTTCAGCTTCACAACTTTAAATAAATATGAGAAATGTTTCAGCTTCACAACTTTAAATAAGTATGAGGCATGCTTCAGCTTCACAACTTCAAATAAATATGAGAAATGTTTCAGCTTCACAACTTTAAATAAATATGAGAAATGTTTCAGCTTCACAACTTTAAATAAATATGAGAAATGTTTCAGCGTCACAACTTTAAATAAATGTGAGACATGCTTCAGCTTCACAACTTTAAATAAATATGAGAAATGTTTCAGCTTCACAACTTTAAATAAATATGAGAAATATTTCAGCTTCACAACTTTAAATAAATATGATACATGTTTTAGCTTCACAACTCTTACCTTTTGATTGGTAGACTCACTTTTGAGAATGTTGAGGGGAAATACAAACAGAGAAGCCACATCATGGTTTGTGAGAAAAATACTTAGTGGAAAAAAGTGTAGCTTTTCTTTTATCATTCGGCAATAGATGGATGTCACTTAATACAAAGTTATATATGGTTTAGTTTTAGCTGATAAAGGCTTGAATGGAGAAAAATCTTCTGCAGATGAGAGTGAGGATAGTTATTTTTGAGAAACCTGATGTATTATCTGAATATCAGAGGAGTATGCCTACTGACATAGCTCTACCCACAGTATATGTCACTTATTCCTTGAATTTGGCTTTCTGGGATGAGTGAGCACAGAGTCAAGTAGCTCCAGACCCTGCCTTAAGAATCATAATTGTGAACATCCACCACAGTGATTGTGTTAACCAGCAGTTAACAGTAAATTACCAAATTTTAAAAAAAGAAAAACTGAAGGTTTTGGAGGGCATTGGTTATGTAACTGGTTTATATTATCAAAAACCTAGTTAAAAAAATAAACAACCAGTGAGATTGCTTGAAGAATAAACAGAGCAGTAGGCTGATGATGTGCAGTTTGCATGGAGGAGAATCCACCAGTTTTGACTTTGGTTCAGCATGTGAGCATTTTGTAAAGATTAAATCTCTCCGCAAATAAAATGAGAGTAAATTTCACATGAACATTTACTTCCCACTGATGTTTGGAATAATGCATTTAATTTTACATTTAAAAAAGGTATACAATACTAATTTTGTATTGAGATAGCTAGTATTTCACAAAGTACTTCATGACAGTTAAGGGACAGGTACATTGTATCGATTTCAAAAGATCTAGCAAAATCACTGCAACCAACAGAGAACTGGAAAAGATCTTGCAGTAAACTAAAGCAATGAAAGTGAAATTTTAAGTCTGAGGTCACGTGGTATGTCAAAATTTCAATTGTCTAACAAGGAGAAGGCTGACATGCATAACAGTTACCAACCTCTTAATTAGTAAAGTGTATGATACTTGTATACTTTATGCTGTCTTTGTTTTACATGTTAGAAGGAAAGAGATTACTTTTTTTTCCCCAAAATTGAATAGGCTCTCAAATTTCATCTCGTCTAGCAAATGGCACTCCGTGCCCAGGTTGGAGAGACAGGCATTGCAACTTCAGGTGACATCACAGCAATCTCACAGTCTAGTGAAATGACAACTGTCACAGACCCATTCTTTGGACAGACCGGTACATCAGATCATCACTCAAGGCAGGAAAGTGGGGACAGTGGGCTAGGTATGATGAATCACACAGTGAATTGTGGCCTTTTTTTTTTTTTTTTAAACTTCCTCTACCTCAGTCTTCTTCTTCTTCACACGCACACTGGCGATGATGCGTGGTACCCTGATTTTTGCAATGTGCCTTTTGGCTGGGTACCTCCGACTTCAGCACCTTTCCTTGATAGGGCAGACTGTGGTCTTGCTTGGACTGCCATGAAGACAATGGTGTAGGCTGGCCTGGCCAAAACTTTTTTTAGCCTCTGGTGGCTGTACTTAACTCTTTCCATGCCACAGGAAAAAACGCGGACGTTCCCATTCATGCCACACAAAAAAAGATGGGTCTTGATATGTATAGGGGGTATAGTTGTAAAAGTGAATGTACAACGTATTTCCACTTTTAAATTAAACATATTATGCATGAAAATAGTTGTAAATGTAAGAAGATTTCATAAATGAAGAGTTTTTTAGGAAAAAGTAGTGTGATGATTTTAGCTGATAATTGTGTAGTGCTTACCATCGGCGATGCCTAGATGTACAGTGTTTACCATCGGCAATTTCCAGATCTACTTAAATTTTTGGCAGATCTCGTTGTGTGGTGGCATTCTCACTAAAATAGTGTCTGAAATAACCATCTAACTACTTCTCCTACTTAATAGGTCTAGATGTACTTGGGGTACATTCAGAAACAGTGGTCGGGTCATAGGACATGTCCTTATGACTCTGAAATCACAATAAATACTGAAATTTCTTCGGTAAAACAACTATTTTGCTCGGTTGTTAGCCACATTTTAAATTGAACTATGAAAGGTCACCAGACATGCGCAGATAAATCATGTACAATAAAAAGTTTTACAATAGTTTTACGTTGCAACGAAACAAAATCACTATAGCAAACATGGCAGTCACAAGACTAACAGGAAGTTATCACGATATCGACGACGGCAGGAGAAGAGTTAAGTTTCTTCTCCATGTCAGATCCAGCATGCAACGCTGACTGGCTAGATGGCTTTAGGATAGTTCCACAGAAACACTATGACTTTAGGATGAGGAATCTGATGAGTGCCTCACTGATATCCATTCCCCACCACCTATAGTCTGCTGGCTCTGTTTTGTTTACATCATTCTGATAGCCATTGTTGTAAAGACCCATGTGGTTGTCACGTCCCAGATTCATTGGTTTCACACCAGATTTTCCTCGTCCCTGCCAGCGATCTCCATGTCCCCATCTGTCCACCAACCTGACATTACATTTTACAAAACTAACAATTACAATTAATGTTGATTTCTACGGGCTTCTGAGCTACAGAAGTAGGCCAGAGTTTTTAAGCAAACAGATCTATGTTCTCTGTCTTACAAAGACTATATTAAGATAAGTGTGTTCTTAACACAATTGTTCCCAGGAGAATCTGCCTCATTGAAAATGAAATTCTAAATCTGCTTGACCTGAACATGTAGGTAGTTAAAAGATATTTGTCCTCATTGTTTTTGCACTTTTTGAGGCATGAAAGATGAGAGGGAAAAGAAAAACCACTTCATTTGGCCCAGTCTTTGGATCTGTTTTCCTGTCTCATCTTTCCCGTGATATTCTTTCCAGGATAAATGTTTTTCAGTTGGTAAAATCCAGCCTGCATAGAATTTAATTGCTGCATATTTATCATAACAGGTGGAATGGGTACAAGCTACAGTCTGCCTAGAACACCAGATTTTCTTGGGAACATGGAGGATATGGACACTCAAGATGGAGGTATGGTACAGATTTATGCACTACTTGACGTATTTTAATATAACAACTCACGGATCCTTGGAAGAATGTCAAGTGTTTAAAAGGGCTTTGTTTAGGGGGTGGGGGCAGTACTGCTTCTGATGATTTAGGGAGTTGTGTTGTTCTGCTCTCTATAAAAGAGTTTCCCCACCTTGCACTCATACACATGCATGCATGCACGCACAACAAAAAGTGAATCAAAGGTAAAAGTTTTACACAAAACTTATTTAGTGCAGGAGAAATAGGTAAAAAAAAAGGGTAAAGGTAAAGGTATTCCTATCATGCCTTAGAGGCATTGTTATATGGTGTTATTGCCCATATTTTCCTTGACCTGTCAGCACACTAAAGGGTGATATGGTCAATATCACGCCTGGTTGCCTTTCCTTCCCCAGCTCCAGAAGAAGTCGGGTACCCATTTCTACAACTGGGTGACTGGGTTGCTTCCGGCCAGATTCAAACCCCTGACCTTTGCCATGAGAGACCAGTGATAGCATTCCCATTTTTCAGTGTAGTCTTGTTTTGCAATGTTACTGAGAATTTTGAAAACGGTTGTAACTTGTGGTTCAGTCATGGCTGCCCTCATAAAATGGTTGAGTTATGCCACATTTCAGAGAAAAATGGTTAGATATGTGATTTATTCGAGCCCTACAAAGTCATTCCTGTTTTTTTTTTTTTTTTAGGAACAACACTCATCTTAACTGATCAGTTAGAGAACATTTCTCTGGGTGCTGTATATTGCTGAGGTTGGAAATCTGTTTGGAGTGCAGTGTATTTAGGTTACTGCATCATAACCTTCAATGGCTTAATTAGCTGAGTGGTTAAGCACTTGGTTTTAATCTGGTAGTACCGGGTTCATGTCCCAGCAGTGGGGGCTTTTTTCTGGTGCACACCAAACAGGACCCAGATTCCACCCAACCTCAGAGTCCACCCAGCCTCTTAAAAATTAGTACCAAAGAAATCGGGGAGGGTGATTGTGACCAGACGTGATATTGACCACATCACACTTTCATGTGTTGAAGGTCATGGAAATATGGGCCTAACACAGTATCTCCAATATGCCTTAATGGCATGGAAACAGGAATTTTATCTTTACCTCATCATAACCTTCACAGCATTATCTTAAGGCTGACCATCACAAATATGTATGACATCATTTCAGTCCCTAGTAATAAGATGGCACTTATACTGCAATACCTTATTTCTGACCTCTGTAGTTGTACATAGTACTTTTCCTTACAGTGATTGTCTTAATCTTATAGTCCTTTCTTCTGAGATTTTTTTTTTTTCCTCCTCACAAAAAAAAATAATCTCTTTAATGTAGCCTTTACACATGGTCTTTCTTTGTCTTGGGGTGTAAGATGGTTTGACTATTATCTGAGGAATTGTTTGGCTTGACAGTAGCACCAACAGTGAAATGTGTTTAGCTTGACTGGCTTTCTGGACATGGCAACTCTGGAAAAGTGTGAAGTTGTAGTTTCACTGGTTAAACCTGACCAGCTGTGTACACCTGTGTGAGGCACAATGTATGTTGAAAACTCTTGACTGTCTGAACTGTCTGATGTGCTCTTCCTAGCAGTGCCATTTGTGGTGGAATGGGTTTTGACCTAGAGTGTGTTGTCATTGTGTGCCAAGTGGGGAGCAGGAATCTGTAGATTGAGTAGGTGGCAAGAGGATGGGCAACTTGTGACATCTTAGAGAAGCTGAGGTGTTTGGTCCCTGCACAGCCATTTTGTCCAGTCAGTTGCCTAACCCTTCTTAAAGAGATTGAAGTATTTGACATGCTGTCCTACACGTGTCATTGTAGCTTAGTGCAGACTCTTTCATGTGCTTTCTGCTCCAACACAGAATAATAAAGACGTGAAATATAAAGGATCATTGCTGAGGATGGCAGGTTTTATTGTCCAAAGGACTGTCCTTCCCCCAAGTTAGTCAGAAACTCTGGTGTAAAACAGTTGAATATTGAAATACATTATCGTTCAGGTTTCCTTAAATTCAAGGACTCCTAAGGCATCTAATCATACATAGATCACATGTAAGCATATGATCTTGAACACTTCTAAATCAGACTGCTCTAAACACCCAGGACAGACAGCTGGAGATTAGATCATACAGAGTATGTCGTTTTATAGAGATTGGCTTACAGCAGAATGCCACATGAGGCTCAAGTCTGGGACCAGTGGCTTGTTTGAATCTAGCTTTACATGTTATTGCTTTGATGGTAAAGGTAAAAGGTAAAATTCCCGTTTCCATGACCTTTCACACATGAAAGTGTGATGTGGTCATTATCACACCTGGCCGCTTCACTTTCCCAGATTTCTGCTTCGGTGATTGCATTGAAAATTAAGCTTTATCTTTTATTGGAAGTCATGTGACTCTGAGTATATGTAATAGACAGAAGCTATATTTAACCCTTTAGTGTATGATTCCCTTCTTCAGCAAGCTTGTAGTGATTTCATTTTATCAAAACACAACAGAGAATTTCATAATTTTCTCATGGAATTCCACAGAGTTAATGACACCATGGCCAAACGCCTCACTTACAGTGCTAGAAGATTTATGTAATTAAAAATGAATGATACTCAGTAGTTGCGACATTTGGCATGTTAATTGTGCTGTGTGACTTCTAATGGTGTTTTCAAGTCAAGGGAGTGGAGAGGGAATGCTGTTATAAGGGGGACATTACTCCATATTTTCATCTGACAATATCAGGTCCTAAGCTTCAAGGTCAGTCAGATTTTGGCAGCATGGATATGGTTGGTGTTAGTGACGTTGGAGACCATCTTACTATGGACTCTGAAGATTTGGTGCCTAGCTTACAAGTAAGTGTTTTGTTATTCATTTTGCTGTAGCATTGGTTTATTGACCCACCGTTTAGTTTGGGAGAGAGGATGTTTGTTTTTTTTAAGGCTCATTTTGTTTTGTTATTTTTCAGTGTGTGTGAAAATGTTGCAGCATTTATTTTGGTTTTTTTCATTTTCTTCACCATCGTTGTATATCATCATATGCCATGACGTGGGGCGGTCACACTCCTCCACAAATCTTGGTCATTGACATTTCTGAGTAACTGATGCTGATTTCTTTCCATGCCATGTCAGGCCTTCTAAGCATCTGTCCCTGTGATCATCGTAAACCTTTCCTGCCTTTGGTTTTGCCATTGTTATGATGTTTTCCATTTTCTCGCTTTTCATCACATGCCCCAAGAACGATAATTGCCTTATTATACCCTTGGTTCTATCAGTCAGTCATTTGCATATCCCTTGTGGAACTTTGCCTCTTTAACAGTTCTCCTGTAGGCCTCTCGGTTGTAAGCAAGATGCCCCACTGCTGATGCGTCCATTTGCAGATTATCATTGATATCTTACGGCCATCTTCACCTTAGTCTTCCTCTCTTTCTTGTTCCAATTATGTACCCTTCCAAGATGGTCTTCTCTAAATGATCATGACATTTAATGTGTCCAAAATATTTAAGTTTTCTCTGTTTAGTCCTCCAAAATATTTAAGTTTTCTCTGTTTAGTCCTGTTTACTACCCAGTCTTCTTCAATATTAAATTCTTGCGTATCACACATTAAAATAAGTGGAAGCGAATGAAGATTCCATAATGAAGTTATTTGTCATAAAAAAAGCAAAGAAAAGAAAAAAAAAAACTGATATGAAATGATGGAGTGATTTTTGGGCCCCAAAAATTTTTTTTAGGGCTGAGCAATAAAATCTACTTTATACTTACCTTAATTGTGTCATATTCCAGTATAAAATATGTAGTCATTCAAATTTCAACACAGAAAAATCAATATTTATGGATGTTTTTTGACATCCAATAAATCTAACAGGTCTAAAGCTGCAAGAAATACATATAATAAGTTAGGTCTAGTCGGTCGGTGTACTATTCTACCATCCACTCTCGAAAAAAACACTTCAGCTTTACAGTACATTGTGATATTCAACTTGGCTCCTTTTATCAGGCATGGTGAAAAACACTAGTTAAACTTTGGATTCAGAAGAGCTCTGACTGGTTAAATGAAAAGTTACGTCAAGGTTTCAATGAAGGAAAAGTCTGAAACCTTATAGGGCCGGGTCATTGGGAACACATATACCAGAACACACCTTTTGGGGCTGGCGCGGGTGGTAAAAGTTAAGTGACTAGGTTTCACAGGCATATGTTGCGATGAGAAAGATGCATGCCCTTAAAAATCTTATTTTTGTGGTTCTGTCTGTTCCTCTCCACAGATTCTTTAGTTGTTTTACTTTTTTGAAGAGCGATAGATGTCCTCTTTTAATTTCCCTCATTGTATCTCCATTATTAGTTAGTAGTGATCCAAAATATTCAAAACCTCTTCCAATTTTTCCTCATTGATAAATATTTCAGTTGCCTTATTTGTTTTGTCAGTTGTCATCAATTTAGTTTTCTTCACATTAAGATAGAGGTTTTGCTCTTTACTATTTTTATGGACTGACGTAATTAGTTTTTCTGTTCCTTTTTGCGTTGTGGACAGTAATACTGTGTCATCAGCATATCTAATCTCTGGTATTTCATAACCTCCAGTTGTTATAGCATTGTAATATTCTTTGTCTACATCTTCTCTAACATTCCTCATTATATTTTCAGTATACAAGTTAAATTAGTAAGGCGACAATATGCACCCCTGACAGACCCCTTATTTTATGTCAAACCAAGTTGTTGTTTCACCATTTATTCTTACTGCTTCTTAATGGTCTAGATACAGCAGTGGTATTAATTGTATCACATATGATGGAAATTCCATTTTTTCTATTATTTCCTAAAGTTTCTGGCATTGTACACAAAATACCTTTGAATAGTCTATGAAAGATAAATATAGATTCACATTAAATTCTCTGCATTTCTCTATTATTTCTTCTTTGTCTAAAACCAGTTTGCACCATTTTTACTACAAAGTCTACCCACTATTATTTTTAATAGAATTGTACTGGCATGACTAATTGGGGCAATGGTTCCTTGGTTCTGTAGGCTTTGAAAATATTCTGTCAGTTGACTGAAGACTTTCAGACTTTATGACACAATAATTGGTGTATAAGTATACAACTATACACTAAGCACTGCAGTAGAGCTGTGATACCAGAATGTATAAAATCGGAAAAAAAGTAGGAGCAGCTTTATTACTTAACGATTACAAAGTTGTGACGTTTCGGCGTGAGCCTTAATCATACAAAAACATACAGGACGAAGAAATAGAGAGAGGAGATAAAGTATAGATTCACATGAATACTGTTTAAAAAAAAAAAATTTTAAAGGAGTACTTAGCTGTAAATTGCAAGGTGTGGCTTGTCCGGCGGCGTGTGTCAGGAATGGATCTGGTAGGACGTGGAAATTGTTTAAATAGAGACCTGTGACATGTGGTCAGTGGGTTGTAACTGGAGGTGGTCAAGACTTGGATCTAAAAGCCCTTTGTCCATGTGCCTATGAGTTTGCTGTTCTCCCCTTTTGGAGTCCAATCCAACATGTCTTTTAAACATTTTTTTTAAATTAATTTTTTTAATGCAGTTTGTATACATATATTGAATTTGTATATGAGGGTTACCCCAAAAATAAATTTACAAGGGCAGCTACTTCAAGAGCAAAATTTATTTGGACATAACACATTGTAAACTGTTCCATGATGGGCACCTTAATTTTCCATGTGGTTGCTATGACAGTTGAGTCATTTGTCTAAGCATTTGACAAGTGTTTTGATGTACATCTCATAAAATGTTGTGTCCTGGATATAGATCCATCGTGTCACTGCAGTTTCGTCATGCTCATCATGAAGAAATCTGTGGCCACTAAGATGTTCCTTGAGAGCTGGGAAGAGATGAAAATTACTTAGTTCCAGATCAGGTCAGTACGATGGATGGTCCACATTCTCCCACCGAAAATGTTGCAAGAGTTCCTGAATTGAAGTGTTCATGTCTGGCGGAGCGTTATCACGGCGGAGGAACATACCTTTTGCAAGCAGCCCAGGACAGTGATGCCTGATGGCAGCTCGTAAATGTCCCAGTGTTGTGCCATACACAACTGCTACACAATAATTGTTGCTCCTCTTTTCAGGAAATCTACCAACAACATGCCTATTTGATTCCAAAACATGGTAGCCATCATTTTTCCAACAGACAGTGCTACCTTGAATCTCCTGGTAAACAAACACCATATAAAAAAACCTTGAATCTCCTAGTAAACAAACACCATATTAAAATAAACCTTGAATCTCCTGGTAAACAAACACCATATAAAAAAAACCTTGAATCTCCTGATAAACAAACACCATATTAAAAAAAAAAACCTTGAATCTCCTGGTAAACAAACACCATATAAAAAAAAACTTGAATCTCCTGGTAAACAAACACCGTATTAAAAAAAAACCTTGAAATTCCTGGTAAACAAACACCATATAAAAAAAAAACCCTTGAAATTCCTGGTAAACAAACACCATATAAAAAAAAACCCTTGAAATTCCTGGTAAACAAACACCATATAAAAAAAAAACATGAGTCTCCTGGTAAACAAACACCACATCCCTATGTGCCTCTAAAGGTTTTTTTGTTCAGCACACATTTTAATTGCTGCTGTTGTGAGTCTGCCATGCCATGCTACATTATTGGTTGTCACTCACCTGATTTGAAATTCTGCAAACCACTTTGGCACATGCTGTTGACTCATCACACTGTATCCATAACTTCCACCAACTGCTGATGAATTTATGTAGCTGGGACCTGATTTTGCATTCAGAAATCGCATCGCAGAGCAGACCTACTGTTTAGACCACTACTCCAGTCAGCCCTTCATCTTTATCTAATGGATGCAGCCAAGATGATGCTGTACAGTCTTGCCATCTGAATTTGCATTGCCAGTTGATGAATGTGGAAATTTCAGCAACCTTGCTCATTGTCAGATGTCACTTTATGGATGTTACATTCCCTGTAAACTTACTTTTTTTTGGATATCCCTCATGTATCTGTTACAGTGTTGTAGTACTGTGATGTTGTTTCAGTATTGTTTTGATATGTAACTGTTTTCATGATCCTTGTAACAACTTTTCAGGAGGAAATCAACAGCGAGCTTCTCCTGAAGGATGTAGAAACAGTTCTAGGAAACAGAGATAACCCACTGACATGGTTGTGAGATACTTGTTTCAACATTTCATCATGCCTGACTCAATCGCACTTTCAACACCAGCCTTCATGCATACTACAACATGGCAGAATTTAATCATTGTCTTTCTTGATAGCATCTTATATGAAGAATCAGTGAGGAAAGTAAAAAAGAAATAAAATATGTTTTTTATATTGACAGTGAAATATATATATATATATTTTCATATTTCATACATTTACTTCAAACTTGTACTTTTCATGTTATATAAGAAATATATTGATATCTGCAGGCATACACATTTACTAACATGAGATTTTTTTTTTTTTTTCAAACTTAATATATGCACATAAACTCTTTCACTTTGTCAAATGTATTCATTTCTACTTGTTACAGCATGCATCAAATTTCTCTGAGTTGGAAAGAATGTTTAATGGGCATTAAGAATCAGTACTCAGATTACAGAGTTTAAAATGCCCATTTTGGAGAATACATGTTATGTACTGAGGCATATGTGCCTTGCATGTGAAGGAAAAGAGCTCATTTCTTTCTTGCGTTTGTTTGTCAGTTTTAGTTTTGTCTCTTGAGGCTATCATATGTTAGAGGTTTCCTGGTGGTTTTTGTGGTGTTTTTTTTTTTTTAGTTTTGTAGTAGCAAAAAGCATATGGTTATTTGTTTTTATCCAGAGTGCTGTCATTGTTGGAGCTGTGATGTTGATGTCTTCTTATGTCCGCTTACAAATGGAAACTGTTGAGGCACATGGAGTGGTTGTGCAGAATTAATATCTCCATAGTGATTTCACTTTTCGCAGTGTGTAAATATATCCTCACTGTAACCATCATCACGGCCATTAATGTTGATGCTTTTTTTTTTTTTTTAATGTTTGAAAAAAAATTTTTAGATATATTCAAATATTAAGAAAGACATATAAAAGTGTAATGTTATATTTTTGTACTCTATGTATTTTACTCATCAGTGTTGTGTTGTGTACAGAGAGAGATTTTTCTTTTTTTTTTTTTAATTGGAGTTTTAAAAACCGTCTGTGACAGCACCAAAGCAGGACAGTGTTGTGATTTTTTTCTTGTCCTCAGGAGAGTTTTAACGGACATTTGTTGGCGGTAGGCTCTTGTGTTGATGCACTATCAGTGACAAGACGTTATGAACTTCCCGTGTTATTTTTCCCCGTTTTAGATTGTAGATTGGGGAAAAAAAATTGACTTAGATTGTGATAACAAGTGCTACTGTCTTCCCTAGTTGGTTGTTTTATCTCTATGCACATCTGTAACATAGAAGTTGTTTGTGAAATAAGCCATACATTGTCTGTGTATATACTTTTTGATTTTTTTAAAATTTGGGACACTAACACCTGATGAGAATCATATTGTCAGCGCTGACCATGCATCAACAAATTAGTCAGTTTCTGGAGTCTGAGAGCATTCGTTTATTGGGACAGTGCAAGAAAAAGACATCTATACAGCGACAGGAAACGTGTTTAATTTTCATGAAAAGCCAAAAACAAATGTTCCCATTCTGAGGGGTTTTTTTTTTTTGGAAGTTAATATTTCTGTTATGTTCTGTGAGTCACAGAGAACCATTACAGGAGAATAGGTTCAGTATTTACTGGATTATACATCAGAATGAGTTTTAACATTGTAGGCTTCCTATATCTCATGGTAGTGATTCATTGAGAGTATTTGCTTGGGGGGGGGGGGGGGGGGAAGTTGTTTCTTTAGATTTTTTTATTAAAAAAAATAATCATAATCTTTAAAAGATAATGAAATAAAGAGCTGATTATTCAGTATTTCGAAGGATGACGGTATTTAAAAAAAATTTCTATAATTAACAGGAGCTGAATATTTTCTATATGAAAATTATATATATATATATATAATATATATAAGTGGCCTATTTCAAATTGAAAGAATTAAGAGATAAAAGAAAAAAAAAAAAGAAAAAACTCAGAAAACATTACCTGTAGTTGGATTGGATGCATGCAGCGATATTCAACATTACCCGTAGTTGGAATGGGTGCTTGTTTCATCTCTTCAAACTTTTATGAGACATGATGCTCTCTGACACAGTTGCATCAGGTTGTGCTGGACGTGAGACTGATTTTATACATGTGATTGATCTAAAATAAGACACAAAAAAAAAATATTTTCTTGTTTCCATTGTTGACATGTTATTGTGCTCTGCTAAGAAGCTGTTTACAGTGATAAAAAAATAAAGGCTATTATGGGTTTACTTAATGCTGTGCGTTCTCCCCTCCCTGTCTGTTGTGATGGTTGTTGATGTTTTATGTCTTTTGTATACTAAGTTTAAGAGCTTCACAATCAGCAAGTTAGAACTTCAGATATGAGTATTACTGTCTCTTCTTTTTCATGTAAATGTTAAAATTACCTCATTTTTTTTTTTTACATTCAGCATTGTTTTTTTTTTTTTTTTTTTAATGGTTTGGGGTTGGGAGGGGGCTGTAGTATGAAGTGAACTCCTTTATTTGGATTTTTTTTTTTTTTGTATGTAGAACATTCAGCATCTTCATGACAGTAACATTCAATAGCTTGATTTATATATGAAGTGCTGTATTTGGTTCTTGATATAATAATCTGAGAATTGTCTATATGCCAAGTGACATCAGTTATTGTATGTGATAGATCATATGGATTTCAGTTGTCATGTAAATCAGGGGATTCATAATTCGATCTCTGCGCAGTTTTAAAAACAATTGGAGTTTTTTTCCCTTTCATCTGTTTCTAGATATCCAAATGTAAAATTAAACGACGCTGTTGACATCTTTTCAAATTGTAGATTTGAGAATCTCTGCTGCAGAGAGTATGGGTTTGCAGAATGTGTGCTCTGATTTGAGAACTGTTCAGATGGAGTGGGGAAATCCATCAGAGATCTGCAATCGTAGATAAGTTGAGAACCCCTGATTTGAATTATTTCCCCTCTTTTTTCACATATCTCGTCGGCAAAATTGATATTTGTGTTCCAAACATATGTTGGAATTCTTCTTGAATGAGTGGCAATTTAAGATGGAGAAAGAATATATATATATATGAAGTAAAATTAGCAAATGGAGCTTTAAATAAATTGTATTCAGTGTTAGGTCTTCATTATTTTAAATGAATAGACAGTGGTTGGATATAACTCTTTAGTTTAAACATGATGAGCTTGTTACTGTTTTCATCATGGATTTGAGTTTCGCAGGTTTCTCCTTTCAAAATGCATGCAGTTGTGATGCAAATGCATGTGATGTATTTACTTAGCTCTGTGATTATAGCATGTTGTTACAGTGTTGGTATGCAGTGGATTATTGAATGATAATCAATTTTGGAGTGGTGTACATATAAATAGATACAATTTTTTTAAAAAATCAAATTCCACTTTATGCAGAATTTGTCATGTGGTTTTAATTTTTTGCAATATTAAAGGTATGAGTGATGTTAGGAGGTTCTAAATATTTGAGTGGCAAACTAAATGAGGCACATATTCCAAGAAACTTGTGGGCAGCATTCTGTTTAGAGACTTTGTCTGTTGGAGGTCTTTGAACTGCTGCTGTTCCTAACCATGTAGAGCTTCATTATTTGTGTTTCTTTCTCCTTGTACATAGCTCTTGTGTCATATAAAACATCACATTTTACATCCATTTCACTCATAACTGATTCTTATTTGAGCCATGGTTACATCATATGCCTTAATTATTTTTTTGTTTGTTTGTTCCAGAAACTGTTTCTCATATTTAGGCCATGTTATATTTGTGTTTATATAAAACATGTAGCAAACTTGACTCCGTGAAAATTTTTGTTTTTAGTTTGTTGTAAACTTGTAATCTCTTTTCATACGTTTTTATACATTTTCTTGGTACTAGCATGTTGTGTTACAGCAAGTGGTAATCGTATATATATTCTTTGATTTTTTTTTTTTGTTTCATTTCTTTATCATATCAGTAATCTTTTTTTTTTTTTGGAACTATACAAAAGGGTGGTTTTTAAATAAATTCATGAACTTGTTCTTCAAGGTAGAAAGAGATTTATATGTTAAAATATTCAAATTAAAGAGTTTGAAGTAATTTTGGGCACGATAAGGAAAGAAAAAAAAAAAAGCTAGATGTATATTTTTTGGACACGCCCAGTATTATTTTGTACTATATATATTTTTTTAAAAAGAAAAAAAAAAAACAACACACGTTCCTAGTTAGGAAATGGTGAAATCTTTTTTTTTTTTCTCCAAACACTGACATTTTGTGTATAATACTCTCCGAGTTTCTCCTTTTGTTTTGGTATGTGACCATCTTTTGCCTAGAGTGAAGGATGCATGTAGATGTAGACCTTTGCTGTAATTGTACATTTTGATACTGTTTTGTTTTACACAAAATATCTTCAGTTTTTTTTTTTTTTTTTGTTGCTTTCCTTCGTAATCGCAGCCAGAAAAATGGCACCAGACATGACTCAGATGTTTTTGTTTTTCCTCCATTGCAAAAAAAATTTTTTTTAAAATAACTTCAGTTAGTCATATTGGACAACATAACTTCATGTGTTGCCTCTTTTATCTGTTACAGTCCAGCATTTAGTTATGATGTTGTTAGAATTCCTTCATTGTTTTTTTTTTTTTTTTTTTGTTAACTTCAGTTTTTATCCTCATACAAAATGATCATGTTTATAAGTGTCATTTTACAACATTAGAGTCGATATTTATGCATATCATTTATATTATTTTATCACATTTAAGTTTTGTATATTGCATGACACAAGTTCCCAGTAAAAATCCATATATAACATTCATCCCAACTACAGCATAGGATCTCAGAACTGTCATTAACACGTTGTTGAACTTCAGGAAAAGTAATGATGGAGAATGACCTATCATTCAAGTTCAAGGTGAGCGTCTGAAAACGAAAGCTACCTGACAATATCTTATGTGTACATAAACATGTTTTATGCAAGTATCAGGACAATATCCATGTCAGAAAACAGGTTTGAAGCGGTTCCAAGGCATCAGACCATCCGCTGCTCCAGAATAAGTATGGAAGAATTGGACAATGGTTCTTTAATAATTGATTCTGTGTATCACATTTCGTGTCCTTAATGGACTCTGTATCACATTTCGTGTCACAATTGTATTACAATTGTCATTCATTTCTTCTCGGGATGCCCAGGGAAACATAGAAGGAAAAAAAATTGGCCAAATAGTGTTTTATGTTCTCCTTGTTGTTGGAACACTAGCCAGGAGCTAGTCGTCAAATGTTGTCCTGCAGCTGGTGGCCCCTTCATCACTTCTTACCAGCCTAAAGAAATGTGAAAGCCGTCTACAGGAACCCTAGACCACATACAGTCTATGCAAATTGGCATCTAGAAATATAAAACCAAATAATGTCAGTACATTCCAAAACAATTAAAAAAAAAACAGAATAAAAGACTACATTATTTTGTATGTTGATGTCTTCATTGAAGCAGTCCAGCTGCCAGGCTAAGCAGTAATTTAAGCTTTGTCCATCTGTGAACTTGGACCTCCAGTTTTCGTTCATTATACATATTGTTATGTTTTATATCCCCTTATTATGCAAGATGATATTTTTTTATGTATTAGAATTTTTGCTACCAAGGTTGGGTAGCATTACAGTGTATTATAATACACCCTCTTTAAAAAAAAATTTGCAAGTGTCTACCAACGATGTCCCAGCACCCAGCATTGGTGAAGTTTCCAGAGGTCACAGTATAAACGCAAAATGTGCAGGTTTAGTTATCTATACGACAGTACCACAGTGATGAAACATTAAGGATGTCATTGAGGATCTGTGTAGATCAAATGCTCCATTTAAAAAAAAAATGTATTGCTAAGAGAGAACTTTGTCCAAACATGAACTGCTATAATAGATCCAGAGTTATCAGGTGATAGGTTTGGGGCGTTCAGATTTAGACTACAGCTTTATGCAAAACTGTAGGAGCTGTTTATGACCAGTAGTAATTTTGAACTGATAAGTTTTTAAACATGCACGGGCTGATGAAAAAAATGCTTCAGTAAATAAGACTTTTTCTCTTCGTTTTCTTCTTCCCACCATAGTTTCATCAAAAATACAATATGGGAGATAAATTTACTGTATTTTTATATGAGGACATGTAAAATTGTTTGACATCATTATCTTTACTAGGAGCAGAGAAACAGTTTATCTCTTTCTTCTTCAGCCATGCACTTTATATCTAAAACACTACATTTTCATAGTAAACTTTCTATTGTAATGTTTTTTGGGGGGGAATTCACTTTTTTTTTTTTTTTTTGATAGACAGAACCCATCTTTGGAGAATATTACCAGATTGTTTCAAAATTTGGTTATATTTATTGGCAGAGTCTGAAATTGAAACGAAACATGCAGAACTGCAGATTACTTCATGTGACAGATATGCAAAGATCCTCAAGCTTGGTCTTTTTCCTATATGCAGGCATGTTCAGATTAAGTCAAACAATAGATTCTTTTATGTTAAGCTTTAAAATACTACACCCTCCTCCACCGCGCACACAGTTGATACATGAAAGAATCATCAAGTTTCCAAACTGAATGAGGAACTGACACTTATTTTCTAGTGTGTCAGTGATATTGACAAAATGCAGAGAGCGCGATTGTTGTAGAAGAAAATTAAAGATACTGACCTAGACACATATCTGTGGCCTCCAGCCCCTGGAAATGTTATCTTATTTCATATATGTCATCAATATTACTATTAATTATATTGGGCTAGAAAAAAAAAAAACCAAAATAAATGATGAAGAAAAAAATAAATAATTTGTAAAAAAAAAATTCTTTTTCTGCCTGTATGTGTGATTTTGATATGTCTGTTACTCTTTTCTATATGTGGGATATTGTCAAGTCCGTTATTCTTTTGTGTCTTTGTGTGGGATTTTGTTGAGTCTGTGTCCATAATTGCTTTCCTATTGTGGCTCTTTTCTCAAGAGCAGGTATGGCTATATTGATAACAACTTGGGTTCTCAGACTGAAGGTAGCAGGTTTTGGCCTTGCCAATACTGTCACTTAACATTCATCATGGTTCTTGCTAGTTCTATGAAGTAAAGAAATAGCACTGTGTTGAGATATTCATTCTGGGCAAAGGATCAGTGAAATCATGTGATTTTGTCCTGAGTGTAGTGATGATGACGACCATCTTTGAAGCAAGTGCGTGGAAGCTGCTGAACAGCTTCTGTCATGGCTGATTTTACCAGGGTTGGATTTACAGATGATTTTTTTGGTTTGGCAGTCGCAGGTATTACCTTCCACCGTCACATGATCTCCTAGCATCAGCAATCATCCTTTATCCTTCCCATGCCGTTAAACGTCACATAGGGCTCACAAAGTAAGTCATGGAACCACAAAAGTCAGGAAAAACTAAGGACACTGACACTACATCATTTATATGATTCAATGGCACTACAAAGCTACCATTATCTTTGATCCTTTTCCATTGTGAAATGTTACAGAATGAAACGTACAAATATTTGTGAATACTTTCTGTTGTGAAAATGCACTTCACCTTTCTTCTCATATATATTCATCCTCTTCTGAAAGCAATTTGTTTCTTACTAGCTTTCATCAGAACTGTCTGTCTCATATGTCATTGTTTCATCTGTGAGTTTTTATGTCTTTCATTAATGTTCAGGTCTGGTTTAGGTAAAATATATTTTTGTACAATTTTATCAAACAAGGAAAAAAAACAAATATGAGACAGAGTGAAAAAGTAAACAGATGTTTCTTTTATTAACATAAAACGTAAAAATATGACTGAAAACTCATCACTTTTCAACATAATCCTTACAACGTTCAATGCAGGTCTGCAGTCAGTTTACTTGCATCTGGATTCCGTAAGATGAAAAAGAATCTGATTGACTGTAAGCACATATGCTTTATCCCTTTCATCGTCCATAGAGAACTTCCCACCTAGGACCAAACTGAGGGGTCCATGTATGATAAATGCACTGTGCAAGGCTGAGTATGCAATGCAGGATGTAGAAGACAGAACACAGGTCTATAATTTGTTTAGCTGTTGGACAAGCTGTGCAAAGCCATGCTGTAGCACACCAGAACTGCACAAACTGCAACATTTTGACCTGGCTGAAGGTTTCAGATGGTTCTTCTGGGCATGTAATATTCCAGGATTGGGTCTTTACAGCCCAAGAAGATCATAAGCATCAATTTCCCAGCTGTGAGAATTGTATGGAACTTTTTGGTGAAGAAAAAAATTCATTTCTTTCTGGCTCATTTTGTTTCAGGCTGGAAGTAATGTGCCCAGCATTTATTTCCAATCACTGAAAGCCATCTCCTTCAGCATCAAAATGCTGTAAAAGTTCTACAAACATCCCCACAACGTTCTTTCAGACTGGGAGTGAGCTGTTCTGATGCCCACATGATGGAGACTTTTCAGTACTGCAGCACTCTGTGAATGTTGTTCATCAAGCCATGACTATTTTCAATTCTCCAGCCACCTAGTCAATTGCCATCAACCACTTTTCCCATATCATTCGCTCCAATGTTGTGCGTATTTAGTCAAATTTGACACCTCACTTCTTGCGCCACATATACCTGCTGAAATGACATGCAGGTGTCCCCATAATTCCCTTTCATTCTTTGACAAGTATCTGCAGGTTTCTCATCCTCGCTACCCAAGAAACAAACAACTGCATGATGTTCCTCTCTTGTGCATGCTTCCAAAGGAGTGGCCACCTTGAATCTGGTTTGCACACATTATATTTCTAAAATGGCCATCGTGTTTTCGCACACATGTATCTAAAGATGGAGGGCACAACATATCTGTACTAAACTGTCTACAACGAAATTAATTTTTAAGAGCAAAAAAATGGTTACTTTTCATCTCACCCTCGTATATGCCATTCAAATCAGTGTAACGATGCTGTATATGCTTCACCAACTATCGCTGTTTATTTACAGTATTCTATGTTCTGCAAACAGTTAACAGACAGATGTTAAAAACACCATTAACCAGCACAAGGGTCGACAAACTGTGGCCAATGGGCAGAAGACTGCTGAAGGATTCATTAATTTACTCCACCAGTACTACATCTATCTTTTGAATTAATGATCTATGGGCAAAAGGTAAATATTTACTTAATATTTACTTAAATATTTTGGCCACATTAAACGTCATGATAATTTAGAGAAGACCGTATTGGAAGGATACATAATGGGAAAAAGAAAAAGAGGAAGACCGAAACGAAGATGGCTGCAAGACATCGTTGATGATCTGGAAATGGATGCAGCAGCAGCAGGCCATCTTGCTCACAACCGAGAGGCCTACAGGAGTGCTGTTTGGGAGGCAAAGTTCCGCAAGGGACATGCAAAGGAATGAATGAATGGGCAAAAGGTATTTTAACACCGTGACTGTTCATGGTCTGGATCATCATCACTGCACTCCGGACATGTCCACTGTTGTTTGGACTGCTCCCTAAACATATCTGGCGGCTGACAATGCCCATCCTGTGTTGGTTGAAAAGTACCCTTGCAGATCTAGCATGGCTCTCCCTCTTGGACATGAAAGTCTACACTCCCAGCTCTCTCTTGGACTAAGCAGCAATGTGGATTTGGTCTCAAAGTCCTCCACTCTGCCCATCTCTGAATGCGTTAACAATATCGGCTCGAGCCAGCTGTTGTCCATCTGTGATAATGACGGAGCCTGCCAACCTATAACCTCTCTCATTTCCCTAGATGCCTGTGTGCCCAGGGACATAGGTGAAGGTGACTGCGAATTGCTGATTGTGACTGTGTGAAGATGTAAATTCTTACATTTATCAGCTATATCTTATGAGTATTTACAACTCATTTTATGGTTTCTGAAGATTAAAAAAAACCCCATAAATTTCGACATTCATCAGCGACGCTTTATGAGTACAGTCAAACCCGCCTAATGTCACACCGTTGGGACTGTCAAAATATGGTGACATTAAGCGAGGTTCTTTACAAAGAATTTAACTGTAGCAGTATAAAGTGTGTCCCACATCTGTTACATTAAACAAAGACAGCTAAAGCTGTCGTTATCGGACACAAAATGTATTAATCACCAAATACAGTAAATCTTAGTTATTAAATTACAGAAAAGAACACTAAAATCAAGCAGCGTCTGACTTTTCATCAGAAGCGGTATAAAAAACCCAAAAAAATCCATGATTTCACGTTGTGTAATGGTTACTTGTCTATTAACCAAAAACTCATTCACGCACACTACAGCATTAAAAATGTCCTGCCTCATGCCAGGCATACTGTAAATGAACGAACACAGTCGTGAATGCACCGCTCACAGACTGAGCATAAGAAACAAGTTTGGCGGGCATCTGGTTTGTGATGGACCCGCTGACATCGTCAGTACTATTCTCAGCGGTGCTGTCTACGACAAGTGAAAGTGTCGTTCACTTTTGTCTCAGTTTTTAACAAGTTTCGATACAGCTGGAACATCAGTTTCAAATTTATGTGCTATATCCTTTCTTGTAACTTTCATCAGCTTGCTTCAGAATGTTCACTTTAACACTTTAATCCAGATCTTTGTGTTTAGTAGCCATTATCTATCACAATGAGAACCAGAAAGAAGTTCCATGCTATGCAATTCACAGTACACTACTTGAAAATGACCGACTATCAACTTAACACCACCCACATCTTGATAAAGGAGACGAACAATGACCGAAAGAAAAAAGTTTTTAATTATGTTCTTTCAAAAGGGCGGCTGTAGTCAGCCTTTCATTCACACCACCTGGGTTTTGATGCCCACATGTTCAAAAGGTTGATGGGGCACGTGCTGTGATCAAATGGCCAGCCCCTTCTTTGATGAGTCGCGAAGCTGATCAGGCTTTGTGAGATATTTATAGCTTTGGACTCGCCCAGTATGTGATACAAAGTGGAGTCTTCCTCCAGGTGCAAAAATACTGTGACATTAACCGGTTTGTGCCAATAAGCGGGGTGATATTAACTGGAGTAAAGCCCATTAATTACTTATGGGAGCTGGCTGGGCATACAAATTTCTGTGACAGTATCCGGGTTGTGACATAAAGCGATGTGATTTTAAGTAGGTTTGAATGTATTTACAGGTGATTTCATGATTTTTGAAGATAAAAACATACATTATTACATTTATCAGCACATCTTATGAGTATTTATGACTGATTTTATGATTTTTTAAGATAAAAAAAATAATAAATTCTTACATTTATCATCTGCCACAAACTAAGAGTCAAAATTCATAAACTCTAGGAGCGGAAAAAGTTGAGTTCCACCTACTACAAACTATCACTTTGTTTTATTCTCTCCAATGGACATACACCTGCTAGTTTTAGCTTTCAATAAACTCTCAGGTGTTATATATTTAATATCAATACAGAATCAACACGACTGTCTTTCTCTGTGTTTTCTCACACTACTTATGGGATGAGCATTGGAGGTGCAAAGAGATTATGTGGTCATCCAACATGCTGCAGATGGTAACTTCTGAGACTATTTCTCAATTTGCAAATGAAGCTATGCTGCCCCTTTCACTGAGGCTAAAGTTGTGCTGCCTCTTTCACTGAGGCAGAAGTTATGGTGCCCCTTTCACTGAGGCAGAAGTTATGCTGTCCCTTTCACTGAGGCAGAAGTTATGCTGTCCCTTTCACTGAGGCAGAAGTCATGCTGTCCATTTCACTGAGGCAGAAGTTATGCTGTTCCTTTCAGTGAATCTGAAGTTAATGCTGACCATTTCACTGAGGCTGAAGTTATGGTGCCCCTTTCACTGAGGCAGAAGTTATGCTGTCCCTTTCACTGAGGCTGAAGTTATGCTGTCCATTTCACTGAGGCAGAAGTTATGCTGACCATTTCACTGAGGCTGAAGTTATGCTGACCATTTCACTGAGGCTGAAGTTATGCTGTCCCTTTCACTGAGGCTGAAGTTATGCTGTCCATTTCAAACATCTGATCAGATAAAATAACAATACACAAGTCAAACAACTTACAACATATAATCTGTGTATTAATTTTTATTTTAAAAAAAGCAAATTAGATATTTTTTTCCATTTTAGTCATCTGTGGGGATGGGTTATTCCTGATGAAGATGTGAAGATATTGGACACATGCACTGTCAAATGGGGAGTGAGTTAACAGTGGATTTAAATCCTAGTTTCCTTGCAGGCTCCATCACTCTGACGTAGCCTATATCAAACACAGTTAAACATATACCACTAGCCAGGCTAAAGTGACACAAGATCCTATTTTCCAGGAGCAGGAAGGAGTTAAAGGTATATCTTAAATTAGGACACAGGCTTGTAGTAGCTCATATGCTTTCCTTCTTCCATGTCTGTTCTTCCTGATACAAAATTCTAACGATAAAGAAGATGGGGGTGTATGGTTCAGTATTACAGAAAAGACAGAAAGAGTGAGGGGGAAAATGGGCAGAAACAAGAATGGCAGAAAGAAATACCGTTTCTGGTTATACCAATAAAATATGGTTGATAAATGGAAGCATAATAGACTGAAACTGAAAACTCCGGTGCACATAGCAGAACAGTTAAAACACAAGACACAAACTCCCTGAAGACAGAGAAGAACTTACAAAAGTACCAGATATCCCACCAAACACAAACTACACACTTCCTCAAACTAACACCAGACTCAAGAACAAATTAGTGAACAAACCATCAGATCCCAACACCCTAAAGCTGTGTGCACTGGAGACCATATAATCCTACCCCAAGGACTGGATCCATGCATACACTGATGGGTCAGCCTTCAAAGAAACAGACAATGCTGGATATGGGGTACTCATAATGTTTCCAGACAAGACAACAAGCCACATTTCTGCTCCTTGTGGATCTCGCTGCTCCAATTATGATGCAGAAATGCAGGCAATATTAGCAGCCCTGGCAGCCACCACCACCAAATACAAAAACAGTGCCTCTCACCCAAAAAATCTTGTTATTTTCTCAGACTCCCAGTCTGCTCTCCAGGCCCTTGAAAACTGGATACCATCAGCTGATCACTTTACAACTGACTTACCCAGTGCAATAAACCAACTCGCCTTCTATGACATCAAGACCACCCTACAGTGGATACCAGGGCACATAGATAGAGGAAATCAACGTGCTGACAGACTGGCAAATAGTGGAGCCACCATGTCACAGCCCCACATCACCACCAACATGAGAACAGCTAAATACATTATACACAACAACTGCAAGCAGCAGTGGATGGACAGCTGGGCCAGTAATTCAAGTGGAAGATCCCTATATACACACCTGCCAAAGCCTAACTCCGGAGACCACATCAACAGCTTATGTCGTTGAGACCAATGCACAATTTTCAGGTTGAGAACAAGAGACATACCCTCAATAAGCACTTACACAGAGTAACTGCTGACAACACACCATACTGCATGCACTGCAACAGACAAGAAGAAGAAACTGTTAAACACCATCTGCTGGACTGCAGTGCATTGAAGGACTGTTGAAAGAACCTGATACCACCAAACCTCTATCACTAACATTCTGTATGGAGATGTAGAACAGCTGGAGAGGACCTGTACATTTCATTATCTGACAAAAGGGAAAAAGAGTGAAAACTCGTAAACTTAGGAATGGGAAAAGTCAAAGACCAATAAAATATTGATACTATGGGACTAACTGTGCAGCAAATTATACTCAGCAATGGTTCTAAACAGTATAATAGCCGGAGGTGGGGTGAGGGATACACTCTCCACTCCAATTAAATCTCTCCATGGCATGCGTCTCAAATAGCCTCTGACAGTCCAAGTCCAGCTTCTGGCCTTCTCGTGGCTGAACTGTTTAAACTGACAGGAGAAGGGGCGAAAGGCGAATATCTGGCGCCTGAAAAGTTTTCGGGTAGATGAGACTCGTTAGTCTTGGTTGGTAGCTCATCTAGGAGAAGGAAAGCTTCTGCTCGCTGCTGGCAAGATTCTTCAGCTGCTGTGCATGGGTGAAATTCCTCCCGGCCGATGAAGAAAAATGCGATTAGGGTTGCCGCGCAGCGCCGTCATGGAAAAGGTGATGGAAAGGATTAAGTGAAGTAGCCAGTAGTCTCACGGTCAGGACTACTCATATCACAGCACCTCTGCTCTAGAGGCTGGCCACGTCCTATACACCTATACTGACTCAAATGCCTAAATCAGTTTAACCCAGGGGTTAAACTAAGACTCTGCTGTGAGATTCTTTGGCTGCTGCATGTGGGGTGAAATTCCTCCCAGCCAATGAAGAAAAATGTGATTATGGTTGCCACGCGGTGCTGCTGTGGAAAAGATGATGTAAAGGATTACGTGAAGTTTAATCGGTATGGCCAGTAGACTCGCGGTGAGGGCTACTCATACCACGGCACCTGTGCTCTAGAGGCTGGCCACGTCCCATATTCACCCACACTGGGGCAATATGACTAAACCGGCTTAAACCAGGGGTGAAATTTAATGGCTACACATATCACTGTATCTCCGCTCCAGAGGCCGGTCATATCCTATGTACACCCATACTGGGATAATACGCTTAAACCGGCTTAACCCAGGGGTGAAACTCACTAGTGGCAAGGATTTGTCCTCCTTGACAAAAGCTGCTTCCTGGTCACCACAGGGGAACAGAAGTAAGGGTAGACCAAAAGAGACATGGAGAAGAACAACAGAGAGGATGTTGAGCAATAGAGGGCTCACCTGGGCAAGAGCAGAAAAAAAGGCAAAAGACAGGCATTTGTGGAAAACCCTTGCGGAAGCCCCATGTGCCCTGGGCACTTAAGGTTCAGAGAGAGAGAGAGAGAGAGAGAGAGACACTGGACCAGTGCAGTCTAGATAGGCAACCACCTCTCACCTGACATGGATACATTATATCCAAATCACGTTGAGGTTTTCCGGTGAGAAAGTCCAACTCTGGACTGGATGGGCAACCATCTCTCACCCGGCGGGGATATACAGATATCCAAAATACATCGAGGTTTTCCAATGAGAAAGTCCAACTCTAGGTTAGATGGGCAATCACCTCTCACTCTGCGGGGATATATTCATATCCAAACCACGTCGAGGTTTTCCGGTGAGAAAGTCCAACTCTAGACTAAACTGGTGCAACAAAAACCTGTGTCACGCAATGCCGCTTCTGTGACCCACCGAGAATATAGGCCCAAGCCCCACGATGCTCTGAACCTCCACCCTAAATGCGACTATTGTGAGAACCACATGAGTAAATTCAGTAGGATCACGGGGGCGATCTTGGTGGTAGAAGCGAACAAAGAAGATGATACTCAGCAATTTCCACAAACAAGGGACATCTAACTGTTTTACAACCTTCATTAGACCAAAAAATGACCAATGTTAGGTGTCTCCTATAAATTTTTTTTGTGATGCTGTCCAACATAGCAGTGACACATGTCAGGCCTGGCAAACCAAAGCCAATCAAAGCCCCTGACCCACCTCTTTACTGGTACCCACAGTAACAGGCTTAGCCTGGCTAACTGGGGGCAGGGTCATTATAGTCCCCATGGTGGTGGAGTCTGCTAAAGAAGCAGGGTCATTATAGTCCCCATGGTGGTGGAGTCTGCTAAGGAAGCAGGGTCATTATAGTCCCCATGGTGGAGGAGTCTGCTAAAGAAGCACTGCACCTCTCCTGCTTTTGTAGATCCACTCTGAAAAACTGGACATCACAACCTACTAGACGAGACACAAGTGTCTTGTCTAGTGCACCACATCCGCTGCAAAGGCTATCCTGCTCACAGTCCTAGGGAGACAGAACAATGTGAAATAAAAGTGAAAAAAAAAAAATCTATGCACTATTTTTTTACCTTGTATCCATATGTGTACCTAAACATTTGACACAGCAGTAGCGTGCTCCACACTGTACACAGGTGTAGCTGGATGGAAATCTACATTTCATTAAGGAAATCACTGCTTTTGGGAACTTCATTAATCTGTATTTTCATTAGGAAACATCTCTTTTAGTCAAACAACCTTTCATTTCAAAGACTGCTCTTTAACGTGTTTTCTGCGATAACTGATTCAATGGCAGAAAAGATGACAAAGCTAGTGAGGCGGTTCAGTTACTTGTGTCACCAAACCAGAGTTGGTTAACATACCCATGGTACTCAAGAGATTGTAGTGCTGTTTCAGATCATCAAGTGCACAGGCCCATCATGTCAGTGAGGCTCTTTGGGGATGTGCTGTAAGTGCCCATATTTTACATGATGTGTCAGCACATGACCTAGTGGCACATAAGAAAGTGATGTGTCAGCACCACACCTTCCCCAACTTCAAAAGAAGCTGGGCATTCATTTTTACAGCTGAGCGACTGAGGCACTTCTGGCTGGACTTAAAAACCACCAACCTCCATGTGAAAGATGTGTGCACTAACCACTATGCCATTTGGATGCTTATCCAGTGTGGCTGAAATCAACATACGTTTTTCCTGTTGGTAGAGTCTAACAGAATATGTCTGGATCCTGTCTCCATTCTGGGGATTGCTGAGACCCACCACAGCTCGGTTAACATTTAACTTGAATGTCCAAGTTGGAAGACCTTCACCATTATTAGTCAGCCAAGAAGTACAATCATCTAAGCACTCTGGACATATCTATAGGCACCCTAATCTCTACTTCAGTATAAACAAACAGTAACTAATCATACCTGTTCTGTGCTGACTGACTAACCTTCTGGAGCTCTTGATTGGTGGTTCCACTGAGCTCCACCCCTTCTCACTTTTCAAACCTCCTCACAGCATCACTTTGCAACCCCTCTTCCCTAGTCACCTATTTCAACTTCTCCTGGCTAGGTCAACATTGTATCACTCTCTCTCCCCTCCCCGGTTCCCCATCCACCACCCCCAGTTACAACCCACTGACCACATGTCACAGGTCTCTATTTAAACAGTCTCTACATTCTACTAAATCCATTCCTGACACACACCGCCGGACAAGTCACACCTTACAATTTACAGCTAAGTACTCTTTTTAAATTTAAAAAAAAAAAATAGTATCCATGTGAATCTATACTTTATCTCCTCTCTCTATTTCTTCATCCTGTATGTTTTTGTATGATTAAAGCTCACGCCGAAACGTCACAACTTTGTAGCTGTTAAGTAATAAAGCTGTTCCTACATTTTCCCTAGTTTATACATTCTTGATTAGTGGTTCATGTTTTGCCACACAAAGATTCACTCCCAGCTCCACTCTTGACAATCATGCCAAATCATATGACGACCACATCCCAGCTTCACCTTCATCCTGGACTCACTCTCCTGAGAAAGCTGGGTGCAATGGTTCTCTGACTTGTCCAGTTCTTTGCTTTCACAGTTCACTCAACAGAACTGAAAACAGATCCATTCTTTTTTTTTTTTTTTAATGTTATCCATCAATCCATATCACTGCTGTCTTTATCCTTTTCCCTCTGGTATGATTTTCATTACTGTATCACATCTCTTGATAAAACCTAGTAACATCTGGCTTCTGGTTATTGTTTTTTTTTACAGCTTTATGTTAAAAAAGGATATCCACAAACAGCACAGAAATGTCGCTCTGGGAGTCTGGATGGAGGAGCACAGGCTGTTATGTACGTGGGCCCATCCTTATTCAGCATATGCTATAGGAAAAAAAACAAAAAACTGAACTGATGAGAAGAACAAAGATTTAGCTTCTTCTTCTCTGGAATTTGTCTTCAAATGAATGTTGGTTACATTGTTACGTCTTCTGCATGGCAGACACAGCAAACTTTAGCCCTACATATTTCCGAAACTAGGCTTGCCTTCCCACTGTGATGCATATTCACTCTGGCAGACCACTGTCTGTTTTCTGGTGCACTGCTGGGAGGCAGCATTGTGCCCTGGTTGGCCGTTATTTGCTAATTCTGATGCTTGCGGTCACATATAGGTCACCTATTGTTGTCTGGCTCTATCTGAGTACTGCATCTTTGCTGCCAAACATTTAGCAGATATACACAATATAAAGGGTACATGAGTGTAGGAGTTGTCAAACGGTGAATTAATTTCTCACTGGATGATACACCTTTGTGCTCCAGTAACTGACTTTGCTGTTAAAAAAAAAAAATAGGTGCCTCACACAGTGTCAGTGAAAACTGCCTGAAATTACAGACCATCTGCCCACAAGGCTGCACACACTAACTGAAGAATATTAACATGAAATTGAATAAAATAAAGAATAAGAAACACTGAGTCATGCCTAAACTACTCCAACCTTCTTTAACCTTCTTAATGACAATCAACTAGATCAGGGCTTCTCAACCAGGGTTCCATGGTACCAAAGGATTCAATGACACTTGAATCTTAGTCTGTCATGGTGATGGTCAGTCAGTCATTTGCATGTCCCTTGTGGAACTCTGCTTCCCTAACAGTACTCCTGTAGGCCTCTGTTGTAAGCAAGATGTCCTGTCGCTGATGCATCCATTTGCAGATTACCAACGATGTCTTGCAGCCATCTTTGCCTTGGTTTTCCCCTCTTTCTTTTTCCCATTATGTACCCTTCCAAGACAGTCTTCTCTAAATTCTTATGACATTTAATATGTCCAAAATATTTAAATTTTCTCTGTTTAATCCTCTTTACCAGTCAGCTTTCTTCAATATTAAGTTCTTGTGGTATGGATACATTTGTGATGGTCAGTGGTTTGAATTTAGCCAGAAATGCTGTAGAAATGGATACCTGGTTTCATATGAAGCTGGTCCTTGGTAACAACTGTGTTAAGAACGCACTTATCTTAACATAGTATTTGTGAGTTTAGAAACATAGATCTGTTTGCTTAAAAACTCTGACCTACTTCTGTATCCCAGAAACCTGTAGCAATCAACACTAATTGCAACTGTTATTTTTGTAAAATGTAATGTCAGGTTGGTGGACGGATAGGGACATGGAGATTGCCGGCAGGGATGAGAAAAATCTGGTGTGAAACCAATGAATCCAGGATGTGATAAGCATATGGGTCTTTACAACAACAGCTATCAGAATGATGTAAACAAAACAGAGCCAGCAAAGTATAGGTGTCGGGGAATGGATATCGTTGAGGCACTCAGCGGATTCCTCATCCCAAAGTCGGAGTGTCTCTATGGAACTGTCTCAAAGCCGTCTGACCAGCCAGCGTTGCATGCTGGATCTAACATGGAGAAGGGGCTTAAGTACAGCCACCAGGGGCTAGAAAACAAAGTTTTGGCCAGGCCAGCCTACACCACTGTCTTCATGGCAGTCTGAGCAAGACCACAGTCTGCTCTATCAAGGAAAGGTGCTTACGTCGGAGGTACCCAGCCAAAAGGCGCACTGCAAAAATCAGGGTACCACACATCATCACCAATGTGCGTATGAAGAAGAAGAAGATCTGGAGCTGTGGAAGGAAAGGAAGCCAGGAGTGATGCTGGCTACATAATTCTCCAGTGTAGCAGTTCTCAAATGTTCACCAACTACTGCACACTTAATGCAATCGTCTCTCATGGAATACCTGTGTTCAGATTAAGCACAAATTTATTGTATTTTTTCTGTTTACATTACACTGAGCGAAATGTAATTTGAAGGGAATTATTTTTTCAACCAAAATGTGGCTGCATATCACTGGCTGCCTTATGAAAACCACTGCTCTAGTGTGCTGACAGGTCAAGGAAAATATGCACAATAATACTGTATCCCCAGATGCCTCGATGGCACAAATGGGCTACCTTTATCATCTGTTCAATAACCTACAGAAAAGAATTTTCTGCTCAAAAGAGCACCGATAATTACTGTCTGATTATTATATCTAAACTTGCCAATTAGTTCAATATACTAAGAATCACCGTGTCAAATGTCAACAGAAGTGAGAATAACAGCACTTGAAATGAAATGTTATAGAAGGGCAGCTTTGAATATCATGGACAGAAAGAAAATCAAATAATGAGATGTTGGTAGGATTAGGTGTCGCAGAAAACTGGCTCGTAAACATCATCAAAATTAGAAAGCTGAGATGCTTCAGAAACATCAAGAGACACAGTGGCCTGGAGAGGGTGATTGCAGAAGGCATGGTGCCCAGCAAAAGATAAAAGGGATGACCTCGCTGCAGGTGAATTCAGGACATCACGGAAAGTCCAAACATGTCATTTCAAGACACTTGTCAACTTGTGGAAGATCGTATTGCATGCAGGGATGCAGTGAGAGGGACAATTATCTGGAAAGGACACGTCAAATGAAGAACTGGGAATCACAGATACGATAAACTTTATGCTGGGGTTCTCTAAGACCTGAAAATTATTTCAATGATTCTGTCATGGTCAAAAAGATTGAAATCTAAATCATTAAAAGCAAAACATATCAGGAAAAGTAAAGGCCATGACATAACAATATTCCACTTAGTTCTTCCTGACAGCTTGAGGACAAGTCAAAAAGTAACTACAAATCACAGGACATAACCATCGGAAAAATATATCAAAAGATCCATATATGTTTGGTCAAAAGACTTAGCCAAGTCACTTTCAGCTATGTTGAAAAAAAAAAAGAAAAAACTTTTGGGGGTGTTGGAGGGGGTGTCACCTGCACTACTACAACCAACAGCAGTACTGCAGAGTTGATGCACTGAACATTCGACTTGGAATACTTGTTTTTCTGTAGTCTGTTTCTGGCTCCAGTTTCTTCATAACTGGTACACTTCTACTGACTCTGGCCTCGTAGCCTATTTCTATGATGTCCACTATAAGTACACATTTTTGAAGAAGAAGAAGAAGAATGAAGAAAAGGAGAAGAACAAGAACAATACAAAGAAGGAGAAGAAAGAGAACAAGAACAATACAAAGAAGGAGAAGAAAGAGAACAAGAAGAAAAAGGCAGAGGAGAAGAAGAATAAGATGATGAAAAAGAAGATCAAGAAGAAGAGAAGGAAAGGGGAAAGAAGAAGAAAAAGGAGGATGAGGAGGAGGAACAGGAAGAGACAGCGGTGCAGTATGAGGATAAATAATACCTAATTAATAAGCACTTCTCATACAATAACCAGAGAAAGGATAATACTCTCTCTTCCATCCTACCTCCTCCCCTCCTAACAACATGCTCTGCCTCTGTTTACCTCATCCGACCTCCTCCCCTCCTAACAACATGCTCTGCCTCTGTTTACCTCATCCGACCTCCTCCCCTCCTAACAACATGCTCTGTCTCTGTTTACCTCATCTGACCTCCTCCCCTCCTAACAACATGCTCTGTCTCTGTTTACCTCTTCTTCTAAGAGAGCTGCAAAACTCTTCCGGTATCTCATTTTAAAATCTCCTCTGGACTTTCGCTTCTTCTTGGGCCCTGTGGCTGAAAGAGATTTTGAAACACATTACTGCTGCTGCTGCAAACGATTTTGCCAAATAAAACTTACAAAGGTTAAAAAAAAAAGAAAAAAAAGGGGTAATGGTAAAAATTCTCGTTTCCATGTCACTAAGGCGTATTGGGGATACGGCACTAGGCCCGTACTTCCACGACCTTTGGCACGCGAAGGTGTGATGTGGTCAGCATCACGTCTGGCCATATTAACCTTCCCAGATTTCTCTGGTACCTATTTTTAGAGGCTGGGTGGACCCCAGGGCCTGTTTTGGTGTGTATCAGAAAAAAAATCCCACTGCTGGGACTTGAATCTGGTAGCACAAAGGGCAAGAGAAAAAAGTAACAGCAAGCCAAGTGAAAAACATGCTTGACTAAAAAAGCAAGTCAAAAAATCTTTTCACATTTTTAAATGGTTATGTCCCTTGATTAGCAGTTACTTTTAAAAATTCACTTTCATAATAAGGTAAAAGTTCATTATAAATTTGGGTTTTCGAAAGAGGAAAAAAAAATAAAAGGCAGAGAAAGGGAGAGAAGAGATATAAAGATATACACACTCTCACTCACTCATAATATCTCTCCCTCTCATTCACTCACACTGTCTCTCTCCCTCTCTCTCATTCACTCTCATATTCTCTTTCTCATTCACTTACACTGTCTCTTTCCCCCTCTCTCATTCACTCTCGCTCATTCATTCATTCACTCACATTCTCTCTCTCATTCACTCATCTGTACTCTCTATCTCCCTCTCTCTCTCTTTGCACATATACACACTCGGAAATTCTGCTCCTCTGGGTGTTTCCAATACTTACAGAACTTGCATATGAAGTTAAATCAAATGAAAGCTAGAAAATGTGAATGGGACAAAACTGTCACTCAGTACTGGGACAATAACACTCCTATTTCTACATAAAGTCCCCTTGTCTTTCAATGCATCTGCGCCAAGTGTCAACCAGCACAAGAACTCCAGCAGGGAAAAAAAGCTCTTTGTTCCTGACCCTGTGCACAATGTCTCCTGTGTGCTTGCCTGACAGCCAGCATCATGTGAGCCTGTTATGCCTGCCTAGAACTTCACAACCTAGTTATATACTTGAACCTTGCACATGCACTCATCACTACACACTGCAGATATTTCACAGTGTATATCATCTGAGAGGTTCAGACCTTTGGCTGACAAAAAAAACTGGACAGCAGAGTGCACTTCTTTCTTGAAGTATGTCTGCAACGTTGTCACCATCTTCTTCTTCTTCTTCCTTTTTTTGTTTTCTGAGTAGCTGATAAATTCTGCAGCTTTCCAAGCCAATGGGACTCATTGCAGCAGACAAGATAAGGTCTCCATTTCTCTCTGTTCTTGATCTTTTCTTGTCATCTGTCAATTCCAGGAGCATGTATATATATAGAATGTTAGAGAAGATGAACAAGAAGATATATTACGATGCCATAACAATTGGAGGTTATGAAATACCAGAGATCAGATATGCTGATGACACAGTGTTACTGTCCACAACACAAAAAGGAATGGAAAAACTAATTATGTCACTCCGTAAGAACAGCGAAGAGCAGAACCTCTATCTTCATGCAAAGAAAACTAAATTGATGACAACTGACAAAACATACAAGGCAGCTGAAATATATATAAATGAGGAAAAATTGGAGAGTTTTGAATATCTTGGATCACTGCTAACTAATAATGGAGATACAGTGAGGGAAATTAAAAAGAGGACATCTATTGCTCTTCAGAAAGTAAAACAAATAAAGAATCTATGGAGAGGAGCAGACAGAACTACAAAAATAAGATTTTTAAGGGCATGCATCTTTTCCATCGCAACATATGCCTGTGAGACATGGACACTTAACAAAACAGCTGAGAAACACATAAATGCCTTTGAATGTAAATGCTACAGAAGAGTTCTCCAAATATCGTGGACACAGAAAAGAACAAATATATCTATACTACAAGAGCTTAATATTGAAGAAGGCTGGCTAGTAAAGAGGATTAAAGAGAGAAAACTTAAATATTTTGGACACATTAAACGTCATGATAATTTAGAGAAGACCGTATTGGAAGGATACATAATGGGAAAAAGAAAAAGAGGAAGACCAAAAGGAAGATGGCTGCAAGAAATCGTTGATGATCTGCAAATGGACGCAGCAGCAGCAGGCCATCTTGCTCACAACCGAGAAGCCTACAGGAGTGCTGTTTGGGAGGCAAAGTTCCACAAGGGACATGCAAATGAATGAATGAATGAATGTATATCTTCTTCTAAGTTGTCTCACCATCATTGTTTAGGCCCATCTCTTAGTCTACCCCCTTTCGTCACCTTTGTATAGGCATCTCTGTTGGTCTTCCTCCTCCATTCTCTCTAAATGCCCAAGCCACCTCAGTCTGTTGTTTTTCATGTTGGTGACCTCAGCTGCCATCTCTACATGCACTATTCTCAGTCTGCTGTTTAGCACAGTGGTGCTATTGCTTACTGATGTCACTAACCTTGGCTCTAACAGTTGGTACTACTAAGGGATTTCTATCTATTCTTTGAAACGATTTATTCGCATTTTCTAACTTTCATTTGATTCATCCTTGTACTTAAGGAGCTTAACTATCGTCTGATGCTTCCAGAGAACAGTACTCACTTGATGAAGATATGTCGATGACCTCCTCAAATTTGGGTGCTTTCTTGCTCATTTTAAGATCTGCATGTGGATCATCTGAAAAGTTGTCCTGCTCCAGGGCCTCCAGAGCCTTGCGCTGTCGGCGTCGCCTGGCAGCTTCATCCAACACACGCACCTGTTGTCCATCTTTGATTCGCACTAGATTAAATTTTATTAATGATACTCCATTATGTGGTATAATTACTGACATTATGTTTCTGTCAACACTATGTAGTTCTGTAAATATTATATTTTTTACTGCTAACATGACATTTTTATTGATAATGTTTTACTGTTATATTTATATTTATTAGGCATTTATGGGTTTCTTAACAAAACAGCTGAGAAACACATAAATGCCTTTGAATGTAAATGCTACAGAAGAGTTCTTCAAATATCATGGACACAAAAAAAGAACAAATATATCCATACTACAAGAACTTAATATTGAAGAAGGTTGGCTAGTAAAGAGTATTAAACAGAGAATACTTAATTACTTTGGACACATTAAATGTCATGATAATTTAGAGAAGACCTTCCTGGAAGGGTACATAATGGGAAAAAGAAAGAGAGGAAGACCAAGGCAAAGATGGCTGCAAGACATTGTTGATGATCTGCAAATGGATGCACCAGCAGCAGGCCATCTTGCTCACAACCGAGAGGCCTACAGGAGTGCTTAGGGAGGCAAAGTTCCACAAGGGACATGCAAATGAATGAATGTTATATTTGTTAAAATAAAAAATTAAAGGTTTTTTTTTTTTTTTGCAAAAATACATACAGGGTTCTTTCATTTGCATGTACCTTACAGAACTTTGCCACCCTAACAGCTCTCCTGTAGGCCCATACAGGGTTACTAGAGTAAAACCAGCACTGTGGAGTAGATATGGCTAATCTCCATCCCTCTGTTTCTCTACAGTCTGATCATGATTGTTTCTTACACAGAACATTTCTATTATCTCAGACTCCACCAAAAACTCTTCCAACTTGAATGCCTGATTCTTAGATAAAACTATTTCACTCATTCATCACATGGCTGTGCCAGTACCTACTCATGAAGATGCTTCTGCCAATTTTTTTGTTGTTGTTGCTCTTGATATTTCTAATCTGATCATCTGCACTTCTCCAATGCTAGTGAGTCTTCCTACTTAGATATTCCCATTTTTTTCCCCGATTCCAATGAGTTTTCCAGTATTTATTGAAAATAGGCTTATAAATATAAAAAAAAAAACAACAGGAACAAGTTTATTTGTAATGAGATATGGTAATGTTTCTACTTTCATTATGAATCTTAATAGTCAGTTCATTTATAACTGAATTTATATTATACCTTATCCAACATTAATTAAGTTACTTCATCTTAACAAAAGTTGAATGAGAAACAATAAAGAGTTTGGTAATTTTTTTTTGGTCTTTTTTTTTCACTTGGAGTACCCAGAGTGTTCTCATCTTATCTTGTGTTATCCCCTGTTAACTGTGAGTTGCTGTTATTTGTAGCCGATGCTGTGATGGTGTTGAGGCGCTGCAACGTATCGGCTTGGGAGCGGGTTATGGTGGCTGCTTTTTTCATTTTATGGTCCATTTCAAACTATTTTACAGTTAGTTCATTTATAACTGAATTGTTATTATGGCTTATCTGATAAGTGATTATCAATACTGGTTAAGTTACTCTAAATCGACTTACCAGATTCTCGCTTATCCGCCATTTTGTTCTCAAATTCATGGTTGTACTTCCGGTGTCTGGGAAGTTAGCACAGACAAATATGGTCCAATTATAACTTCAACGCCTCAATTATGAATATATATATATATATATATATATGCTATTCTTTTCTAAAATTCATCCAGGTGGCTTTACAATTATTTGAAGAATACTTTCAGATTCAGACTGATAGATATTTGTGTTTTTTTTTTGTGCACATAACCTTTTTCTCTTCTTGGTAACCCTGTCATACCTTAGAGGCACATAGGGATATGGTGTTAGTGGCCATATTTTCCTTGACCTGTCAGCACACTAGAGGGTGATATGGTCAGTATCAAGCCTGGCTGCCTTTTCCTTCCCCAACTCCACAAGAAGTCGGGTACCCATTTCTACAACTGGGTGACTGCGGTGCCACCGGCCGGATTCAAACCCCCGACCTTCGCCACGAGAGACTAGTGCACTAATCACTTCGCCACTCAGACACCCCATAACCTTTTTACTACCATAAAAACTTTTGAAAGCATTCGAGTGGCTGGAGTGATACTACTACGACGGATGATTGATAAGTTCTCGGCATAAGTTACAAATACTTGAAACACACAGTTGATATTATGTGCATTTGTAGATCATGTTAATGTAAGATTAAACACCAAGTTTCAAGAAATTCACTGCAACCAATTTTTTTTAAAAATAGGCTACTGATGTGGTAAGGGGTGGCAGAAATTGAGAAAATGGATAAAATTTCTCATAGAGCAATAATTCGCTACCTCTGCATCAAGGGCTTATCATCGAAGGAGATCCATGAGGATATAGTGGAGACTCTAGGGGAGAGTGCCCCTTCTTACAGCACAGTGAAGAAATGGGCAGCTCAATTCAAACATGGAAGGGAGAGTCTGGAAGATGATCCCCGTCCAGGAAGACCAAGAACGGTAACCACCGATGAAACCACCGGCAGAATCCATTCATTCATTCATTCCTTTGCATGTCCCTTGCGGAACTTTGCCTCCCAAACAGCACTCCTGTAGGCCTCTCGGTTGTGAGCAAGATGGCCTGCTGCTGCTGCATCCATTTCCAGATCATCAACGATGTCTTGCAGCCATCTTCGTTTCGGTCTTCCTCTTTTTCTTTTTCCCATTATGTATCCTTCCAATACGGTCTTCTCTAAATTATCATGACGTTTAATGTGGCCAAAATATTTAAGTTTTCTCTCTTTAATCCTCTTTACTAGCCAGCCTTCTTCAATATTAAGCTCTTGTAGTATAGATATATTTGTTCTTTTTTGTGTCCACGATATTTGGAGAACTCTTCTATAGCATTTACATTCAAAGGCATTTATGTGCTTCTCAGCTGTTTTGTTAAGTGTCCAGGTCTCACAGGCATAGGTTGCGATAGGAAAGATGCATGTCCTTAAAAATCTTATTTTTGTGGTTCTGTCTGCTCCTCTCCACAGATTCTTTATTTGTTTTACTTTCTGAAGAGCAATAGATGTCCTCCTTTTAATTTCCCTCATTGTATCTCCATTATTAGTTAGTAATGATCCAAGATACTCAAAACTCTCCACTTCTTCCAGTTTTTCCCCATTGATACATATTTCAGTTGCCTTGATTGTTTTGTCAGTTGTCATCACTTTAGTTTTCTTTGCATTAAGATAGAGGTTCTGCTCTTCGCTGTTCTTGCGGACTGACATAATGAGTTTTTCCATTCCTTCTTGTGTTGTGGACAGCAATACTGTGTCATCAGCATATCTAATCTCTGGTATTTCATAACCTCCAACTGTTATGGCATCGTAATATTCCTTGTCTACATCTTCTCTAACATTCCTCATTATATTTTCAGTATACAAGTTAAATAAGTAGGGTGACAATATGCACCCCTGACAGAATCCATGACATGATAATGGAGGATCGACGACTAACTGAGCGGTACATTGCTACTGAGTTGGGCATCTAACGGGAACGTGTTCATGCCATTATTCACAATGATCTTCAAATGATACAGGTCTCTCCACGATGGGTCCCGAAACTTCTTGGAGCTGATCACAAGCGACAGCGTCTCAACATGTCAAGAGAAAATATTGGCCATTTTTGTGCAGATCCTGAAAAGTTTCTTCTGAAATTTGTGACTATTGATGAGACTTGGGTTCATCATTTTCAACTAGAAATCAAAGAACAGTCAAAGCAGTGGAAACATCATGGATCCCCACCTCCAAAAAAAAAGCAAGAGTGGTTCTATCTCCAGACAAAGTGATGGCTTCCATCTTTTGGGATTCAGAAGGTGTGCTATTGGTAGACTATTTTCAAAAGGGCAGAACGGTCATTGGGGTCTATTAGCTAATCTTGTGAAGCAACTGCGGGTCAAACTGAAGAAAAACGTTGAGGTAAACTGACAAGAGAAGTCATCTTTCATCAGGACAATGCTCCAGTTCACAAGTTGGCGGTGGCAATGGCTGCCACTCGTGAATGTGGCTTCCAGCTTCTTGCACATCCTCCTTATTCCCCAGATTTGGCCCCTTCGGACTATCTGTTTACAAAACTCAAAAAGGAGCTCAGTGGTCGCAAATTTGCTTCAGGTGATGACGTCATTCATGCTGTAGACCACTGTCTAGTGGCACAAGATGCTGACTTTTAACAAGAAGGGATCCGTATGCTCCAGAATCGCTGGGATAAATGCATAAACTTGCAAGAGAAATAACCCAAAAAAGTTGTCCACAAATAATCCGTTGTACCTTATGCCGAGAACTTGTCAATCACCCCTCGTATCCTCCAACTTTTATACCCAGTCCTGTAATGATCGTTCTTGGAATATTCTTGCTGTACAGAGAAAAAAAGGTTTGCACATAGTACACATCTCTGTCGCACTCCAGTTTTATTTTCAACTCGAATCGCTACCCCCTATTGCCAGTATAGATGTTTTACAATACTCAGGTCTTTGCCGTCTATGTTTATGTCTTCATGCATTTTAATAATCTCAGTTTCACCTTGTCGAACGCCTTCGTGTTTTCTCTATTTTGAAAGGAATATTGCTCATGTTTAAAGGGATGCGACTCATGTAAATCTTCTGAGTGAAATAAAGTTATTTATGAATCCCCCTGAATACTAATGATAATATAGTCGAGAAAATTCTGCAAGGATCATGCGTGCAGCCATGTTTTTCTAGAAGCTCCAATCCGTGGGAATGTTAAATAGGTGATTCACATTTTAAAAATCAGTTTTCATTCATTCACTTGCATGAGCCTTGCGGAACTTTGCCTCCATAACAGCGCTAAATTTGAAAAGTTTAGAGTTATGGTTTTGTCGTGTTAGAGCGTATTGTTTTAGTTGGTAATGTAACTATAGAGCTAGTGATCGTCAGCGTCGGTTTGAATGTTTGTGATCAAGAATATCCCCCAGCCCAATTTCTAATCACGTGTATCGAACAACGGGCGTTAACAGGTGAAAAGAAAGAAAAGAAAAAAAGAAAAAAAGAAAAGAAAAGAAAGAAAAGAAAAGAAAAGAAAGAAAAGAAAAGAAAGAAAGAAAAGAAAAGAAAGAAAAGAAAGAAAAAAAAAAAGAAAAGAAAAGAAAGAAAGAAAAAAGGCATTAGCATTCTGACTGTGGGTTAAATGAACCCATTAAAAAAAAAAGAAAAATCAATTCTGAAATATTAGAAACGGTTTTTTTAAAAATATTAGAAATAGGTTTTTTTTCTCTCAAAAATATTAGAAAAACTACACAGAACTATAATATACATATAACATACATGGGCGTTGTATTTCTTTCAATCGCTCTTCAACTATTATTCTTCTCCAGCCCTCGACACAACATCCTGCACTTTTAGATTTAAAAAGAAAAAATTGGAACAAAAAGGGGAACTTACCCACGCAGCCTCTGATAACAGGCCTTTCAGAAAGGTTATAGTCTATCCACCTTTAGAGTGTCGACAAAACAAATCTTCTATCACAGCAAGATAAGAGGAATATTTAGTTAAATATCTACAGAGTCTTACAACAACAACAACAACAACAACAACAACAAAGGAATGGAAAAACTAATTATGTCCATTCGTAAGAACAGCGAAGAGTAAAACCTCCATCTTAATGCAAACAAAACTAAACTGATGACAACTTACAAAACAAACAAGGCAGCTGAAATATGTATCAGTGAGGAGAATTTGGAAGAAGTGGAGAGTTTGAATATCTTGGATCACTACTAATGGAGATACAATGAGGGAAATTAAAAGGAGGACATTTATCGCTCTTCAGAAAGTAAAACAATTAAAGAATCCGTGGAGAGGAACAGAGAACTACAAAAATAAGATTTTTAAGGGCATGCATCTTTCCCATCGCAACATATGCCTGTGAGACCTGGACACTTAACAAAACGGCTGAGAAACACATAAATGCCTTTGAATATAAATGCTAAAGAAGAATTCTTCAAATATCATGGACACACACACACACACACACTCACGCACGCACGCACGCACGCACGCACGCACGCACGCACACACACACAGAGAAGAAATATATCCATACTACAAGAACTTAATATTGAAGAAGGTTGACTAGCAAAGAGGATTAAACAGAGACTACTTAAATATTTTGGACACATTAAACGTCACGATAATCTAGAGGAAACCGTCTTGGAAGTGTACATAATGGGAAAAAGAAAGAGATGATGGCTGCAAGACATCGTTGATGATCTGCAAATGGATGCATCAGCAGCAGGCCATCTTGCTCACAACCGAGAGGCCTACAGGAGTGCTGTTAGGGAGGCAAAGTTCAGGAAGGGACATGCAGATGAATGAATGAATGAGGCTAACAAAATAAAAAAAATATCACAGTGTGAACTATCCAGTCCATAACACTTTCTGTATTTCTTTCAATCTTTAAATTCATGGCTGCTTTTCATTGGTTATTTCCACTTTTTCATCCGGGAACTTGGTTGCTTCCTTGTGCTTGTACAAACTTCCTGTAACTGCGAGCTGCTGTTCCTCGCAGACGATGCTGTAGAGATGTTGAGGCACAGCATGGTATCGGCGTGGGAGCGAGTTATGGCGGCTACTTTTTCAGTCCCGGAGTACAGCTTCAAAGCAAGGGGCGTGCAATGCTTCTTTAGCAGACTCCACCACCATGGGGGCTATGGCGATCCCTGCCCCGTTAGCCAGGCTTGTGCCTGTTACTTGGGGTACCAAGGAGAGGTGGGACAGGGTCTTGGTCAGCTGTGGGTCGCTAACCCGGACGCTGGCATATCAGCTATGGGGCGCTGATTACCTTATCGGGCGTCTTCACCCCCTTTCATCCGGGAAAAGAAAATGTTCAAATCGAAGTGTTCGATTTGGTTTTGCTAATCAAGCATAAAAAACATTTCTGTATTTGTTTAGCATATAAATTTAAACCCACGTTTAAGGACGCCATCTGAGAAGTTTAACAGCGACACGAAAAGTAGCTAAAATTATAAGAAAAACACAATCAAAGTTTCTTAGACATGTCATGAGAAGACAGACGTTAGAGAACGTATAATTCCTGGAAAACTCTATGGAAAAGGGAAGGAAGGAGGTCAGAATATTTGGCACTCAGAAGTTTCATTCATTCATTCATTTGCATGTCCCTTGTGGAAATTTGCCTCCCTAACAGCACTCCTGTAGGCCTCTCGGTTGTGAGATAGATGGCCTGCTGTTGATGCATCCATACTCAGAAGTTATAAGCACAAAAACCAAGCTAAGATTAGTCAATTCAAATGTAATATTCTCCTTCATTTATGCATGCGAAAGCTGGAAAACAACTAAAGAAATAGACAAGAAATTAGACAAATGTCTAAGGAAAATGCTCGGTATAAAGTGGAACGAATTCAAGAACAACGCAGAGATAAGGCAGATGAGCGAACAACCTGTCTCATGGGTGATTAGAAAAAGGAGATGGATATATGTCGGTCATGTATTGAGAATTAGACAGTCAGAGAATCCCCCAAACAAGCTATCAAATGGAACACAACAGGCTGAAGAAAAGAGGTTGACCACGTGAAACTCAAAAGAGGGCATTGTTAAAAGAGGCCAAATTAGTAGGCATAAAATCCCTTGATGAGGTTGAAAAGCTCGCCGACAACAGGAAAACTTGGCGAACTACCATACGAGGCCTATGTGACGTTTAACGACACGGGAAAGATGTAAGATGTGCAGTTCTGTCTCTTTAATAAATTGGACTTCTTCTTCTTCTTCTTTAAGCAGTCATTTTTTTTAGAAACGGGTATTGATTTTTTGGATCGCTTATTTAGAAAAGATGGAGCGTATCAGTGTTTGAAAGCTAATGCTGTTTCTACAATGTGCTCAGTCTGAAGATCGTGTGAGCATATGCACAGGGTACGAAGCTGTCAGCCCTGAGCACACGTGGTTTCCATGTCAACTGTATGCTGTTCTTGGACCGAAGACGCCAGCAACATGGCTAAAACAGCCATGCGATGGACGCCTCAGGGAAAAAAAGAGAAGTTGACCAAAGGCTACATGGCGGAGAACTGTATAACCCTTCTCTTGTCTTGTGCTGTCTTCCTATAATTGCGAGCTAGTATTCTTTGCAGCCGATGCTGTAGAGGTGTTGAGGCACAGCATCGTATCGGCGTGGGAGCGGGTTATGGCAGCTGCTTTTTCAGCCCCGTAGTACAGCAAAAAAGCAGGGGGTGTGCAATGCTTCTTTAGCAGAATCCACCAACATGGGGACTGTGCGATACCTGGCCCGTTAGCCAGGCTGTGCCTGGTACGGGGGGGGGGGTACTCCTACAGAGAGGTGGGACAGGGTCCTAGTCAACCCTGACGCTGGGATATCAGCTATGGATCGCTGACTGCCTAAAAAGCAGAAATGAGTAGCATATGGGACAGCTGGGACGCAATACCAAGGCTGGCCACAGACCCTGAGAGATGGAGAAAATTTGTTGCTGCCCTGCAAGACGCCACAGGGCATACTGGGCGGTGCTTGCTTAGCAGATCGCCAACCAAGGACATGGATGGATGGATGGACCAGGGCTGAGATGGTTGATTTGTTCTTATACCTGTAAGGTTCTACTAATTTAATAATGTGCCTGTAAGGTTCTACTAATTTAATAATGTGCCTGTAAGGTTCTACTAATTTAATAATGTGCCTGTAAGGTTCTACTAATTTAATAATGTGCCTGTAAGGTTCTACTAATTTAATAATGTGCGATGTGGCTTTTCTGGGACCAGCTTAGCCGGGGTCAAAAGTTCCAGGCGCATTCCAGGATGAAACTTAATTTGCCGCCCCCCTAGCTTCTCGCGTCCTGCTGGTTCCAGACACGTGTTCGCAGATGGTAGATATGTAGACATTTGAACTGCTCTGACACTACCCAGCAAGACGCAACCGTTCAGCATGGACACATATGACATTATTGTCACTGAGTTACAATTAAATTTGTAACAAATCCTCTTAATAAAGAGCGCATGGAAAGTATTTGTATAACGCGGGTTATGAACTCTTCGCTAGTTATGTCTTATTCCAGTGTGCTACGTTTACACGTTTAAAAAAAATTAAAATAAAATAGCTACAGTCTTGCAGTTTTATTATCAAGTCAGCGGTTCATAATTTTAAGACTTCTACAAATGCTAAAAATAGACATTACATCATTTACTTGTAACGTATCGGAGAAATAATGTTAATTAACAAAACAGTGTTCGTGTGTCATGGGTGTTTTTCTTTCTTTAGTAAGTTCAATTTCATGGACGCATTGGAACTATTACCACATGGTGGATTATGATATACATATGGTTAGGAGCAAGGATGATTGTGCTGTAGTGGTGGCGCCGTTAATTAGTGCTGGCAAACCGGGGATGGTTAAGACCATATTCCAGCTTTTTCTTATCTAAGACAGGTTGTTCTGGCACTTTGATCTGATTAACAGGGTAGAGATCTGATATCTGTTTCATGGACCTACGGCCAGAAACTGAACTGGCCAAATCTGTTTACTATTGGAAGGTTTATCTACACGATGTAGATGACTTTTTTTTCTTTGCTAGATGAAACTGTCTTTCAGCTAGTGGTAGAACACCGCTAGACGAAAGTGTCCTTCAGCTTGTGGCAGAACACCTTTAGATGAAAGTGTCTTTCAGCTAGTGGCAGATTACTGCTAGATGAAAATGTCTTTCAGCTAGTGGCAGAACACTGCTAGATGAAAGTGTCATTCAGCTAGTGGCAGAAGAACACTGATATACGAAAGTCTCTATCAACTAGTGGCAGAACACTTCTAAACGTAAGTGTCTTTCAGATAGTGATAGATCACTGCTAGACGAAAGTGTCTTTCACTAGTGGCAGAACACTGCTAAATGTAAGTGATTTTTTTTCTAGTGGTAGGCCTTTATGCTGGGAGTGACTTTATAAGAATCTTAGGTTCATTAGTCAAATGTAGGCGGCCATCTTACTAGATTAGGCGACTTCCTATTTGCAGTAGGTTTATCAACTAGATGTAAGTGATTTTATTCAAATGATAGGTTTGTTTACTAGATGTAAGTGACTTTCTACAAGTGTTAGGCTTATTACTAGATGTAAGTGACTTTCTACAAGTGCTAGGTTTGTCTGTTAGTTGTATGGGATTTTTTTTTATTAGTGGCAAATCTCTCGACTAGACTCAAGTCAGTTTCTGGTATTGATAGTTTTATCTATTAGTTGTAGGTGACTTTCTGTGGTTTATTTACTAGCTGAAGATGACTCTTTGCGGTTTCTTTACTAGCTGAAGATGACTTTCTGCGGTTTTTTTTACTAGATGAAAGTGACTTTCTGCGGCTTCTTTACTAGCTGAAAATGATTTTCTGCCGTTTCTTTACTAGATGAAGATGACTTTCTGCCAGTGATAGAACACCACTTGATACAAGTAACTTTCCACTAGTAACAGTAAAAAAAAACTGCTAAATATAGGTGAGTTCCACTAACCGATAGGTTTCTCAGCTAGACTTGCAGGTAGTGGTATTCTTCTCTCTTTCAGAAATACATTTCGTTAATAGAGATATGTCTCTCCTAGTGGCAAGTTTCTGTGCTAGAGGTAGGTCTTTACTGCTAATCGATTTCTCTCTTTTGGTACGTTTTTATATTAAGAGTGGCTCTCACTGTTACTGGTATATTTAATCTACTAGTGGTAGGTGCGTTGAATGAGGTAGATTTCTCCATCCCTTCCTTCACTCACCAAGGAAAAAATCGTGGTGGGTTTCTAGCAGTGGGATTTCAGAAACCTACCACATGCAGAAAGTCATCTGTCTCTAGTAGAGGGACTTCAGAAACCTACCACCTGCAGAAAGTCATCTGTCTCTAGTAGAGGGACTTCAGAAACCTACCACCTGCAGAAAGTCATCTGTCTCTAGTAGAGGGACTTCAGAAACCTACCACCTGCATAAAGTCATCTGTTTCTAGTAGAGGGACTTCAGAAACCTACCACCTGCATAAAGTCATCTGTCTTTAGTGGCGGGGTTTCAGAAATCTACCATCTGCAGAAAGTCATCTGTCTCTAGCAGCGGTACTTCAGAAACCTACTACCTGCATAAAGTCATCTGTTTCTAGTTGCAGGTTTTCAGAAACCTACCACCTGCAGAAAGTCATCTGTCTTTAGTAGCGGGGTTTCAGAAACCTACTACCTGCAGAAAGTCATCTGTCTCTAGTAGAGGGACTTCAGAAACCTACCACCTGCAGAAAGTCATCTGTCTCTAGTAGAGGGACTTCAGAAACTTACTACCTGCAGAAAGTCATCTGTCTTTAGTAGCGGGGTTTCAGGAACCTACCACCTGCAGAAAGTCATCTGTTTCTAGTAGCGGCACTTCAGAAACCTACTACCTGCAGAAAGTCATCTGTCTCTAGTAGAGGGACTTCAGAAACCTACCACCCGCAGAAAGTCATCTGTCTCTAGTAGATGGACTTCAGAAACTTATTACCTGCAGAAAGTCATCTGTCTTTAGTAGCGGGGTTTCAGAAACCTACCACCTGCAGAAAGTCATCTGTTTCTAGTAGCGGGACTTCAGAAACTTACTACCTGCAGAAAGTCATCTGTCTTTAGTAGTGGGGCTTCAGAAACTTACTACCTGCATAAAGTCATCTGTTTCTAGTTGCGGATTTTCAGAAACCTACCACGTGCAGAAAGTCATCTGTTTCTAGTAGCGGGGCTTCAGAAACCTACTACCTGCAGAAAGTCATCTGTCTTTAGTAGCGGGGTTTCAGAAACCTACCACCTGCAGAAAGTTATCTGTCTCTAGTAGCGGGGTTCCAGAATCCTACCACCTGCAGAAAGTCATCTGTCTCTAGTAGAGGGACTTCAGAAACTTACTATCTGCATAAAGTCATCTGTCTCTAGTAGCGGGGCTTCAGAAACCTGCTACCTGCAGAAAGTCAGCTGTTTCTAGTAGCGGGTCTTAATAAACCTACCAGTTGCAGAAAATCATATATCTCAAGTAGATGGATTTAATAAACCTACCACTTACACTTGCAGAAAGTCATATATCTTTAATAAAGGGACTTGAAATTTGACACTTGCAGAAAGTCATTCTTCTCTACTAGTGGGACTTGAAATCTACCATTTGCAGAAACTCACCTATCTTATAAACAAAAACCTGTCACTGGAATCTACACACATCTTGTATTGTCGCGCAGCTCCTCTACCGCGGTATGTTTTCGTAACAGCTGGTACAATTAAAGCAACACATTTAGACAAGGGAATGCCTACAGAGTTAGCTGCCCTGTATTACATGTAAGCATTTCTTAGCACCAGCAATGACTGCGTCGACTTCGAAAATATATTGTTGTTTATTTCAGCAAATATGGGCACGAACACCATATCCCTATGTGCCTCTAAGGCACGACAGGATTACCTTTACCATTGCCTTATTTCAGCAAGCTTTTTCCACTTTAGAAGCTCGCACCCCCCCCCCCCCTTTTTTTTTGAGCTCATCACTAAGAATATACAAAACGTCATTTATGAACCGTATCGAATAGTTTGACTGTATGCCTGGACACAGACCAACACCGCGTTCTCAGTATCATGTGACGTGAATTAAGACACTCATAAACACGTTGTTTGTCTCACGTCCTGCTCCTATGACCAAATGCTGAAAGTATTTCAGGCTAATTATTCTGAGAAAGGGGAGTGTGGAGTCATTTGATATTTAGAAGGGATGCTGTGACTATACTGGCATCGATGTCATCATTAAGTGACACATCGGGCTGTTATGGCTAATATGTCCTTCCCCCCCCCCCCCCCCCCGTCGATTTAATATTAGATGTTCTTTATTGGGCCAGTGATTCTTAAACAGCCTGACAGTTAGACATCAGGGTAATTAGACGTTTGAATAATTAGACAGTGACACCAGACTATGCTAAGAGGTTTAGGTCTGCCACTAGTATTCAGAATAAGTGCATCTGGTACGCAGTGGATATAAGATCCAAGACTATTATTATACTCGTATTATTATTATTATTATTATTATTGTATACCGTGCATCAAAACATAAAAAAGTACTTTATTTAAAAAATAAATTGGCGTTGGTCTTTGGAAAACTTAAGGGAAGAAGAAGGAGATAGAAGCCAAGAGAAAATCTGAATAGCCTGACCAGGTGGTATGAGAAGGGGAAGCAGCTGAACTGATGAGCTCGGCAAGGGAAGACCCAGAATGTAGAAAATTCGTGGGATATCTCGATCCATCGATAGGATATGCACTGAGAAGAAGATTCAGAAAGGATAACACAATTTTTTTTTTTAAAAGGTGAGGGGAGAATGTGAGATCAAAGATGATGATGATGCAGAAGAAAATGAACAGATTTGTGTGACAGAAAAATCACAAACTGCCGTTGGAAAAAAAAACAACAAACCTGGCAGAAGTATGTGACTGTCACCTTTCTGTCACACTGCACTAAATGACGAAGAAGAAAACTGCACTGAGTTACAGTTTATCATCTGTCAGAGAATCGAAAGGAGACTGACAAGATTTCAAGGAAGATGTCCTAGGAAACCTTTAAGAATACACTGGAAAGAACGTGAGACAAGCGAGAAAATAACAAAACTAACGAGCATTGAGAAAATTACTCTCTCTCTCGCTCTCTCTCTCGCTCTCTATGAACCCTAAGTGCCCAAGGCACGTGGGGGTTCCGCAAGGGTTTTCCACACACCCCTTTTTTCCCTGCTCTTGCCCAGGTGAGTCTTCTATTGTCCACCATCCTTTCTGTTGTTCTTCTCCACGTCTCCTTTGGTCTATCCTTACTTCTGTTCCCTTGTGGTGTCCATCTTAGTGCTATTTTTGGAAGTGAGTCGTCAGTCATCCGGAGCACATGTCCCAACCATCGCCAGCGTCTTTCCTCAATATCTGCATTTCTGCCGAGATGTTATTTCTTATGGTGTTTGTGTAAAACATTCTTCTAATTCTTCGTAAAAATTTAGTCTGGAAAGAATTCAACTTGTTTTCTATAGTTTTAGTGGTCTTCCAGCATTCATTTCCATAGAACATTACTCTTAAATATCCTGATTTTCATTTTCATGCTTATTATTATTATTTTTTTTTTTAGATTTCCATATAGTCTGCAGCATTGCAAAAGCCTGGCTTGCTCTAGTAAGTCTGCTGTTGATGTCCTTTGTGCTGTCTCAATCTTGTGCTACTCTACTGCCAAGATGTACAAATGTCAACATAAGTGCAAGTACTTTATATCACGTAAAAGAATCTTACTGGCTGGGCGGTTACGTGTTTGGAAAAATCTGTATAAATAACATACTTTTGCAGAACAGAGTGGAGATGTGGCCAACCTTCCGTGGGGAGACGGCACGAAATGGTGATGATGAGGTTGGAGTAATCAATAGATTTTTTCCAGAAACTTTTTTCTCAGCAGGATTTGATTAAAATGAGTTTTACATGTTCTTCTAGTTTTTAGAGATTATTTTGTATTCTCTCTCCCTTCCTCTCTCTCTCCTTTCGTTATCTTCCTCTCTGGTGATGTACATGATCTGTGTTTGGCAAATGCCTTCTCTTCCAGTCATGGGATGTACATGGATTTTTTATTTAAATTTTACTCTCTTGCTTCTCTCTCTCTCTCTTTCTCTCTTTCTTTCTCTCTTTCTTTCTTTCTCTCTCTCTCTCTCTTTTTCTCTCTCTCTCTTTCTCCCTCTCTCTTTCTCTCTTTCTTTCTCTCTCTCTTTCTCTCTCTTTTTCTCTCTCTCTCTTTCTCTCTCTTTCTCTCTCTCTCTCAGCTGTGTCCATGCGTATTGTGTTGCTTCATGTTCCCAATCGTTTCAACGCGGTGTATTTTAACTCTTATGCCTGCTGCGTGTCCGACACTGCATTCTGCACCCGAGGGCATTGCGTAATTTACTACACTCAGTCCCATACATAAATGAGATTATGTCCACGGGACAAAGAAGTCCCTTGTTTAGTTTGCCTTCTTTCAAGCTATTTCTGCTCCCGCGGTTTCTCGGTCTATTCCGTCTCGGCCTCTTTGTTCCATTCAACTGATCTAATCAGATCAACACCCGTTCCCCCTTTGGGGCGGCGACCAGGCAGGCAAATGATCTGGACCAGTGGCTCTTAATCCTTTTTTAAGGGGGGAGGGGGTTGGTCACGGACACCCTTCTCGGGTTGAGAACCGCTGCGGGCCCCATGTTAAAAATAAATCAGTGAAAAAATAACTTAGATAATGCCAAGACTTAAAAAGAAAAATGACCCAGTCCATTTTACTGGGGCGTTAACACCCCCCCCCCCCAATTCTTCCAATTTTTTCCCACGGACCTGGAGCTGACGACTAAGAAAAATCAGTTCCACACGAATGACAGGCAGGTCAAGAAGTCCCCGTTCTGCTTTCAGATGTGACTTCTCATATCGTAGGTTTTGTCACAGTAGCAAAATCGGTCATCATCATCATCATCCTCATCATCTATCTTTTTTTGTATCTACAGGCCTTGGCGATTATACTTCTTCACAAAAGTCTGTTATGTCTGAGATGTTGGTTTGTGTGATTGTTGGTTTGTGTGATTGTTGGTTTGTGTGATTGTTGGTTTGTGTGATTGTTGGTTTGTGTGATTGTTGGTTTGTGTGATTGTTGGTTTGTGTGATTGTTGGTTTGTGTGATTGTTGATAGTGTTGATTTGTATTTACGAGATGTTGATGCACGCTGACCTGTGTCCGCGTGATGTTGGTGTCTGCTCCATTTCAGCCAGGCCAATCTGTGGAATGTTGGTGTTTGTTATCTTACATTTGTGGGATGTTGGTGTCTGCTATCTTACATTTGTGGGATGTTGGTGTCTGCTATCTTACATTTGTGGGATGTTGGTGTCTGCTATCTTACATTTGTGGGATGTTGGTGTTTGCTATCTTACATTTGTGGGATGTTGGTGTTTGCTATCTTACATTTGTGGGATGTTGGTGTCTGCTATCTTACATTTGTGGGATGTTGGTGTCTGCTATCTTACATTTGTGGGATGTTGGTGTTTGCTATCTTACATTTGTGGGATGTTGGTGTTTGCTATCTTACATTTGTGGGATGTTGGTGTCTGCTATCTTACATTTGTGGGATGTTGGTGTCTGCTATCTTACATTTGTGGGATGTTGGTGTCTGCTATCTTACATTTGTGGGATGTTGGTGTCTGCTATCTTACATTTGTGGGATGTTGGTATCTGCTAATTTACATCTGTGGGATGTTGGTGTCTGCTATCTTACATTTGTGGGATGTTGGTATCTGCTAATTTACATCTGTGGGATGTTGGCGTCCGCTGTTTTACATCTGCTGGATGTTGGTATCTGCTATCTTACATCTGTGGGATGTTGGTGTCTGCTATCTTATGTCTGGGGGCTATTGGTGTCTGCTATCTTACATCTGTGGGATGTTAGTGTCTGCTATCTTATGTCTGGGGGCTGTTGGTGTCTGCTATCTTATGTCTTGCGGCTGTTGGTGTCTGCTAACTTACATCTGTCTACTGACCTGTATCTGTACAGAGAAAAATTTGTATACTTGCCACATGATGTTTCAAACATCATAACATCATGGCTTTGGTGGAAGTGTGAAATTATGTTGTGAACATCATGGATTTGGTGTAGGTGCGAAATTATGTTCTGAACATCGTGGCTTTGGTTTAAATGGGATATTATGTTCTGAACATCATGGCTTTGGTTTAAATGGGATATTATGTTCTGAACATCATGGCTTTGGTTTAAATGGGAAATTATGTTCTGAAAATCATGGCTTTGGTTTAAATGGAATATTATGTTCTGAACATCGTGGCTTTGGTTTAAGTGAGAAATTATGTTCTGAACATCGTGGCTTTGGTTTAAGTGAGAAATTATGTTCTGAACATCGTGGCTTTGGTTTAAGTGAGAAATTATGTTCTGAACATCATGGCTTTGGTGTAAGTGAGCACTGGTGTGCTAAAACAATGGCTCCGTGATCAGTTCCAGAGACCAGATTTGATCGAGGACCTTTTCTCTCTCACTCCCTAGCAACAGTCTTGGCAAACAGCCTGATTTTACTTTCATCTTAGTCGGGACAATATAGGGAATCCCTGGTGGCGGGGCCTGATTTTACTTTCATCTTAGTCGGGACAATATAGGGAATCCCTGGTGGCGGGGCCTGATTTTACTTTCATCTTAGTCGGGACAATATAGGGAATCCCTGGTGGCGGAGCCTGATTAAAAACTTGCTTCAATCCTGAACCGTAAAAGAAAACCCTCTCCTTGCATGTTCTCCCTTGAACTTGAAGGTCCTTTGTCACAAGCAGTTTAATTTCTTAGTTGGGGAGACTGATAACATCTGTAACAACAACAACAACAACAACAACAACAGTAACAATAGCAATAACAACAACTGGTTGCAGGAATCTTGGTTTCCGTTCCTAATTGGATGCTGACTACCTTGCACACTTGCTCACTCCAAAGCTAAAAAACGTTAACTATTTTCCCAAGTTTTCGAAATCTTCCTGACTTGTGTCCTCTTTAATGACAGCAAATATGTTTTTAACCTTCCGTTTAGTTTAAAAAAAAGTGAATTTTTAAAATGTTTACTTCATAATCAAAATGCAGGCACTTGAACTCTAAATAGTATAATCGAATAATCTGAACATGGCCACAAATCGAGAACAGCATTTTCCCCTCTTCCTTCGGTCAAATTAACATGGCGTATCTTGTTACATAAAGTTACGTTTTTTTTGTGTGTGCTAGAAGGTCTCCACGGTCGCCGTCCGCAGAGTAAACTGCGAGACAATCGTGTTTGTGTGTGGGTGGGTGTCATGGGAAGGATAGGCGACGTGATACCCCACCCCCCCCCCCCACCCCCACCCCCCCCCCTCGGCAATTAAAAGACTGGAAAGACTCACACATCCACCCACCCGGCCAGAGACCGTGTTAAATTGAGTGACGGATAAATAGAACTGCGTTTAATGTAGTTCAGTTTTTGTCGTGTTGACTACGGTTCGAGCAAGCTCGCCGAGGACCATTCTTTTAGTTGTTTAAATACTTCCAAATTTTCGTAAGTAGTTATCTCTGTTTTTGTTTTTTTTTTGCGTGATGAAGACTATGGTAAAGCAGTTAACTTATAGAGTACAGGTAGACACAGGTGTATGGTTTCGTTTTATAATATTATATATATATATATATATATATATATAATGGACACAACAAAGAACAAATATATCCATACTACAAGAACTTAATATTGAAGAAGGCTGACTAGTAAAGATGATTAAAGGGAGAAAACTGAAATATTTTGGAGACATTAGACGTCATGATAATTTAGAGAAGACCGTCATGGAAGGGTACATAATGGGAAAAAGAAAGAGAGGAAGACCAAGGCGAAGATGGCTGCAAGACATCGTTGATGATCTGCAAATGGATGCATGAGCAGCAGGCCATCTTGCTCACAACCGAGAGGCCTACAGGAGTGCTGTTAGGGAGGCAATAGTTCCGTAAGGGACATGCAAATGACTGAATTATATATATATATATATATATATATTATTGAAGACTATACTTGCAGGACAGTAAAAAAGAGCGAGCGGTAAACAGGAATGTAGAAGATAACATACGAGAGTGGACAGGAATGTAGAAGATAACATACAAGAGTGGATAGGAATGTAGAAGATAACATACGAGAGTGGACAGGAATGTAGAAGATAACATACGAGAGTGGACAGGATACAACATGGCTGAGTGCACCATCAAGGCGAGGGAGCGAGGAAACTGGAGATTCATTACTCCCAGCCTTCATACCGAAAACACACGCTGGTGATGAAGAGGATGATAAAGAAAAGGAAACAGAAACGGCGGTTTACTGTGTCGTCAGTCGAGCAGCAAGTTGAGGGGGGGGGAGGGGGAAATAAAGTGAGACTTTCGACAAGTGATAGTTTCTCTACTTTCTTGGTCAGATGATATTTTCTCTAATTTCTTGATCAGATGATAGTTTCTCTACTTTCTTGGTCAGATGATAGTTTCTCTAATTTCTTGGTCAGATGGTAGTTTCTCTACTTTCTTGGTCAGATGATAGTTTCTCTACTTTCTTGGTCAGATGATAGTTTCTCTACTTTCTTGGTCAGATGATAGTTTCTCTACTTTCTTGGCCAGACGATAGTTTCTCTACTTTCTTGGTCAGATGATAGTTTCTCTACTTTCTTGACCAGATGTTAGTTTCTCTACTTTCTTGGTCAGACGATAGTTTCTCTACTTTCTTGGTCAGATGATAGTTTCTCTACTTTCTTGGCCAGATGATAGTTTCTCTACTTTCTTGGCCAGATGATAGTTTCTCTACTTTCTTGGTCAGATGATCGTTTTTATACTTTATCGGTCAGATGAAAATTGTTATACTTTATCAGCCAGATGATAGTTTCTACATTTTCACGGTCGTATATTTTATATACTTTATCGATCAGATGAGTTTTTAATTCTTTATCGGTCAGATGACAGTTGTTATACTTTATCGGTCAGATGATAGTTTTTATACTTTATCGGTTAGATGATAGTTTTTATACTTTATCGGTTAGATGATAGTTTTTATACTTTATCGGTTAGATGATAGTTTTTATACTTTATCGGTCAGATGATAGTTTTTATACTTTATCGGTCAGATGATAGTTTTTATACTTTATCGGTCAGATGATAGTTTTTATACTTTATCGGTCAGATGATAGTTTTTATACTTTATCGGTTAGATGATAGTTTTTATACTTCATCGGTCAGATGATAGTTTTTATACTTTATCGGTTAGATGATAGTTTTTATACTTTATCGGTCAGATGATAGTTTTTATATTTTATCGGTTAGATGATAGTTTTTGTACTTTATCGGTCAGATGATAGTTTTTATACTTTATCGGTAGGGGTGAAGACGCCTGTCCAATGAGGCAATCAACGACCCGTAGCTGATATGCTAGCTTCAGGTTAGCGAACCATAGCTGACCAAGACCATGTCCCACCTCTCCATGGTACCCCTAGTAAGAGGCTTAGCCTGGCTAACGAAGCAGTGATCGCCATAGTCCCCATGGTGGTGGAGTCTGTTAAAGAAAACAGACAGACAAACAGTACTTTATCAGTTAGATGATAGTTTTTATACTTTCTTGGTCACATAATAGTTTTTATACTGACACATCTTGGTCAGATGACAGTTGTACTTTCTTGATCAAATGACAGTTTTATACTTTCTTGGCTGGATGATAGTTTTTATAATTTCTTGGCCAGATAATAGTTTTTATACTTTCTTGGTCAGATGACAGTTGTACTTTCTTGATCAAATGACAGTTTTATACTTTCTTGGCCACATGATAGTTTTTATACTTTATTGGTCAGATGATAGTTTCTACATTTTCACAGTCATATATTTTCTATACTTTCTCGGTCCGATGTTAGTTTCTGTTACAGATTATCCTTTTTATTGTATGCCGAACCAACTCTCGGGCGCCAGTCAGCCACGGGTGATAAATAAATTTTGATGAATTTATATGTTGTCATTCATGTTTCAGAAATTGTTACTAATGTCAAGAGAAATGACGACTGTGATAAACCTGATTCCAATAATGAATTTAGGGATGTATTGTTCAATTTTACACACACACACACACACACACACACAAACACACACACACACACAAAGATAGAAAGAGTGAGAAACGGTTAGGAAAAAGAATGGCAGAAAGTAAGACGAGCACGTATAAATTTTAAAAAATATATATACAACAACCCAATATTTCGGCAAAAAGCCTTTTTCAAGGATCATATATAAAAGCAGCACGACAGACACAAAGCACAGAAAATAGATGAAAAATTAAACCCTCAGCTTTTTTTCGGAAACTTCCTTATGGGCACAAAATGCTATTTTTGTTTCTTTCTGCCCACTTTCCTCACTCCTTTCATCTTTTTGTAAAACTGAACTATACACTTCCATCTACGTTGTTATTGTTGTCTACTGGTGTGTGTTTAAAAGAGAGACAATACAAGTTCCACTGTTGTGTTGACAGTGAGGGCAGTAGAAGAAAGATTATTCCTCAGCACAAAATAAGAGACCATTAATAGAAAGATTATTTTTCAGCACAAAATAAGAAGAGCATTAATAGAAAGATAATTTTTCAGCGTAAAATAGGAAGAGCAGTAATAGAAAGATTATTTTTCAGCATAAAATAAGAAGAGCATTAATAGAAAGATTATTTTTCAGCACAAAATAAGAAGAGCATTAATAGAAAGATTATTTTTTCAGCATAAAATAAGATGAGAATTAATAGAAAGATTATTTTTTCAGCATAAAATAAGAAGAGAATTAATAGAAAGATTATTTTTCAGCACAAAATAAGATGAGAATAAATAGAAAGATTATTTTTCAGTATAAAATAAGAAGAGCAGTAATAGAAAGATAAGGATAATCAATGAACAGTAATATATATATATATATATATATATATGATAATTTATCATCTCAAAGTTATAAGTTAGCAAACCAACCAGCTAACCAACCAACCATCGAACCACCCAGTCGACCAGCCATCCAATCAAGCATCTAACTACCTTATCAATCAGCGGACCAACAAACCAACCGGCCAACAAACCAACCAACCAACAAACCAACCAACCAGTCAGCCAGTAACAAACTAGGAAGACGAACTGGAAAAAAAAAACTTATAAAGCGTGATAATTTTATATCACATCACATTTTATTTAAGTAAAACTACTTTTGAAAACTAATCTGCACTCTATCTTAACTCCTAAGTAGAAGGAACACCACCAAAGATGGCGGTGTACCATCTTGTCGCCTTGTTGTCCGCCATAGCATTGATTGCAACCTTGAACACTGCTGAAGGGAGGTCATCGCATCGACACACCAAGTCTGAGGATGCACGTGAGCGCTCACGTACTGGTAAGTACGGTAATAAGCAGAGCAGTGTACCGTACCCTTGTTTCTGAATCTATGAACAGTCCCTCTTACTATCTTTATATCATATAGTTAGAAGCTAGTAAGTCCACATATTGGTTAAATATCTTTCGTGGTGAACATACTTTATACTTTATTTTCAAAGGGTTGAGACATTGTACTGTCTTACATATTACATGGTAAGAAGTAAACATTGTACTGTCTTACATATTGCATGGTAAGAAGTAAACATTGTACTGTCTTACATATTACATGGTAGGAAGTAAACATTTTACTGTCTTACATATTACATGGTAGGAAGTAAACATTTTACTGTCTTACATATTACATGGTAGGAAGTAAACATTGTACTGTCTTACATATTACATGGTAGGAATTAAACATTGTACTGTCTTACATATTGCATGGTAAGAAGTAAACATTGTACTGTCTTACATATTGCATGGTAGGAATTAAACATTGTACTGTCTTACATATTGCATGGTAAGAAGTAAACATTGTACTGTCTTACACATTACATGGTAAGAAGTAAACGTTGTACTGTCTTACATATTACGCGCCAAACAGAATGCACCACCGATACTCGAAACTCAGTAATCAGCGTGAGACATAATTAGAAGCTTGCCTTTGCAACAAACTAGAAATGCGTCTATTTATATCTTCATACGTCTTATCTTATATCTTATATCCTTCCCGTTCCGTTAAACGTCACATAGGGCTCGCAAAATAGTTCGCCAATTTTTCCTGTATTCGGCGAGTCTTTCAGCTTCATCAAGGGATTTTATGCCTGCTGAACTAGCCTCTCTTAGCAATGTCCTCTTCAGAGTTTCACGCGGTCTGCCTCTTTTTCTTTGGCCTGTTGTGTTCCACTTGATAGCTTGTTTTGGGATTCTCTGATCATTTCTTCTCATCAAGTGACCAACATATGTCCATCTCCTTTTCCTGATCACCCATGAGACTGGTTGTTGTTCAGTCATCTGTCTTATCTCTGCATTGTTCTTGAATTCATTCCACTTGATGCAGAGTATTTTCCTTAGGCATTTGTTTTCAAAAGAGTCTAATTTCTTGTCTATTTCTTTAGCTTTTTTCCAGCTTTCGCATGCATAAATTAGGGTGGATGTTACATTCGAATTGAATAGTCTTAACTTGGTTTTTGTGCTTATAACTTTTGAATTACATATGTTCTCAAGATTCTTGAAGATCGATGCTGCTTTTGCAATTCTGATTCTATCTTCCTTTCTAGTGTCACCATCCTGGTCTATGTAGCTGCCAAGGTATGCAAATTGATTGACTTCTTCAATATCTGTCCCTTCTATGTGTATTTTTCCATTTTGATTAAGGGGAATTTTCATTATTTTTGTTTTGTCCTTGTTAATTTCAAGTCATATTTTGCTAGCCACTGAAGACAGGCAATCTGTTTTTTCTTGCATGGAATTCACATTGTTAGAGTTATGTCATTAGCAAAATCAAGATCTTCTAGTTGGGTCCCATGTACCCAGTCAGTACCTGTGTTACCTGTGCAGCAGTTTTTCATTATGTAGTCTGTTGTAATCCCAAAAAGTAGAGAAGACAGTATACATCCTTGCTTCACACCTGTTTCAGTCTGGAACCATTCATTCATCCCTTCTTCAGTTTTGACTGCGCAAACATATCCATTGTAGAAATCCTTAATGATGTTGACAATTTTTGATGGTATTCCATATGGACTTAAAATTCTCCATAATGAATATCTGTGTATGCTATCAAACGCATTTTTAAAGTCTATGAAGTTCAGTATTAATGGTTTCAGCTTTTCAATATGTTCTTCAAGTATTATTCTTAGAGTAAAGATCTGGTCGAGACAGATTCTCCCTTTTCGAAATCCTGCTTGTTCTTCTCTCATTGCAGTATCCACTATATCTTTAAGTCTATTCAAAATGACCTTGCAAAATACTTTTGACACAACTGATATTAAGGTTACTCCTCTCCAATTGTTACAGTCACTAAGGTTGCCTTTTTTGTTGGTATTTTAACAATGATTCCTTTCTTACAATTAGAAGGGACCTTTTCTTCTTTCCAAATCTTGTTAAACATTCTCTGTAGTTGTCTCATGTTGTCACTATTGATAGCTTTTAGCATTTCGGGTGTTATTTCATCTTCACCTGCAGCTTTGTTGCTAGCCATTAAACTCACTGCTGTTTCAATTTCATGCAATTTAATTTCATCTAGGTTGACATTTAGTTGTGGGGCTGGTAAATCGATTTCAATGTTTAATAGTTCTTTTGGGTGTGGTCGATTAAGTATTTCTTGGAAGTGTTCAGCCCATATTTGCTTTTGGTCTTTACTTGATGTTAAAAGGACTCCAGTTTTGCTAAGGATTGGTCTTTCTTTAGATATAATAGTACCTGTTAGCCTCTTTTGTATGTTATATAAAGTTGTGATGTCTCCTGTTTTTGCTGCTTTTTCTGCCTCTTTCGCCATCTTAAGATGTACACCCTGAAAAAGGAAAAGTCACTTTAGTCTGCTTTGAAATTAAAAAAAAAATATCGTAGTAATCATCATCATCTGACACCCACAAAAAAAAAAACCTCAATGAGTTCGATAGTAGTGTTTTAAAAAAAAGTGAATATCTGCGTTTGTTACTGTTGTAAATCAACGTAAACAAAAGTTTGCTAGTATTTCTGTTACTAATAAAAACCACAGCGCCACCTTTGTTCTTTTTAAAATATGCATATAAATTTCGTATATTTTTGAACATTTTGGATATTGGAGAAAGGAAAAATATATATATAAAACCTCAGACACGAAAACTTTCAAGGAATATAGCGTGGCTGAGAGATCTGACTGCCAGAAAAGCTTTGCGTAAAGAGATGATTTTGAATTCATGACCTGACTTCATGATCTCTCTCTCTCTCTTTCTCTCTCTCTCTCTCTCTCTTTCTCTCTCTCTTTTTCTCTCTCTCTCTCTTTCTCTCTCTCTCTTTCTCTCTCTCTCTCTCTTCTCTCTTTCTCTCTCTCTCTCTCTTTCTCTCTCTCTTTCTCTCTTTCTTTCTCTCTCTCTCTTTCTCTCTCTCTTTTTCTCTCTCTCTTTCTCTTTCTCTCTCTCTTTCTCTCTCTCTCTTTCTCTCTCTCTCTCTCTCTCTTCTCTTCTCTCTCTGTGTCAAACAAAAATAAAACAAAACAACAAAATAAAACAATGAACAAGGAAAAAAAAAACACGCTGATTACTGAGTTTCGAGCATAGGTAGTGCATTCTGTTTGGTGTGTAAAATGTAAGACAGTACAATGTTTACTTCTTGCCATGTAATATGTTAAACAGTACAATGTTTACTTCTTCTCAGTTGGTCTTCATAGTTTACTGCATTGCCGGGCTTCTAAACATACCTAGCCACGAAGAATACTTATCAAAACATGTGCATAGAAACACATCGCTTATTAACTACTAATCATGCGTTATAAGGGTTGAGTTCGGGCGATCGGTTAATCAGACTGGTTCTTATAATTGCAAGATTACAAGAGTGAACTCTTTGTGGCCTCAAGTCAAAAATATGAAAGAAAAAAAAACTGGAACGAAATTCAAGAGGCCAACTGTGTTAATGGTCCACCAACTGTGCACTGACACACATTAGTTCGCACGCAAACTGGATTCGTTCACCTCCCCCCCTTTCTTTTTTTTCCTCACCATCTACCCCCCACCCCCCCCCCCAAATTACCTCTTTCTAAATTCACGAAGAAGTGGTAATCTTAAATTATAGGCGTATTTTAATTTTTAAGCGTATTTTAGCTGAAAGGACCTGTGGTTTGCCTTCATAATGCAGCATCATACCTTGTCGCTCCATCAAATTTTCAAGGTGTCACTTAATATTTTAAAACAGTTTATGTTAATAAGCTCCAACGCGTCCTCCTTTAATTTTAAATAGTATTAATAATAATTCATCTCTCTCTCTCTCTCTCTCTCTCTCTCTGCTCCATGCCAATGAGGTGTTGGTCGTCACTGATTTCCACAACCATCTGTCCGTTGCTGTTTCTATAAGCTGCGCTTTGGACTGTGCTTTGTGCTGCTCTTTTAGTCCGTTAGGTATCTTGTTTCCTGTTGTCATTAAGTGTTCCAGTTTGCCTCTTCTTAAAACATGTCCTACAAATCTGGGCTGTGGTATTCTGAATTTTGCCATCATTCCTCTCCTTTGTCCAGCCTCGCTGGATATATGCTTGGCTGTCCATAGTATTCACATTATTTTTCTTATGAGCAGCATAATTATTACATATACATATCTTCATTAATTCATGAATTAATTTAAAAAATCATAAGAAAAACTAATTTTTTAAACAAAATAAGAAAGAATGAAAAAAATGAAAGTAGATATATTATTTAAATATTTTGGACATATTAAACGTCATGGGAATTTAGAGAAAACAGTCTTGGAAGGGTACATAATGGGAAAAAGAGAGAGAGAGAGGAAGACCAAGGCGAAGATGGCTGCAAGACATCGTTGATAATCTGCAAATGGATGCATCAGCAGCAGGGCATCTTGCTTACAACCGAGAGGCCTACAAGAGAGCTGTTAGGAAGGCAAAGTTCCGCAAGGGACATGCAAATGACTGACTGACAGAGATCTATTATTTACAACGCCAAAATGATCATGACATGTAAAGCGAAGAACTTGTAAACCACAAATAGTATATGCTTTAGTTTTTAGCACACATTATTTGCGCTTCTGTTTGTTTCAAAGTTCAAATATCCAAAATCAGACTTGGGCGTCATTGCATTCAGGAAAGCACCATATATGCTTCGCCGTATGCCGCATAAATCATCCAAGAATATGTTTGCTAATAGTTGCCATCGAGTGTTGGTTCTTTACGACGCATTTTCTGCACACAGTTCAGATTTTCTACCAGCGCGCCCTTAATATGCCCAAGTTCTAGCAGTTGTTTCACAGTTACATTGTTCTTCTATTCCCGCTGTTTGTTTCAAATGAATATCTAGCGTATACAAAGAATGTTTACTTGCTTCCGAATTCGCAAAATCATAAAGAGGTCAACATTATAAATTTTGGACCTAGTTCATGCTCATATGAAATCACGACAGGTCGTTCCAATTCGAGTTTCTGCCACTGATGAGCGCAGATAGGTTTACTAGCAAAATAAATATCATTTAAAACGTATTGACATATACCAAGACATCATAGACATATAAAATCTCCGAGACTTTAAAGGCAAGTGTTTCAGCTTCGTGTCCAGCCATTTTCTTCACAGACTCATCAGCAGCAACTTCTACCAAAAGGTCATGAAATTTGTCAACAGAATATTTTAAAAGACGAATGGCTTCGAGTCTAGATTCCCAGTGGGTTGAGCATTGGATATAATATAATATGTAATATGCTTTTATAAGTCGTCGTTCCTCCAGCCGCAAATAGTGTTGACGCTGAGAAAAACACATTTTCTGAACTGTTTCAAAAACTAAAACTTCTTCTTTGGGTGAGATTGCGCCATCTTTGATAGTTAAGACGAGAGAATAAGAAGAACAACGGATTAAAAAAAAAAGGAGCTCTCTGGTTCCTGTCTCTGGTACATTGTCGAACTCCTGAATGTTTGTACTTTCCTTTTTTGTTTTGTCATATCATAACCACGCATTCTTGTATCTGGAATAATCATGTCTGGCAGTTTTCTTAGAACACATTCACGCTCGAGACTGCGGTGGCTTCTACAGCGATGATACGCAAGAAAAAAAAAATGCTCATGAATACTGATATCACTTGGGTCTGTATTAAAAATTCTTCCAAATAGTATTAACTGTTCAACATGACTTACTTCTGGAGTACAGTGGGTAACTGTGCTATAATATTTAGTTGTCTTTACCATAGAAACGTATTTCTTTTCTTCGTCTTCTTTTTTTTTAATGGCACCAGAGAAGAGAGAAGTCAGTTCATTTTGAATCGTTTTCTCTAGATAATGGCGGGCCGATCCGCTAGTAAGCGTGGTCAATAATAAATGTTTGTTGTTGTTGTTGTTATTGTTGTTGTAAAATGATTTATTTTCTTCTGTTCATCTCACTGTTCTCATTTTGGCCATCCCGCCCCGCCCTCTAAATTCCAAAAGAAAACAAAAATTGTCGCCCCTTACAAATAACCATGGCAACATTGTACAAGGCGGCAAAATCGGTAGAGACGCCTGCGTATACATTCTCCATCAAACCATAATCCTCCCCGACTGTTAACACAAGGAGCTGCAAATAAACCTTGTCATCAGTTTTCAAGGAAGTTTGATATTTGGAGAGGACCCAGCACATGAATCTCCGCGCCATAACCCACAGCGAGTGTACACGAGGGGCAGCAGTGTGCATTTAAGAGAACTGATTCTTGCTCCGCCGCGTGTAAAAGCCTCCACGATTGTGCTGTTTTGTTAGAATTTTCCCTTGTCAACAGTTTCATGACATTTTATAGTTTTGCCTGACTGCTCCTCAAAGTTTAGCTCCACGCCCCTGTGAAATCCTGACCCTAGACGTCTGGCTTGCTCGGCTAATGGGGCACCAGCGCTGCATGTTGCTTCAGAAGGGCTGCTGTGATTTTAATTTCCAGCCCCACGGAGTGGGTTTACGAGTTATTTGTTTCTCGTGGACTCTGTCGAGCAGCCGACGTTTTACGCCCGCTCCAGGAAGTCTGGAGAGCTATGGTAGCATGGTCAAGGACAGGTGCCAATCTTCCTTGCGCCCTAGGAAGGCTAACCTGTATAAAACTCTACCCTGTCAGAGATTACTACTTGACTTAATGCCGCTGTCTTCGCTACAGTTAGCACAATATCGTGGCTTAACAGGATCTTTAAGACATTGTTAACTCGCAAATAACGTCTTGTTAGCGGTATTAAGATTTGTGTTGTACAACAAAAACATAAGTAATTTTTTTTAATAAGGCTGGAAAAGTAACTGTTAACATTCCAAGATTAATGCTGGTTCATCATCATCATCATCATCATCATCATCATCATCATCATGTGTCGTCTCGCTAGGTAAGGTGAGCTTCTGTGGTCTTCCAGCTTGTTCTGTCGCTTGTTTTTACAGTGCGCACAAGCCAAGCATAAACTTGTCCATCTCGTTATGTCATCCACTCTTCTTTATGTCGCCCGTTCTTCTTTGTATCGTCCATTCATATTTCTGTCATCTACTCATCTTTATGTCATCAATTCATCTTTATGTCGTCAACTCATCATCTTTATGTCGTCTGATCATCCTTATGCTGTCCACTCATCTTTATATCAATTTATTTTTATGTCGTCAACGAATTTTTATGTCGTCAATTTATCTTTATGTCGCCAATTTATCATTATGTCGCCATCTCATCATTATGTTGTCTACTCACACTTTTCCTTCAGTGCTTGCCCAATTTTTAACAAAATAACACAACTCTTTTCTTTATCAGATGCCAAAAAAGAGGTCAGAGAGCGGACACAAACTTTTCTCGAGAATTTCAAGAACCGGCTTGAAGAGTACAAAAATGAGAGCAGTGAGAACTCTGCAGATAGTAATGAAGACAGAAGATGGGATGAAAACTTCAGAAAAACTATAAAAGAGCACATAGTGAACGCCATAGAGGATCGAATCAGGGACAGAATAAACTCGAAAACAGCTTCGGCCCCGTCATCAAAAGGTTCCGCTGCAGAAGCAGTTCATGTAAGAGAAGACAACGAAAAAGACAAAGATAAGTCGGACCACGATACATGTGATGATAATAGCAGCGATAACAGTGCAAGCTCGTCTGATAAAGATAAGTCGGTCAGTGAAGATGATGATGATGATTCTAAGGAAGTTGGTCACATTATTCATAACATTACAGAAGCAGTCAAGGATATCAAATCAAGAGCTATTAGGAAGCTGGTCAATAGCAGAAAATTTATCAGATCTCCGTTACAGACCAAACTAAATTTGATAAGGGATGCTCTCAGAAAATATGCAGTCAATGATAATGATGATGATGATGATAATGACAGCGATGATGATAGCAGCAATGAGGAAGGCAGCGAAAACAACCGCCAATCCGATATTGACGCAGAAATTACATTCGAAGAAATTATCGAAGACGTTTACCGTCGGCTTAACATAACACACCGCTTCAACTTCACTGATGCGTATCAGAAATTTCTCAACACAGTATGGGAAACATTCGGATCTGATATTGAGAGCCTCAATTCAACGAGGCAAGAATTTCTCGAAGCCAAAGCAGAGATGGCTGAGGCCGCTGACGAACTGCACAAGCACCAACCCTGGCCAGAAAGCAGAAGATCACGGTCCAAGTTGTTACTGAACTTCCGGTCAAAACTGCGAGCCATGATATCGAAGAAACAGCAGTACGTCAAACAGAAAGTTCGACTTGTGAGGGAAATTAGAGAATATATAAGGGACCTAATTCTGAGCTTCCACTGGGGATACTTCACAACTCCAGAAGATTTGGAGTCGCAAACAACGGCTCAAGAACCATATACAACAGACGGGCCGGAACATCATGGACGCACCGAGGAACACACAGATTCTTCCTCTGACGTCAGTAAGGGTGATGAATTCCAGGGAACCACTGGTAAGGAAGAGCAGGAAACACCCGAATACTTCTGGCCCACAACAACGGAGGAGACGGACCTTTCTTCCAACGTCAGCGCCAACCACTCGCGCTACAGCGGGCTGAGACTGGCTGTTGGTTACAGGGGTGCAAACAGCAATGACGACGACGATGATGATGGTGGAGATGGAGATAGCTCAGCTGTTGTTGTTTTAATTGTTATTGCTTGCCTGGTCGCAACTGCTACTGTTGCTATTATTGGCACTGTAACGTGGAAGAGACAGCGTCGGCACCGACTATACGCGCGCATTCCAAGCCAGCATGAGTCACTCTGAAACCAGAAATATAAATGTAACTGCACATAAATAATAGACACCCTTTGAGAAATTCACACATGGGTCTGATATCAGAGATCTGAAAAATGGTACCCTTGTTTCAGCATTGCCTTTTTTTTGTTTCGTTGTTTTAAATGCCTTGGATGTGAGTTTAAACGGTTTCAGACTATGGAAAAAACATCAGAAATCTCTTACCAGTCATTTTAATATAATTCAGAAATCTCTTACCAGTCATTTCAAGATAATTCAGAAATCTCTTACCAGTCATTTCAAGATAATTCAGAAATCTCTTACCAGTCATTTCAAGATAATTCAGAAATCTCTTACCAGTCATTTCAAGATAATTCAGAAATCTCTTACCAGTCATTTCAAGATAATTCAGAAATCTCTTACCAGTCATTTCAAGATAATTCAGAAATCTCTTACCAGTCATTTCAAGATAATTCAGAAATCTCTTACCAGTCATTTCAAGACAACTATTTCCATCATGATCATCTGTTTACTTAGAATTGTTAAAAAAGTAAGCTTCGCTTAGCAGACAGGATAACATTATGAAGGGTAAAAGTAACCTGGAAATGCTGATACAGTTAATGTTATGAGATGTTTGTATATACAGAACAGAGCTCTGACCTTCCTAATCTAAACGTATCATGATGATGGAGATGACCTGCTCGGACACATTTCTGTGATTTTGATTTTGAGAGTATGTTAAAAATCATGTTTTGAAGGAAAGCCTTAGTGTCATGCCACATTTAGAAGAGCTTGGAATCAGACTAGTCTGCATGCGCCCTGTTAATCGCCAAGGAAATAGAAAACGAGGAAGATCTAGACTTACTTGGAGAAGAGAAATTATGACAGTGCTCAGAGACAAGGGATGCACATGGAAGGAAGCAGAGAATAATTCCAAGAACAGGGATGACAGGAGAGCCTTTATCCGTGGCCTGTGCTCCCAAGGGAGTGAACATTCTCTGATGATGATGTGCTCTATTATTCGGATTATTTCATCACTATAAATTGACGGCAAACGAAACGCTTAAAAACTTTATCATTAAAAAAGTTCTCAAGCGCATTGGAGAAAATATACCATTTATTTAAAAAGGAGTTGTCAACAAAGAAAGTCATCTTGATAGACTCAGACATTGCGCTAGGCAACGACCCACGCCGTGCTTCATCATTCATTCATTTACATGTCCCTTGCGGAACTTTGTCTCCCTAACAGCTCTCCTGTAGGCCTCTCGGTTGTGAGCAAGATGCTCTGCTGCTGATGCACCCATTTTCATATCATCAACGATGTCTTGCAGCCATCTTCGCCTTGGTCTTCCTCTCTTTCTTTTTCCCATTATGTACCCTACCAAGACGGTTTTCTCTAGATGATCAATATGTTTAATGTGTCAAATGCTTCATCAAAGTTTCCAAATAAGTTCTGAAGTAGATGTAGTTACATCCCAGATTAGTTTTCGTTATTACTTCTGATGTTGGGTTCATATTTGTATTTGGCTTCATCGGCACAGTATGTAACTCCAGTTATTTCGAATCGCAATTCCTATTTCTGCATTATCCCTGAACACATACTATCTGATTTTTAAGATGACGTGCAAGCACGCTAATAATCAACGCACAGGCATAGATTAAGAAAATTAAATTGCTTTTTATTTTTCATTTGTGCACATAAATTTCACGATAGATAATTTACTCAATAAGCACTTACTTTGAATAAGATTGTGATGTTCCACTACCGTCAGTTAAAGGAAACTGAAATAAATATCAATTCTGAGTTTTGTTTTCATTTCGTTTTATGTTGTTTCTTTCTAAACCAGTAACTTGTTTAGCGTATTAAACGATGTATTTATCTCATCCATGTGCGTATGTACGCACCGTCTTTCTGTATCGATGTTTAGTATTTGATATAAAATTATACTTCAACATTTATGAAGGTATATTTTGCGTATAAAATAACCAAAAAAAATGGATTAAGCTTTTGTGTTTGCAGTTCAAATAGTTTCATTTAAGAAACAGTGATATTCGCACACAGTAAAGTGATAGAGCATTATGTGTGTGTTTTGAAGAAAAAGATAGAAACACACTGTTTTTGGAATAAAAAATAGGTAATGATAAAGGTAATCCTGTCATGACTTAGAGACACGTAAGGATATGGTGTTAGTGCCCATATTTTCCTTGACCTGTCAACACACTAGAGGGTGATATGGTCAGTATCACGCCTGGCCGCCTTTCCTTCCCCAGCTCCAGAAGAAGTCGGGTACCCATTTCTACAGCTGGGTGACTGGGGTGCCTCCGGCCGGATTCGAACCCCCGACCTTCGCCATGAGAGACCGGTGCACTAACCACTTCGCCACTCATACAACCCGGAATACAAAATACCAGACAAAAAAACTTTAGACGCCAGAGAAAGAAAAATGGCAGGAGAAAGAATGACAGTGGTTCGAACAGCAGGGTCCTGTAAGATGAACAGCCACTAGCCACAAGAGGGCAGTGCGTTATCCACTTAGCCATCTCTCTTATAAGGTGTTCGATACGCGTAGTCTTTAGTGCTTGTCTGGATTTGTGGCACTGGAAAAAAGGAAACTAAGGGCATGGCATAGCCGTTCTGTCGCTTAATTTCAGTTTATGTAGATGCTCAATTATCAGGTACAAACTTATGCACCTGGTCTCCCGCAAATGTCTAGTGCATTGTGGGTAGTAACAACAACAACAACAACAACAACGGTAGCAACAACAATAATGTGATAATATAAAAAACAAATTATCATAGCACAAAAAAAAGAAACAATAAATCTGCTGAAATTGAAAAGAGAAACAATGAAAAACATTAAAACCAGACGATTAAAATATTTCAGTCATATCAAGAAGAATAAGAGAACAATGAAAAAAACCATACTATAGGGGAAAGATGAACAACAGTTGGAGATATTTGAGAACAAGATCCTAAGAAGAATCTTTGGGCCAATAAAGTATATCATTAGTGGAGAACTGAGAGCTAGAAATAATACTGAAATGAACAGCTTATTTAAATCCCACCGAATTATAAACGTCTTGAAACTGAACAGACTACGCTGGGTGGGACATGTAGAAATAATGGAAGAGAACAGACAAACGAAAATGATGTATGCACAAGAGATGAGGGGAAACAAGACCAAGGGGTAGACCAAGACAGAGATGGAAAAACAACATAGAAGAGGATATAAAAGAAATTGGTGTCACCAACTGGAGGGAGAAGATTAGGAACAGAGAAGTGAACTTTATCTGCAGCAGTGAGCCTTAATGGCTTGGAAAGCTGAAGAAGAATACTAGAGAAGAAAGATGAAGAAAAATACTAGAGGGGAAAGCTGAAGAAGAATACCAGAGGGGAAAGCTGAAGAAGAATGCTAGAGGGGAAGGCTGAAGGAAAAAATAGCAACAGGTTGACAACGACCGGGAAACGCGGTCAAGGACTTTGGTTACATTAATATAAAAAGGACTATTGAATCTGCGGAACAAACAGCGAGGAACTTGGGTAGGTTATAGACGCGAACACCTAAGCAGCATCTTCAGCCTCGCGAAGCGGTTATACACTTGTATATAATGAGGTTCTCAGCAGGGCACACACATGTTGTCACTGAAAACTAGATTATACATATCAGTGTCGGATCAACTTATTCTCTAATCAGTTACCGAACACACTGCAGCTTGCTTACTTCAACTGTCACTTTATTTAATGTATATGATGCAGGCCTATGAGTTTTTTTTAGCCCAATACTCGCGATTAGCAACAGCCTTTACAACTGACACACACTGCTAGTGGCCTCCATGCATCTCTCTCTCTCTCTCTCTCTCTCTCTCTCTCTCTCTTTCTGACGTCATACTTCCCGCCAGTCGCACGCAGTCACTCGGACACCTTCATTCATTCCCCTTACATATAAACCAAGACTCATAGACTTCTGGGAGTTAAGACCTAGAAGGGCCCCACCCCCATTAGAACGTCAGAAGTTATACAGGGCCGAAACGCTTGTCTGAATGGATGGGGAGGTGGTGTTTTGTTCTCTGCGGCAGAGAATTCACTGCCTAAGACAAAATATGTAAATATACACAAAGCCACTGCACTAAAGTTGTGAAAACAAAATGTTAAGACTATCTGAAACAAAAGCTTTAGTAGTTAACCCTATAACTGTGTGCCCGCTAACTAATAAAGTTAAACTGATATCCACAGATATCTTGGCTGTAAATGTACGAGTACATAGTTGTAAGGTTCACTAATAAAGCTGTTCCTACTTTTGTTTTAAACAGTTTTAACAAGATTGGCTAACGCCTTCCTAATTAGCACGCCGTGTGTGAAGGGGTTCCTCCCGGTGCATTGCTCTAGGGCCCCCGGGGGCACATCCTGTTTTAAAGGTGAGTCTGGAAGCGATTAGGAAGGGCCTGAAATCGTCAAAAAATGAAAGATAAACGGTGGGTATTGGCTAACAAAACGTCTCTCAGAGGGCCCATTTTACTGAGCAAAAACTTTAGGTCTTATATTCTTCCTGTTCTCTGGGCTTTCGGCCGCCTGGCAAGGCTAACTATTAGCACACCATGAAACCAATCTCATTAGAGTTGTGCCCCTCGGAGGTCAAACTACGCTCTTTGAAGTCTGCGATGTAGCCGGCTGCCTGGTTTGTTGGTTTGTCTGATGATAGAACTGATCACCACTGTCAAACAGCCTGTTGTCATGGAGTGATGCTTAGCACTGACCACCACTGTCAAACAGCCTGTTGTCATGGAATGATCTTAGCACTGACCACCACTGTCAAACAGCCTGTTGTCATGGAGTGATCCTAGCACTGACCACCACTGTCAAACAGCCTGTTGTCATGGACTGATGCCAGAAGATAATTTCGGGAAGTTTGTTCCTTTCCTGTGGCCCTCACCTCACGCGTGCGGATAAATATTCATGCGCAGTTAAGTTCCGTTTCAAATTTGTCACGTGGGTCAAAAGTTTTAATCTTAATAGTACATGTTGAACATATGGTTATGAATCACCAGGTATTGGCCTCCTTTTCTCAAGATCATATGTTCTCTCTTCAGTTGGCCTGAAGGTCTTCTAAATACACACATGTTTACAAATTGTTCCACTGCCTTGATGGAGATCTTGAAGCTCGTGGAAATGAAGCTCTCGTTATCGGATGATCAGGAATTTGTGGATAGAGAAGCCTACAAAATAAGCAATCTTCCCAGAAAACTCCACCACTATTGAGAAGGTTTCTACCTCCATCCTAAGGTCTGGATGAAGCGTTACAACCTGACATTTGGAGCTACGTTCAGGAAGGTAGCAACAGGTCTTGATCCCTGCTATCTGCCGTGATCCCCAACAAAGTTCTCCAAGATGGTCGCTTCTCCGTTTCTGTAATTTGTTTCTAGATATTACTCCATCACTGTAGCTTGTCTCTATCTCTGTAACTTGTTTCTTACCTCAGCTTATCTCTGTCTCTGTAACTTTGTGCGCGTGTGTGTATGTGTGTGTATACGTACGAGGGGTGATTGATAAATTCTCGGCATAAGATACAACGGATTATTTGTCGACAACTTTTTGGGGTTATTTCTCAACATAGTCCCCTTGTAAGTTTATGCACTTAGTCCAGCGATCCTGGAGCATACAGATCCCTTCTTTGTAAAAGCCAACATCTTGTGCCAGTAGAAAGTGGTCTACAGCATGAATGACGTCATCATCTGAAGCAAATTTGCGACCACTGAGCTCCTTTTTGAGTTTGGTAAATAGGTAATAATCCGAAGTGGCCAAATCTGGGGAATAAGGAGGATGTTCAAGAAGCTAGAAGCCGCATTCATGAATGGCAGCCATTGCCATCTCCGACTTGTAAACTGGAGCTTTGTCTTGCTGAAAGATGACTCCCCTCATCAATTTCCCTCGACGCTTTTCCTTCAGTTTGACCCGCAGTTGCTTCATAGGCCCCGGTGACCGTTGTGCCCTTTTGAAGATAGTCTACCAATAGCACACCTTCTGAATCTCAAAAGATGGAAGCCATAACTTTGCTTTGCTTTCTTTAGAGATGGGGATCCATGATGTTTCCACTACTTTGACTATTCTTTGGTTTCTGGTTGAAACTGATGAACCCAAGTCTCATCCACAGTCACAAATTACTGAATAAACTTTTCAGGATCTGCAGAAAAATGGCCAAGATTGTCCCTTGACATGTTGAGACGTTGTCGTTTGTGATCAGCTCCAAGAAGTTTCGGGACTCATCGACCAGAGACCTTTGTCATTTGAAGATCATTGTGAATAATGGCATGAACACGTTCCTGGGAGATGCCAAAATCAGTAGCAATGTACCACTCAGTTAGCTGTCGATCTTCCTTTATCATGTCATGGATTCTGCCGGTGGTTTCATCGGTGGTTACCTTTCTTGGTCTTCTTGGACGGGGATCATCTTCCATACTTTACCTTCCATGTTTGAATTGAGCTGGCCATTTCTTCACTGTGGTGTAAAGAAGGGGCACTTTCCCCTAGAGTCTCTACCATATCCTCATGGATCTCCTTCGATGATAAGCCCTTGATGCAGAGGTAGTGAATGACTGCTCTTTGAGCATGACAGTACCATGAAAAAAATTGGTTGCAGTGAATTTCTTGAAACTTGGTGTTTAATCTTACATTAACATGATATACAAATGCACCTAATATCAACGGCGTGTTTCAAGTATTTGTATCTTATGCTGAGAACTTATCAATCACCCCTCTTATGGATATATGTATGTATATATATTACACCATCTTATCTTTATAATTGTCTCTGTAACTTATTTCTATTACTTCAGTTTTATCTCTGTGACCTACCTCCATCTCTATAACTTATTTCAGTTTATCTCTATCTCTGTAGCTTATCTCCAAGTACCTCTATAAGTTATCTCAATTACTACAACTTTTCTTTACCTCTCTAAACTGTCTCTACCTCTGTAGCTTTATTACCGCGTCCCATATTTATCTCAACTTGACGAACTACAATGAAAGCCCTATGTGACGTTTAACAGCACTGGAAGGATGTACGATGTGACATGCAATATATTTATCTCTCTAAATTGTCTCTACCTCTGTAGCTTTATTTTTATCTTATATCTTATATCCTTCACATAGGGCTCGTAAAGTAGTTCGCCAATTTTTGTTGCTTTATTACCGCGTTCTGTATTTCTGTCTCTAAATTGTCTCTATCCCTGTAACTTTTTTACCGCATCCTATATTTATCTCTCTAAATTGTCTCTATCCCTGCAGCGTTTTTTTTTTTACCGCATCCTATATTTATCTCTCTAAATTGTTTCTATTTCTGTAGCTTTTTGGTAACCGAATCCTATATCTACCTCTATAAATTGTCTCTATTTCTGTAGCTTTTTTATTTACCGCATCCTATATTTATCTCTCTAGATTGTCTCTATCTCTGTAGCTTTTTAACCACATCCTATATTTATCTCTCTAAATTGTTTCTATCTCTGTAGCTTTTTTTTACCACATCCTATATTTATCTATCTAAATTGTTTCTATCTCTGTAGCTTTTTTAAAACCACATCCTATATTTATCTCTCTAAATTGTTTCTATCTCTGTAGCTTTTTTTTACCACATCCTATATTTATCTCTCTAAATTGTCTCTTATCTCTGTAGCTTAAATTAACAAAGATGTCTGAACAGTTACCATGGTCGTGGAAAAAAAGATCTGACTATGCCTCTGTCCTACCTCTTCCTAGTTGGTCCCAGTAACAGGGCCAGCCTAGGTACTAGGGCAGGGTTCGCGTGGTGCACATGGTGGTGGAACCTGCCCAGAAACTTGTGTTTTTTTAGCCCACCCAGTACTTGGTACTAGCCACCACAGTTCACGGTTTTTTGTGTTGTGACATCTTCAGTGGGTCGACTTTAAGAACTCCTGGCTTCTAGTTCCAGGGAGATAGAATAACTTAACTCCTTAACTTTGACATTTCTGACAATTCTCTCTCTCTCTCTCTCTCTCTCTCTCTCTCTCTCTCTCTTTCTCTCTTCTCTCTCTCTCATACATACATATACGTAAGATTCTAACACAGCCATTTTAAAAGTATGTGCAACATTTTGTGATTTCCAATCTCTCTCCGTGTTATAAAATTCTATTCCATCTCTCTCACATTGTGATTTCTAATTGGTCTCTTCCATTTTGTAATTTCTATGTGATTTCGAATTCATTTTTCCCATATTATGATTTCTAATCTGTCTCTCTCATTTTGCGATTTCTAATCCATCTCTTCCGTGTTGTGATTTCCAATCTTTCTCTCCCATGTTGCGATTTCTAATCCACCTGTCCTGTGGTGTGATTTCTAATCCATCTCTTCCGTGTTGTGATTTTTAATCCATCTCTCCCGTGTTGTAATTTCTAATCCATCTCTCCTGTGTTGTGATTTTTAATCCATCTCTCCTGTGTTGTGATTTCTAATCCATCCTTCCCGTGTTGTGATTTCTAATCGGTTTTGAATGTCTTCAGTGCCGAAATTTATTGACTGCACCTCGTATGTGTGGGTTTTATGTTCCACAAATAACCTTGTACGTTGTCGTACGGCCACTTGCTGCGCTGTGATGTATGTTATGCTACTGTTACGTGTATTGTTACGAATGTAGATACTGCTATTGCCTGTCCATTGTGGATATAGGTCATGCTGTTGTTGTTGAATGTAGCATTGGGAATATAGGTCATGGTGTTGTTTGTAGCATTGTGAAAATAGGTCATAATGGTGTATGCAATATTGTGAATATAGATCATGTTGTTCTATGTAATATTGTGAATGTAGGTAATGTAAAGACGCTGGCGATGGTTGGGACATGTGCTCCGAATGACTGACAACTCACTACCAAAAATAGCACTAAGATGTACACCACAGGGGAACAGAAGTAAGGGTAGACCAAAAGAGACATGGAGAAGAACAACAGAGAGGATGTTGAGCAATAGAAGGCTCACCTGGGCAAGAGCAGAAAAAAGGCAAAGGACAGGCATTTGTGGAAAACCCTTGCGGAAGACCCATGTGCCATGGGCACTTAAGGTTCAGAGAGAGAGAGAGAGAGAGAGAGAGGTAATGTTGATGTATTTAGTATTAACAATGTAGGCAACGCTGTTGTTAGTAGTATTGTGAATATAGATAATGCAACTGTCGTGTGTAATCTTGTGAATATAGATAGTGCTGTTGTATGTATTTCTGGAAATATGAGTAACGCTGTTGCGTGTAGCACTATGAATATAGCTTGTTGTATGTAGTATTGTGAATATAGCTAATGCTGTTGTATGTAGTATTGTGAATATAGGTCATGCTACTGTTGTATGTGACATTGTAAATATAGGTAATGTTTTTATATGTAATACCGTGCATGTAAGACATTATGACTCTCAGTGTAGTTATGGGAAAACAGATTTTGATGCTGTCAGACTTCCGTCTCACGTATACAGGTAATGCTGTTGTATGTTGTATTGTGAATATGGATAAATCTGTTGTCAAATTTTGTTTCGCGAATCTTTCTTATTTTGCTGCAATATCTGGCGTTTGTGAGTGCAAGCCATTCTGTTGTTGTATTCATTGTTTGCTAGTGTAGGCCATTCTGTTCACGTATACTGTATGTTATACATAGGTCGTGCTGTTGTTATATGTAATGTTTGTTAATGTAAGATATGCTGCGGATATATGTAATGTGATTATAGATCATGTTGTTGTTAATGCAGGGTTTCTCAATATAGGTCTGCTGTTTAAAAAAATAATTGTGTTGTGAATGTAGGTCATGCTGTTCTTATATATGGCGTGCAGTGAACGTAGGTCATGATGTTCTTATATATGGTGTGCAGTGAACGTAGGTCATGATGTTCCTATATATCGTGTACTGTGAATGTAGGTCATGCTGTTCTTATATGCGTGCTGTCAATGTAAGTCATGATGTTCTTATGCGTGCTGTGAATGTAAGCCATGCTGTTCTTATGTGTGCTGTGAATGTAGATCATGCTGTTCTTATATGTGTGTTGCGAATGTAAGCCATGCTCTTCTTATATGTGTGCTGTGAATATAGGTTATGAAAAACAGAGTCACAGATATTGTTTACGAATATAGGTTATAGGTATTACATGTTTTGAGAAGAAGAAGAAGAAGAAGCATAAGAGTTAGTGCTGTTATTACATGTCCTGCTGTGACTTTGTCAAACTGTTGCTACATATCACGGTTTTATTTGCAAGCAATCTGCCGAGTTGTTTTATTAACATGAATCTCGCTGCTATACCCATTCTGTACACAGTGTCGTCAACGTATGCTGTGATGCTATACATAGTGTTGTGAAGGCAGGTTGTGATGCTATACATAGTGTTGTGAAGGCAAGTAGTGATGCTATACATAGTGTTATGAAGGCAAGTAGTGATGCTATACATAGTGTTATAAGGCAAGTAGTGATGCTATACATAGTGTTATGAAGGCAAGTTGTGATGCTATACATAGTGTTATGAAGACAAGTAGTGATGCTATACATAGTGTTATAAGGCAAGTAGTGATGCTATACACAGTATCATGAATGCAGGTAGTGATGCTATACAGTGTTATGAAGGCAGGTAGTGATGCTATACATAGTGTTGTGAAGGCAAGTAGTGATGCTATACATAGTGTTGTGAAGGCAAGTTGTGATGCTATACATAGTGTTGTGAAGGCAAGTAATAATTCTATACATAGTGTTGTGAAGACAGGTAGTGATGCTATACATAGTGTTGTGAAGGCAAGCAGCGGTGCTAGTATACATAAGTTATGAAAGTAGATCATACTGTTGTTGAAAAAAAGTAGCATTTGTACTCGTATTTTTCCCTGACCTTGTTTCCATGTCTGTTTCCGGACATTTTCTAAACTTGTTGAGATCACACATAACAATGGCCTAATCAAACTCGGGAAAATTTTTTAAAAACTCGTTTTTCATGCACACAAGAAACAAGTAAAACACACATCTTCATAGCATTAAACAAATATGTAATTATACTCGTATGCTTCTCCATCGCTTTAGTCAAAAAGATTCCCTTAGTTATGTTACAGCATTTACATTTTTAATGACCCTATTGGAATGACCTGGTAGCCATATATCGGGCCAGGGAATGATAAACCAAACCCTACAGAATGTAAGCTAATTCAAAGTTCACAAAGGTGTTCATGTTCTTGAACTCCAGGACCAAATCGCTCAATCGTTTATGAAGAGCAATAACAATTTCTAGAACATTCGTACATGTAAGGATCGTCCTGACCTTTTTCTTGGCTTCCAGACCTGGAGGACCTTTATTTTAAGGCGGAACTACAGGGCCTCCCCTGTTTTTGAGGCCCATCTGGAGGATCTTCCCTGTTTTAAGGCGAACCTAGAGGGCCTTCCCTGTTTTAAGGCGCACCTTAAGTGCCTCCCATGATTTAAAAAGAGCCCGTAGTAAATGAAAAGAAGACGGTTAATCAACAAGGTAAACACAGGGGAGGGTGGATGGGAAGAAGAACTAGCCTCCACACTACACAAAGTTCCTCTCAGAGACCCTGGATCCATCCACAGCCAGTTCAAAAAAAGTTTCAGAAGAAAAACAAAAACCAAAAAAACTTCGAGCAATAAGGGGAAACGAAATTATGCAAAAGAGGCGAACGTAAACGAGGGATAACGGAACTATCGTGTCAGCTGTAAGTGGTCCTGATTTTAGACGCCAGAAAAGAAAGAAATAGATAGATAGATAGATAGATAGATGGATAGATAGATAGATAGATAGATAGATGGATGGATAGATAGATAGATAGATAGATAGATAGATAGATAGATAGATAGATAGATAGATAGATAAACAGACAGATAGATAGATAGATAGATAGATAGATAGATAGATAGATAGATAGATAGATAGATAGATAGACATACAGACAGATAGATAGATAGATAGATAGATAGATAGATAGATAGATAGACAGACAGACAGACAGACAGACAGACGGATAGATAGATAGATAGATAGATAGATAGATAGATAGATAGACAGACAGATAGACTGACAAACAGATAGATAGATAGATAGACAGACAGACGGATAGATAGATAGATAGATAGATAGATAGATAGATAGATAGATAGATAGATAGATAGATAGATAGATAGATAGATAGACAGACAGACAGACTGACAAACAGATAGATAGATAGATAGATAGATAGATAGATAGATAGATAGATAGATAGATAGATAGATAGATAGATAGATAGATAGATAGATAGATAGATAGTGTTCAGGGTTGCCGATAAACCGGTACAGGTGGAGAATTTTATGGGATGCAGGGAAAACACTTCTTGATAATGGGAATCATGAAGGCGTCTGTCTCCGTAATCGATGCGTATTAGAAGAAGAAGAAGAAGAAGAAGGAGGAGGAGGAAGAAGAAGAAGAAGAAAAAGATAATGTGGTTCTTAGAACTGGGAACATAGAACTAGGAACTAAGAACTGGGAACCTAGAACTAGGAACTTAGAACTAATAACTTAGAACTGGGGAACCTAGATCTAGGAGCTTAGAACTAGAAACTTAACGCTAGGAATTGAAAATGTTCATATACAACACAGTAGCCCTTTTAACTGTAAGAACAGAAACTGTAAACGCTAAAAAAATATAATAATAATATCATCAGCATTCAAGCTAGTTTCAGTATGAATATTATGTATAATGAATGTGTAAGAGACAAAGTTTACCAAGAACTTTCATAAAAAGTTATGATCTTGAAACATTTGTAAAACTCACGTGGCACATACAAATACGCAATGTGGCTTACGAAAACGACGTAGATGTGCCAAAGAAAAACATAGATATGGAAATGTTTGCTTTGAAATGTAGCAGTTTAATATTTTGCCCATGTATCAAAATTTGGTTTTATTTTCGATTGCGACATTACCCAGGAGAGGAACTTACTAAGATTGCTGTTGGTGTCAAAAAACGGACATTTATGACATTTCTTTATTTTCTTTCACTCGTTCGTTGTTGAGAATAAGTGAATAAATGGTTTTTTTTTCTTATTTGTTACTTTCACTTGTTCGGCACCTGTTGTTGGTTTATCCTTGACGTGCAGTCTCTTTCACAACTTGCTCATCCAAACATCCGGGTACTTTTACAACTCTCTCCCCCTCCCCCTCCCCCCCGGCCCGTCCTTGCGAAGCCAGCACTGGTACACCCTAAACTAACACTGGTACGTGACCCTCAACCCTAAACCAGCACTAGTACGTGACCCTCAACCCTAAACCAGCACTAGTACGTGACCCTCAACCCTAAACCAGCATTGGTACGTGACCCTCAACCCTAAACCAGCACTAGTACGTGACCCTCAACCCTAAACCAGCATTGGTACGTGACCCTCAACCCTAAACCAGCATTGGTGCGTGACCTGACACCCATCAAAGGTATGAAAATATTGAATTTCAACAAAAATTATAACATATAACATTTCCTTACGAGCGCACATAGACCCCGCGACCCTAATTTTGGGTGGCTACCTGAGGTGAGTTTCGGAAACACTGATATAACACTCGACCCTAATATTATACTGTTATACACAGAATCTTCATACCAGAATGTTACACTGTTCACATTTTTGGTAACAAAGATTTTGCGAACCGATAGGGAAGCTGTTTTTTGGCCAGATTTTAAGCGTGGATTCTAATCCCTAGCGACACCTCCGGTTCATCTCACTGGCGCTAAAGAGTACGTGCACTATGCTGATAAACGCCTTCGTAAGAGACGATGTGAGCGTTTATTGACTTTTCTGTTGTGCAGTGCTGATAATATTTTAAAGGTTTAAACATCATTTTAAAAAACCCAAACTTATTAGCATGCAAGGAACTGCAAGTACAGTCGTCTCTCGTTATCTGCGGAGAATTAGTTCCAGACAAACCCCTCAACGCGGATAACGTGTGCTCAACGCGGATACCAAAATCGGCGGGTGCTCAAGTCCCTTATATAAAAATGGTGCTTTTTTTTTTCCAGTTTCATTTAGCGATTTGCACTCCCTCTTAGACTTTGAGGGATTACTGTGACCACTTAAATGCTTTTTTTAAGGAGCTATTTTTTTCTTTCACTGAGACAAAGAACGCACACAAATAGTGAATGAATGAGACGCGAAAAGGGGGGGGGGGTAATGATCTAACAACGAGTGATGGAGAGAGACTGAGGATCAGTGAAAGGGTGGGAAGATATCAGCCTACACATCCACTTCATTCACGTGGATTCTGCGTAGGGTTCGGCGGGTGGCAACTTTCTGTAATTTTCGTGGAGTATTCTCTACCAGGCTTTTGCAATGCTGCAGACTGTTTGGAAATCTAAAAAAACTAAGCATGAAGACGAAAATCAGAATATTTAACAGTAATGTTCTAAGTGTACTACTCTATGGAAGTGAATGCTGGAAAATCACCAAAACTATAGAAAACAAGTTGAATTCTTTCCAGACTAAATGTTTACGAAGAATTACACGAATATTTTGCCCAAACACCATAAGAAATAACATCTTGTTGGCAGAAATGCAGATGAAGCCACTATCAGCAATTATTGAGGAAAGACGCTGGCGATGGTTTGGACATGTGCTTCGGATGACTGACGACTCACTACCAAAAATAGCATTAAAATGGACATCACAGGGGAACAGAAGTAAGGGTAGACCAAAGGAGACATGGAGAAGATCAACAGAGAGGATGCTGAGCAATAGATAGCTTTTACCTGGGCAAGAGCGGAAAAAAATGTAAAAGACAGGTGTTTGTGAAAAACCCTTGCGGAAGCCCCATGTGCCCTGAGCACTTACGGTTCAGAGAGATTCTCTACCTGCGGTTGCTTGAATCTATGGACTCGGAACTCGCGGATACAGAGGGCCGACCATTAAGGCTCGTGTTCTCTTTAAACACATTCTTGCACTAAGGACATCATCTCTGGCCATAACGTTCTATTTTTGTCTGCGCATCTGTGGCTTTACAGTAGGAACTGCTTTATGAATGTGAAACTAGACTAAGAGATGAACCGCATGGTGCGACGGCAGATTGTGCGAATAGCAAACAACATGTTCCAAGTTCAACCCCAGACAGATGTCACTTGTTTACATTCAAATTTAACGAATTTATATTCTGATCCAAGTTTATAAGTGTTTCAAAACATTTAAAGTATTATACAAGGTGTCCAGTATTTTATTCAGCCAATCAGCAGGGCCCGGGGGGGGGGGGGGAGGGCAGATTCTCTGGGCATAAAGGTAAATGGGGGATGTTGGGTAAAGGGTCGATGTCTCGTCATTTGTCTCTTAGCTTTTACAGAGTGCGGATCAATTGCAAAGTGGACAGCTGTTTAAGCGTCGCATAACGGTCAAAATGCAGAGAAATGTCAAGCAGCGATACGCGATAAAGTTTTTGTGTTAAACTTGAAAAATCTGCGACAGAGGCGCTTGCTATGATACAGAAAGCCTACGGGAAGGATGCTTTATCAAAAGCACAAGTGTTAGACGTTCAGCGAAGGAAGAGAGACCGTCTAGGATGAACAATGCACAGGGCGCTCATTAGCGTCTCATACTTCCGATAATGCTGTTAAAGTGAAAATGGTTTTGGACTCTGACCGACGTGTGAGTCATAGATTGATAGCAGATCAAGCTGAACTTCCAAAATCCACTGTGCATGAAATCGTCACGAAAGAATTGCACATGTGGAAAATTTGCGCCAAATTGGTTCCTAAGGTTTTGAGCGACGAACAGAAGAAAAACCATGTGTAGATTTCTCGTGGGCGTTTGGGCCGAGTGAGGACTGAATCTCATTTTTTTGGAGAAAGTGATAACCGGTGATGAAACGTGGGTCTTTGAGTACGATCGGGAGAAGAAAAAACAGAGCTCTGAATGGCACACTAAGGAGTCTTCTCGACCAAAGAAGGCTCTAATGTGCAAATCGAAGATGAAATCGATGCTCATTGTGTTTTTTTTTTACTCTAAAGGTGTTGTCTATAAGGAGTTCGTACAATCCGGACAAATGGTCAACATAGCATTTTACGAGGAAGTGCTTAAACGGCCGAAGAACAGAGTCGCACACATCCGCCTGGAGATCGCCAAAACCTGGGTTCTTCACCAGGACAGTGCGCCGCTGCTAGAGAGAGAGAGAGTTTCTAGCGAAATAAACCGTAGCAACGCTGTGCCAACCTCCCTACAGCCCGGACGTGGCCCCGGCTAACTTCTTTTTGTTCCCCAGCTCAAATCAAGCTTGAAAGGTCACCATTTCGGGACTGTTAATGACGTGCAAGCTGCCGTTAGGCGTGTTTTAAAGTTAAAGACTTCCATACGAGCTACAATGCGTGGAAGAACCTCTGGTAACGGTGAACTGATGCTCAAGAATGTTATTTCGAGGAATTTTAAATATATTTAAGTGTATGTTGAACAAATCGAATTTTATGGAATCAATCTCATTTCTTACCGGACACACATTGTACATATAAATTTAAAAAAAAAGAACAGACATTTCTTTCTATTTAGTACTAAGATTTTGCCGGAAAACAACTTTAGGTAGACACGGCAGTTGGTGTAAAGTAAGTTTTCAAAGTTTAAACCTCAGATTAAAAACAGCAGGAAAAAAAGTTGTTGGAAGACGATATAGGTCGTTGTGTTATAGTTATTTTTATGGTTCAGTGAAGCTTGCATAGTTTCAAGTAAATATAATATTTTCATTCCTCCTCCCGTCATTTTTGAGGAGTAAAAGCCAATGATGCTAGTAATAATTGCGGAAAACTAGTAGAGTATAGTATAGACAAACGGAAACGTGTATGGCGCTGGTTTGGCAAAAAAAAAAAAAAAACAGGGAAGATCAATAAGAAATGAAACGAGGAAAGATTGTGGTCATGGACAATTAACAATTAACTTTGATCTAAAACGTCCTCTCTTGGATAACAGACAAGATACATAACAATTAAACACAAGTTTAAAGCAAAATTCATTGACTTCATTAAAAAAAAAATCACCTCTTTTTGAGGACATCTTGCAACAAAAGTTCCATAACTCATTTTATATGTTGCTTTGTGTGTGTGTGTGTGTCCCCCCCCCCCCCCTCACATTTCCTTTCCACCCCGTAGGCTCTAAAGGAGGCATTTCGCCAAAATATTGGTTGCACTCTTGATTTTAAATATGCAATTTTCTTAACTTTTCTTTCCTTTATTATATAATCGATACAGCTTTTTTTATAAAACAAATTTTCACCATACACTTTGATCCATCCGTACTTCTTACAAAAAACCAAATATAATTTTGTCAGTTTGGTTTGGACTGACAAACACACACACTCACACGCACAGACATACAAGCTACCGCAAATCAATATTCCTCTTCCGTTTCAAACTCGACATACTTTTTTAAATGTTGCACCGTTATGTCGCTGATATTCCATATAAACATACATCAACCCTTTGATTCCAGTTTAACAGGTAATTTAAATATTAGCACTTTTACCAGTTTTTTTTAAAAAAAAGTATCTCATGGAAACTGCGTTGTAAAGAATGTTTTGTTTTGTTCTGTTTTTAAATGGACGAGACCGATTAGTTCTGAATCTCTCAGAGATAACAACAAGAACTGGAAAAAAAAATCAGTATCATCCAACAAGGTCCTTTCATCTCCCGCAAATCTCCAAATCGTCCATATTGTTCCCATTGTTTCCAAAATTGACAGTATTACAATCGTGGACTTTTAAACATCACAAGATCTGGTCAAGTCTATTTCTTCTACTTTCAGTTTCTTAATGGTTTTGTCCAAGGTTTTCCTTTTGCATTTCTTCTGACATCGATGTTTCCGGTCCAATCGCTTAAAAAATCTTTTTATATCCTCTGAAAAAGAAATAAAACAAATACATGTTGTCAAACGAAAAATTGTGATTTTAAAATGCATGAAACGTGAGCCCTAACGAATAATATTGTAAATAACATGGGGAAATGGAAGTCTGAAAAGGGCGATAACAGCTAAGTTGAGAAATAATTCTGTTGTGGGGGGGGGGGGGGGGGGGAGAGGACGGGAGAAATAAACAGAAAAAGAGTCTGCTCTTGCAAGTTACGGCAAACGGTGATTGTACCGGAATTTTGGCGCGGTTATATAGATACAGGGAATGTACCAGTGTTTTGGCGCAGCTATATAGATCTGGGGACTGTACCAGAGTTTTGGCGCGGCTATATAGATCCGGGGACTGTACCAGAGTGTTGACGCAGCTATATGGATCCGGAGAACAGTATCTAATCAAAACACTTCTTCTTCTTCTTCTTCTTCTTCTTCAGACCATTACCTCGCAGGGAGTTTAAGACATCGGCCCAGAGCAAAGTGATATACCTGGGTAGCTGTCATGTTATGTCTCCTCAGTGTGTCTTTCACCCCCATCTATCCACTTTTCCCTTGGTCGTCCTCGGGCCCTGTATCAAGATGTGTTAGTTGCATGCTCGTGCAGGTGGTTGTTCTGGACTCGTGCGTATCAAATGCCAGAACTATTTAACTCTGGTTTTCCGTGTAGTCCTTGAAGGATGTTGCTCCATGATCAAGACATTACTGGGCTTTATTGTGGCACTCCTAGTACACGGTGCTGCTTTAGCTGAGTTTAGCTAAACTGGAGCAGTGTTCTACCTGGACTCGACGGCGATGAGGTCTTTGACCAGAAGTTTGTTTCTTTTGTTTAGTTCCGGAGTTTTACAGCAAAAGTTACTGTAGCCTACTCCCTATCCTACTCGATGTGTGTGTGTGTTTCAGCATCTTCCTGGCCGCGAAGGACAAGAGCAATCGGTACCAAGGAAGTCAGCGCGCGTGAACAAGGGGTTAAAGATGTTGCAACATAGTGAGGATCAATTTACCCACAATGATCAGGATCAGACACGTGGGGGGGTTAGGAGTTAAAACTATGTGAATGGAGTCAGTAGAAATTTTTACAGTTTATGAAGGAGCCAGTGAGCAGAAAAATAAAGAAGTCAGAGTCAAACATTTGACTCACGAAGTCTACAGGCATAACCAAGGCATCTATCTTCATATAAATGCCGTGATCATGTAGATAGCAGGCTGGTACAGGAATCTATGAGCTGTACAGGCAGACGGTGCTTCTGGTTAAGTCCAAGAAAATATACCCTGAAATGAAAAATTGCCGTAATCTACTCCCTATCCTGACACTAGATAGCCGTTCTTCGTCATGAAATGAAATATGAAAGATCTTCTAGTTTTCAGGTGCAGGGGAATCTCACAGAAACCACTGGGACAAACGTAGATGTCACTCATCAGCCGCTATCAAAAACCATTCTTTTTTCGACTATTTATCATGTATATATGTCCCGTAGCATTTGCTTGTCGTAGGAGCGTAAAGTGTTAGTGCCTTCACATTTCAAGGCCATTACAGCGTTTGAAGTAGGGCTGCCAGTGCATGTCCTTGCTGTCTTTGTTTTCACAGAGAAACCCCAGGTATGTGGGGTTTTTTTTTGTTGGCTGGTTTGACTTCGGTCTTGATTGACCCGAAAAAAATTCTGCCTCCCCCCCCCCCTCCCCGAGTGTGAAATCGAACCAAGGACCTTCTGATTTGCAGGCTTGTGGCACTTAACTACAGCAGTATGAGATTAATCTTAAGAAATGTAATTACATTTAAGGAAAATAAACGTGCTCCTGACATGCTACTGAAAGACAGAGAGGTGTCTGTCACTGCCCCATGTTTTCCTTCGCCTGATTTCACACTAGAGGGTCATGTGATCAGCATAACGTCTGGCTGCCTTCCCTTCCCTCAAACTTTAGAAGGTGCCATATACCCATTTCTGCAGCTGAGCAATTAGGGCATCGCTGATCAGATCTGAGGATTGTAAAACATCTATACTGGCAGCAAGAAGCAGCAGTTCGAGTTGAAAATAGAACTGGAAAATATCAACCTATAAAACAAGGGGTGCGACAAGGATGTGTACTATCTCCAGACCTTTTTTCTCTGTATAGCGAGAATATTCTAAGAACAGTCATCACAGAACCAGGCATAAAAATTGGAGGATACAATATTAATAACCTTCGGTATGCTGACGACACAGTACTGATAGCTGAGAACCAACAAGTCCTACAAAATCTCTGGGATAAAGTGGCCAAAGAAAGTGAACAGAAAGGCTTTACTTTGAACATCAAAAAGACAGAGACTATGGTTATATCTAAGAAACAGAATCCACCAGCATGCAGTATTAAATTAAACGGAACTATTCTAAAGCAGATGCAGAAATTCAAATACCTTGGAGCAGTAATAACTTCAGATGGGAAATGCACAACAGAAATTAGGAACAGAATAGGCCAAGCAAAGACTGCATTTCAGAGAATGAGAAACATATTAGCTAACACATCTTTATCAATGAATGTTAGAAAACGAGTCCTAAAATGCTATATTGAACCTATCTTGTTATATGGAAGTGAATCATGGACAATAGGCAAGTCTGCACAAAAATCATTGGAAGCAGCAGAAATGTGGTTTATTAGAAGAATGTTGCGAATCCCCTGGACAGCAAAACTAACTAATGAAGAATGTATGAAAAGAGCTGGAGAGACAAAAAACCTTGTCAAAAAGATAAGAGAGAGACAATGTACTTTCATAGGACATGCAATGAGAAGAGGGGGCATTGAAAATATTATAAGAACAGGAAAAATAGAAGGAATAAGATCAAGAGGAAGACCAAGAGAAATGATACTGGACAGTCTGACGGGATGGTGTGAGAGGAGATCACCAACTGAACTGATGGCCTGCATGAAGGATCGGATACTCTGGAGAAGCATAATAGCCAACGCCAGTCGGCACGGCACATGATGATGATGATGATCAGATCTGAACCGCCAATCTTGCGTGAGAGACGAGAGGACTAACCACTACACAACTCAGGCTGTCACGTATTAGAGATCATAAAAATAGCCCGTGATAACACATACTTTCCTCCACTGCTCCTAGAATGTCCGCGACAGTAATGTTCCTTCTATATTCGTCTGGTTCTGTGATTAATTTCCTCTCCATCTTGTGCAATCTGTCTGAAAAACAGGAAACAGGTTTTAAATCACTCGTGACCCCTTGACCTCTGAAGGAAAAGAAAAACGAAGAAAAAAAAAAGGATTATTAAAAATGAAGTATTATAAGAATATTTTTATCCCAAAACACAAACAAGGCCTGCACTCTTACACTGCAACTGCCCATGTTTTGTAGCTCAGTTTTATTTGAGTGATAAAAAACTGATGAAACACTTATTTCGTTCTATTTTAAGGCAAAGTGAGAGCTGGAATGGCCACGTTAAAGATGATATTGTAATCTCAGTATTAGATAACTATATCTAGCCAAAAGTTGTACGCTGTCTTCACTCCGGGCTGTTTATAATAGAGAAATAGTTTGGCAAATTGGAAACAACAAAACTTGCACACATTACTGAGGCCGGTGTCTTGGCACTGTAACTTTACTGTTTGAGAAATTATAACTTGTAAACATGGAAGGACTGAGTTCATTCATTCATTCATTCATTCATTCATTCATTCTTTCTTTAGGTTTCCGAGCCATTAAGGCTCACTGCTGCAGATAAAGTTCACCTCCGTTCCTTCCAATTCTTAGTCTTCTCTTTCCAGTTAGTAACACCAATTTCCTGTATATCTTCTTCTATGTTGTCTCTCCATCTCTGTCTTGGTCTACCTCTTGGTCTTGTTTCCTTCATCTCTTGTTCATACATCATTTTCATTTGTCTGTTCTCTTCCATTCCTTGTACATGGCCCAACCAGTGTAATCTGTTCAGTTTCAAAGACTTTTTATAATCTGCTGTGATATAAATAACCTGTTGAGGTCAGTGTTCTTTCTAGCTCTTCGTTCCCCACTGTTGGTATCCTTTGTGGGCCCAAAGACTCTTCTTAGGATCTTGCTCTCAATTGTTGTTCATCTTTCTTTGTTGTGTTCTTTGTTTCTGATCCATACTGACGTCATTGTTTTTTTTTTCTGCCAGCAAAGAACTTGATAAGATGGATAATTTATGACAAGTTACGAAATCCGTGATTATTATCACCCAAAATGACTTGATGAGTAGGAGACGGTTCTTCATGGAGCCCTCTCTCGGAAGGAGCTGCAAATTCGCCACAACAGAGAGGCTTTAATACAACCACGTGACACAGGTATAAAACAAAGAGAAGATGCACCGAGATTTTCTTTTTCATTCGCTGTTCGTATCTTACTTTAAAATATTTATGTATGCAGTACTCTAGTTGTAACCCGTTAAAAGATGATGAGGGAAAAAAAGAAACGTGGAATTTTCCAATTTATCCTCAAATATTCAGCTTTTCGTGCGCAACATTTTCAACCCGTAAGCATATTATCACAAATAGATTGCGTGCAAATGT